>OX638142.1:69869160-71122007 GCA_951805005.1 Othius punctulatus
AATTAAACAATTTTCATGTAGAGATGAAAGATTGTGAAATGTTTGCACTAACACTGTTCTGTACTTACTAACAGTTACAGAGAAACAACTGAAAAATCAAAATTGTTTCAGATGAAGTATAAATTCCTAGGAACCTGTTGTGGAAAAACAGGAAAAAGAAGAATGTTACAGAAATAATTGCAAATTTCGGAGATACTATTGAAACTTTTCATTCATATTTAAAATGTTGTTAAAACAATTAAAATTTTGAAAGCATAATCGAAACTTCGGTAGAACTAAATGATATTTAATAATAATTATAATTATTAGCCTTTTATTAACAAATCGTACAAGTAGTAGATATAAATTAAATAAATGTGTATCCTAGTTTGTTAGTCCATATTGAACGTAGGCCACTATGGGAAGTCTACGAACTGATATTTAATAAAAATAATTAAAAGATAACTATGAATTTTGGAAAATTTGACAGATGTGTGAAATTATGTCAGAAAATTGATTTTTTACAGTAATAAATGAAATTTTGACAATAATCGTTGAAATTCTGATAGATTTATCGAGATTTTGGGAGAAATTATTGAAGACTTGATAATTATCGTTGAAATTCTGATATAATTATTGACATTTTTGGACAAATTATTAACAGTTGATAATCGTGTTTATAAACTTAACACTCATCCAAAATTTCATCATAATTAAAATTTGTACAAAATGGTTGAAATTTTGAAAGCATAATTCAAACTTTGGGAGAAATAATTGATTCAGATTTGAAGATTTTTGTGAATCATGAAAATTTTTACAGTAATGGTTGAATTTATGTCAGTAAATTGAAATTTTTATAATATTACATGAAATTTTGATAGTAATCGTTAAAATTTTGACAGACATCAAAAATATTGTGTTCAGCTTTAGACAATTACTCTGAAATACATCCATTAGATTATAACAAATTTATTGAACTGTTACAATTTCTATGATTTTTACATTGGCTCTTTTAACACCAAGTCGCATACTTGGAATTAAACAATTTTCATGTAGAGATGAAAGATTGTGAAATTTTTGCACTAACACTGTATTGTACTTACTAACATTTTCACAGAAACAACTCGAAAATCAAGATTGTTTCAGATGAAGATTAAATTCCTAGGAACCTGTTTTGGAAAAACCGGAAAAAGAACTAAAAAGTTGTTGCATTATCAACTATAGGCTCGAAATTGAAATTTACTTCGATCTATATAAACATTTCTGTAAGATCCATCACAGATATTTGTAAGTGTCAATGTGTATTTTGCTTCACTTCGTACTGCTTCTTCTTCTTCTCACACCATCTCCCTTCGAAGGTTGGTGATCCAAATAGCCATCATTGTTTTAGACACTGCTGCACGGAAGATTTCAATTGATGTGCAACCGAACCATCGACGTAAATCTTTCAGCCACGAGTTCTGCCGCCTTCCGACTGATCGTTTCCCCTGGATTTTGCCTTCAATAATAAGTTGAAGAAGTTCGTACCGCCTCCCTCTCATGATGTGGCCTAGATATTGAGTTTTCCTTTCCATAATTGTGAGCAGTAGTTCTTTTTGCTTCTTCATGCGATTGAGTACTTCGACGTTGGTCACTCTTTGTATCCATGATATCTTGAGTATGCGTCTGTAGAGGTACATTTCGAAGGCTTCAATTCTTTTTTCCATGGAGGGGTTGAGGGTCCAGCTCTCGCATCCATATAGGAGTACTGGTAACACATAGCATCTTAGCATGCGAATTCTCAATTCTAGGCTTAGGTCCGGTCTAACAAAGAAGTTTCTCATTGTAGTGAATATCTTTCTTGCCTGTTCTATTCTCGATTTTATCTCTTTTGTCTTGTCACAGTGTTGGTTCACTATGGTCCCCAGATACTTAAAATTGGTCACTTGTTCTATAATGTTGCCATTGATTGATATGGCAACGTTTATCGGTGTTTTTGAAAATACCATTACTTTTGTCTTGGTTGTGTTCGTAAATAGGCCGAATCTCTCACTATGTTGAACTATGTTGTCCATTATTTGTTGCAGGTCATTTGGATTGCTTGTTATGATGACTGTGTCGTCGGCATATCTAATATTGTTTATTATTTTCCCATTAACCTTAATTCCGCCTGATGATTCATTGAGTGCTTCTTTAAAAATTGTCTCTGAATATATGTTAAAGAGAAGCGGTGATAGCACGCAACCCTGTCGGACACCCTTTTTGATCTGAATAGTATCAGTAACTGCCTGGTCTATTCTTACTTCGGCCGTTTGGTTCCAGTACAGTTCGGTGATAATCTGTATGTCTCTTCTGTCCACACCAGTTGATTTTAAGATGTTAATCATTTTCTCATGTTGTACGCAATCAAACGCCTTACGGTAGTCTATAAAGCAGGTATATATGTCTTGATTCATGTCTCGACATCGTTGTGTTAAGATGTTTAGGGCGAATAGTGCTTCGCGTGTGCCAACTCCATTTCTAAACCCAAATTGTGTTTGATCTATTTGGTTTTCGCATTTCTGGTATATTCTTGTGTGGATTATTCGTATGAATATTTTCAATACATGTGACATGAGGCTAATCATTCTGTAGTCGTCACATTGGGATGAGTTGTTTTTCTTAGGCAAAGTGATGAAGGTAGATTTCAACCAGCTAGTAGGGATCTTCCCCGTGGTGTAAATTGCGTTGAATATTGTTGTAAGGAGTTTTAAGCTGGAGCCATCTTGTTCTGCTATTACTTTAAGTACTTCCGCATAGATGTTGTCGGGGCCTGTAGCTTTTTTGTTTTTCTGTAATTTCACAGCACGTATTACTTCGTCTTTAGTTATTTCGGGTCCTAATTCGTTTACATCTTCCAACGAGGGTGGATGTGGTCGGTCATCGTGATATAGTGTTTTGACGTATTGAGCCCACCTCTTGAGTTTTTTTTCTATTCCTATTATTATTGTATTATCTGTGTCTCTTAGGATCGCTGTCTGGTGTTTTCGGCTTCTATTTCCTAATTCTATAATTTTTTTGTGTAAGTTAAACGTGTCGTGCTTTGCTTGTAGATCTTCTATTTCTTCGCACTTTTCTGCCATCCATCGTTCTTGTCGTTCTTGGTCTCGTACTGCACTGATGTGCAATACAATAAGTCATACTTATTGCAATTATGACTTATTTTTGATTTATTTTTGTTAATCCACAAAAAAGAAGGTTGATATAAGATAATTTGGTACAAGGATGCTGTAATAAGCTGTCCGTTCATTGGGTCGGAAAAGCGCCGCGCCGCGGTTAAGATCAGTTTGCAAAGGTAGGCTTGTTCGCCATAAAACGCGGCGGAGGTGTTTTTCAAATGTACTGTCAGCTTGACAGTATGTATATTTACCTATGCAATCTCTGATTTTGACCGCGGCGCGGCGCATTTCTCACCTAGTAGACGGACAACTTCAGTGATGTCACACCCAAATGAATGCTTTCCCAACTATATGTTTTAGTTTTCCTCGTACATACGAGGCTAAATACATTCAAGCAAACTGGAGTAGGCATAAGTAATTTATAGGTATAAAAATCTGGGCCGTTGCGAATATTTTAACAAAAACTACGTTCTCACACATATTCCCGTACCTCACTCGATTGAATGCTCTCCGGCAAACTCGCCAAATCCAACTTAAAATTACCGCACAATCCATCAACCACTCGCGAGTTACGTGCCAGGAAAGCCGAAACTTCCTCCCCCTCCCCCGCAGCCTCATCTGCTCCGGAGAGAGGCTTCGCTCCGCTCTGAATCAGCTTAATGGATGCTCTCACTGTAATAAATGTCTCTAGTGGCTGTCGCTCCAACAGCAAACTAGTTTATTTCAAACGCGCTTAAAATTTTAATAATATTTTTATAGCGGTAGTAATTATGGCTGTCAATATAAATTACGCCAATTATTAAAATTATTTGTCTCTCTGCGTCATGAAATTTTACTTTCATTTAGTCTGTCTGTGTGTCTGTCTATCTGTCTGACTGTGTGTGACCCCTCTATAGGCTAATGAAAAAGGAGATACATATTTTAATATAAGTGAAACATAATTTTAGTTATAATTTTACATATTTGTAGATTTAGATATCTCCGCGGATAACTGGAGACCGGTTTCGACCTATTCATGAGTTTACATGCTTATTTGGTTAATATTCGTATTAACGCCACGCGTGGAACAGAGAAGGCAATACCTTACCTAAGATCTAGAGCGGTCGATATGTGTCATAATCTAGGCCTCTTAATCCAGTCCTCGACTGATGGTAGAACCAATCACAACTACAAAAGGGCCACTCAAACCACAAATCGTACTAATTGAACATAAATATTATGTGCGATTTTTGTAAATTAGAAATTAGAAAAGTTAGTGCAGTAGCAATACACCTACAATTTCTCCACTGTTTGGACTCTGTGCTTCTCATTTCAAATGAAACTGTGTTATCGTGCTTACACAAGCGTAGCATATTGATTAGTGCATAGTATTGTTGTACGAGTATGACGAACTATGCAGTACCATGCGGAACGTGAACTATGAACTTTACTGATGCAAATTCATCTCGTTCTATGCGCGCAGCGATGCTGCGAAAATAGTACAATAAAATCGCAGAATTGTAAACTCACGACTTTCCGTCACAGATTTTATTACGATTTCTGGATACCTTGCATTGCTGACATTCTTATATATTTTATTACTTTGTTGAATACAGCGGTTTAAATTTATAATATGGGGATGGTATAATAACGTTATACACAATATTTATTATACTTATTTCACGATATATATACAAATTTTTGAATTTCCCAATATTCAGTTTTATTATTCATTCATTTAATATTTTGGTTTTCAAAATTTTCTACGATGAACAAGGATCTCTAAACGACTATTGGTAGACATTGTTTATCAAAATTGCTCGCAAACGTTCTATCGAAAAGTCGAAAATTTATTATTTGCAAATTTGATATTATATTCGTATACAGTACACTTGAAACTAATTCTCCTAGACATTTGACAAAGTTTCAGTATCAAATAAGTGAGAAAATCAAAAGTATAACTTTCTGCATTGACAAGTATGGGTTAGCTATTACTAAGCAAGTTATCCTCTCAATAAGTTATAGAAAAAATATTTTGCCCAGTTCAGGTATTGTTCCAAAGTTTTTACGAAGGTCCTTACTAGAAGAATTTCTTTGTGTCTTCCTGGAGCTAGTCAATATTGACGTCGCCGCGGGTTGCGGAGGACTAGTGCTAACGAGCTCCTACCCTTTCAAAAGCATCCCACCCGCATTTGTTGCACGCCTGGGGGTCGATTCCTCGGTGCCTCTCATCCACTCGTCTCCACCTCCAGGACTAATGGTCTGCATTCAAGGTAAATGTGATTCCTGGAGCGACAGGGAGAGCGAGCGAGGCCGGAAATGTGTCGCACACTGCCTCCCTCAAAGCGGTGCATGTCATTAATGACGCATGTGACAGCGTATGGATTTTTCTCTGCGGTTTGCATGCATGTGTGTACCTGCGGGAAGCATGGGGTGGGGGTGGGAATAGTAAATTATGCCGCCTTGAAGTAGCTTAAAATGGGACGATGTGTTGGAAGAGTTTCTACAGTAGTGTCAAGATTCTCCTATTCAGTTCTAGTACTGCACCTAAATTAACTTAAGACGCTTAGAGACGAAGGAAAAGTCCTTACCAGAAGAGCAGGAAGAAATAAATCAAGATATCAGCGAGGATAAAAACTAGGGAATATTTATACTGGAGCCTTTATTATTAGTTTTAGAAACGGAAGCTTGAACAAAAGTTAAATTGCCACTAATTTGGGGATTTTAAATTTTTTTCTGCAAGTTCTAGAAATCTACAGTTTGCAAGGCTTTTTTCTATGTGTTTTCAAAAATATAAACTAATATTCAGTAATAACAAATTCCTACAGTCTTATTCACAAAAAAATATATATTTGAACTCTTAGGAATAAGATTTTGAAAAATTGTGTACTTTTGATTACAAATAGTTCAAAAATCTTTCTACTGTTATTTTATTCAATGATTTTGATTAAGCCTTTCTAAATACCACTGCTTTTTGCTATTAATTGTAAACACGTAAGTTAATGATTTTATCTTTCTAGCAAAATTATCTTTCAAATGTTTTTAAATAATTCAAATCAAATTCACGGAACAAATTACAAAGTTTTCAAAATGAAGTTTCGCAACTAATATTTTTTTTGCCTAAAAATTTGTTGTTGCTTATAATTATGTGAATAAAAAGATATTTAAAGACGAAGTCGAGCCACCGTGCTTAATTACAATTTTTTTAAAATGCGCATTTTTTAAGAAAAAATACCGAAATTTCAAATCTTAAAAAATTCATAACTTTTTCTAGGTAAATGAAACAAAATGTGTTTTGCGGAAAAACTCCGCATTTAATTCACTCTAAAAAGCCTAAAATTAACACATCTAATATAAGGTGTTTAGAAATTTGCTGTTTACCCACTTGTAGCTAAGCCTCTCCCTAAGATTTAATAATATATATGGTTTGTTGATGATTATTTAACAAATTAAGTCGCTACACTCTTGGGCCATTTTAATCGAACACACTGTACATGTATACATTACTTATAATATATTTACAGTTTTTTTTTAAAAATGTAACAAAATTCTAATAATGCATTTTCCAACTTTTCCAAAATCTCTCGCCTTTGTTTCTGACTTGTTGTTTTCTTGTGAAAACAATCGTTTGAATCACAATGTTACAGTTTATTTTTCTTATACATATCAAAAGATTAAATATCAAATCTTCATTGTTGTTTGCAAGATAGAACCTGAAATGTGAAAGCAATTTGCGGATTTTATTTAAGGAAATAACGAATTTAGGTGATCCGATTTTTGTTTTGAGAGGAGACTTTTGCAACTAAAGCTGTTAAGCTTTCATAATTATCTTAGGGCCGGCTATGACTATGTCAGTGTTACGGAATAAAATTTGTTTATTAAACTTTGCCATTATTTGTTCTGCAAAATTATGATTGATACAGTACAAAGTCAAGCGAGTTTTAAATCAGCTTTGAAGACTTTTATGTTTATAAAGTGTAGGAAGTTTGTGTTTCTTTTTGCTGCAATAAAATGTATTCTTCCAACTCCTTCAAAACATTAATTTTAGTATTTTTACAGTTTTCTGGAAAAATTTAACAAAACCCTACAAATGCATCTTCCAACTCTTCGAAAATCTCTTGCTTTTGTTTCTTGTTTGGTGTTTTCTTGTGAAAACAATCGTTTGAATCACAATGTTACAGTTAATTTTTCTTATACATATCAAAAGATTAAATATCAAATCTTCATTGTTGTTTCCAAAATAGAACCTGAAATGTAAAAGTAATTTGCGGATTTTATTTAAGGAAATAACGAATTTAGGTGATCCAATTTTTGTTTTCAGAGGAGACTTTTGCAACTAAAGATGTTAAGCATTCATAATTATCTTAGGGCCGGCTATGACTATGTACTTTTAATATGTATGTACTTTTAATACTTTTACAGTTTTCATAAAAAATGTAGCAAAATTCTAATAATGCACCTGCCAACTTTTTCTAAATCTCTCGCTTTTGTTTCTGGTTTGTTGTTTTTTTGTGAAAACAAACGTTTGAATTACAAAGCTACAGATGATGTTTCTTATACATATCAAAAGATTAAATATCAAATCTTCATTGTTGTTTCTAAGATATAACCTGAAATGTGAAAGCAATTTGCGGCTCTAATTTAAAGAAATAACGAATTTAGATGATCCAATTTTTGTTTTGAGAGGAGACTTTTGCAACTAAAGCTGTTAAGCTTTCATAATTATCTTAGGGCTGGCTATGACTATGTCAGTGTTACGGAATAAAATTCGTTAATCAAACTTTACCATTATTTATTCTGCAAAATTATGATTGATACAGTACAAAGTCAAGCGAGTTTTAAATCAGCTTTCAAGACTTTTATGTTTATAAAGTGTAGGAAGTTTCTTTTTGCTGCAATAAAATATCTTCTTCCCACTCCTTTAAAACATTAATTTTAGTTATTTACAGTTTTCTTGAAAAATTTAACAAAATTCTACTAATGCATCTTCCAACTCTTCCAAAATATCTTGCTTTTGTTTCTTGTTTGGTGTTTTCTTATGAAAACAATCACTTGAATAAAATGTTGCAGATCATTTTACTTATACGTATCAAAAGATTAAATATCAAATTTTCATTGTTTTTTCCAAGATAGAACCTGAAATGTAAAAGCAATTTGCGGCTCTTACTTAAAGAAATAATTAATTTAGGTGATCCAATCTTTGATTTGAGGGGAGACTTTTACAACTGAAGCTCATAATTATCATAGGGGGGCTATGATTATGTCAGTGTTATGGAACCTGCCAAAAACTTTTGAAGAAAGATTTGGATATGCATCCCTACAAATACATCATGAATTGCTGCTACTAGATTTTAACAGACGTCTTGTACCCTAGCAGACTGACTTCTAACATCTCAAAGGCTACTTTTATCTAAATACAGGCCTATCATGAATTGCTGCTACTCGATTTTAATAGACGTCTTATTCCCTAGCAGATTTACTTCTAACATCTCAAGGGCTTATTTTTTCTAAATAATTGTTGATCGTATGGTACAAGTTCGTAAAGTAGTGCGAGGCACAGTCGAGTTCAACACAAATCGCGAGTTTTGCTCTAATGAAAACTTTTCCACCTACTAATAAAGTTAGGAATCTAGCGGTTTAAGCTATTCCTGAAGGAAATTAGAATCCCAATGAGTTGATCTAAATTTAAACTAACCTAATCTAACCTAACCTAACCTTGTTTAGGTATGTCCAGCCGATATATCTAGCAGATATTCAAAATATCTAGCAGACATCCTCAACTAGATCAGTGTTAAAAGATCATTGTAATAAGATCATTGTAAGGACTCAAAATGCTTAATATACGAAAGTTAGGGCGAAAAAGTACGAAAGTTATAAAACATTTTGACTTCTTTTCGTCAATCTGCATTATGTTATGTTTGTAGGTTGCTTGAGTGAACCCTTGTAAATCATTCGAACGTATTCCATAATAAGTCGTTAATTTGACGTGGCCTCTTGCCCCAAATTCCACCTCAGCCAGATCGGAAAGCGGCACGCCGTCCACTCAATCACTTCCACAGAATGCGACCCACAGCCCCATTTTCACCGACACCCCCTCACGGGGCAAATCGGCGACCTTCTCGCCTGACCTACAGTCGGGGGTGGCATCAATATTCATAAAGGTTGTGATTCATTCGCTTACCGAATCGCTTCACACAAACCAAAACGTACACATGTAATACGAGCGATTGGGGATGCATGTGGCGGAAGGGGTGTATATGTGCGCCTCCACATAACTGACAAACAAACCCGACGGCAATACAATATTTACATGCCGTAACAAGTTGCGGCCGTGTCGCTCACCAGAGGGTTGGTGTTAATAATTGACGTGGAGAGGGTGGCAGCGTCGGGATGCCGGCTGCACGCGCATCCTGCACCGGGAGGGAGTTGTTGAAGCCTTGGGGCTGATGCTGGGAATGTTGCTCAAGCATGTGTGAAATTGGACCTCCGGAGAATGAGCGATGATCCTTCAGAAATTTTCACCATTCGATATTTATTTCCGAATATGTTTATATTTTATAATAATAATGACAATAATAATGATAATAATAATAATAATAATTTGTAAAATTTATCTATAAGTTTCTAAACATATTAATATTGTCTAGAACTTTTTGTATGCGTTAACACGATCTTTCTCAACCATCGATGATGAATATTTTTTTTCTATGGATTCCGTATTTAATTTTTTGGCTTGAATCTCGTTTTTTTATTACAAAAATATATCATACTTAGTAAAAAGTAATTGAGGAGCAGACTTCCAAAATGGGTTTAGTCCATTTTGCATAATTTTCAGGAAATAAGGAAACGTACTGTGAAGAAATTTTGGCTAAATGCTAGATATCAATAAACTGTAACAAAATAAGCACTCCAGTATTGACTTGACCTCAAACTCTACAACCATGGGTGGGTCTTAGTCTGCTCTACCACACGCCTCAGCTCTTTTATATCCTCCACAAGTCTTCTCCGCTCTGTCGAAGTTATGGTCCGTTTGAATTATGCTTTAGATAGTTTCTAAATACTGTTTCGGATTCTTATGTGGTAGAGCAAATTTTTGAGTATCTCGTTCAATATACTCCCAAGAATGTTTTAGTAAAAGGTTTACGAACAAAACAATAAACATGAAATTCGAAGACTTTAGATTTCAAATCAGAAAAGAAGCGAAATAAAGAAGATGCTATTTTTTATTTGGTGCTCAAAATTTCATTTCCTGCTGATTATTGTCGCATTGATGTGGCTTTGTGATTTCTACTTTTTTCTATATTTTTCCTCAAAAAAAAAAATTCGTAATTAGTTAATAGCCACATTTCTAAGTAATCCAGCTTGATTTAATTTTGGCAATTACTTTTGGGCTGTTCGCCCTCGCTGATGAAACTGCTCCGCGGCATGGGAACGAAATTAATTAGCGTAATTGTTCAATTCTGCTTGTAATGCGGACACATTACTCTGATCAACAGCGTTGTATCGGTGCATGCAGCGGCGTAATTAATTCGTGTGCTCACGGTGAATTTGCCACGTAACGGCTCTGTAACGTGCAGTGTCTGCGTTTACTCAGTTTGTGTGTTTGTATTTTAAATTAATGGGTCGGACAGGTCCCTAATTACGTCCACCGCAGGATTTTAAATTCCCCATTTCCAAGAGCTTTAATTAACGATTAATCATGGTTAATGGGTACGTCGACCTGAAAGCTCTGAACGTTATGCAATGGGGAATGAAAAAAAAATATTGTCGAATATATTTTTGCCGCGCGAATCTTTTTTCGTAACTTGATTAGTTGCTTGTGCATATTTAAGCCAATTTTCAAGAGATAACGGAATTATGTAAATATTAATTATGATCAATAATTTCGGAAAGCTTAAAAATAATAATAAGGGGATTACTAATATTTTTAATTAGAACAGAATTTTGTATATTACAGCTTAATTATTATTAATTAATCCTTCATAAATTATAACCTGATTACAGCACTGAGTTCGGCTGCAGTAAGTGTAGGTACTTTTTTGTCCTAAATAATCTGCTCTGCTTAAAAAAAACCGATAGCTTTCTCCTTATATTTATTTATATGGAAAATTAGTTCTCAAATGAGCTCAAATGCAATACATTCGTAAATCAATGGTGCATTTATTTTCAAGTTAAATTACGTTTATGTTAAACTGTTTAGTTGTAATCTTCTTGATATAACATTCATAACACAATTTTTTGAAATGAAAATTTCAAAAGAAATATATTTTAGCCTCATTTTCTGCATAAATCATGAGAGCTATGAATTGCATGCTTTTCATTTAATTTTCCGTAACATAACCTAATCAAAATTAAAAACTAAAAAAAAAATTGCCTCATTGTCTATATAAATCAAGAGATATATGAATTAAAAAAAAAAAACATTTACATTAAATTTTTGAGCAGTGTCTGACTAGCTACTATCTTTGAAACTGTAAAATGTGAAAGTTAAAAAATGAGTATTTAACAGTTACAATTATCTCCACTTAGCTATATAGTAAAAATTCCATAAATGCAACTCCTTAAACGCAACATTCCCTATTATCAACTCTCTATAACAGCAACAATTTTTGATTATTATTATTAAGTATGAATGTTGCTGTTCCATAAATCGAATTTTGAATGTAATTAGAAAACTCAGTCAAAATCTGATACAGCAATAATCTGCTGAGTTGAGAGAATTGGAAATACTGCTAAACAAGCATCTCGTTGAAATAGAATAGAAAATAGAATTATACAGCCTATTACACTCTATCTACTTTAAGAATTAATGGAAGAGACGAAATTCTTTGTCCTCACTGATATCATATTAATATTAAGCGTATTCTGACAGACGATTCGGACGCACTGGACTGATGAAACCCATTAGGTCGATACCGGTCTCTAGTTGTTCACGGAAGCAAGGTACAAAATGCACACCATATTTTAATAAATTTTGGTTTTTAATTATATTGCATTTTATGAATAACTTTTGCAGATTAATTAAAAGTTTCGTGCACTTTTCTAAATATATATTTTTTAATTTAAATTAAATTTAAATTATTTTTTTCATACTTTTTTAATTTTTGTTTAAACTCATTTATTCCTAGCACAGACATTTTTATGATTACGTAGAACTTAAGAATTTGAATTTTACTGCTATAATTTACAATTTTAAATATATCAATGGTTTTCAAGAAAAGTAGAAAGTTTCAAGAAAATTTTGAGAAATATCTGAAACTGTTTACTGAATCCGAAACTGTTTGCTGAATCTCAAACTGTGCGGAGCTTTAGTTAATAATTCGATTACATTTTCTTATTTACTTTTGCAGATTCATTAAAAGTTTCGTACAATTTTCTGAAATTTTGAGAATCCGAAACTGTTTGCTGAATCCAAAACTGTTTGCTGAATCTCAAACTGTGTGGAGCATTAGTTTATGATTCGACTATATTTTCTTATTCACTTTTGCAGATTTAATATTATTTATTATATTGCAAAATATTTGAAACTGTTTGCTGAATCTCAAACTGTGTGGAGCTTTAGTTAATAATATCATTTCATTTTCTTATTTACTTTTGCAGATTTATTAAAATTTTCGTGCAATTTTCTGAAAATTTGGGGAGATCTGAAAGTGTTTTCATAGAGATGTTGTAGTTTTTTAAATGTTAAAGATGTTCATTTTCTGGCAATTTTCATAATATGTAACATTAGTTAAAAGTTACGTGCAATTTTCTGAAAATTTGAGACGAGCCGAAACTGTTTTCATAGTGACGTAAATTTTAGTGAGAAGAGCTGAAACGGTTTTCATAGGACCGCTGTAGATTTTTTGAGTACGTTTAAAAATATACATTTTCTGGCAATTTTCGGAATACAGTTCAGATATTATCAAATTTTCAGATAATTGCACGAAACTTTCAACAAAGGTTACAATTGTTGAAAGTTTCGTGCAATTATCTGAAAATTTAATAATATCTGAACTGTTTTCATAAAAACATTGTAGTTTTTTTTAAATTTGTAATATTTGTTAAAAGTTTAGTGCTATTTCTGAAAATTTGAGGAGATCTGAAACTGTTATCATAGAGACATTGTAGTTTTTTTAAAACGTGGAAACATATACATTTTCTGGCATTTTTATAATTATATTGGTTATAAATATACGAATATTGGTTGACATAATGTTCGCAGTGTCTGAATATTCTGGTACTTTTATCGTTTTGTTAACATTCTGGACATTTTAACTCTCTTGGTATATTTATGGTATAAAATTTCATATTATAAAAATTTTCATTTTCCATAAAATCTTTATGAAATATTATGTCAAAAAAGGCGTTATAATATCAAAGAAAGTGAAAAACCAGAAAAAAAAATTGACATTGAAGGAAACTTCAAATCAATAAAAATCTATTTTTGTGAAAATTCTGAAATTTCAGCTTATTTTATTGTATATTTTCAAATTATTAATAAATTTTCAGCATTTATAATAAAATTTTCTAGTTTTTGACTTTCTATGGTCTCATAATGCCATTGTTAAGTTTGTGAGGTTTGCTACAATCGTCTCAATTTCTGAACCTTATGATACTTTTGATGTTTTGATTGAAATTCTGCACTTTTCATCACTTTTGTGAATTTGATATTTTGTGAAAAACCAGAAGAAAAATTGACGTTAAAGAAAACTTATTAATAATTTGAAAATGTACAAATAAATATGCTAAGCTTTCAGCAATCTTACTACAATAGCCAATGAAGATCTATTTTAGCGAAATTGATGAAATTTTAGCATATTTATTTATACATTTTCAGATTATTAATAAATTTTCAGCAATTTCAATCAAATGTTCTAGTTTTTCACTTTCTTTGGTCTATAATGCCTCCGATAAGTTTATGAGAGTTGCTACAATGTTCTCGGTTTATGAACCTTCTGATACTTTTGATATTTTGATAGAAATTCTGCACTTTACTTTGATATTTTGTGAAAAACAAAAAAAAATTGAAGAAATATTTTAATAATTTGAAAATGCACAAATAAATACTAAACTTTCAGCAATTTTACTACAGTACTCAATGAATATCTATTATAGTGAAATTGCTGATAGTTTAGAATATTTATTTGTACATTTTCAAAATATTAATACATTTTCAGCAATTTCAATAAATTTTTGTAGTTTTTCACTTCCTTTGGTATAATGCCTTTATCAAGTTTGTGAGGTTTGCTAATATGTTCGCGATTTCTGCACCTCCTGATACTTTTGATATTTTAATTGAAATGCTGCACTTTACTTTGATATTTTGTGAAGAACAAAAAAAAAATTGAAGAAATGTTTTAATAATTTGAAAATGCACAAATAAATATGCAAAACTTTCAGAAATTTTACTACAGTACTGAAAAAAGATCTATTTTAGTGAAATTGCTGAGAGTTTAGAATATTCATTTGTACATTTTCAAAATATTAATACATTTTCAGCAATTTCAATAAAATTTTGTAGTTTTTCACTTCCTTAGGTACCACAATGCCTTTATTAAGTTTGTGAGGTTTGCTACTTTGTTCGCGATTTCTGCACCTTCTGATACATTTGATATTTTGATTGAAATTCTGCACTTTTCATCTCTTTTGGTATTTTGATATTTTGTGAACCCCTGTTGTATTATGAAGTGAATTATATTACCATAGTTACATAATAAATGTATTATTTATGAGTCATAGATACAAGTATATTTTCTCAAATTGTCGGTAAGTAAAGTAAGAGAAATTTTGTAGTGAATTGTGCCAACATCGGCAATAAATAAGGTTATTATTCTACAATTTTGAATTTTGAATTTTGAAAACCGGTATGTTTAGGAAACTTCAGTAATTTTTTATAAGACTTTTAGTAACAACTTCTGATGCTTTATTAAATTTTTACAATTTATATACGTTTTCTGGGATTTTTTGTTTATTTATTACACTGTCATTAAGCGTTTTATGTGTACAAAACAATTATTTAATAAAACTTTCAGAAAATTGGGCTACTTTATAGAAAATTGGGCAACTTTACAGAAAATTGGACAATTTTGCAGAAACTTTTAGAAAATCATCAGATTTTTTTAAGAATGTATCCGATTTTCTAGAAAATTCATAATTTGGACGCCCATAAAATTGAAAAAAATATTCTTACGACTTAAGACATCTGGAAAATAAAGAGTCACTTCGAAGGAAAGCAGTTATCTTTAGAAATTCACTTGCAGAATATTTAATGACACCTATAGATACAAATCTATTAACAGAATTCGTTAGATATTTCATACATTTTTATAGACAATTGTTAAATTTTCCAGATACCTCCAGAAATCCTTTCTTTGCCTCCATAAATGAGAAAATGTAATTTCATAACATTGGCACACTGCTACATATAAGATTAACATTTATCTCTGTAGATCTCAACATTTCTTCATAAATGTGACCTATAGTTTAATAATATTTTACATCTATAGAAAATCAACATAAGTCTCTAGAAAATCAACATTTGCCTCTATAAAATCAACATATGTCTCAAGAAAAGCATAGATTTTTCTGGAAATTTTCAGACTTCTCGAGAAAATTGCGAAATATCTTTAGAAAATTGTAATTTTTGTCTAGAAATTAGAAAATTTAGTTTTATAATACGCACACACTCTCTGTTTCTTCAATACGATTGGTATTTATGTCCATAGAACTAAACATTATATCTTTAAAAACGAAGATTTCCTCTTGAAAATCTAATTTTTAATTACAAATATAACATATAATTTCAAAATCTGTGACGTGGTAGTCATAAAAGAAGACTTTTGAGTTGCCCATTGTTGGGGCTGACGTTTTGTTGTCCGTCTGGATGAAGTTGTGTATAGTTTGCTGACAACAGGACGTGCCGAATGTTTTATCTTTTATCGAGTGGATTGCATTGGTTGCGTTTCGCCCGTTTGGGATGAGCAGCGGCTTTAATCTGGCTCGGGAAATGCAATTCTAATGGAATCCCGGACCGATCGAGTGTGAACAATTTGTTAATTCAAAGGCGTCGCTGCGAATGAAGCCATCATTACGGTTTGGTGAAAACGGAATTCGATATATTTTCACGGATTACAAATCAGCATTACGAAACGTTATAAATATTCATAATCACTTAAACTTCATAAATAAAACTTTGTAAAAACTTTCACATATATAATGTAATTCAAGTATAATACTTATTTGAATGTTTTTACGATGTTTTATTTGTGATTGTGATTAGTTGTTAAGTTTGAGTGAAAATGAATATAAACTTTCAATAACCATCAGCTGCTATTTATTTAAGTGGAACAGTTTTTTTTTCTCTTAAATTGTCAGTAGGTTAAGTAAGAGAAGTATGTAGTGAATTATGCCAACATCAGCAATAAATAAATCTATTATTCTACGATTTTGTGCTCATTGTATTGCCTACATCGACTCGTCAAAAAATATTTGATAGTATTTAGATTTTTCTCAAATTATTACGTGTTTTTTTCCTGGAAACTACGATATCATCGAAATGTCAAGTGATTTGTTTGTATAATGAGACAAAAATCAATTGCATTACAATATTTTTGCTGTGACGTCGTTGATAATGAACGGCACTGAAGGGGTCCCCTCCTCAGCGCTCATGGAGATAATGCTATTTACTCGCATAATCAAGGCAAAGGGAATTTAATTATGTTGATATTAATAATGCTTGCTGGCACCATGAGTGGCAATTTTGGGTGAGGACCGGGACGGCGGCCTCTCTGTGTTTTCAATCAAAACACTGTGAGCGGCATTAATTAATTCCGATTCAGCAGTAATCAGCAGTTCAAATGTTTGATGAACTAGTTTACCAATTTATCAATTTACCAATTTTATGATGAAATTATCTTAATATGTACCTTATAGTAATATAATAACGATAATAAATAAATGGGTTGAGGAGAATTGCTCGAAAGAAAACTGCTCGAAAACAATTGCACGAAACATAGTTCCTCGAGTGGAAAATTGCTCGAAATCCGAGTTGCTCGAATAACAATTCCTGGAATGAAAAAATTGAAGCAATTGTTTCGAGCAATTTTCTTTCGGGCAATTCTCGCCAAACCAAACTAAACCATAATTTTGGTATAAATTAAGTTTCCAGAAAAAAATGAAATATATATTTATTTTTAATTTTATAATTTGTAGAAATAACAGATAATGTTATTAAGTAGAATTGTATAGTAGCAATTAACGCCACATGTAATTTTATGTTACACTAATTGCTTCATATTATGCAATAATTTTGACGTAGATATATGTCCTAGACTGCACTGAATAATTCCGACAATATTTTATGCTTTAAATAGATACTCAATTCAGAGAACCAAATATAATATGGGCAGCATATGATTCTCTCCATATCTTTATTGAATTGAAAATTTTGAAAAAAAATTAAAATGAAAGTTCGTCGGGATATTATAGTTATTATTATGTTATATCATTATACAGGGTCTTTTTTAAGAACGGAACCAATGTCTTCCTGCCGAGATATCTCGAAAAAAATGAAATAAACTTGGAAAAGGTCGATTTTTTTAGTTAATGGGTTTAGAAAATTGTACTTAATTCTTCATTTTCTTCATTTCGTCCATATTCCGAGAAATATTCCGATAATTTCTACAATTTCCCAATATTTTTCGAAATTTCTTCAAATTTCGTATTAACTATCATGATTTCTGAAGATTTTTTAAATAATTTCGAGATCACAAATTGCACATTGTTTGACATTTTTCAAAAATTCCAAACTTTCTAATAATTTTCGAGATTTCCACAGATTTCCCAATAAATATCACTAATTCCAGAGATTTTTTTAGTAATTTTAAATGTTACCCAATAATTTTCAAGATTTCTACAGATATTTTAATAATTCCCAAGATTTCTTAATAATATTTGAGATTAATACAGATTTCTCAATAATTCATAGGATTTCAAAAGTTTTTTCAATAATTTCGAGATCATTGAAATCAGAAAATCCAAATTTGGTCACACGATTGACACGATTATTACATACATTTTCTTATTCTACTTTTTTTTCGATAATTCTTAAAATATCTAAATAAGTACTTTTAAATTTCGTCCATATAGCGAGAAATTTTCTCATAATTTCTACGATTTCTTAATATTTTTCGAAATTTCTACATATTTTTCAATAACTATCATGATTTATGGAGATTTTTCAATAACTTCGAGTGCGAAAATTGCAACTTGGTTGACATTTTTCAATAATTCCCAAGATTTTTCATTAATTTTCGAGATTTCCGCAGATTTCCCAATAAATATGAATAATCGCATATGGGGTCGATAGCCCAATAAAGATCGATTATATATATGAATAATCACATAACTTCTTTAAATGATTCTAACGATTTCCTAATCCTTTTCGATATTCTTAGAGCTATATCAATATATATTCAGATTTTGAGAGATTTCTTAATAATTTTCGAAATTTCCACAGATTTCCCAATACATATCAATAATTTCAGACATTCTTTGTAATAATTCCTAAGGTTTCCCAATCATTTTCGAGATTTCAAGAGATATCTTAATAATTCTTCAAATTTTGAGAGATTCCTAAATAATTTTCGAGATTTCCATAGAAGTCTTATTATCAATAATTCTAAAGATGTTTGAATATAACCAAAGATTCCCATTAAAAAAAATGGTAGTAAAATCTACATACATTTTCTTATTCTATATTTTTGCGATAATTCTTAAAATATCTAAATATGTATTTCTAAATTTAGTCCATATTCCGAGAAATTTTCTAATAATTTCCACGATTTCATAAAATTTTTCTAAATTTCTACAGATATATCAATAACCATCATGATTTGTGGAGATTTTTCAATAACTGGAAGACCAAAAATTGCAAATTGGTTGACATTTTTTAATAATTCCCACGCTTTCTCAATAATTTTCGAGCTTTTACAGATTTCCCAATAAATATCAATAATTACAGAGCTTTTTTAAATAATTCCCAAGATTTTTATTATAAATTCCCATTTTTTAATTATAGGTAGTGGAGTAGTGGGGATTATTATTATTATTATTATTATTATTATTATTATTACTTCCGTTCCACATCAGTATATTCCGGATTTCAATTTTGATACTAATTTTAAAATCAATGGACCGTACGAACACTAATCTTTCAATTTACTTGACTTTACATCTGTAAATGATTAATCGCGTCATGAATTACGACTTTGCCGACGATCGATGGGCGCATTAAATTATATCACGCACACGCATGACCGAAGTCGTGTATTTATCAAAGCGTCGAGACGCTCATCTGCAAACTTCGCCCTCAACTTTTAATGAGTTCTGCCCCAGTATAAGACAGGAGGCATCAACAAACGCACGAAAATTGATAGGTATTATAGATTTATATTCAGCATTTCTTGGATTATTAATATGATGAAGCATTTATTACCAATAATATTTGTTTTTGCATCATTAAAATATTAATATTCATATAGTCTGATTCATTTGCATACATGTGTTTGATCCGATTATTTGCACAATATATCGATATGCTAACGGCTAAACCCGATTTAAGGACAAACTAGTTTTGCCCAAGTCAAACCTGTACGTGGTAGAATAAATTAGTTTATTCTAGACCAAACTAGTTTATCATAAAATTAGCACATGGCTCAGTAAGTTAGGTTAGGCTAGGTTAGGTTTTGTTTGGTTTGGTTAGGTTAGGTTTGGTTTGGTTTGGTTTGGTTAGGTTAGGTTTGGTTTCAGCCATGTGTTACTGTGATTTAAGGATAAACTAGTTTGGCCTAGGATAAACTATTTCATCCAATAGCGTTGTAGATGTACCGGTTTGGCCTTGGCAAAACTAGTTTGTCCTGAAATCAGGTTTACTCTATAATAGATGCATATGAAGGAATCGTATTCGGTAAATAGTTTGTCCTGAAATCAGGTTTAGCCTGTAACAGATACATATGAAGGAATCGCATTCGTCAATACGACAGATTTCATCATGTATCTGTCTATTATTAACGGGTCATTCGTTATACTATGGATATTACCATCACCAGTGACTCTGGATAACCAATTATTGCAGCATTAGATTTGTGCAATTCACTTTTACAAATAAATCCCAATTAAATTAAGAATAAACGCGGAATGAAAGACTTCCTACGTTTTAATCTCACAATTGTGCAGTTGAAGTGTTTCATCGTGGGTTTAAATATGGATTACCATCTAATAACAGGCTCAACCATTCTTATAATTTAATTAAGAATGTTAAATGTTCGCCAATGAACAATTTTTTTAATTTGCATTTTCAAACTACTGCATACATTTTTCCACATTTTGATACCGTTTTGCATAATTACTGGATTTGTCTCTCGTCCATAATTAGGATGTCAAATGTTCACCAATGAACAAAATTTTCAATTCGGTTTCACATTTCTGTATAAATATTTCCATAGATAGATAGATAGATAGATAGATAGATAGATAGATGGATAGATAGATATATAGATAGATAGACAGATATAGATACATGGATACATAGATAATTATTTCAAGAGATTATTACAAAATAACAATAAATTGAAACATGTCAAAGGTAATAAAGTAGTTGTAGCATATTTCACAATATTATGATCCTAATAGATGTTACAGTGTCAGGTTTGTTTAGGTTATGTTAGGTCATGTTAAAAATTAATAAAATAAGATTACAATTATTAGTAAGCACTAAAAATATGACAGTAATTGAAATTTTCATTATAAGTATTGAAAATTTGATGAAATAATTCAAATGGTTACAGAACTGATTGAACATTTAGCAAAGTCCATTAAAAAAATTACAGTATTTGATATTCTAATTGAAATAATTGAGAATTTTATATTGAGCCCTGAAAATATCTTAATAATTGAAATTTTGATAGAAATTTTTGAAATTTTCAAAGTAATAATATAATTTTTGATAGTTATTGACCTTTTCTGACCTTTTTTATATTCTGATTGAAATAATTGAAAATTTGATATTGAGCACATCAATAATTGAAAGTTTTGTAGAAATTGTTGATTTTTTCAAAGTAATAATTAAAATTTTGATAGTTATTGACCTTTTCACAGAGTAATTGAAATGTTAACAAATACATTAGGCAAATTTAACAGTAAGCATTAGAAATATGACATCAATTTAACTTTGGAAATCATTACTGTAATCTTTGAAATTTGACAGTTGAAATTTGATTTGATAGTAATAAAGTAGTAATATATTTCACAGTATTATAATCCTAGTGGGTATTACAGTGTCAAGTTATTAAAAATAAATAAAATTAGATTACAATTATTAGTAACAGCCAATTTCATAATCAATTTAAAATGACTTAAAATTATAAGTTCAGTTTAATTTTCAAAATGCGTTTGGTAACACATATTTATCCTTTAAAGTAAACTTTCATGTGAAGGCCATTGAAAGGGACCTAACTTTAAGTAGCATTTAAAGCTTACTTTTACTTAAAGTTCACTTTTGTTAAAGCGTTTTAAAGTAGTTTATTATGAAATAGGCTATAAGCACTAAAAATATCACAGTAACTGAAATTTTCATTGTAAGCATTGAAATTTTGACGAAATAATTCAAATGGCTACAGAACTAATTGAACATTTGGCAGTGTCCAAGTAGAAATTGTTGAAATTTTCAAAGTAATAATTAAGTTTTTGATAGTCATTGACCTTTTTTCCCCTTTTTTATATTCTTATTGAAATAATTGAAAATTTGATATTGAGCACTCAATAATAATTTTTTTATAGAAATAGTTAAAATTTTCAAAGTAATAATTAAAATATTGATAGTTATTGACCTTTTCACAGAGTCATTGAAATGTTAATAAACATAACAGGCAAATTTAACAGTATGCATTAAAAATATGACATTAATTTAAATTTGGAAGTTATTACTGTAATCTTTGAAATTTAACAGTTGGAATTTGATTCGATAGTAATAAAGTACTAGTAGTATATTTCACAGTATTATGATCCTAGTGGGTATTACAGTGTCAGGTTATTAAAAATAAATAAAATTTGATTACAATTATTAGTAAATACTAAAATTATGACAGTAACTGAAATTTTCATTCTAAGCATTGAAAAATTGACAAAATAATTCAAATGGTTACAGAACTGACTAAACATTAGGCAGTGTCCATTAAAAAAAATGACAGTACTTGATATTCTGATTGAAATAATTGAAAATATCTCAGTAATTTAAATTTTGATAGAAAATGTTGAAATTTTCATAGTAGTTATTAAAATTTTGTAAGTTATTGGCATTTTTACAGAGTAATTGAAATGTTTAAATGAAAAATAAGACATCAATTTAAATTTGGAGATCATTACTGTAATCTTTGAAATTTGAGAGTTTAAATTTGATTTGAGAGTAAATATTGACAGTAAGCACCGAAAATATATAATCACCTAATAAAAACCGAAACCTAATACTCACAAGAATAAGTGCTAATTTTGATATTCTTTCGTATAATCGCTGCATCTGTCTCTCATCCATTATTAGGAATATTAAATGTTAACTATTGAACAAAATTTCATTTCGCTTTAAAATTCTTGTATAATTTTTCCTACATTCTGTTGCATGTACTTTGCTGACATGCAATAAACATTACGGTACATCCCAGTGATTTGATCGCGTCGATTAAAAAGAGAATTAATTAAATAGGATTGTAATGGTATCAATTGCAGTTCCGGCAAAGTTTTTACTACTGTTAAAGTTTGATATATAATTGAGCTGGTTTTGTCTCTCATCCATAATTGAATGGTTTATTTCAGATACCCGTCATTTCAGATACCCGTCAACAGACGTATTTAAGAAGTTTTCTCTTGTACTGATTACGATACATCAGTAATCAAAGCACATCTTTTTTTGCATTATCCGTCTACCTGACATTCCTTTTTATGGGATATTTAATTACAACATATAAAATATGAAACGATATAGTGTTTTTCTTCGTTTCCCCAAAATTTGAAAATGTACAACGGATAACGTACAAGTTAACAGGTTTCTAAAATAAACTATTGAATTAAAAATGTTTAATGTTTCCCAATTCACAAAATATTCATTTCGATTTCAAATTTTAGCACATGTTTTTCCATATTTTGATACAGTTTTGTATAATTGCTGGTTTTGCCTCTCATCTATAATGAAAAATGTTAAATATCAACAAATTATCAAAATTTTCGTTTCGTTTTCAAATTTCTCTATGAATTTTTCCATATTTTGGTACAGTTTCGAATAATTGCTGATTTTGTATCTCATCCGTTATTAATAATGCTAAATTTTCACCAATGAAGAAAATTTTGATTTAGTTTTCAAATTTTTGTATACATTTTTCCGAAAATTTGAAAAAGTACACTTAACAGGTTTCTGAAATAAGACGATCCAATTAAGAATGTTAAATGTTCTCCAATAAACAGAATTTTCATTTCGTTTTCAAATTTCAGTACAATGTTTTCCATATTTTGATACAGTTTTGTATAATTGCTGGTTTTGTCTCTCATCTAGAATGAAAAATGTTAAATATCAACAAACTAACAACATTTTCGTTTCGTTTTCAAATTTCAGTATAATTTTTTCCATATTTTGATACAGTTTCGAATAATTGCTGGTTTTGTCTCTCATCCATAATTAAGAATGTTAAATGTTCACCACTGAACAAAATGTTAATTTCGTTTTCAAATTTTTGTATACATTTTTCCGAAAATTTGAAAAAGTACACTTATCAGGTTTCTGACATAAACGATTCAATTAAGAATGTTAAATGTTCTCCAATGAACAATATTTTTATTTCGTTTTAAAATTTCAGTACAATGTTTTCCATATTTTGATACAGTTTTATATAATTGCTGGTTTTGTCTCTCATCCAAATAAGGAATGTTAAGTATCAACAAATGAACAAAATTTTCGTTTCGTTTTCAAATTTCTGTATGAATTTTTCCATATTTTGATAATGTTTCGAATAATTGCTGGTTTTGTCTGTCATCCATATCGGATTCATTAGCGTTTATAATAATCGACCAGCTGCTAGTCTTTTTCAAACGTACAACATGTTGATGATTGATAATTTTAATCGCAGATCTGTAATAATTTAATTTAGATTTGAGTAATTAAGTTTGAAACAATGTATTTTCATTTTCATTTCATTTTAAATCAATTCATTTTAAATGCGTTTTGTGTCATCATAAGAGGATTTGTTACCTAACCCAAGCTAACCTAGCTTAACCTCACCTTAAATAATCTAACCTGATCTAACCATACCTAATCTAACCGTATTTAACCTAACCATACCTAACCTAACCATATCTAACCTAACCTAATCTAACATCTTCTTACGTAACCTAACTTTTCGTATTTAGTTACCAAACGAAAAAGATTAATCAAGTCGTACATAAAAACAGTTAATCAATTTCAGGAACTTACTTTATAAACTTTATGCATATTCTGTGTAACAAAAAAAGGATTTTTATCATGCTATACTGAACCAGTCGAAACCTGCTCGTGCATAAAGATGTCGGATCACATTTTCAGCTCTTGAAATTATCCATCTGGGTTATTAAAATGAATTAAACATCGTCGTAACAACACGCGATTATTACATAAGCGTTTAAACGTATTGATATTTATTGCGTGCTAAGGGAAACACTGTTCGAGGCAATTATACGGAATTAAGTTCCACGTTGTAAACGTGACAATTCAGATGCAAAGATAACCGTATAAACAGTAAAACTATTATTCTGAATTGATCAGTTTAAAGGCCAGGCGGAAATGACGGTTTCTAAGAGACGTAATGTACTTTATAACACACTAGAGACTTTTTGGTTTTCATAAACTATACCTTCATCTCAATGATGAATCATTCATCAAAATTTCTGTTTTTTTCATATGAACATTTTAAGCTGAAAACTGAATAATTTGGGCTATTACTTAATACAATACACTAATAGCACATCTATTTTTTGAATTCCATAAACTACAGATTTATCTCACTGATCAAAATTTCTGTTTTTTGTTAGTATGTTCATTTATTTATTTATTCATTTATTTCCACCTAGCCACAATATACAAAATATACAATACATACATAATATATACAAGACAATTACATTGCACCGCACAAATCGTTGTATGAACATTTTAAGCCGAAAACTGAATAATTTGGGCTATTACTCAAATATTTTTATACAATACACCAATAGCACAAATATTTTTTTACTTCCATAAACTATAGATTTATCTCACTGTGACTATCATAGATCAAAATTTCTGTTTTTTTAGTATAAGCATTTTAAGATAAAAACTGAATCATTTGAGCTATTACTCAAGTATTATTATACAATTCATTAATAGCACAAATATTTTTTAACTTCCATAAACTATAGAGTTATCTCACTGTGACTATCATTGATTAAAATAACTGTTTTTTTTTGTATGAACATTTTAAGCTGAAAACTGAATAATTTGTGCTATTACTCAAATATTATTATACAATGCACTAATAGCACAGATATTTTTTGACTTCCATAAACTATAGAGTTATCTCAGTGTGACTATCATTGATTAAAATAACTGTTTATTTTAGTATAAGCATTTTAAGATGAAAACTGATTCATTTGGGATATTACTCAAATATTAATATACAATACACTAATAGCACAAATATTTGGTGACTTCCAAAAACTATAGAGTTACCTGATTATCTGACTGTGACTATCATTGATCAAAATTTCTGTTTTTTTTTTAGTATGAACAATTTAAGCTGAAAACTGAATAATTTGGGCTATTACTCGCTGTGGAAATAGCGAATTTTTATTTGTTTTTAAATATTAGCATTTTAAGGTAAAAACTTGCTGAAATGAAATGCTTAACTGAAAAATTAAAATAATTATGTAAATTTTTGAAAAATCTTCAGATTTTTGGGTACGTGTGAATAATTTGGGCATATTATTCATCTATTATTGGTATTATAACTCATTGAAACTATTTTTAGTATCTGCTCACATCATTAAATTAACACTTCGTTAGTTCGCTGAGCAATTACCTGAATATAAACATTTACATTCAACTTCGATCGCAATTTGCCATATTATCTTTACGAGAGTGACGTGGATCTCGTTGAACTTAACCGACGAAAACCTTCATCAATCCGTTGCAATTAAGTCGATATTAACATATATTATGGACGCAGGTCAAAGTCGGCAGGTTGTTAACTTGTTAAGTAACAGAGGAAGTTATGGAGGAATTTACTGCAACGTATAGATACATTTAAGTTAAATGTTTTATCATACCTGTTTTATGTTACTTTTATCACGTGCATCAAGTTTATATTGTATGCTATGCAGTTTAAATTATTATCAGTACATAAATTTATTGTGGCGATTTGCCTTTATGAGGATCATATTTACATCCATGCCATGTACTATTATTAGTACTATTATTACTAATTGTTAAATGTTTTTAAATGCATTTATATTTTGTAAAGTATTTGTGAAAAAATGTATTCCAGAGCCTTGTAAACTTAATTTTAAAAAATTATAGATATTTCTACAGCATAATCGTTTTCATGGATATGTTATTTATATAATAATAATAATAATAATAATAATAATAATAATAACAATAATAATAATAATCATAAGAGACTTTATTTAGCTTAGTCGGAGCCCAGTTTGCACTGATCAACTCAACCGAGTATATAACATTACATATAAATATTTTAGTTAGATCCACATCATAATTGGTTAGCTTTCATTGTTTAGCTTATTTTCTTAGCTTATATAATTTAATAACTTCTCTCAAGAGAGAGAATTACGGCAAGTAATCGTTGTGAATTTTAAATCCTGCATAATATTGCAAATACAAAATTGTAGCAAAAATGTATTGTAGGTACGCACAATAGAATAATCAATTCCAATTAAACCGGACAAAACGTGGATAATTCTCGCTCTAAATGTTCCCGAATCAATAAACCCAGCAAAACGCCACCATCCGCATTTCCATCACAAAACACGAGTATTTAAAACATGAACCGCTATTTTACGGCCATTAATATTCAGAATGCAAATCGGTTTCCCCGTGGCGTGTGTAAAAATCCAGCATCAGTGATTAATATTCCATATTCACCGAGGTCCATTTGCATATGCCAAATGCTCCAGTGACGTGCAAAAGTCTTAAGTGTATGCAAACGAGGTCCAAGAATTGGAGTTATTACGGAAGAACAGTCCGCTAAGGATGTCACGATTGTATGGAGAGCCCCGGTAATGAAATACTGCACTTAGTGAATTTGCAAATTCCGGCCTAAATAGGTTACAGGGTTGAGAATGCAGTAATTTGGTCTCATGTTTTACCTACATTTCATGTGATTAAGGATAAGGCATTTGACCTGCATTGCTGGATTCTTCGTGTAACTATGGGATAGTTATATACAATCGGCTGCTTAATTTGATTAAGGTTGAACTATGAAAGCTACGTAAACTCTTGAAGCACATGGCCATAGGCCTAACTTTTCCTCCCAACCACCACACCAAGCATAAAACGCGCACCTATAGTTAACCTACAGATAGTCCGTACTTGGAAGACTCATAGATTACGTAGGAATCACAACAGAAAGAATCTAGCCGAGGCATGATCTGAATGTAGGCCTCATCTTCGTAGAAGCCGAACCGCACCAACTCCTACGCTGTGGATAACTACCTCCGTTTCAAGGAGGGTTTACGGTTATCAGAAGTTGATACATCACCCACGTATGAGCACGACAGGATAAGTCTTCTACAAACAGTGCACGAGACGACTAAATTACCTTCGCACGCGTCTTAATTACTCTAGCGATACCAATTATTCTTATCCTATAGTTAACCTAAAGATAGTCCGTCCTGAGGAGATCTCTGTTCCACGAATGGAAAGAGTGGTGTTACTGACTCATTCTTGCATTGCAAGAAAAGCATATGCATTCGATGTCAAAAAACTGGCGATAAAAGATATTAAGTTCTTATCTAGCATGAAAGCTAGTTAAGCTTGTAACGGTACAATACCGGGGTATCATTATAAATTGTAATTAATTTATAAACGTAGAGTGGCTCGTAATCTAAGTGGCGGTACTTCACCTGTGTTTGATTCATGGAATCGTTATAGTGACAAGATCGATGGTTCGTTGTTCAAGTATTGTGTCTGTTACGGAGAAAATATCAAATTATACTCATACACAAATATCATCATACAGTAATTTATTCATTCAGTAATTCATATGGTTTTACATTTTAATTTAGCAAGTAAGGTTTGGTTCATTTGGTTATGGTAAATAATACGCTTTACATTTACGTGGTGACTAAGGGTTTATTTAATAAGTAATTACACACATTTTTGAAGAATGACGATTTATTCTTGATTAAAGTTTTGAAATGAATTTAACGATTTTTACGTGGTTTCTGATTATATTTCGTGGTATTCTGACGTGAATTAACGTTATAATTCAAATTCTACTGGTTACTAGTACATGCGATCTGTCCCTGCTAATTACGGTGTTTTAGTTATGTCATTCATTCCACATGCGTTCGTTCATCCATATTTTTATCTTTTATTTACTTGATTTGATTTATCCTCAGATAAAGTTTAGAAGTGTATTTCCCAGCAAATAACATGCCAATTATTAAGGATGACGATTTACCCTTAATTAAAGTTTTGCAATGCATTTACCAAGCAATAACACCCAAATAATTATAACGTAAATTTCGATCGGTGATTTGTGCACGATGGTCAGTTGTGTCTGGCTAAAGTACATATATCTGATCTCATAGCGAGTCTCATACCCTAACCCTTTCGTCTGACGTGTATGAGACATAAGCCATTTGTTTGTTTTTAACTCTTTTTATTCTTTTTATTATCTTTTCTTTTGTTTTGATTGGGTCTCTGATGCATCTAATTATGAGGTAAATTACGATCGGTGATTTGTGCACGATGGTCAGTTGTGTCTGGCGAAAGTACATATATCTGATCTCATAGCGAGTCTCATACCCTAACCCTTTCGTCTGACGTGTATGAAACATAAGCCCCTCGTTTGTTTTTTTGACTCTTTTTATTTATTTTTTTATTGTCTTTTCTTTTGTTTTTAATATTTTCATTTATTTTTAGTTTGTTTTTACTTCGTTTTTGTGACAATTGAATTAACCTAGCGGATGTGATTCTGCATGATTTTGACTTTGATTCATTCACTGATTTATATCCCTTCGATATGCATGCTCATTCATGAATTCCCTTGATTCGCATTCATTCTTAATTGCCGTTACGTTTAGTATTTATCAACTTTATTTCTCACCCGATCATGACTGATGACTTGGATTCATTCAATGATTTATCTATAATATCCACATGCTCGTGCTTCAGGAATATACTGACTCGCATTCATTCTTTTCTCACTCGCTCACGAATTCAAATATGCAAATACTGACCACATGCAATATCGATGCTGAGGGCTGTTTTATTTCACCGGCATGCAATTACAACTTATTAGTTTGATCACTCACTCGGCTGATTGATTAGTGATATTAACTACGCAACGTTAATTACAAGGATTTAGTGATTTGGTATGACATGATGATATTTGCTGATTTTTGTAATAATTATTGACCTTCACGGATACCGGTTTTTAGTTCCCGTTGCGATCGCTACCTGGGAAATCCCTTGAGTTTATATCTGTTTAAATTCCTTCCTGAACTAAGCTCTTTCCCGAATCCCTTGCTAATGAAATATAAATAATAATTAAAACGCATGATAATCGAATATGTTGTTTCGGAGGAAGTATTTCATCACTTCGCACGTTTGTTTGAAGTTTCGTGGCAATGAAAGCGGTTGGTAAAATAGTCCCGTTATGGTAACTAGATTACAAGGATAAAATTGACACACAGTTGAAGGAGCTTCAAGTGCGCCCTTCTGTTTCAAAGTGCGTCACGTAACCTGTATATCGCTTTTAATATATTCCCATACCTCTGCGCCAATTTTAGGCGCAAACATATGTCAGGAGGATAATTTGGTACGGTGATTGGTGGTGGTTTATATGGAGTTGTCAGACTTATCATACGTGACAATATTACGAAGAGAACCATGCACGTTGTGGGGTGTGATTGGTTAATATGTTCGACCCGAACACATAAAGGGGTTAGAGCGATTTTTGTAGTATGCTTCTAGCGCGCCCTTCTGTTTCAAAGTGCATCGCGAAACCCACATATCGCTCTAATTACGAAGAGAAACATACACGTTATCGTGTGAGATTGATGAATGTGTTCGATCCGAACACACCAACGGGTAAAAGCGATTTTGTAGCATGCTTCTAGCGCGCCCTTCTGTTTCAAAGTGCGTCGCGAAACCCACATGTCACTCTCATTACGAAGAGGATCACACATCTTTGCGCCAGTTTGGGCGTTTTGTTCTTTCGTAATTTTGTCACAGGATATTTTCCGGCGGATTGCCGAATTAATTTACTTGACACGCGTAATGACTTGTCTGCTAAATATTTCGCAGTGCCCTTCGAAATTGGCAGTTTGATTCGCGTAACTCGATCATCAATTGCGTCAGTACTCAGTCATTAACCCTTTCTATCTCTCGCCGACTGGATAGCCGTACTGATGTCGTGGTGGCCCTTGCGCTTGGTGTTGTTTTAATTACTTCGCGGTCTCCCCGAAAATATCTAACTGGTTCAATACTGCCCTAATTGAATTATCAATTTCCCTGACTGTTTATACTAATTGCGCCCCCGTTTACACTCTCGCTATTTCTCTCGTGCCCTCGGCCGTCGAGCACTAAGTGACCTCCCCTCTGCTTTCGCAGATTCTTATTATACTAATTGCGCCCCCGTTTACACTCTCGCTATTTCTCTCGTGCCCTCGGCCGTCGAGCACTAAGTGACCTCCCCTCTGCTTTCGCAGATTCTTATATGTTTACCTCCCCATTTTCCCCGAGCCCCCGGGCCCAAACACTGCCGTCCCCGATCTTCTACGGTGGTCCACTCGTCCTGGCTAAGTGCCTTTTTCGATGCCTGCGCAATAATTTCTTCCACATGTTTACGCCACTCGATCTTTTGCTGGCGGATTTGTGTTACCAATGTGCTACCAATACAAATCATGTCCCATTCGTGGCGTGAGTTATCCAGGCCAAATGGTCCCTGTTCTAAGAATTTCGGTACGCGTGCATGTAGCTGGCGCTGTTTTTATGGTATTTAAGTTAATGATTCTATGGGCCGTAATATAATACTTTCGTTTTTGAACTCCCCGGAATCGCTCACTGTCGGTCAGTGGCACATCCCATATCTGGTCTCGAGTAATTTATATTTCCATGAACTGTTGATATTTCCGCCCGACTAGTAAACTCTTGTTACCCTTAAGTTAATGGCTTCATTGTCCCCATTGTTGATAGAATTCTCCCGGACTGGTTCAGGGGTCTGTGGCCCCCCACGAGTCTGTTTACGTATTTTTACGCCGGAATGCGATACTTATTTAGTTATCAATACGAACGATTTTTCAGCAAATAACACCTGTCTTACCTACTCGTTGTTTAGCTAAAGAAAACATGGTATGTCGTGGGTCATTTCAGCGGTAAGCCTAACTTTTCCTCCCAACCACCACACTAAGCATAAAACTGCGCACCTATAGTTAACCTACAGATAGTCTGTACTTGGAAGACTCATAGATTACGTAGGAATCACGACAGAAAGAATCTAGCCAAGACATGATCTGAATGTAGGCCTCATCTTCGTAGAAGCCGAACTGCACCAACTCCTACGCTGTGGATAACTACTTCCGTTTCAAGGAGGGTTTACGGTTTTCAGAAGTTGATACATCACCCACGTATGAGCACGATAGAATAAGGCTTCTACAAACACTGCACGAGACGACTAAATGACCTTCGCACGCGTCTTAATTCCTCAAGCGATTCTAATTATTCTCATCCGATAGTTAACCTACAGATAGGGAGATCTCTGTTCCACTAATGAAAGGAGTGGTGTTACTGACTCACTCTCGCATCGCAAGAAAGGCATATGCTTTCTATGTCAAAAAACAGGCGATAAAAGATATTAAGTTCTTATCTAGCATAAAAGCTAGTTAAGCTCATATAGCAATTGGCTGTAAGCCTAACTTTTCTTCCCAACCACCACACCAAGCATAAAACTTCACACCTATAGTTAACCTACAGATAGTCCGTACTTGGAAGACTCATAGATTACGTGGGAATCACGACAGAAAGAATCTGGCTGAGGCATGATCTGAATGCAGGCGTCATCTTCGTAGAAGCCGAACCTTATGCACTCTTTACAAAAAAAAGTTTCAATATTTTTTTATCTACAGAAATGAATTTCGAAATTTAGTACCTACCTACCTTATAAAACTTATGGGCGATGGTAATTAATTACAGTAGCAAACATATGCCCTCGTTAAGTAAAGAAAAAAACAACTAAAATTGTTGTTTTGCAAAAACGGTTGTAAAATTTCAGTTATGTGCAGTAATTGACATGAATAGGTTCCAGTCTATGTTAACTTATGCAGAATTTTTGATGTTGCAATAATATTTTATTTGAATAATTAAAACACATTTACATTTTTGATTAAAACTAACAATCCATAAACAAATATTTATTCATACGTGGAAACTCAAGTTTTCGTTAATTATTTCAATGCAATTTTATTTGATTCACCTGTACTCTCGAATAACCACAACTGTATTTGTAATAATATAGTGAAGGTCCATAATCGTCGTTTTAGGTTTGGGCCAGTGTCGGAGTTCAAATGCATGCAATATTCTAATAGCGGAAGTAATTTCTTTCCTGCCGCAAGGGAGAGATCATTACTGTTAATTAACTCCGAATAATAACAGTTGAATGGCTGAGACATTACCATAATATCATGTAAAGACCGCCGCAGGTATAAAATAGCGTGAACTATAGCATTAAGGTATAGCTAGTTTTAGGGGCATTTTGTGCTGTTGTTAATATTTAATACTGAATTGTTGTAAGCGACGATTTTTTTAAACATTTGATGTAATTGCAAGCTTTCACAGAAAACTAAGTTATCACTTATGTCAGTAATTAGCTCTTTACTAGAACAAAAAATCTACTTAGTAACAATTATGAGCAGTATTTATTGACAGAGCGGTTATAATTATAATAACCTAATTATTACTAACAAAAAAATAAGACGCAGGAAATATTAACCATATTAATATTCTACCACCAAAAATTACAAAAAAAAAATAATCCTCATGTATGGCTTTATTTGCCATTTAATGGTAATTTATAATTATTCGATGATGGGCCTGTATATTATTTAATGATATATTTTAATGGTCCTGTGGCTGCCACGTTACCATATACCTACAGATACCAAACAAACCGTTATACATTCATTACACGTACTGTTACCTATATTCATGAAATATACCTGTAGGTTCCAAAATTTGTGGAAGATATACTTTGTTGCATAGAAGTAAATCTTTCTCAAATATTGAATAGGTATGTAAAATAACAAATTGTAGAAAATATCGAATGTCTGATTATACAGGGTGTCAATACTAAGTTGTAACACCCGAAAGTGGCAGTTAGAACTCATTGAAGCAAACAACTTTTCTTAGTTAACATTTTTGAATTTAAGCCCAAGTTCATAGTTGTTGGCGTTCTTTTGTTTTTCGAAAAATCATTTACTCCCTTATTTTAAGGAATATTTAAAAAATACAAAAACGTTCAATATGCGCTTTCGGTTCTCTAAAACATTTGTATTTACAATTATTTTCTATTTTATCAAATAACAAAATGGCGCCCGATCAAAACTTTGATCGAATGTTATAATATAGTTTAAGGATTTCATAAATGTTTTATTTTCAAAAATCAATCGAGTGATTTTCAAAATATCTTGTTTCGAAATTTTTCTTCGGTCGCCATTTTGTTATTTGATAAAATAGAAAATAATTGTAAATACAAATGTTTTAGAGAACCGATAGCGCATGCTGACTGTTTTAGTATTTTTTAAATATTTCTTAAAATAAGGGAGTAATGACGATTTTTCTAAAAATAAAACAACGCTAATAACTATGAACTTGGGCTCCAATTCAAAAATTTTAACTAAGAAAAGTTGTTTCTTTCAATGAGTTCTAACTGCCATTTTCGGGTGTTACAACTTACAACACTTACAACATTAATGCTTACTATAGCTATATAGCTATTTATAGCTTTTATAAAAACTGACTGCAATCACTCAAATATTGCATTTCGTCTTGTAGTGTAATTAAAATAAAAGTAAACTCAGCAAACTGATTGTGCCCGGCGCCTCCACCATGAAATCCCCACAGGATCCATCAACAAAATTAATCATCGCTTTTAATTACACATCACTATTTCCCGCCGCGGCGGACGATAAATTAAAACAATGATGAATGCGGTTTGCCGCCGCCCCCACCGCCCCCTCTGCAGACTTTTTGATTAATTGCGAAACTTTTCCTGGTGACTTGAAAAAAAAACGCGTGGGCGGCATATTATACCACGTGCCACTGTGTGTCGCTTATTAAAATTCTAATTGCCGCACAATCCACTGCGCTGTTCCGCGACATGCCCCCCGTTTGGGGGGCGGCTGTAGCCGCGGCGCGGCGGTGGCGGCTGCAGACGGACATGCAAGAGCGGAATGTAATTTCGGAAATTAGACTCTTATCGTGTGGGGCGGCGAAGGTCGAGCGGCGGCGATCGATGGGGCGTCCGCTTCGATTTACACGTATAAATTAGTATAATATTGAAAATCATAAAAATGAAATTTATTTAATTTCTTAGAAAAAATGATAAACTTTTTTTTAAATTTATGTCATAATGATGGATTAGTACATTGATTGCCCTTGATTGATTGTCCTTAATTAATTTACTACCATGTAAAAAATATTGTAATGTACGATCCAATAATAATATACTTACACACATAAAATAATTTAAATATACAGGGTGTTAATACTAAGTTGTAACACCCGAAAATGGCAGTTAGAACTCATTGAAACAAAGAAGTTTTGTTAGTTAAAATTTTTGAATTGGAGCCCCAGTTCATAGTTAATGGCGTTCTTTTGTTTTTCGAAAAATCGTCATTACTCCCTTATTATAAGAAATATTTAATAAAAACAAAAACGTTCAGCATGCGCTATCGGTTCTCTAAAACATTTGTATTTACAATTATTTTCTACTTTATCAAATAACAAAATGGCGACCGAAAAAAATTTTCGAAGCAAGATATTTTGAAAATCACTCGATTGATGTTTGATAATAAAACATTTATGAAATCCTTAAACTATATTATAACATTTGTCTGAAACATTTTTTTCAATCTGTCCAAAAATGTTTTTATTCAAATTGACTTACAAGATGAATTTTAACAAACTGCAACAATCATTTAAAACAAAGTAGGCTAACCTTAAGGCCATTAAACAAGTTGAGGCACGTGTTTTCTAGTTTGTACGTTCAAATTTAAATACTTTTTGATCTTGTTCTTCAGAAATTTCTGCTTCATCTTGAAAAGTTTCTGTCACGTTTATTATTTGTGTGCGTATTTTGCATAATTTCTGTATAAAAATGCATAATTATCAAAACAGACAAATGTTATAAGATAGTTCAAGGATTTTATAGATATTTTATTTTCAAAAATCGATCGATTGGATTTCAAAATATCTGGCATAGAAATTTTTGATCAGTCGCCATTTTGTTATTTGATAAAATAATTGTAAATACAAATGTTTTAGAGAACCGTAAGCGCATGTTGAACGTTTTTGTATTTTTTAAATATTCCTTAAAATAAGGGAGTAATGACGATTTTTCGAAAAACAAAAGAACTATGAACTTGGGCTCCAATTCAAAAATTTTGAAGAAAAGTTGTTTGTTTCAATGAGTTCTAACTGCCATTTTCGGGTGTTACAACTTAGTATTAACACCCTGTATATTAGAGTTATATTATATGTATAATAGCTGGAAGAGGGGCCCAAGAAATATGTTCATATTAAAAGTCTCTTGCCAGCAAGAATCTCGCATCTAACTCTACAGCGCGATTCTTGCGGACGACAGAATCGCAATAATAAACCGATTTTATTGCAGAAATAAGTCTTATACAATGTAGAAACAAGTCTTCAAAGTATTTGTGTAAAATATCTTCGTTCTGGACACAGTTTCCTTCCGAACTATACAGATTTTAGCGATATCAAATCCGCTATTGAACGCCAACAAAGATTATACACACCTGACGATTATATAGAAATTATAGACACGTGTAGGAAAAAAACGACCTTTCATAGTCACTCGAATGGCTGCAGAATATTTTATGCAAGTTACAAATATTGAAAAAAATATGTTCCTAAAAAATAGGAAAATTACAGATAGCAAGGAAAAAATTAACTGATTTAAAGTAGGAGAAATAAAAATTGAAAAAGAAGCACATTTTGTATTAATGACGAAGAAGAATGAATTTTCAAACCCTTACAAAAACATTTTTATTCTAAAATCCGTTCGTGGGAGACTTTACAAACAAGATATTGATACCTCTGTGGCCAAATGGAAAACCCATCGCAGAAGCAAAATTAGAAAACTTAGAAAACGCGAAATGCTGCACCTAATCCCATCAGATGCAAGATTATTTTATGAAAATTTACAAAGTGCCAATATTATTGAAGATGTCGATGGCTATAATGTTGAAGAATTGAATTTTGAAATAGATGCAGAATAAAAGCCATACAGAAATAATGTTTCGTTTGTTGTTGTATTTGTATAACTAATTAATAAAAAAATAAGTTTGGCATTTTTGTTCAAGAAATGTTTGATTTCATTATTTTTACAAAGAGCAGAAAGCTACCAACCTTAAAAACACCGCTATATTTAGCACAATTCAATTTTTCAGGAAAATATTTTGCTCAAAAGTTTAATTTATTAGTTTTCAAACATAATGAAAATATTAAAAAAAAATTAAAGTTTTCAATAATTTATTAAAACAATAAAATCTGTAAAGTCTAATATCTCGTTTTAGTTCTAATGTGGGTTGGTAGCTTTCTGCATAATGCGATCCAATTGTAAATGTAGATTAGGTTAGGTTAGGTTAGGTTAGGTTAAGTTAGGTTAGGTTATGTTAGGTTAGCATGTATCATTGCCATAGTTATTTATAATACAAAGGTACAATAAAATTATTTTAAAATATACTGTATTTATGGCTATTTAATGCCAAAAAGTGCATTAAAAAAAGCAGCTAGCATGTTTTGCCATAACACCACTGAGTTAATTAAATAAAATGTTTGTAAAGCTACAAACTGTTAGTTTTAGTAAATTTCTAGTAAAGTAGTAGTAGTTACAGTAAAGTTTTAGTAAAACTATTAGTTAAAAATTCGTATCATAACGAAAAATTAATATCGTAAAATATCCCATTAAACTACACGTAGTAAAAATCTAATAAATCAATTAAATAAAATTCTCTGTCAAATGATGACAGTAACCAATTACGCCATAGTTGGAGGAGTAGCAGGGATTATTATTATTATTATTATTAAGATATTGACTGATGAAGTATTGATATTGATAAAAATTGTATATCACAAGTGAGATAAGATTATTGATATACTTATGCGATTACGTTTCACGCATGTATATTAATAATGTCCTCATTCCAGTTGTATTGAAAACATCTATTGTGGGACTAATAACTTTATAATTGGTTATGAAAAGTTGTCGGAGCCGATAAAATCACATGCTGCTGTGCATTATTGCGTCAATTAAATTATGAATTATTACACGTCAATTCCAATTGCACTATCTTTTAGTCCACGGACATTGATTGCTCAAATTGCTGTAATTGTTTCGATCGTGTGTCAACTGCGCTTCTAAATATAAATCATCAATATTGTAGATGTACTCCGATATTTTCTAGACACAATACATATTTAAATGTACAACATAATTTATGCAGTTGTTTTATAGTACAATAAAATCAATTGAATACATTAAATGGATTGCATATTTGCTATTTTTCGCAAAGTTTAGAATAATGATTATTTTAATAAATAAAAATAAGTTATCATTTAAGACATAATAATAGTCTCATCTCACTTGTTGAATTTCGTTTGGAAGATTATTTTTAATGCTTACAAGTATCTTTTTACTATTTGTTATAGTTTCATCCATTTTCGATACCAGTTATTATAATATTTTTTATTGTTTTCTTCCTTCTTTATTGTTTATTTTTATACTTTATTGTTATTATTATTATTATCAATACCATGTTGATGTAGTTGATATAGTTTTATTTCTTCTTTATTCTTTAGTCTTTATATCTCTGATGGAGTACTTACTGGGAGTTTATATATTTATATATAAATATGTGTTGTTGTTTTTTGTTGTTTTTATTATTTTTCCTATGTTTTCGTCACCTTACTGAACTTCACCGAAACTGGTCAAGTAAGGTGAAGAAGAAGTAATAAAAATAATAAAAACAACAAAACATCTGTATATCTAAACATATAAACTACCAGTAAGTACTCCAATAAAGAAGGAAGAAAAAATATATTCTTACTGCCTACGTAGAAAAATTGATAATTTAGGGACTATGTACTATTGTCGCTAAAATCACTGATTTAAGGCACCTGTGGATAGACATATATTTATACAAAGGTAAATACTATTAATTTACTCTCTATTAATTAGTGATAATCGTTAACACAATTCTTGCTGTCGGGGAAAATTTAAAGAAAATTGGGATTTTAACAGTGGTAGGCCTCTACATATATGAAATCCTGATCTTTATGCCCAAAAACCGAGTATATTTCGATAATCTAGTCTCATCAAACAAAAGGATAATGTTCCTTAACGTACCTAAACACAGGCTCAGAATATTTGAAAGAAGTTGCTCTTACTCTTGTATAACCGTGTTCAATAATCTACCAAATAAACTTAAAATCATAAAAAACAGAAAACTGTTCAAAAAACTGATATATCAATTTATCTTAGACCTAGAGCTATACCACTTGAATGAATTTTATAACCGTTAATTACAATGTATTTTGTACCATTAGAATTTGTAATTGATTTTGTGACATGTATTTCATTTTATTATTATTAATCATCTGAAATAAACAGTATTATTATTATTATTATTATTATTATTAAACAATATTACCTTCTTCAAATTGGATCACTCCATTAGCGGATTTGCTACAGCAGTTACATCACTTTCATGTAAATTTTAATTTCGGATTCGATTCCTTTAAAAAAGGATCACTGACCTATTATCTTGTACCTCTATACCTTTTCAACTTCATCTTGGTACAAATCACAGACAAGTTGGCATTAATCATTATCAATTTGGCATCCTTCTTAAAAATGGTCAGCGACCTTTTATCTTGTACCTCTATTACTTTTCAACTCCATCTTGGCACAAATCACAACAGTCAAGTTGGCATTATTCATCAATTTGGCATCCTTCTTAAAAAGGGTCACTGACCTTTTATCTTGTACCTCTATAACTTTTCAACTCCATCTTGGCACAAATAACAACAGTCAAGTTGGCATTAATCATCAATTTGGCATCCTTCTTAAAAAGGGTCAGTGACCTTTTATCTTGTACCTGTATACATTTTCAACTTCATCTTGGCACAAATCACAGTCAAGTTAGCATTAATCATTATCAATTTATCATCCTTATTAAAAAGGGTCACTGACGTTTTATCTTGTACCTCTATAACTTTTCATCTCCATCTTGGCACAAATCACAACAGCAAGTTGGCATTAATCATCAATTTGGCATCCTTCTTAAAAAGGGTTACTGACCTTTTATCTTGTACCTCTATACCTTTTCAACTTGATCTTGGCACAAATCATAGTCAAGTTGGCATTAATCATCATCAATTTGGCATTCATTAAAACCATGTTGTCATTGTTGACAGCAATGACAGCAATGTTGTTTAATCCCAACATGGTTTTTATTATTGCTAAATTGATAATAATGAATGCCAACTTGACTGTGATTAGTGAGAAGTTGAAAAGGTATATAAATTATATTTAGTATTATAATGTACGAGGGCTGTTTGACGGAAGAGTGACTTTTCAAAGGTTGATAACACTTTCGTTATAATGATTATGTTGCTAGCTCCTGAGGTCTTTCGGAGGTCTACTGTCAAAATTTGGCACCAATCTGACAGATAGATTATGTTTTATACTTATTTGAAGGAAAATGTTTTCGTTGTTTTGTAAATATGTAAAAAAAAAAAAATTCGAGTGTTGATTAAACATTATTTTCTACGTGAAAAAACAATTAAAGAAACCGAGGAAAAGTTACGTAAATATTATCCAGAATCTGCTCCGTCCCATGGAATGATTTGTAAGTGGTTTCTGCTTTTAAAAGTGGCCATATGAGCACGGTTGATGCAGATCGTCCGAAACCATCATTTACTGTGACTACTCCAGAAATGGTTAATAAACTCTATGGCCTTGTAATTGGCAATCGTCGAATAAAAGTTTGTGAGATAGCTAATGAAGTAAACATCTCAACCGAACGGGTATACAATATTTTGCATGAACATTTCAATAAGAAAAAGCTATCCGCGAGATGGTTGCCGCGTTTGCTTAATGGTGATCAAATGCGCGTTCGCATTAAGAATTCAGAAGAATGTTTGGCCGTTTTCAACGTAACTCAAAGGATTTTTTTCGTCGATATGTCGCAGTAGATGAAACTTGGATACATCATTATACTCCAGAAACAAGAATACAGTCTAAATACTGGATTTCTCCATGCGAATATGCTCCCAAAAAGGCAAACACACTTTTTTCGACCAATAAGGTCATGGCCACAGTTTTTTGGGATTCTAAAGGTGTAATCTTTATTAATTGTTTACAAAAAGGAAAAACCATAACTGGCCAGTATTATGCTGATTATGCAGACATATATTGATGCCGAACTTGAAAAACAACGACCGCATTTGATGAAGAAAAAAAGTGTTGTTCCATCACGATAATGCGCCCTCTCATTCGTCTGCAATTGCTACAACTAAATTGACTGAATTGCATTACGAATTACTGCTTTATCCGCCATATTCGCCAGATCTGGGTCCCAGTGATTTCTTCATATTTCCAAATTTAAAAAAAAATGGCTGTGTGGAAAAAGATTTCAGGCAAATGAAGACGAGATAACCGACACAAATGCATATTTTGAAGACTTTCCGAAAGATTACTTTTTGGAAGGTTTAAAAAAATTGTAAACTCGCCGGGCTAAGTGTGTACACTTGAAAGGGTGTTATGTTGACAAATAAAATATATTTTGAACAGAAAAATAACGTTTTCATTAAAAAGTCACTCTTCCGTCAAACAGCCCTCGTATATTATTTATATCGTATAACAATAATAAAACTGACAACACTTTTTCCAAGTCTAGACGTCTCTTAAAATATATGCTAGAATATAAATTTTCTTTCTGTTAAAAATTAAACATATTTACTACTGCGTACTAAAATATTCTAGGTGATTAAAGTTTGTACGACTAATGTATATGAATTTAGAGCCGTAGTAAAGCACATGCAGCTATAGTATTGTCCGGTTTTATGGCTGCGGTCGATATTTTAAAAGTAACATTTAGAGCTGCAGCTCATTTGAAGTGAATTTATTGTAGTCATATTGATTTATCGCCTGTTATATGAGAACGAGCAGTTTGTAGTGATCGCGTGCTTTAAGGCAATCCAAACGTTATCCTTAAATGCGTGAATGTTATATACTCAGGTGATGGTCGAGTATGCATGATAGAAATATGAACGAGATTGATGCACTATTAAGTAGTTAAAATTGCAAGGGAAGCATCGCTTGAATCGATGCAAAATGAATAAACGTGGAAGGTTTTGTAATATACATTTTTCTACGATGGTGCGTAAACTAAGTTTTTACGCACTGTTCACAATCCGTAAAGTGATACCTTTTAGCACTAGTTGACACAAGTGCCAAAAAAAATCACCTATGCGTAAAAGCATCAACTGTGCGTAAGATATGTGTTACACACAATTCATTCACTCATCAATTTAAAAAGAATAGTATTTTGCATCAAATTTTAGCTGGTTTTTCATAATAGCTGTCGTAAAAAAAACAATGTGTAATACATTTTTGTAAAGTAGTGCTTTACCAACTGGTATCATAAATAACTATTATCTGATTTTATTTGATAATTTGATGAATATGAAAATTGATGAAATGAAAAGATGATGAAATTCCAAGGCACCTAATTTTACTCATTTAGTACTTTAGTTACTTTACTGATTAGTACTGATGTTTTGACAATGTGAATCACCAACTTGTGACTCATGTTTTCATGAAAATGCTTGGCACTCACTTATGAATACATTTGTTTTAAACGGAAATAAGGAGTCATCAAATTTTGCTGATGATTAAGGTAATCTTCAATTTACTGTTTTTATCGGTAAAATTTTACTGAAAATTACTGATTTTACTGGCATGTAAGGGTTTCTGAAAACAGGCAGAAAAATATGAGTTGCTGTATTGAAAAGTCATCAACTTATATTAACAAGTAAAGCTTTCTTGAAACTGACATCGGTAAAATTTTACTGAAAATTACTGATTTTACTGACATGTAAGGGTTTCCTGAAACAGGCAGAAAAATATGAGTTGCTGTATTGAAACGTCATCAACTTATATTAACAAGTAAAGCTTTCTTAAAACTGACATCGGTAAAATTTTACTGAAAATTACTGATTTTACTGACATGTGAGGGTTTCTTGAAACAGGCAGAAAAATATGAGTTGCTGTTTTGAAAAGTCATCAACTTATTTTAACAAGTAAAGCTTTCTTGAAACTGACATCGGTAAAATTTTACTGAAAATTACTGATTTTACTGACATGCAAGGGTTTCTTAAAACAGGCAGAAAAATATGAGTTGCTGTATTGAAAAGTCATCAACTTATATTATCAAGTAAATCTTTCTTGAAACTGACAGTCTCTTACTAATGACCAATGTTTTCATTATAATATTGGTAATTATCTGACGATTAATCATGTAGGGAAAATGAAAGTCAACTACTGATGCGCATATATGATTCAAGTCATACATTAATAATTACGACATTATAGAAATTGCAAGGCACTTAGTTTTGTTGATGGTCAAAGTTTTTTTTTAATATTTATTAATAATGTAAGCCGCTGCCTGATGAATTTATCACCATCAATCATCAATTACCGTCATTCATTTTTTGGACATTATAGAAATTGCAAGGCACTTAGTTTTGTTGATGGTCAAAGTTTTATATTTATTAATAATGTAAGCCGCTGCCTGATGAATTTATCACCATCAATCATCAATTACCGTCATTCATTTTTTGGACAGATAAGCTTTTTTGAAAAGGCGAGTCATCAATCATCTATTGGTGACTCGCCGTTTCAAGAAAGTTTTACCATGATAGACTAATAAAATTGCAACTTTTATTTTGTTATCCTGAAAACACGAAAGACATACATGAAAATAAGATTTTAAAATGGTCGATTACTGATGATAAAATACGTTGACAAGCAATACTTTTTTGAAAATTGTCGATTACAGATGATAAAATACGTTGATTAGTAACATTTTTGAAAACGCTAGTCATTAACTGATGTTTATATGAAAAAATTTACAGTTAAATGTCCATAAAACATGATTTTATAACGAAAAATCAATTACTGATGATGAAATACGTTTTTACAAATTTAAGTCATTAACGTCTACGGGAAATTCATGCAAGTCATTAATTGATGATTTCTGCAATATTGAAAAAGCAAAACTCTAAATTCTCGTGACTTTATTCTTTTTGATAATGCAAGTATGTAGATGGAGACTGGTGAAGATTTACGTCACCAAATTGTACTGATGGATAAAGTATCTTTGAAAATGCATATCACCATAAAATACGTTGATTAGTAACATTTTTGAAAACTCTAGTCATAAACTCATGATTTTATGAAAATATTAACAGTCAAATGTTCATGAAACATGATTTTATAACGAAATATTAATTACTGATAATGAAATACGTTTTTACAAATTTAAGTCATTAAAGTCTACGGGTAATTCATGCAAGTCATTAATTGATGATTTCTGCAATATTGAAAAAGGAAGGTCCTTAAAATGGTTAAATGATGATATTCTTTGACAAGTTTTACTTTTTTAAACAGGATAATCATAAACTGATGATTATATGAAAATATTAACAGTCAAATGTCCATAAAACATGATTTTATAACGAAAAATCAATTACTGATGATGAAATACGTTTTTACAAATTTAAGTCATTAAGGTCTACGGGTAATTCATGCAAGTCATCAATGGATGATTTCTGCAATATTGAAAAAGGAAGGTCTTTAAAATGGTTAAATGATGATATTCTTTCACAACTTTTACTTTTTTAAACAGGATAATCATAAACTGATGATTATATGAAAATATTAACAGTCAACTGTCCATAAACATGATTTTATAACGAAAAATTAATTACTGATGATGAAATACTTTTTTACAAATGTAAGTCATTAACATCTACGGGTAATTCATGCAAGTCATCAATGGATGATTTCTGCAATATTGAAAAAGGAAGGTCCTTAAAATGGTTAAATGATGATATTCTTTGACAAGTTTAACTTTTTTAAACAGGATAATCATAAACTGATGATTATATGAAAATATTAACAGTCAACTGTTCATAAAACATTATTTTATAACTAAAAATCAATTACTGATGATTAAATACGTTTTTACAAATTTAAGTCATTAATGTATACGGGCAATTCATGCATGTCATCAATGGATGATTACTGCAATATTAAAAAATGAAGAAACTAAATTTTTATGACTTCATTCTTGTTGATAATGCAAGTCTGTAGTTGAAGACTTGTGAAAATTTATCAATATGCATTGATAATTGATACTGACAGGTAATGAAAATGTGAGTCAAAATCACCATTTGATGATTAATGAAATACATATTGATTGAAATGCATTGATAATTGATACTGACAGGTAATGAAAATGTAAGTCAAAGTCACCATTTGATGATTAATGAAATACATATTTTTTACTAGTATTGCTGCTTTATCATCAAATTAGACTGATGTCTTGTTTTCATTAATAATAAACGGGTTTTTTTGGTTAATAAAAGTTGTTAATTTTATTTTTTTTAAATTAAAGCATATCGATCTTTTCTATATTCTACATTAAATCCAGAATAAGTTATGCTTTCTCTAAAATAATATAACTAAGTCATTACTTATGTAGTCATGAAAATACTGATTACGAGTTGATTTTACTTCAATGCAAATAATTAAAACTTCAATGCATTTCAATTAAAATTCAAATATTTCACTGAGAATTAAGCGAATTCTTCAAAATTCAACCCACCAATATCTATGGTTAAGTAATGAAAGTCACCATCTGATGATTACTTCACTAATAATTCAGCATGTTACGAAATTTTGGAGATTATAAAATTTATTTGTCTTCATATTGTAATTCATCACATGTTCGAGTTCAAAGCCACTATTTTTTTCTGATGGGCTAAGTCTCTTGAAAATGCAAGTTACCAATTTGATTGGATTGACTATCAAAATTGCAATGTTTTCTTATTATTACTGCTACTTTAAAATTTAAAGCCATAAACTTTTACAGACTGGTAAAACCTAATTGAAATTTTACCAAATTTTTTGATACTGACGTAATAATGATGATAACTAATCATAGGTAATGATGTAATGATTTCAAGAAAATCAAGTCATCAGGTGGTGAATTGATTTTAGTTGTTGAATTTTATTGGATGAATAATGACCACTCAAATTATAATGTTTTCTCATCAATCACTTTACTTTGAATCTTTTAAAATGTTTAAAATAAAGCCATGAACTTCTTTTGACTGGTAAATCTTTCTTGAATTTTTGCCTAATTCTATTAATACTGAAGTAAAGGTTCCAAATGTTTAAAATAAAGCCATGAACTATTTTTGACTGATAAATCTTTCTTGAATTTTTGCCTAATTCTATTAATACTGATGTAAAGGTTCTAAGAATGCAACTCAACAACTATTAATTAATGTTTAAATTAAAATACTAGTCATCAACTGTCAAATATTGCAAGTATAAGAAACCAAGTTACCAACTTCTATGTAATGCAAGTCGCCAACTAAATTTTGAAAAACTAAGTTACAAATTTCTCTATAATGGAAGTTATTAACAACTAAAAATCTAAAAGTCAACTAAAAATTGAAGTTTGTCTTTAATATAGTTATCCAATAAATTCAATGATTTTAAACATGCTTTGGGTTTTAATGTGAAGATGGTAGTTTTTTCAAAAATTATTTAAATAAATTGTAAATTTTCAAATACGTATTTAAATCAAATTTTGAATTGTATTTATCAAAACCTTAAATATTCTGTCGACACATCAACGATAACTGTCAAAATTTTAATGATTAGTGTAAAATTTTCAATTATTTCTATCTAAATATTTATTGTTCTAGTAAATTTGCAACGATTACTCTAAAATTTCAATTTTCTGACAAAATTTCAACCACTGCTTTAAATTTTTTAATGATTCCTGTGAAACACTAAATTATTTCTGCTAAATATCAATTCTTTCTAGCTAAGTTTCGAATATTCTATCCAAATTTTAAACATTCTGTTAAAATTTCATTTATCCTGTTATAATTTAAAATTTTTTACGGTCCGAGTTTGATTAAAATGTTTTATTTTTGTGATTGCATTATTATTGTATTATTGTATTAATGTATTATTGATTTTCTATGTTTCAATATTATAACCTGTGTAAACAATTTTGTATCGATACCAATAAATTACTATTACTATTACTATTACTATCAGCTGTCAGTAAAGAAAACAAATCATTATTAACATATTTTGCATATTTTTGCACATTTTTAGATTTTTTTGCATATGTTCACAACAAGTTCACAGTTTTGCCGAATCTCCGAATACAGAAAACATTTTAACGCGCATGCCAAATACTATTTTTTGTGTTTCTCTAAAGTTTTTCAACGTTTTTAGAAGATACTGTTTAGAGTACTATTTTTCTAGATCATTGTGTAATTAGTATTATACATTAGTATTAGTCAATCTAAGTAACATTTTAAACCCACCTACTATAAATCCACTTAAACCTAAGTATTATCTTAATTACATTTCTTAGAACGGACCATATGCCGAAAATTTTGAAACATTATGTGCAATTGTCACACGACAGCTCGAATGTCATTAAGAAAAAAAAAACAATTATTTCTGCCATAGTTTACAATATTCTATCAAAATTTCAATTGTTACTGTAAGATTTTTAATGATTTCTCTGAAACATTTAATTATTTCTGCTAAATATCAATTATTTCTACTGAAGTTTACAATATTCTTTCAAAATTTCAAAAATCCTGTAAAAGTTTTAATCATTGCTCTAATACTATATATATTTCTTGTCATTTATGATTTTCAAATATGTATTTCAATCAAAATTTGAATTTTATTTATCAAAATCTCAAATATTCTGTCGACACACCAACAATAACTGTCAAAATTATAATGATTAGTGTAACATTTTCAATTATTACTACCAAAATATTTATTGTTCCATTAAAATTGCAACGATTACTCTAAAAATTTCAATTTTCTGACAAAATTTCAATCACTGCTTTTTAATGATTTCTGTGAAAGATTTAATTATTTCTGCTAAATATCAATTATTTCTAGCAAAGTTTCGAATATTCTATCTAAATTTTAAACATTCTGTTAAAATTTCATTTATCCTGTTATAATTTTAATCATCACTGAAAAATTCTCTCAAAAGTTGAACGACGACTACCATAATTTCAATGATGGTAATTATTTCAATAATTGCTTTAATTATTTTGAATAATTTCAACTATTCTGTGAAAATATCAATTATTCTATCATTTTTTTAAGGATTATGATCAAAACTTCATTTAGTATTGTAAATATAATTTTTTTAGAAAATTTCAATCGTGACTAACATTTTTAATGATTCCTGTGAAACATTTAATTATTTCTGCTAAATATCAATTATTTCTGCCAAAGTTTATAATATTCTTTCAAAATTTCAATTGTTACTGTAAGATTTTTGGTGATTCCTGTGAAACATTTAATTATTTCTGTAAATATCAATTATTTCTACCGAAGTTTACAATATTCTTTCAAAATTTCAATTATCCTGTCAAAGTTTTGATCATTGCTCTAATACTATAAATATTTCTTTTCATTTATGATTTTCAAATATGTATTTGAATCAAAATTTGAATTTTATTTATCTCAAAATCTCAAATATTCTGTCGACACATCAACAATAACTGTCAAAAATTTAATGATTAGTGTAACATTTTCAATTATTTCTACCAAAATATGTATTGTTCCATTAAAATTGCAACGATTACTCTAAAAATTTCAATTTTCTGACAAAATTTCAATCACTGCTTTTTAATGATTTCTGTGAAAGATTTAATTATTTCTGCTAAATATCAATTATTTCTAGCAAAGTTTCGAATATTCTATCTAAATTTTAAACATTCTGTTAAAATTTCATTTATCCTGTTATAATTTTAATCATCACTGAAAAATTCTCTCAAAAGTTGAACGACGACTACCATAATTTCAATGATGGTAATTATTTCAATAATTGCTTTAATTATTTTGAATAATTTCAACTATTCTGTGAAAATTTCAATAATTCTATCATTTTTTTAAAGATTATGATCAAAACTTCATTTTTTCTTTAAAGATTCATATTCATATAAAATCATCTTCATCATCTCCACATTAAAACATGTCATCCTCATTTAAACGTAAAGCATTTTTAAAATCATTGAAATTTTTCGATGACATATTATATTGAAGAAAAACTTTAATTTTTAGTTAGCAACTTCCATTATAAAGAAATTTGTGACGTGGTTTTTCAAAGTTGGTGAGCAGTATTTTAAGAAAACATTAATCAATAAATGTTGACTTGCACTCTTGAAACTATTACTTCAGTATTAACAGATTTGGCAAAAAAATCAAGAAAGCTTTCAATCCTATATCATCCAATAATTTCATTGATTTCAAATACTTATACGTGGAGTTGTAATGTGAAATGTATTATTCACATTAAAACATATCAACTTCATTCAAACATAAAGCATTCCTAAAATCATAGAAATTATTCGATGATATATTATATTAAAGAAAAACTTTAATTTTTAGTTGGCAACTTCCATTATAGAGAAATTTGTGACGTGGTTTTTCAAAGTTGTTGAGTAGTATTTTAAGAAAACATTAATCAATAGTTGTTAACTTGCACTCTTAAAACCATTACTTCAGTATTAACAGAATTAGGCAAAAATTCAAGAAAGCTTTCAATCCAATATCATCAAATAATTTCAATGATTTCAAATACTTATGCTTGGAGTTTTAATGTGTAGATATATTATTCACATTAAAACATATCATCTTCATTCAAAGATAAAGCATTTTTAAAATCATTGAAATTATTCGATGACATATTATATTGAAGAAAAACATTAATTTTTAGTTGACAACTTCCTTTATAGAGATATTTGTGACGTGGTTTTTCAAAGTTGTTGACTGGAATTTTAACGAAAACATTATTCAATCGTTGTTGACTTGCACTTTTGAAACCATTACTTCAGTATTAACAGATTTGGCAAAAAATCAACAAAGCTTTCAATCCAATATCATCCAATAATTTCATTGATTTCAAATACTTATGCTTGGAGTTTTAATGTGTAGATACATTATTCACATTAAAACAAATCATCTTCATTCAAACACAAAGCATTTTTAAAATCATTGAAATTATTCGATGACATTATATTGAAAAAAAAAACTTTAATTTTTAGTTGGCAACTTCCATTATAGAGAAATTTGTAACTTGCTGTTTCAAAGTTGTTGACTAGTTTTTTTAACGAAAACATTCATCAATAGTTGCTGACTTGCACTCTTGAAAACATAACTTCAGTATTAACAGATTTGGCAAAAAATCAAGAAAGCTTTCAATCCAATATCATCGAATAATTTCATTGATTTCAAATACTTATGTTTGGAGTTTTAATGTGAAGATATATTATTCACATTAAAACATATCATCTTCATTCAAACATAAAGCATTTCTAAAATCATTGAAATTATTCGATGACATATTATATTGAATAAAAACTTTAATTTTTTGTTGGCAACTTCCATTCTAGAGAAATTTGTGATGTGGTTTTTCAAAGTTGTTGAGTAGTATTTTAAGAAAACATTAATCAATAGTTGTTGACTTGCACTCTTAAAACCATAACTTCAGTATTAACAGATTTGGCAAAATATCAAAAAGCTTTCAATCCAATATCATCAAATAATTTCAATGATTTCAAATACTTATGCTTAGAGTTTTAATGTGAAGATATATTATTCACATTAAAACATATCATCTTCATTCAAACATAAAGCATTTTTTAAATCATTGAAATTATTCGATGACATATTGAAGAAAAACTTTAATTTTTAGTTGGCAACTTCCATTATAAAGAAATTTATAACTTGGTTTTTCAAAAGTTGTTGACTAGTATTTTAACGAAAACATTAATCAATAGTTGTTGACTCTCTTGAAACCATTACTTCAGTATTAACAGATTTGGCAAAAAATCAAGAAAGCTTCACTCCAATATCATTCAATAACTTCAAAGATTTCAAATACTTATGCTTAGAGTATTAATGTGAAGATATATTATTCACATTAAAACATATCATTCAAACATAAAGCATTTCTAAAATCATAGAAATTATTCGATGACATATTATATTGAAGAAAAACTTTAATTTTTTGTTGGCAACTTCCATTATAGAGAAATTTTTGACGTGGGTTTTCAAAGTTGTTGAGTAGTATTTTAAGAAAACATTAATCAATAGTTGTTGACTTGCACTTTTGAAACCATAACTTCAGTATTAACAGAATTTGGCTAAATTTGAAGAAAGCTTCCACTATAATCCAATAACTACAAGGATTTCAAATACTTATGCTTGGAGTTTTAATGTGAAGATGACAGTTTTTCTTCAATATATGTCATCCAAAATTTTCATTGATATCAAATATGCTTTGTGTTTTAATACACTATACTCTTGCAAGTTGCATACTCTTGCAAGTTGTATACTCTTGCGGTATGCACTCTGAGCATCCGTCCAGAGCTGACAATGACTCATCGCTCCATGTTGCTTAAACTTGACATACCTTTCTTATTTCATTTCATTCTATTACATTTACCTTAAGCCTACGAACGAGCATAGAAGACGCGATTCTTTGTAGAGCATGAGTCATTGTCAGCTGTCGTTGGGACGACTATATCCTGCGTTTGGATCAAATTTATAAATTATTACCATGGCTTCAATCATCTGTAGATCAGTACTTCCACTCAAGTACAAGGTTATGTTTTGTAAACGTCTATAACATCAACAATCGATCAGTGTGTATACTGTACATGCCCCAAATTCATATTACATGCACGTAATGAACCAGACTATTTATAACCTGCGACATTTTATCTATGAATAATTAAGTACGAAGCGGGCAATTCGTAAATGAAAGCGGGTTATGTATTGTTTTAATCAAGCCATTGTGTATTGTATTTAATGGCGTTACTTTATTACCATATAAATCAAGTTCTGGCGTGTTATCATAACTGCCTCAGAAAAGTAATTATTTTAGCCCACTTACAGCCACTAAAGTTTATAATTAATGTAACGCCAGATTACAATATACAATACAACATTCATATACGTTTCAAAATTTATATTGTAACTGATTTCATCGCGATTAATTCACTCACATGTATTTCTTATGTAAGAAGTTTTGATAAAACGTTTAGAAGGAGGTGGATAAATAATTCAACGGTTATTAATGATGTACTATTGAAATTTTTATCCAAAATATTGTATTTTGAAAAATGAAACACGAATTTCAAATCAACAATGGATACGTCAAACTTGGTGTTGTTTAACTTGAAAGGTCGCTCAAGCTGAATAAGACTAATGGCAATAAAATTTCGTGCTTGAGTTCGATTCAAGTAGTATATTTGCGTATATTTGGTTGCGTTTGGTCCATAAACGTTTATAGAAAATACGCAACCAAATATACGACTTGAGTCGAACTCATGCTCAAGTACCGATTATAGATATGGGCCTAAGTGTCATGACCTATAAGAAATAGAAGAATCAGTATGAATTCTAAGAAGTTGAGTATGAATATGCCAACAGATTATATTACCTGGAATGCAGAAGTAGAACGAATTTTGCTTTACAAAGCTGCCAGGCAAAAGTTCTGCATACTCGCCCCTTACACTAACAAATGCAAATTAATGATAAAAGTTTCATATCAATTTAAAAGTTAGTTTGCAGGCACGATGTACATTTCTTCCACGAAATCAATCCAGCCCAATAGTCGTGATACGCTTGACTGCTCCACCCTTTCATTATTAATGCTACCACCGGCCTCATTGGCCATGCGATAAATTAATTCAATAATACTACAAGCCGACATGTTAATGGTATTAAACTGCGCCAAATCCGGTACCGATTCGAGCCTGGCACGACCGTAAAACGTGTAATTTCTGCAGGAATTCGCCCGGCTCAAGCAGGCCGCCCTAATAATTCACACGATTTACGGCGCGGCTCATAAGCAAACAATAAATCCGGAATCCGCCTTCGCCAGTGGAAACAAACGGAAGTGACTGATGGATTTGTTTTTGACGACTCACGCAATGGATACGTTAGAAGCTAAAAAAGGATGAGTGACTGAATGTAAAACCCATTTAAACGCATTCGTTTGTATTATGGGAGTATTATCGACTGCAATTATTTCTATATCGGAGGCGGTCACGATTACGGTATACCTGCGGCGCCAAGAGCTTCGATGTAATCGGTCCACTGCGGTGGCATTTAGTTGACTTTCTAACTGTGCTACGCCTGCCAAGCCCTTAGCGAATTCGAGTTTCCCGCAGGAAAGCGAAAAACTTACAAGCAAGATCTCAGGATTGCAGCAGATACGACAGTATCGAATTTCATTCAAATATCATTGCCATCTCACTTTTACCCATGTTTTCACAAGGACTGCTTACAAAATAAATATTTAGAATAAAATTATATTAATTTAAGTACCTGCTAATGAAATGACATGAAATTATAAATGATAACTGATCGATTTTTAATAATATTCTATGTTTTTGGGTTTTTAAACAAATAAGATAAAAAATTATGAATTTTGTCCAATAATTTATTCCGTCATAAATTTGCTGGCTTTTTAGAAAATAAGTCTTTTGTAAGAACTTTTTTATTTCTAACCACAATAGATTATTTACAATTAATACAATTATTTATTATTTACAATTAAATATCTATATAGCTATATAGCTAATTAAATATAATCTATATATATTTTTTTAGTGTACTTTATGAAAATCTTTCATGACTTCCTTCATCGCATTTGCATTAAGAGAATACGTTTTTATAGATTTTTTTTGTGCAACGAATACATTTTCAACGGTAAATGTTCCACATGCCTAAATTTTCACGGGAAATTTACGGTTTTTCCGCGGCTGGTGTTGCGTTGCCGCGGTAAACACATAAACCGAAATCGATCCGATAACGTGCGGACGTGTGATGGAAAAAGGAACAGGCAAAATGTATTTATAACTTAATAATTCACCAGCACGCTTTCATTTATAATTCACGCGAACTTAAAATACACATGCAGCTAATTGTTGTGCGAATTTTCATGAATAATGAAGTGTATTTTTAACCCCCCGTCGAATGTAGTGATACCAGTGTGAAGCAATTAACGCCGGAAATCTAGAAATAATATCGGTCGTGTGTACTGTAATGAGAAGAAAACAGTGTCATAATTGTTCCGCGCCAAACTAGAATGCAGTTCCGTCACGAGTATTTGCGTTTGATAATTGTTGCTATTTTAACGTAGAAATGAAAAACTGCGAAATGTAATTGCATCAAATTTTGCAATTAAAAATTTGAGAACAAAATATAGGCGTAGGATAAAGAAACAACCACCGGAAGTGGAACTATATTCAAGTAGTTAGGGTGTGACAGTTCTAACTCACCCATGTACACGTAATCACAATTGTACTGGTAATTTCTTTGATTGTAGTACGGTTCCAACTCACCCGATTAAACGAATAAACGTTCCAAGATGTATATAAATCCCATCTTTTGATTAAATCAGGTACTACAATATAAGTACCAGTCGATTACAACAATTACGTCAATAACGATAATTACAACATGATGCTTGCAGCAGTTTATCACACTTATATACTAAACATCGGTGGTGGCGGAAAGGTATAGGAGGGAAACCTGCTGCAAAATCATGTTGTAATTGTCGTAATTGACGCAGTTGTTGTAATTGTACTGGTAATTTCTCTCATTGTAGTACAGTTCCAACTCACCCCCCGCAGAGGTCCCGATTAAATGTTCCGAGGTGTATAAAAATGCATTTCGATGAAATCAGGTACTACAATATAATTACCAGTACAATTACGACAATTACGTCAATTGCGATAATTATAAAATGGTGTTTGCAGCAGGTTTCTCACACTTAGCAGCGGTGGCGGTGCAAGGGTATGGGAGGGAAGCCTGCTGTAAACATCATGTTGCAATTGTCGTAATTGTCGTAATTGACATAATTATTGTAATTGTACTGGTAATTACTCTCATTGCAGTTCAGTTCCAACTCACCCCCCGCAGAGGTCCCGATTAAAAGTTCCGAGATTTATATAAATGCCATCTTTTGATGAAATCAGGTACTACAACATTATTACCAGTACAATTACGACAATTACGTCAATAACGATAATTACTACATGATGTTTGCAGAAGGTTTTCACACTTATATACTAAGCATCGGTGGGGGCGGGAAGGTATGGGAGGGAAGCCTGCTGCAAAATCATGTTGTAATTGTCGTAATTGACGCAGTTGTTGTAATTGTACTGGTAATTTCCCTCATTGCGGTACAGGTTCAACTCACCCCCCCCCCCACCCCCCGCGGAGGCCCGATGAAATGTTCCGAGATGTATATAAATGCATTTCGATGAAATCAGGTACTACAATATAATTACCAGTACAATTACGACAATTACGTCAATTGCGATATATTATAACATGGTGTTTGCAGCAGGCTTCTCACACTTTAGCAGCGGCGGCGGCTGGAGGGTATGGGAGGAAAGCCTGCTGCAAACATCATGTTGTAATTGTCATAATTGTCGTAATTGACATAGCTGTTGTAATTGTACTGCTAATCACTCTCATTGTTGTACAGTTCCAAATCACCCCTCGCAGAGATCCAGACTATAATTTTCGAGATGTATATAAATGGCATATTACGATGAAATCAGGTACTACAATATAATTACCAGTACAATGACGACAATTACGTCAATTACAACAATTACGACATGATATTTGCAGCAGGTTTCTCACATTTATATTAAGCAGCGGCGGCGGCGGGAGGGTATGGAAGGGAAGCCTGCTGCAAACATCACGTTGTAATTGTCATAATTGACGTAGTTGTTGTAATTGTACTGGTCATCAGTCTTATTGTAGTACAGTTCCAACTCACCCCCCGCAGAAATCCTGATTAAAAGTTCCGAGATTTATATAAATGCCATCTTTTGATGAAATCAGGTACTACTACATAATTACCAGTACAATTATGACAGTTACGGCAACAACGACAATTACAACATGTTGTTTGCAGCAGGTTTCTCAAACTTATATACCAAGCAGCGGCGGTGGTGGGAGGGTATGGAAGGGAAGCCTGCTGCAAACATCACGTTGTAATTGTCGTAATTGAAGTAGTTGTTATAATTGTACTGGTAATCACTCTCATTGTAGTACAGTTCCAACTCCCCTGCGCAGAAATCGTGATTAAAAGTTCCGCGATGTATATAAATGCTATCTTCTGATGAAATTAGGTACTATAACATAATTGCCTGTACAATTACGACAATTACAACATGTTGTTTGCAGCAGGTTTCTTGAACTTACATACCAAGCAGCGGTGGTGGTGGCAGGGTATGGAAGGGAAGCCTGCTGCAAACATAATGTTTAATTGTCGTAATTGTCGTAATTGACGTAGCTGTTGTAATTGTACTGCTAATCACTATCATTGTAGTACATTTTCAACTCACCCCCCGCAGAGAACGCGACTATAATTTCCGAGATGTATATAAATGCCATATTACGATGAAATCAGTTACTAAAATATAATTACCAGTACAATGACGACAATTACGTCAATTACGACAATTACGACATGATATTTGCAGCAGGTTTCTCATATTTATATACCACGCAGCGGTGGCGGCGGGAGGGTATGGAAGGGAAGCCTGCTGCAAACATCACGTTGTAATTATCGTAATTGACGTACTTGTTGTAAATGTACTGGTAATCACACTCATTGTAGTACAGTTCCAACTCACCCCCCGCAGAGATCCTGATTAAAAGTTTCGAGATTTATATAAATGCCATCTTTTGATCCATCAGGTACTACAACATAATTACCAGTACAATTACGACAATTACGTCTATTACGACAATTACAACAGGATGTTTACAGTAGGTTTCCCTCCCAAACTTTCCCACCACCGCTGCTGCTTGGTACATAAGTATGAGAAGCTTACTGCAAACATCATATTGTAATTGTCGTAATTGACGTTATTGTCGTAATTGTTGTAATTGTACTGCTAATCACTCTCATTGTTGTACAGTTCCAACTCACCCCCCGCAGAGATACCGACTATAAGTTCCGAGATGTATATAAATGCCATATTACGATGAAATCAGGTACTACAATATAATTACCAGTACAATGACTACAATTACGTCAATTGCGACAATTGCGACATGATGTTTGCAGCAGGTTTCTCACATTTATACATCAAACATATTGTTTATACTGCAAACATCACGTTGTGATTGTTGTAATTGACGTAGTTGTTGTAATTGTACTGGTAATCACTTTCATTGTAGTACAGTTCCAACTCGCCTCCCCAGAAATCCTGATTAAAAGTTCCGAGATTTATATAAATGCCATCTTTTGATGAAATCAGGTACTACAACATAATTACCAGTACAATTACGACAATTACAACATGTTGTTTGCAGCAGGTTTCTCAAACTTATATACCAAGCAGCGGCGATGGTGGGAGGCTATGGAAGGGAAGCCTGCTGCAAATATCAAGTTTAATTGTCATAATTGTCGTAATTGGTATAATTGTTGTAATTGTACTGGTAATTACTTACATTGTAGTACAGTTCCAACTCACCCCCCATATATATCCCGATTAAAAGTTTCGAGATGTATATAAATTTCATCTTCCGAATAAGTTAGGTACTACAATATAATTGCCAGTACAATTACGATAATTACGTCAATTACGACAATTACAATATGATGTTTACAGTAGGCTTCTCACACTTATATACCAAGTAGCGGCGGTGGAGGGAGAGTTTGGAAGGGAAGCCTGCTGTATAAATGCAATCTTTCGATGAAATCAGGTACGACAATATACAATTACTACAATTACGTCAACTATGACAATTTCAACATTTTGTTTGCAGCAGGCTCCTCACAGTTAGCAGCGTCGGCGGCGGTAGGGTATGGGAGGGAAGCCTGCGGCAAACATCATGTTGTAATTGTCGTAATTGACATAATTGTTATAATTGTACCGGTAATTACTCTTATTGTAATACAGTTCCAACTCACCCCCTGCAAAGATCCAGCTAAAACAGTTCCGAGATGTATATAAATGCCATGTTTCTCACCATGAAATTCACATTTTTGAAATTATTTTTAAATCTAGAATTTTAAATTTTTTCGCAGCAAATAAAATCTGTAAGTCAGGGCAAGAATGGGTCAGCTCATACAAAACATTGATATAATAAATATTTCTACATAAATATATAAAATGTAACAAAACATATTAAAATATCAGCATAATATGTATATAAAACTGTGTATTTTTTAGGTACAATTCTAAAAATATACCCTATTGTGCGTTGCAAAATGAATATTCGAATGGAATTTATTCCCAGCGCCGAGGGTTTCATTGTTTTAATCCCGCTATTGTCGGATGAATTCACCCACAATATGAAATTGCGGTATAAATAAGCTCTTTACTTTATGCGTTTATATAAAGCCCGAAATGCAGGGGCGCGCCTGACGGGCGTGCAACGCGTGCGGCGCACGCGGGCGGCCAAGTTTGGGGGCGGCCGTTTGCCGTTGTGATCAGCAGCGCCCCAAACCAAATACAGTGGATGCCCACACTTCTGTCATTTCTACAAAAAATATTTAAAACTAAATAGTTGCAACTTACAACCTTTTCATTTATTTAGTATGTCGGAAAGAAAAACTAAACATATCCAGCGTATTGAGAAGCAGAACGATAGCAATAAACGAATTCCCCATTATTTGGGCGATAAAATTAAAAATGAAATTATTAATCTAATTGGATCAAAAATTAAATGTGCTATATAGGATTTGCTCAGAAAGTCGAGATATTTTTCCATTATATTAGATTATACACCGGACGTAAGCCATGTAGAATAGCTTACTGTAATTGTACGATTTGTACTCTTAGATGAGAAAAGAGTAGAAGTAAGGGAACATTTTCTTGGATTCAGTCCAACAACAAAAAGTACAGGAGAAAGTATATCTGAATTTCTCTTAGAAGAATTATCGAATTTGAAATTAAATATTTTTGATATGCGGGAGCAAGGCTATGATAATGGTGCAGACAAGCGAGGAAAGCACAATGGATTACAAAAACAAAAATTAAACATAAACCCTCGTGCTTTTTTGTGCCACGTTCAGCACATAGTTTAAATCTGGTCGTAAATGATTCAGCTAATATTTCACATGAAACTGTAATTTTTTTTTATCTTGTTCAAGAATTGTACGGTTTTTTTTTTCTGGATGTACACAAAGATGGACAGTTCTTAAAAAATATGTAGGAAAGTTAAATTTAAAACCACTAAGTGATAGTCGATGGTCCTGTAGAATCGATGCCACTAAGCCTTTACGCTATCACATTGTACAAGTGTACGACGCTTAGTACGAAATTTATGTAGATAAAACTTAAGACTTTAAAACTGTACATATGGCGCATTCATTGCTAATAAAGATATCGAGTTTCAAAAATGTTTATGCTCAATTGTGACTTGGCATCAAATTTTATTTCAAATCAACGTAGTCATTTTTCAAAACCCAAAACTAAAGGTAAGATCCTCTTTGACATATTTTACAAATTTGACAAACCCTTTAAAGAAATATCGTACCGATAAAAGTTTTGAAGACATTATTGTTGCAGCTAACACTTTAGCTATGGAATTGGAAGGTTGAATGTAATTTCCCTACAGTGGAAAATATAGGAGTAAAGCGAACACCCAAAATTTTTGATCATCAATCTGCGGATGAGCCAATTTTAAATCCAAAAACCAATTTGAAACTAAATTTTTATTTTTGTTTATTGAATCAAGCTTTATCATCTATCGAGACCAGAATTGAAACACTTGTGTATTACAACGATTTATTTGGCTTTATGACCAATATTAATAGCATTTCGAATGGAATGTTGTTAAAATATTGCAAGGATTTGCAAATTAAACTAAGAGATGAGCAAAGAAAAGAGTCTGATATTGATGGGATAGACCTCTTTCTAGAAAGTTTATCCTTGAAAAACCATTTACCATCAAAAGATGTCACAGAACCACAAAAAATTCTTGAATACATATTGGAAAATGATTTTCAGGCAACGTTCCCAAATATATTAATTTCTATAAGAATTTTGTTAACATTGCCAGTCTCCGTGGCATCTCGTGAGCGATCTTTTTCGAAATTAAAGATTATAAAAAAAATACTTACGATCTACAATGTCACAAGAACGTTAGTAAATTTATCAGTGATATCTATTGAACATGAGATATTGGATTAGCTAGTCATGCACGATTTAATATCAGAATTTGCTCTGTGCAAAGCGCGAAACACATATTTTTTGTAGTTTTTTTGCTTGTAGATTTTTCAATATTTTTCCTATGTTGTGATTAGTGATAAAAATGTAATTTATTATTTGTAATATATTCTGAATAAATGTTTGTATTAAATGTGATGTAAATGTATTTTATATTATTATTATTATTATTATTATTATTATTATTATTATTATTCCCCGACCTGTCTTTAGAATGGATAGCTACTCTGTGTAGGGCGGCCAAAATACTATTGCACACGGGCGGCCAACTACCTAGGCGCGGCCCTGCCGAAATGGATGCTATAAAATTGTTGCATGAGAGTATCGCATAAATGCAATTATGCATTAATATTCATCAAACAATTATTACAATAATAAAATATTCTCTCAGTTTTGTGAAAATTATTATAATTAAGTAAATAGCTAAATACCGAGTGGCCCAAAAGTAGGTATACAGTTAGGTATAGAGTTATTTATATATTTATTTATTTATATTTTTATTCCGCAATATTTTTATTACAGGTTTAATTACATATTTAATCCCGAAGGTGCTCAAAATGTCCACCTTCACATGTGTACACCTACAGTATACCTATATACACCTGTATACTGTATACACATATACCTACTTTCGGGCCATCCGGTATAAAATATTTTACAACAGACATTCAAGCAGATCGTTTCTAAAATAGGACTGACATTGTAGCAGACAATTTCCAAAATTAGGCAGACCCACAAGAAGCTAATTTCCAGTAGATATTCAATCAGATAATTTACAAAATATAATAGACATTCAAGCAAATATTTTCCAAAATAGCGCAGACATTTAAAAATTGTAAATGTACATTGTTTAACATATTTTCCACAGTTTATTTTATATAACTAAATATGTATTTCGAGTGCTCATCTTCATTAGTAGTGACATTTGTTATTATGACAAATGTATTTGTGCTCAATAAATAATTTATATTTTTATTAGTGTTTTATCCATTTTACCACTTATATTGTAATCTTAAAGTACTTTTTAATTGTACTAATGGTAATTATGTTTATAATATTTTATTTATTTAATTCAATGAAACCGAAACTAGTTGGGTGAACTAATTCTCGATATTTCTTTGGTTACAGATTTATGCTAGTCCTGGTGTGCCTCATATTTAGCGTACTTTCTACAATCGACACGTATCAAGATTTTGCCAACGAAACACTTTTTTGGATGGTGAGTTTGATGTGGATTTCTGAATGTGTAGATACGTGAATAAGTTTTTGCATGTTGTTGTTTAAAGCCATAAAATATTAGTTTCATATTCTTACATTTCCATATTACCGTTTAAGTACAACAAGAACTCGTTTAAAAATAATCAGTAACTATAACATTTATCGACAGATACATAAAAAAAATGTGTAGGTGTCTGCAGAACTGTACTTTAAAGCTCGTTGGGCATTTTAGGAGCAGTTCTTAGTCTTGAAGGGTCATTTGCTCAAGATCCGATTACGAATAAATTCCATAAGAAATGCATTCACCGCTACCACTCTTACAAATAATCGATTCGTCCGCCTGATCACGGTATGAAAAGCCCTCAAGTTTATTTTAAGCCGCCGTCTCGCGGAACATTTCCGGTTTTCCGGTTTTCCCGGAAAAAGAGTTCTGTGCCCGTGTTTCCTTCGTCAGGTCGGCGCATGTCGTGTTATCATTCCACTGCGCTAGCTTACTGAGTTTGGTGGAGCATTATTAAATTGTCTCGGAGATGTTAGAGTTGATAGACACGTTCAAGACATACAACGGGAAGTAATAAAATACGCGAGAGAGTTCAGAAAACCGGAAGTAATCGCTGAGAAAAATCCGACTAGAGACATTGAAAAATACACGAAACCTGAAAAGATTTAATGTAATGCGAAAATTTATATGTTTAATGTCGTTTCATATTTCTGATTGAGATACATTAAGGGAATATTTTATATACTATGCTGAAGTGGTTGAAAGAATAATAAATATGCTAATATTCAAATGTAAAACATCGTAGCTGGAAAGCTAATAACTATACATTTATACGAGCCGAGTGGAGTTCGAAGTTATTAAAAACATGATGCAAATATTCATAAATTTATTATTATGTGAATAAATTATGTATGCACAAAACAAATATAAAATTAGCAAACCTTCGATAATAATAATCCAATGAATGAATGCAGTTAATAAAAAGTAAAAATTATGTATGTATAAAACGCTGAATTTATAAAACGAAATTAGCAACCATAAATAATAATAATCCGAAGGATGAATGAAGTTATTAAAAAAAATCTATTAGAATTATTGATCATAACGAAATTAGCAACCATCAATAATAATAATAATCCAATGAATGAATGACGTTAAAAGCAATATCTATTAGAATTATTGATCATAAACATTATAAGTGCTTTAATTAATATAACTTGTTTTGTATATTCTCAACAGATTCTTTGCAATAATAAGAATTAAATGAATGAATAATCTTTCCAGGTTGTCACCATTTATAGAGTGATTGTAAGTAGAACTAAGATATATTCCGAGTGTTGTACCGATACGTTGCACATTTTCATTCCATCTTTAAGTACAAGGCGGCACTTTGCAGCTAATCGCGGGGTTCTCATCCCCTGTCAATCACTTGTGACGGTCTTTTTACCATCCCTTGGCCATCTATTACTTGTGCCTCATGAGAAAATTGCTTACATGCTTTACTATAACAGCAGCGATTTTCTTGCTTGACAGTTGTCGATTTAGAGTAGTTTTGTTGGCTCGGTAAGTATTTTTAAATCGTTTTAACATATTTTGAACTTCCATTACAGGATTACGTTTTTCTATTACCTATTAGCTGCGATAGTAATATTCAGAGTAATCTCCAAAAAAACAGCGCAGTTTATACTCGTAGAAATAGCTTTTAGTAGACATGCCATTTTCGAATTCAATTTATGTATTTTTAAATCGTTATAGCATATTTTGAACTTCCATTACAGGATTACTTTTTTATATTACCTATTAGCTGGGATAGTAACGTTTAGAGTAATCTCCATATAAACAACGCAGTTTATACTCTTAGAAATAGCTTTTAATAGGTATGCAATTTTCGTATTCAATTTATTGAATTTAGATGTGTGAGATTTAGTTATACTTAAATATTGATTTATGGTATAGATTCTTTTGTTTTTGTTTTTATCCTCACAGCATACTTTAACTTAATTTCATATAGAGATCTCTTAATCTCATATTCTTAATCTCATAGATTAACATAATGTGTGAGATTTTGTTTTACTTACTATGGTAAAGATTTTTTTTTTATCATCACAACATACTATTACTTAATCTCATATAGAGATCTCTTAATCTCATATTCTTAATCTCATAGATTAACAAAATTTGTGAGATTTTGTTTTACTTAAGTATTGATTTATGGTAAAGATTTTGTTTTTGTTTTTAACATCAAAACATATCATTACTTAATCTCATATAGAGATCTCTTAATCTCATAGATTAACATAATAATCTATGCCCAAATAAAATAATTGTTTATAGAACTTTCTTTACGTATATTACTAAATGAATGTTTGTGTATTAAAACCACGAAATCTTAATATATTAAAACCGCGTAATTTTAGTTAGCAAATTAATTAGAGCAGCACTTATGTGGTTTTTAATCTGCAACAAAGGCGTCTAGGAGATCAAAGTTTTCTTGCTGAAGTTTTTAGCGTCGTCTCGGCAAAGTTCTCATTGCAGACGAAGCTACAAGGTAGTTAGCAAACCACGATTGCATCACTTCTGATGTCTTCCGGCACGATTTTAGAGCCACTTAACCGTACCAATATTTCCAATACTTCAAATGCTGATGTACAAATGTAGCAAGGAGGAACATAATCAGATCCACCAAACCATCTGATGAAAATTCGATATTTCTTTTTTAAATTTAATATACTTAAAAGGGCAGAAAGGTTTCGGCCAATAGCCCTTTTTAATAATCAAAAATTTATTATAATCAAGTTTGTACTTAATAATATGTATACCCTTGTAGATTATTAAAATAAACATAGTCTACCTACAAATAAAGCACTGTTTAAAACTTGTATATTTTTTGTACGAAATGTATCATCATTTTTTTATTTTTTTTATTCTATATACAGGGTGTCTCAAAACCTACGCCCGTGCTTTTGGGATTCGATTCAGGAGGCTAAAACAAATAGAAAATTAGGAGTGGATAATTTTCCGTTTGTCCCTTGTTTTAGAGTTATTAATAAAAATGTAAACCATAATTTTTTCGACCACTTTGCAAAACACAATTTTTTCAACTGTCAGATTTGACAATTAGGTTGACAGGTGTTGACAATATCATGTTTTTTACTATTATTAGTTTTTATTATACTTTAAAGTTGACATTTTATTTTTTTGTTCTTTTTTATCAATAACTCTATAATGAGCGATATAATTTTCAATTTGTTTTAGCCCCCTGAATCAAATCACCATGAGACACCCTGTATATTGAAAATATATCTATATAAAATCTAAATTCAGGACTTAGAATAAAAATAAATTTAAAAACGATGATACAATTGATATTTATCTCATTTTTTGATGATACATTTGATATTTATCTCATTATTTATTCTGCAAATTTATACCACAAGTTTTTGATCAACAATTTTTGTCATTAATTTTTATGCTGTGCTGTTTTAACTTATGATTAACTAATAATTCTTTATTATTATTATTGTTATTATGAAAATATATCTATATGAAATCTAAATTGAAGATTTAGAATAAAAAATAAATTAAAAAACGATGATACAATTGATATTCATCTCATTTTTTGATGATACATTTGATATTTATCTCATTATTTATTCTGCAAATTTATACTACAAGTTTTTGATCAACAATATTCGTCATTAATTTTTATGCTGTGCTGTTTTAACTAATGATGATACAATGGACATTTACGTCTTTATTTATTCCTCAAATTTATACCCCAATAGCAGAAATAAGTTGTAACGTTTTGCTTTAAAGTGGAACTTTCTAAACATTTTCTGTGTGGTTTTAACAATTTCAAATTATATGTTGCCTTTCATATAAGATATTCATAGAATTTTTGATTGTTAATACAAAAGCTAAATTTTCTTAGATTTTCTGGTAAAAGATGCACATATATTTTTAAAAAACTTGTACGTTACTAATGATGATTTACTAATGATGATACTAATGATTTATTTGAACTTACTAATGTAAACCATATCCCTTTGCTCCAAAAGTAGATTATTGATTGTTGAATTGATATTTATCTGATAATTTATTCTGCAATTTATACTACAAGTTTTTGATCAACAATTTTCGCCATTAATTTTTATGCTGTGCTGTTTTAACTAATGATGATACAATTGACATTTACTTCTTTATTAATTCCTCAAATTTATACCATGTATCGTTTTCCTTTAAAGGGGATTTTTTTTTAAATTTTCTTTGTGGTTTTAACAATTTCATATTATATTTTGCCTTTCGTATAAGATTTTTGTAGAATTTTTGGTTGTTAATTCAAAAGCTGAATTTTCTTAGATTTTCTAATAAAAGATGCACAGATATTAATAAAAAAAACTTGTACTTTACTAATGATGATTTATTAATGATGATACTAATGATTTACTTGAACTTACTAATGTAAATCATATGCCTTTGCTCCAAAAGTAGATTGTTCCCAAATTTATGCTAAATTTTTTAATGGTATAAATTATAGTGTGATTGCCATATTGCTGTTAACCATTTTGCTAGGATTTTCCTTAAACATTTTCATGAATTTTAAATCGTTTTATACAGAAATTGAATTTTCTTAGATTTTCAATACTTGCCAATTTTCCATAATTTTATATTATATTTTGCCTTTCGTATAAGATTTTTATAGAATTTTTGGTTGTTAATTCAAAAGCTGAATTTTCTTAGATTTTCTAATAAAAGATGCACAGATGTTAATAAAAAACTTGTACTTTACTAATGATGATTTATTAATGATGATACTAATGATATACTTCAACTTACTAATGTAAATCATATGCCTTTGCTCCAAAAGTAGATTGTTCCTAAATTTATCCTAAATTTTGTATTGGTATAAGTTATAGCGTGATCGCTATATTGCTGTTAATCATTTTGCCAAGATTTTCCTCCAACATTATGATGAAAATTAGATCTTTGTTTATCAGAATTTAAATTTTCTTAGATTTACTATACTTGCCAACTGAAAAACATTTACTTTTTTAAAACACTTATATTTTAAAGAAGTAAATAGTTTTTTTTTTTTGTACCTTTGTACCTAAGTAATACCTAAACGTCTGTAATTTTTCAGCACGTAAAATTGTTCCTGGATCTTCTATAGTAAATTTGTTCTTATATTTTGATTGTCGCATAACATTTAATGTTTTTTCCTTTTTTTGACAAGTTTATTTTTTTATCTTTCTACTGATAGATGCATAGATATTCCAACAAACTTGTAAGCAGTTTTTCATATTCATTGGCATTTTCTCCAAAAGTAAAATTTTCGTAAATTATTCCTTGATTTTCTACTGAAAACTTTAATGTGGTTACCATATTGCATATTGTATTATGTTTCTTTTATTTTTCTAACAAACTTGTAAGAAGTTTTTCATATTCATTGGCATTTTCTCCAAAACTAGAATTTTCGTACATTTTTCCTTGACTTTCTATTGGAAGCTTTAGAAAGTTTCTATTGGAAGCGTATATATATGCTTCTTTGATTTTTGTATAAAATTTGTGTCTATTTATATTGAAGACTTAAAGACTATATTGTCTTTTTATTCTACTTTGATTTCTGTATCAAATTTTCATGGAATTTTTATATTTTTGTACCTACATAAGTTGAATTTTCGTAGACTTTCCACCGACAGCTTTAGAAAGTTTCTATTGGAAGCATACAGTATTTTTATGCTTCTTTGATTTTTGTATAATTTTTTTATAGCATATTGTCTTTTTATTCTTCTTTGATTTCTGTATCAAATTTTCATGGAATTTTTATATTTTTATACCTACATAAGTTGAATTTTCATAGACTTTCCATCGACAGATGCTAAATATGCTAAGAAACTTGCAAGCAGTTTTTCATTCATATGAGATTCTCAAATCCCATACAAGAAATCCCAAATCTTGCTTGGTAAATTGGTAAGAAGTACAACGTTCAACAGAAATTCAGGTGTTTGTATCTCGTTAAAAAATTTGGGGAGAAAACCCTTTTCGAAATTTGCAATTCAATTATTTCTAGTAAAATTTTATCGTTTATTATCAATATTTCAATTATTACAGAAAATGTTTTAATTATTCCATCAACTTTCATGTAGCAACTATCAACTTTAAAATTTCAATTATTGTCAAAATTTTATCCAACAATGTCAAAATTTCAATTATTTCTGTTAAAATTGCATTTGTTTTTATCAATCTTTCAATTATTTCTGTAAATATTTCAATTATTCTATAATATTTCATTGCTTAATTATCATTTTACTTCAATAATTTCTGCTTTAAATTTCATTCATTAACTGTAAATTTTTCAATTATGTCTGTACTAAATTTTAATTATTTCATCAAATTTAATTCAGCAACTATCTACTTTCAAATATTTCTATGTGCAATTTCAATTATTGTCAAAATTTTATCCAACAATGTCAAAATTTCAATTATTTCTCTTAAAATTTTAATTATTCTATAATATTTCATTGCTCAATTGTCATTTTATGTCAAAAATTTCTGCGTTCAATTATTTCTGTCAAAATTTCATTTGTTTTTATCAATATTTCAATTATTTCTGTAAATATATCAATTATTCTACAATATTTCATTGCTTAACTATCATTTTATTTCAATAATTTCTGCTTTAAATTTCATTGATCAACTGTAAATTTTTCACTTATTTCTCTACTAAGTTTGAATTATTTCATCAAATTCAATTGATTACTGATATATTTCTGTCAAAATTGCATTGAATACTGGAAAATTTTCAATTATTTCTGTAAAGTTTATTTCTTTCACTATAAATCTTTATCATTTCTGTTAATATATTATTCCATCTGTAATATTTCGTTGATCGTCTGTAATTTCTATAATTTTGTATTTTTGTGTCAAATTTCATTGATTGACTGTCAATATGTCAGTAAATTTTGTGTAAAATTTCAATTACTCTATTCAGTTTCATTGATTGCCTATTTTTTTCTGTCACAATTGAACTGAATACTGTCAAAATTTCATTATTATATAATGTCATTGTAAAATACTGTCATTGTGAAAAACTGTCATTTTTTTTGGTAAAATTGAAGCGTTTACTATCACAATTTCAAATATTTCTGCAGAAATTTCAATTAATCCATCAAATTTCATCTAGCAGCTGTCAATTTTTTAGTATTTGTGTGTGATATTTCTATTATTTTCTCATATTTTATTGAGGAAGTGTCAGTTTTGTAATAATTTCTGTGTGAAATTTTAATTTCTAACAAAAAATTTATTGCCCACACTACAAATTTCAACATTTCTGTTAAGATTTCATTGTTTATCATCTACTTTTGATCAACAATTTTTGTCATTAGTTTTATAATATGACGTTTTAATTAATTTATCTTATGCTTGTGTATATTAATATTATCAACTTCTGTCATTAATTTCGACGTATAACTGTTTAATTATCTTACTTTTCGTACAGATTATTTATATCAGATACATTGTAAGTCTTTTAAATATCAGTACATTAATGTGTATTATGTTTCCGCCTTATAATTTTATCTCGTGAGTTTTATATTAACTTGCCATGTTTACGTCATGCATATTTTATTTAAATTACGAACTCCTACAATTTTTCATGCTACACGTTTTCATGTTACATATTTCAACAACTCGTCTTATATCTAACTGAAAGCTCCTTTATTTCTAAATATGTCCAAGTTGCGCGAATTCTTTGATATTAAAGAAACGAATGTTAAAAGGGTAAGGGATGAAAGGTAAGAAGCTTATGCGGCTCGCTATTTATTTAAGAGCGCCTTCAGAAACCTATTAAATATGACAGAGTTGAAAACTTAACTAACGTGGATCCGGTTCTAAATTGAGGATTGCATTATTTCCGCAAAATATTTTTACTGGCGCAATTTCTACTGTTCTTTCGATCGAAATTTTACTATTATTATATTTATTTTCTACATTATCACATTTTCTAATGTTAGTTCTAATAACATTTTCTAATGTTAGCAATCGTAGGTATATTATTAACACTTAAAATTCATAAAAGTATAATAACAATTACTTTAGTAATGTTCATGTAGAAAGCTAATGTAACTTCTTGACCAATATCATTTTTTTATACTAAGTTATTATTAATATATCTTAAATATCTCAGAAATATTAAAATATTAGTTATTAGCATTATCATCACATCATCATCATCCAGAATTTCAAGAATTCCTGAAGAATTAGCATGTTTCTTCATATTTGTAGGCAATTACTATTATTAAATAATCAATTATTAACAATTAATAAACAAAAACTATTAATAAACAAAATTTAAAAAATTAATAAATTTGATATTATCTAACACAATCTTGGTATTTTTGCCTGAAAATCAGAATTTTCTTTGAAGTTTTTAAATATGTACTAACAAAAAATTTGTAAACTGATAGTCACTTTAAATAAACGTATTGGAAATAATACATGGAAAGTCCAAAAATTCGCATTAATTAATGAATAATCTTAATGAATTACCGACACTTCAAAAACATTTTTAAAATTCCCAAACTGTTTAGTAAGCTGTGCACTGACTAAAAAAGAGTCCTTCATGTTTTGAAAATGGCCACTTTTAACAATTTCATACCATACTAAAAATATAATTCCATTGAAATGTTAAAAAAATATTTACAACACTTATGTACCTAAAGAACAGGAAATTGCTGAAATTTTCATGAAAAATCGAAATATTCTCTATAAATTCAATCAAATTAACAATATTGCACACTTTTCAGGAGAAGTGATAATGATTTCTTGAAAATTTCGCCAGTTAATCACTTCAGTTAGTTACTTTAAATTAACAGCTTGCAAAAACTACATGGGAAGTAAGTACAAAAAGTCTGTACCACCAAGTTCACAAAATATTTCAAAGGAATACTGAAATTTCACGAATTTTAAAAATCCCAAACAGGATTAGTACGCATTTACATTTCAGAATAAGCTCCTTATTTTTTTTCAATATTAATAACACTTCTAGAATTAAGAAATAATATAATTATCTCTAAAAATTCTAGGTTTTCTTGAAAATTACCGAAATCGCAACATTTCCTCAAAATTTCTCAGAATATAATACAGGTTCATAAAAAACCGATTACAAAAAAGGAAAATTATTCCGAAAAATATTAGATTTTCCATAAAGAGGTGTTTAATACCAGCAAATATTTATTTGTAAACTTCTAGAATACAGATATAATATTTACATTAAGAAATTCTAGGATTTTCTTGAAAATTGCTACAATTTCCCAGAAAGTAACACTTATTCACAAAAACCTGAAAAACTGATCAGTACTCAATGATATTATAAATAATATGCTGATTTCAGCAATTATTGCTGATGTTAATTTTATCATTTGTCATTAGTTCATCATTTTTAAATTAACCTCAAGCTACTTTTACTGTTCCTGCTTCGAAATCTTCTATAAATTCTTGCTGATATAATTGTTGACTGCTAATATCGCGAACATGTTTTTTAAGTATTATTTAAAAATAGTTAATGATGATCAGTAACATTACTGCTGTTTTTTTTATCAGACTGTCATTGATAATTACAATTTGGGTTATAAAAAATGTGTCATCACTTTAATTCTACATTAATCATGGCAAAATTAATAGTAGAATATAATTAAATTAGTAGAATTAATAGTAAAAATATCAGCCAGATCACTATTCAATGAGATTATAAATAATATACTGATTTCAGCAACCATTGCTGATGTTAATTTTGTCATTTGTCATTAGATCTAATTTTTAAATTAACGTCAAGCTACTTCCACTATTGCTGCTTCGAAATCTTCTATCAATTCTTGCTAATATAATTGTTGATTGCTATTATCGCGAATATGTTTTATTAGTATAACTTAAAAGAGTTATGGATGAATATAACATCACTGCTATTTTTCTTCATCAGACTGTTACTGATTATTACCCTTATTACAATGTGGGCAATAAAAAATGTTTGTCATTACTTTAATTCTACATTAATCATAGCAACATTAATAGTACCTAGAATATACTTAAATTAGTAGTAGAATATACGGAAATAAGATTTCAGCAACTATTGCTGGTATTTATTCCGTCATTTGTCATTACTTCGTCATTCTTCATTTTCAATTTCTGCTTTTTCTCTCTATCAGACTGTCACTGATTACTACAATTTGGGCTATACAATTTTTTTGTAGTGACTTCAATTCCACATTAATCATAGTAGTATTAATAGTAGAATATAATAAATAAATTAGTAGAATTAATGGTAAAAATAAGGGCTTGATAAGTATTTAATGATATTATAAATAATGTGCTGATTTCAGCAATTATTGCTGATGTTAATTTTGTCATTTGTCATTTGTTCGTCATCTTTCAATTAACCTCAATCTACTTTCACTATTGCTGCTTCAAAATCTTCTGCTCTATAAATTCTTGCTGATATAATTGTTGATTGCTATTATCACGATCATGTTTTTTTAGTATTATTTAAAAAAGCTAATGAAGAATGTAACATCACTGCTGTTTTGTATTTATCAGACTGTCACTGATTATTACAATTTGGGCTATACAAAATGTTGATCATCACTTTAATTCTACATTATTCATAGTAAAATTAATAGTAGAATATAATTAAATTAGTAGAATTAATAGTAAAAATATCGGCCTGATCAGTATTCAATGATATTATAAATAATATGCTGATTTCAGCAATTATTGCTGATGTTAATTTTGTCATTTGTCATTAGTTCGTCATTTTTCAATTTAATTATCTGTTTTCCTCTATCAGACTGTCATTGATTACTACAATTTGTGCTTTAAAAAAATTGTCCTTACATTAATTCTACAGTAATCACGTCAAAATTTATAGTAGAATATAATTAAATTAGTAGAATTGATAGTAAAAATATCGGCCTTATCAGTATTCAATGATATTATAAATAATATGCTGATTTCAGCAATTATTGCTGATGTTAATTTTGTCATTTGTCATTAGTTCGTCATTTTTCAATTTCAATTTCTGTTTTTCTCTATTAGACTGTCATTGATTACTACAATGTGGGCTATACAAAAAATTGACCTCACTTTAATTCTACATTAATCTTGGCAAAACTAATAGTAGAATATAATTAAATTAGTAGAATCAATAGTAAAAATATCGGCAGGATCAGTATTCAATGATATTATAAATAGTATGCTGATTTCAGCAATTATTGCTCATGTTAATTTTGTCATTTGTCCATCATTTTTCAATTTCAATTTCTGTTTTTTTTTCTATTAGACTGTCATTGATTACTACTATATGGGCTATAAAAAAAATCTTTACTTTAATTTTACAATAATCATGGCAAAATTAATAGTAGAAATAATTAAATTAGTAGAATTAATAGTAAAAATATCGGCTTGATCAGTATTCAATGATATTACAAATAATATGTTGATTTCAGCAACTATTGCTGATGTTAATTTTGTCATTTGTCATTAGTTCGTCATTTTTCGATTTCAATATCTGATTTTCTCTATTAGACTGTCATTGATTACTACAATTAGGGCTATAAAAAAATTGGCCTCACTTTATTACTACATAAATCATGGCAAAATTAATAGTAGAATATAATTAAATTAGTAGAATCAATAGTAAAAATATCGGCCTGATCAGTATTCAATGATATTATAAATAATATGCTGATTTCAGCAATTGCTGATGTTAATTTTGTCATTTGTCGTTACTTCGTCATTTTTAAATTAACTTTAAGCTATTTTTTCAATTGTGTATTTTTGTGTCAAATTTGATTGATCATCTGTCAATATGTCAGTAACTTTTCTGTAAAATTTCAATTATTCTATTCAGTTTCATTGATTACCTATTTATTTCTTCCACAATTGAATTGAATACTGTCAAAATTTCATTATTATATACTGTCATTATGAAATACTGTCATCATTTCTGTTGAAATGTAAGCGTTTACTATCATAATTTCAAATATTTCTGTAGAAATTTCAATTAATCCATCAAATTTCATATAGCAGCTCTTAATCTTTCAATATTTTTGTGTGAAATTTCAATCAGTTTGTCAGAATTTATTGATTATTATTAAGTGTTAGTTTTGTAATAATTTCTGTGTGAAATTTTAATTACTGTCAAAATTGTATTGCATTGTTTACAATATATTTTTTTATCAACAATATTTGTCGTTAGTTTTTATCCTATGATGTTTTAGTTATTTTTTCTTATAATTATATGTACCAATATTATCAATTTCTGTCATTAATTTCGACGTATAACTTTTTAATTATCTTATACCTTAGGCACAGATTATTTATATCATGTACAGTCATGCTCACATAAATCTAGTACAAGAAATTAGGTTACAAGCTACTTCTACTATTGCTGATATCAGCTCCAAAGTTTAGCTGATGCAACAGCAACTGTGAGTTGTTAGTAGTAAAAACTATACAGGGAATGGGACAATTGATACCATTACAATCGGACTATATTAAGCCTGAGGGATTCTAGTAATACTATACAGTAGTATATACAGCTAGTAGTAAACACGATATAGGGACTGGGATAATTGATACCATTAAAATCCGATTATATTAAGACCGCGGGATTCTAGTAAAACTATACAGTAGTACTACACAGCTAGTAGAAAAAAATGTACAGGGACTGGGATAATTGATACCATTAAATTCCGATTATATTAAGCTCGCGGGATTCTAGTAAAACTATACAGTAGTACTATACAGCTAGTAGTAAAAACTATACAGGGACTGGGACAATTGATACCATTAAAATATGATTATATTAAGCTCGCAGGATTCGATTTTTAATCGACGTGATAAAATCGTTGCGCAATTACTATGAGCCTATTAGGACAATTGCTACTAACCTGGGGTAATTACGACAATTACTGCAATGCAGTTACGACAATTTCTAAGTAATTACGACAATTTCTAAGTAATTATGACAATTACTACTGGGCAATTACGACAATTACTACGAGACAATGACAACAATTACTACGGGACAATTACTAGAATTACTCCGAGGCAATTACGACAATTACAAGGATCGGCGGGAGTGACCTATTTTTAATCGGAGGGGGCTACTTTTACGGCGGTAATAGTATTGGGTAGCCTACCTCGGTCAGTCCCGCTAGTAATTACCCCGTAGTAGTTATCCTAATTGCTCCGTAGTAATTGTCGTAATTGTCTCGTAGTAATTATCGTAATTACCCAGTAGTAATTGTCATAATTACTTCCGGTAAGCAGTAATTGTCGCAGTTGGCCTGTAGTAATTGCGTAACGATTTTATCACGTTGATTAAAAATCGAATCCCGCGGATTTAATTTAATCGGATTTTAATGGTATCAATTGTCCCAGACCCTGCATAGTTTTTACTACTGCTGTTCCTGATTTATATAAACACAATGTGGAATCAACTATAAAGAGAAGATAGATATATACTTTGGTAGGACAACTTGTATAAATTTTAATCATGTGAGTAACTAATATTTAGTTGGTTACCATCTTTATCGACCAGAGGTATTTCTGCTTTTACAGTAATAGTTTGATTATATGTAGTTTGATGTATCAAATATTAAAATTAATATTAACTAGATCGATAATATTAATTACGATTTTATCGCGTCGATTAAAAATCGAATCTTGCGGGTTTAATTTAATCGGATTTTAATGGTATCAATTGTCCCAGAACCTATATAGTTTTTACTACTGCTGTTCCTGATTTATATAAACACAATGTGGAATCAACTATAAAGAGAAGATAGAATATACTTCGGTAGGAAAACTGGTATAAATTTTAATGATGTGGGTAACTAATTATTAGTCCACAAAAAAAAATATATATTTAGTTAGTTACAATCTTGATCGACCAGAGGTCTTTCTGCTTTTATAACAATAGTTTGATTATATGTAGTTTGATGTATAAAATTTTAAAATTAATATTAACTAGTTTTAGATTCGTTTCAAAATTAATTATAAGGTATGCTTGCAGAAGTCTCTTATTCGTGCGTTTTGTGAAATAAGATTATTATATAAAAGGAATTGATAAAATGACGGCTGATTATAATCCTCCTCCCCTCCTGCCCGCCATTATTTAATGCGAATGAAGCCACACAAGTTATAAACCGTTAATCCTTGCGCCAGACGGTTGCGAGAGCGAGCGTTAATTATTTACCAGCCCGGAACAAGCGCAAACTTTCAATTGTTTTTCCCCGAGGGAAAAAAATTACACCTCGCGCACGCAGATGATTAACCCCCAGGACACAAGCAGGATATTGGAGTGGAGCTTTTTTTTTGTTGTACGTGGAGTATTAATGGTTTGTTTGCGTATTGATTTTGCGTCTGTCCGACCAGCCTGTTGCTGCCACGGCTCTGGCCGTTGTCTGGGAGTCTGATGCCCCCAAACATTAAATCCCAATCGCTCACGGAGTCTCGAGAATATATTTTTTCTCAGCAAAAATTTAAGCTGCCGAAAAAAATTGACCGTAGTAATTGCGTAACGATTTTATCGCGTCGATTAAAAATCGAATTTATTTTGATCGGATTTTAATGGTATCAATTGTCCCAGTCCTTGTATAGTTTTTACTACTATTGTTCCTGATTTATATAAACACAATGTGGACTAGACAAATTAATCAACAGTAATTGCGTAACGATTTTATCGCGTGGATTAAAAATCGTATTTATTTTAATCGGATTTTAATGGTATCAAAATACACATTTCGGTCACCAAGTGGCCATTTTCATTAGTGCACTGTGTTATTTCGTACAAAATAAATAACTAATGAAATCAGTTTTCGCTTATTTCAATGGAATTCTGTGTGAAATATTACAAAGTAGTATTTCGCCTCCACACTTAACTGGGGTTTTACTACAAGGTTGACCCAGAATCCAGTGAAGGACGTCGTTCGGCCGCATTGATTCGCGACATAAAATAATCATAAAGGCGCCGCGCCCCCTCCACATCCCCCGCACACACCCACGCTTAATAGTTTACTTTGCATTAAGTTTTCAGTGCCGAAGACTGACATAAAACTGAAGTAATTACCGGGAGCGACCGGGACGTGCTGGAAAAGGCCAGCGATTGCAAAGGGGGATGATGTCTTCGTAGACTGCCGTTAAAACATTCAAGTGTGTAGTTGAAAATTTTCGCACAAAGTATATATGTGTCAAGGCGAGGAGAATTTTCTTAAGAAAACCCACACAAATGCAGCAAAATTAAAAATAGTGTAAGATCACAAATGATTTCAATATTTAAACTTGTTGAACTAAATGGTTTCAGTATAGAAACTTGTGATTGGTCGACAATGACATGAGGTTAGGTTAGGTTAGGTTAGGTTAGGTATACATAGTAGTAGTACTTTAGGTTGGCTCAGGTTTCTATTACTAATGAAGAAAATAATAAAAAAAATGATTCAATATCAGATTAATGTAATAATAAGCATATATGTGAAAACAACCTTAAATATCTGCAATTTTTAGAATTTTTAGCAAACATTAGTAAAATTGCTACCGGTCATTATTATTTTATAATTCAATTTTTTCTTATAATTAAGAATATAAGAATATTTGTTAGCAGAAAAACTACATAATATAGAAATCGTATATTCCAATAAAGATATTCCATAAGAATTATCGGAAAATGATAAACTTTTTATTAAAATGAGATAAACGAACTACAGATTCCGCCCTAATTTATACGAAACTTATTATTCGCCGGATAACTTTTATTCGGAAATGTGATTGGCAGGGGCAAATATTTGCGATGCACGGGATCTCCTAATCATGACGGAGAGAGGCGTAATCAATCATGCGTGACGTTAATCAATACGCTGCGTTGAAAAATTTATTATGTCGGCGGTATTAACGAAGGATTATGAATAATTCACCCGAAAACGACTGACGGCACTCTTTTCATTAATAACAAATTCCTCTCCATTAACTAAAAGTATTTGTGCGCTAAATTATATTTTTGGCAGCATAAATTGTTGTAATTTATTGATAGCTGCTAACCTCCAGGCATTGATACATCTTAATTTACTGGATTTATATCCATATATTGTTATTATTAATAATAATAATATTGATAATCGAACTTCATTTCAAATCAATTCATCGTTATGATTAATACTTAAGTAGTTAAGCAACAGGAGTTCCACTTCACCCCCTACAGAAATTTCGATTAATTTAATTCGCGCTATTAAATTCGCGGATTTAATCAATCACCGCGAGCAGTTACAATAGGTTGATTGCGGAAATTGCGAGTAATTTAATTACAATTGCAGGATGCACAATAGGACAATTACTACAATTGCAGGTGCATTCATTACAATTACAGTCAAATCACCGCGGGGATAATTAGAGGTCAAATTGATACTATAAATCACGACAATTGCAACAATATGGACTGCCGGACAAGAGCGCGCCGCCGCGAATTAAAAGCGCGAATTAAATTAATCGAAATCTCTGCTGGGGGTGAAGTGGAACTCTTGTTGCTTAACTACTTACTTAATAATTATATTAATAATCCGCCCACGTCATTATAAAGCAACATGAATGCCACTGTATTCAACTTTTTTAAATCAATACATCGGTATTTATATTAATAATAATATTGATAATTGAACTTCATTTAAAATAAATTCATCGACATGATTAATACTTAATAATTATATTAATAATCCTCCCACGTCATTATAAAGCCACATGAATGCCACTGTATTCAACTTTTTTAAATCCATACATCGGTATTATTAATAATAATTTTAAGGTTTTATCCATTTTACCAGTTATTTATTTAAGGTATTATTCTGTACGTACTGGTAGAGTTAATTTTTATTTTATTTTAATATTTATTTATTTTTAGTCAGGCTAAATAAAACTAAATAAATAACAACATAAAATAAAAAATAACTCTACGAGTAAATACAGAATAATACCTTAAATTAACAATAATAATATTAATTATCGCAGGTACTTAATTTAAAATAATTAATTACACCGTTATGATTAATTTTAATAAATAATATCAAAAACCCCCTCCATCTAATAAATAATATTAAGCTTCTAAAACTCTATGTGAATTCATATATTCATTAATCACATCCAGCAAGCAATCATCATCATCTCATCAAACGTACATATTTTGGCTTTGTAATCTTATTTGCTAAAACTGCTTTCACGATATTTCATGCTGCAAACCGTCGGCTGACTCGCAAAAAAAGTTTATATGGTTTTTTGTTTGTTTGCAGGAAATATGCCTTGTACTATTCTTCGGTGTAGAATATTGTATAAGGCTGTGGTCAGCAGGCTGCAGGTCCAAATACATGGGATTCGCAGGGCGGCTGCGGTTCATCCGGAAACCAATTTGCATCATTGGTAAGTCCCAATAGTCCACGGTGTGCTCGATTGAATGTGATGCGGTCGTACATACATCCCCCTCAGCTATCCTGTAAGCTGCTTGCTTATGTGGTACATGCAACATACATGGTGGATGCGCCGGGCACATACATTTATAATTTTTCATGACTCGTACATAATTTATAAATTTACATTATAAATATTCCTATTTATATGTAATGCGTCTTGTATAATATTTATATTTGATGGGTGAAATATAAAATGGACATATTTCATTGTCATGTACAATATAAGCAATACAAAAATTCAAATACATTATACATAAATCTAAGTCAACAGGGATTAAATCTATGATAATTTTCAAAATCATATCGCAGAAATCTTGTTAAAAACATTCAATATTTGCAGTAAATATATTTAAAGAAGGTTTAAGACAAAGGGAAATGTTAATTTATGGATAATATAGAACTTCATGTAACATACTTTAAAGTTAAAGTAATATATAAAATATCAGTCAGTATAAGGGGTTTCTGAGAGTCACCACCATTTTTTTTTGTTATTATCATTTAGTGCAAAATTCCCTTATTCCCAATTTTCCAAATTCTCTAATTCCCAAAGTTTTTTGTTTTTAAATTTATCGCATATACCAAAAAACACCATTATTATTTTTTTGTTAAGTTGTCGATGTAATTCGTGTTTGTAAGTAAAAATTTAAAAAAATATAAATATGTAATAATTCTTCTGAGTGGTGTATATACAGGATGAGTTGTTTTCATTTTAATCATTGGGATCTCGGAAATCACCAACTTTCAATCCAAGCAAATCTTGTATCGCTATAAAGAGAAAAAAAATCTATTTTCTTCTTCTCTTCTTTTAGTTCTTTAGTTCTTCTTTAGTTCATTTAGAAATGTCAACACCAACTATGACTGCATTAAAAAAAATAAAGTTTGTATTATAACTGAAAAACTGGATTATTTCAAAAAACAAAAGCATATCTTGCATAAGTTATTAAAACCACAACTCTTTCCTCATTTAACCGTATCTCCATGCCTTATGGTTTCCGAGATCCTAATGCTTAAAAAGAAAAAAAAAACTCACCCTGTATATTTTGTATTATCTATAAATATATTCTTACAGGTAAAGGGCCTCTTGATAATAATATTCTCACTATCTTTTTGTGTAAAATTCCATTCACATATTTTTTTTGTTATTAAGTTTTACTGCAATATTTCAGTCACACACTGTTTTTGTAATTATTTTTGAATGCAAAATTGATTTAGTTGAATTATTTTCTGACTGCCACTATTGATAGTAAATTAATAATCCATATTTCAATAATAAATTAGAGCCGATCATGAAATATGAATCACATATTTGGCATGAATTATTAATGGCAAATTTGGTGGTCACATAAAAGTTCCATAAACAATCAATGTCCGACTATTCCCGATCAATGAGCACTAAATGTTTGGGCAAAGTTCTCAAAGCATCAAAGTAAAGAATTTTTTGTAAATATTAGTGACCCGAGAGTTATATTTTTGAGATTGTTCTTTAAGGGATTCTTTGAAGGATTTACCAAATTTAGACGTTACAACTGTATATAAACAGTATTGCTGGTAATTAATTACGTAATAGAACTATTGGTAATAGATATTATTAGTAATACAGTTTATACACAACTGTGCTGCTGGTTAATAATTAGGTAATAGAATTATTAGTAAAATATATTAACTAATAGGGTCTTCCTGAAAAAAAATAATATAACCTTTTTGTGTCTTAACGTAAAGTTTATAACCTGTAATTAAACATCCCACAGAGAAAACGTTTAGTTTTCATTGTAACTTATCAACAAACAACATACAATATCGTAAAACTTACACATTTTGTCACGTGACCGACGAAACGCTGTTATTGGCCGAGCGGCACTGTGACGTCTTTGCGCATGTGGCGATCGGGAGTCAGTGCATAAGGGATAGGAATCGTGGATTAATACGACTTAGAATCCAGTCTGACATAAAATAAGTTCTGATGGGTTAGTAAAGGGACAGCCAGATAATCTGATAGAAGTTCACGTGTTAATGGTTCCCGACTTTTTCTCAAAAAGTGAATTTTTCAACATAGCCGAAACGCGTGGAGTCGCATATAATTTTCCAAATCCTCTTCCAGCTGTAAGAACAAATAAAATACTGTTTAAACTTTGCAATATATCCTACATCTCATACGAATTGGTAATGCTGATTTCAAAATTTGTAATTATTAATCATCGAATCAAATTTATAAAATCAACAGTTTGCTACAAATATTGTTTCAACATGTTTTTTAGTTTTAACTAAACGTTTGTGTAAGAACATATTGTACAAAATCTCACAGTACTTTAAAAAAGTAATAATGATATGGAAGGTATTGTTTTAGAATGGAACCCACAAAACTATTTTGAGGTTATGTTATTACTAATGTATATATATAATCGGAAATCCCCTTGAATACCCATTACTAATGATGATAGTTAATTATATATATTTATCGAATTTCGTCGATAATGTATTGAAAAATTATGTACTTACATTAAAATGGTCTTCACAAAAATAGTGAGACGTCAAAGTGACACTCGCGGAATCACTTCGGACTTGTTGTAACCCCCTTTTCCGTATATCCCCTGTTGGGACGTTTATAAACAACTTATTTGGTTCGCATTTACTGCTGCTATCACATCCAGGCACAATACAATTCTTATTCGTCTTTTTTTTCGTAAAACCGACGTTTTCTTTCTGTCGCTCCATTGTAAGCAATGCTACAGCTGAGCGCACGTGCGTTGTGACGTCACAGCAACATGGCGGGCTTTCGGGACTTTTTCAAACGCCGTTAATTTTAAAATCGTGTTTGGTAATTACAACGATTTGTCTCAGCACAAAAAATAGTGCCAAGGATGTTTTTAATGTGTCTAGAGTTCAGTTTCAAGGTTTTTGAAAAGTCGCGGAAGACCCTATTGATAATAGAATTAAATAAATCAATAAATTTAAAAAAATATGACCGCTAGGTTCTTGTGTTGATTTGATATTTCTTATTAACTACCTATCATGATATTATCTGCATAATGATTTACCCGTATATATTTGTATTGGTAAAATTAGTACCTATTTTATAACATTTTGTTACGCTGACTTAAATGTATTAATATGACATATTTGTCATGAATATGAATATTTTAATTATAACATATATGTAGAATTTATTCGCTATTTTGGAAATGTTTGCAAAATGAATCTTAACTACGTAACATTCTAATAATAATAATAATATTAATAATAATAATGATAAGTATATTCATGCTTATGCCAAGCTTACACAGGTCAGTAGGGTTAAAAAATGTGCTTACAAAATATAAAGTATAAACATAATTCATATTCTATAACATACAACATTCAAATACAAATACAAATTTTGAAATAAACTCCTTCTATTGCAAATTTTAGCACAATTTCTGGGAATTTTGTGATATTTTGGCAAAATCATTGTTCATTTCATGAAATTTTTTACGATTTGCAGATACTTAGGTGACCCTATTTGCGATTTTTAAACTTTTTTGTTTACATTAGTATTAATATTCTATTCTGTTTTCCATTATTTCATTGGTAAAAAGGTATAACAGTATAAATACATTATTTTTATTGTTCTAATTGTACCATCCATTTATTTATTTTAGTTATTTTTTACATTAATATTAAATTTATGACATTTTTATATAAACTACTTTAATTTATGAGAACAAATTTATTTTCATTATTTTCATTCATTTTCAAATATTTTGAGTATTATGCTGCAAATTTTGGCAAAATTACTTCCCAATTGAAAACATTTTATTAAAATAATTAGCAATTTTGGAAAATTTTGCGAAATCAAATGCAATCAACTACGTGATATTTTTAAATAACGTTTTTCTGTTGCAAATTTTGGCACAATTTTTGGGATTTTTGTGTTTATTTCAGCAAACTTTTCCCCGATTTACAGATATTTAGGTAGTATCAATTTTCTATTTTTTTGTTGCAATATTTCATGGGTAGAATGGTATAACTGTATACATAGTTTATTTTTAAATTAATATTAAATTGATAACATTTTAAAATAAACTGAATCCACATTTTAGCAAATTTATGTAGAAATTTTATATATTTTGGGTATAATACTGCAAATTTTGGCATAATTACTTCTTATTACTTATATACTTGAAAACATTTTATTGAAATTGGTAGCAACTTTGGAAAATTTTGCAAAATCAATCGTAACAACGTGATATTTTAAAATAAAGTTTTTCTGTTGCAAATTTTGGCCCAATTATTGGGATTTTTGTGATACTTTGGCAATATCATTGTCAATTTGAGCAATCTCTTTCGCAATTTACAAATGTTTACGTAACTTTATTTGCTATGTTTAAATACATTTTTTCAAACAGATGAAATTTTAATTTTTTTGCCATATTTAAATAGTAAGTTTAACAATAAAAATAGTAATAATTTATAATAATAACAAATTTTGACAAATTACTTCCCATTTGAATATATTTTATAAAATTATTACCAATTTAGATTTTGTTTAGCAAAATTTATAGTAACTGTGTAGCATTTTAAAGTGAAGTACTTACTTCTGTTATAATTTTAGCACAATTACTGAGAAATATGTGATATTTTGGCAATATCTCAAAATTCATTTCAACTCATTTCAGCAATCTTTTTCGCGATTTACAGATATTTAGGTGAACCTATTTGCTATTTTTAAACTTTATTTTTACATTAGTAGAAATTTTCTAATTTCATTGGTAAGATTCATTTATGATTAATACTTTGATATATTAGTACTTTGATTAATCACATCTATACAATGCAGCAACGTGAATAAATAAATATTATTATATTATTATTAATCTAGGTAGGTATAATAGTCTAAATGGTTTTTTTTCAAAATTAATATTAAAGTAAAGGCTTTTAAAATAAACTGCTTCCACATTTTAGCAAATTTATTGACAATTTTCAAACATTTTAAGAATAACACTGCAAATTTAGCAAAATTACTTCCAATTTGAAAATATTGTATGACAATAATTAGCTAGTTTGGAAATATTTGCAAAATTAATCGTAACTACGTAACATTACAAAATAAAATACTTTAATTACAAATTTTGGCACAATTACTAGGATTTTTGTTATATTTTGGCAATATTATTGTAAATTTCAGCAAACATTTTCGCGATTTAGAGATATCTAAGTAACTTTATTCGCGATTTTAAAACACCTCTTTTCAAATAGTATTGCTTCCACATATTAGCAAATTTAATTGAGAATTTTCAAACATTTTAAGAATAATACTACAAAGTTTAGCAAAATTACTTGCCATTTGAAAACATTGTATGGCAATAATCAGCTATATTGGAACTATCAGCAAAATTAATCATATCTACGTAACATTTCAAAATAAACTACTTGAATTACAAATTTTGGTACAATTTCTAGGATTTTTGTTATATTTTAGCAATATTATTGTCAATTTCAGCAAACATATTTGCGATTTACAGATATTTAGGTAACTTTATTCGCAATTTTGAAACACCCTTTTTCAAACAGTACTGCTTCTACATTTTAGCAAATTTATTGAGAATTTTCAAAATTTTTAAATATAATACTACAAAGTTTAGCAAAATTACTTCCCATTTGAAAACATTTTAAGACAATAAATTCTGAAACGTTCATTCTGAATTTGAATACATTTAATGATATTATTATTATTATTTTGGAAATATTAGCAAAATTAATCGTAACTACGTAACATTTCAAAATAAACTATTTCAATTACAAATTTTGGCACAATTACCAGGATTTTTGTTATATTTTTGCAATATTATTGTCAATTTCAACAAACAATTTCGCGATTTACAGATATTTAGGTAACTTTATATGCGATTTTTAAACACTTTTTTTCAAACAATAGGAATTTTCAATAGTAAGTTTAAGAGTAAAAATAGTAATAAGTATCATGAGAATATTACTGCAAATTTTGGAAAATTAGTTACTTCCCATTTAAAAATATTTTATTAAAATTACCAGCATTTTTGATTTTTTTTTGCAAAATGTATCTCAACTACGCAACATTAAAAAAAACGACTTACTTCTATTGCAATTTTAGCTCTATAACTAGGAACTTTGTAATGTATTGATAGTATCATAGTCAGTCATAGCAAACTTTTTCACAAGTTACAGATTACTAAATTAGAAGCAATTTTCGATATCTTTTGCTCAATTTTGCTTTATACTTCGATGGTAAGTATAACACTGTAAGTAGTTCTTTGAAAGATTAATACATATTTAATTTAAGACATTTTAAAATAAACTTTTGCCACATTTTAGCAAATTTATTGAAATTTTTAAATAATAATAATAATAATAATAATAATAACAAAACTAATAATAATAATATAATAATATTTATTTATTCACGTTGCTGCATTGTACAGATATGATCAGTGAAAGTACATAGAATCAAAAATACAAAAAAAAAATAGAAAATACAGAACTCGTACGACAATAAATTATGATAACACACATGTACAGCTCATGATCTATTCATGGATCAGTTAAGAGAGTATTTTGAGAATATTACAGCCAATTTTGGGAAAATTACGTCCCAATGAAAACCATTTTATTAAAATTATAGCCAATTTTTTCGAAATTTTTGCAAAATTAATCTTTATTACATAGCGTTTTAAAATAAACTACTTCTATTACTTACTAGAACTTTTGTGATATTTTGGAATAATCATTGTCAATTTGAGTAAACATTCAATTTGAGAAAACATTGAGTAAACATCTGCAATGAATTATTTGTAATTTTGTATTTTTATCTGTAATTGTTGACGCTGTCAAATCTTTTTCTGTGAAAACAATAATTGAGTTTTGAATAAAGAATACTATTATTACTATTATTATTATTAATATTTTCGCGATTTATAAGTAGATAGGCCATGAGAGTGCCTCCCCACGCAGAGATGTTGATTAAAAGCATAGATTTGCGTATGAACACCATCTATTGCTGAAATAAGGTACTTATTTCAGCACAATGGGCGTTCACAATGGGCGTAATTACCATTACAATTACAATAGGATACCTATAATTACAATAGGGTAAATACAATTACCAGTGCAGTTATAATGGGATACTTATAATTAGAATAGGGTATATACAAGTACAATAGGGTAAATACATTTACCAGTGCAGTTACAATGGGAGTAATTACTTCAGTACAATAACAATAGGGTACTTACCAGTGCAATTGGAGTGCAGGTCGAGTGGAACTCTCATAGCCTATCTACTATTACAGACATTAATAAGCTTGTTTGCGATCATTTTTTTTTTTTAATTACATCAATTTTAATTTTTGTTTGGCAATATATCAATGGTATTACAGTATAAATACTAATATAAGGTTTTACCTTTTCTGAAATATTATTTAACACTTTATTTATTCATTTTAAACATTTTATTCAATTAATTAACAAATTTAATTGCACAAGCTCTTACAACAGTATATCGTAAGTATGACAGTTTAGCTATGATACTATGAAATTTCAAACATTTTGAGAATATTGCTGCAAATTTTGACTAAGCAAACTTATTCGCGATTTATTGATAAGAAATAGATGATAGAAATGTTTGACTTATGTGGTGTCGTTACATCACTTACACACGTGATACAATTTAAAAATTATATTACAATACAATAGTATAAAACAGTATCAAAGATACAAAAAGCAGTCAGCAAACAAATCACAAATATGTTTACATTCACGAAGTACAATACACATTACAATTTGAAACAAACTAGTCAATGTCTGCATTGAAAAATTAGTCCTGTAATCATATAATGACAGTCCATGCAGCATATTCTGGACCATTTTTAAGTGACGAAGTCTTGATGAAGTTGAAGTAATGTTTGAACTTTTTTTTGTCATATAAGATAACAATATAATTTTTAAACATTTTCTTCTGTATATAAAATAAATATATCAGATAATTGGAGATCGACGATAAATAACCGTATCAGTAGATATGTCGTACGAAATTATACAAACAAAAAAGGTGATTATTGTGAAATCCATAGTCCATTAAACAAATTAAAAATCAACGACCGTCCCTTCGTTGCCCCAATTCGAGCTCCTTAATCAAAAATTGCATAATTAATTTTAGGTGTGCAATAATTAACATTAATTAAAAATTAATGCACTCGCAGTAATCAGGCGGCGCGCGATGCATTTAATAACCACGTGAATATTTCATGCCTCGCGAAGGCCGCCCACTTTATGGGTCATGAGCGATACACAAAAGATACGGACAATGCCAGATGAATTATTAACTGGCCTGTTTACAAAGGGTTGTCGGTCAGCGGGGGCGAGTAAAAATAGTAGCCACTGGATGACCAAAAATGTGTAGCGCAATTGATCGCACGTTACATTAATTACACAAACATTTTCCGTAATTAGATTGTTTCACTTGTTTTATGTACATATTTTTTTCGTGCAAACTCGAGCACGCATTTCTTGCTTTGTAATTCCGGGCAGAGAATCAAGCAGCAATTAAAAATATTAGCGGCGCATTGTCAAATTCAATTCCTCCCTCGTTCAGCTCTCGCTTAAGTAAATTAAGGCAACTCGATTAAGGCCCCATTGTCTTGCGAGTCTGAGGATACACACTTGCGCTCGTCCTGTGCTTAAATGCATTATTAAAAGCGACCCTTTTTAAGCGTCTGCAAACATGAACTGCTGGTAATTAAATTTTTACGAATAGCCATGGTTTACGAAAATCTCGTTGTTTATCAGGTGCTTTATAAATAACACCAGGAATATTTAATTTGAGTATATTTAATCTACAGCCTTAATTATTTAAAATAAAGTTCTTATTTGCTACTAGTTTTAGCACTTTAACAACCTATAAAGTTTTATAATCAATAATTATTAGTAAATTTCTTTTATTGTACTATATATAATTTAGTTGGTTAAAGGCTGTTAAATATTAACGCAAATATTTTACTTTTATATTGCCTCCATAAAATGTAGAATTTACAAATCACAGGATATTAAACGTGAGCCGACATGTGATACTGCGAATTCAGCACAATACCTAGTCGGTAAAATGAGCGACAGGCGGAGAAAATCCGAAAAACAAACATTTACCAATACAATGAACTTTGCACTGCCCACGTAATAAGAAAATCGATGCTCGCATAAAATCTAAATTGCAACTCGCTGAACGTTTCAAATGACGAACTAAATCACGTGCTTGATTAAATAATCGATGCGCGCATAAAATCTTGATAATTAAAGTGGCACGGAATTTTAATTGCACAATGATTTCAATGAGCTTGCTGTAATTATCTCTTCACACATTGCAGTATGGGACATTGCAGTTATAAAATGTTTCATTTTATATTTTTGCGTTCATTATGACTTGCTAACTACACGGACATGACTTCAAAAAAGCTCTAATGAGGCATGGTAACAAATAAAATATATGTCAAGTGTCGTACTTCGGCTTAACGTTAACTATCCCTAATGAGAACCATGCGTCAACTGAGTGCTCCTCATTTTGTTGGTCATTAAAAATATTTAATATGAACACGTAATATATGCACACGACTGTAAATGCGATACATTTGGATCCACAAATGTAATACAAATTAAACTAAAACATCCTCAAAATTAAATAGATATTGCATCCACAAATATATTATAAATGATCTGAGACTGCAAAATACAGCAGTTTCCATAAATTGTTAACAAATGTGCTTGTTTTTTGGCGATTTTCCAATCCACACATCCAAAATATGTCTATCTTTGGAAGCATTGGCACTAACAGGACGAATCTTTCCAAAAGTTGAGGATAAGTTATCTACCGGATAAATATAATCACACCATATATGTTACACCACAGGGAAACTATCGTGCTAGAGTCTTTTTAAACATTCACAACCATATTCAAAATTAATTGGACTACAAGTGTGTGGGGATATCTATCAAGTAGATAACTTCTAGAAATCTTCTTTCGAAATTTTTAAATTTCTATAGACCATCACTTGACAAAGTGATGACTAGATATTTTACGTTTAAGAAATACAAAAGATTTTGTAAATTTTCATAATTTTTATTTCTGGAGCAATCGAAATATTTGATATAAAGTTTCCTACGAATTTCCATTGCAATCAGATTTTTCAAGATATCTACAAGTATATTTAAAATTAATTGAACTAGAAGTTTGTAGAAATGTCAGTCCTGTTGATAAGTTATCGTTATTTTTTTTTAGATTATCGCCTGACAATGTTAAGATTAGTTATTTTACGTTTAAGAAACCCAAAAGGTTTTGTAAACTTTCATAATTTTTATTTCTGGAGCAATCGTAATTTTTGATAAAAAGTTTCCCAATCATCTTCATTAAAATTAGATTTTTTAAGATGTCTACAAGTATTTTCAAAATTAATTGAGCTAGAAGTTTGTAGAAATGTCGGTGCAGTAGATAAGTTAACGTTTATTTTCTATAAACTATCGCCTGTCAAAGTTACGATTAGTTATTTTACGTTTAAGAAACCCAAATGCTGTTGAAAGCTTACGTAATTTTTATTCATGTAGCTATTTTCATTTCTAATGAAATTTCTTTTTCATTTTTGATAAAAAAAATATAAGTTTCCTTATCATCTCCATTGCATTGAAATTTTTCAAGATATCTACAAGTATATTAAAAATTAATTGAGCTATAAGTTTGTAGAAATGCCAGTCCAATAGGTAGATAGAAGTTATCGTTATCGTTTTTGATAAAAAGTTTCCTTAGCATCTTCATTGCATTAAGATTATTTAAAACATCTACAACCATATTCAAAATTAATTGGGCTACAAGTTTGTGTGAACATCTATCTAGTAGATAACTTCTAGAAATCTTCTTAAGAAAACTTTAGATTTCTATAGACAAACTTGACAAAGTTATAACTAGATCTTTTACGTTTAAGAAACCAAAAGGTTTTGTAAACTTTTATTATTATCATTTCTGGAGCAATCGAAATATTTGATACAAAGTTTTCTAAACATCTCCATTGTAATCAGATTTTTCAAGATATCTACAAGTATATTCAACATTAATTAAGCTTCCAGTTTGTGGAAATATTTATCTAGCAAATAACTTATTCTTAACTTTTTACGCACCATCGCCTGATAAAGTTAGGACTGACTATATCACGTTTAAGAAACCAATAAGGTTTTGTAAACTTTCGTAATTTTTATTTCTCGAGCAATCGTAATTTTTGATACAAAGTTTCCTAATCATCTCTATTGCATTAAGATTATTTAAAACATCCACAACCATATTCAAAATTAATTGGGCTATAAGTTTGTGTGAATATCTATCTAGTAGATAACTACTAGAAATCTTCTTTAGAAATCTTTAGATTTCTATAGACAAACTTGACAAAGTTATAACTAAATCTTTTAGGTTTAAAAAACCAAAAAGACTTTGTGAACTTTTATTATTATCATTTCTGGAGCAATCGAAATATTTGATACAAAGTTGTCTAAACATCTCTATTATAATCAGATTTTTCAAGATATCTACAAGTATATTCAACATTAATTGAGCTACAAGTGTGTAGAAATATTTATCCAGCAAATAGCTTATTCTTAACTTTTTACAGACCATCGCCTGATAAAGTTACGACTGGCTATTTCACGTTTAAGAAACCAATAAGGTTTTGTAAACTTTCATAATTTTTAATTCTGGAGCTCTCGTAATATTTGATACAACATTTCCTAATCACCTCCTTTGTAATCAGATATTTCAAGGAATCTACAAGTATATTCAAAATTAATTGGGCCAGAAATTTGTCGAAAAGTCTGTGCAATATATAACTTATCGTTAACTTTTTATAGACCATCGCCAGATAAAGTTTCGATTAGTTATTTTACGTTCAAGAAACCGAAATGCTGTTTTACGCTTCCGTAATTTTTATTCATATAGTAATTGTCATTTTTGATAAAAAAGATCCTTCATCTCTAAATTTTTATTTTTTATTTCGTAATCATATTTCATAATTTTAATTTATGGAGCTTAGCTTCAATATTGATTAAAAAAAATGTGATCATCTCCATTGTAATCAGATTTTTTAATACATACACAAGCATTTTCAAATGAATTGGGAGTAGATAGGCTACAACAGTTCTGCGGAAATTTCCCATAAGGATTTAGAACTGTCCTAGCCTATCTACTATTGGGCTAGTGACAAATGGAAATATCTATCCTGTACGTAACTTATTCGTAACTGTCAATATACCGTCCCCGATAAAGTTAATACTATTTATTTTACAATAAAGAAACCCAAAAGGAAATCACAATCTTATTAAGCAGATGGTATATATTTCGAGCAGATAACTGAACGTTCAGTTAAGTTATCATACTAGTCATACAATTTCAATGGAGATGATCACAAAAACGTTTTATCAAAAATGAAGATAGATCCATAAATAGAAGATCCATAAATAAAAATTATGAAATATAAATGTGAAATTGTGAAAAAAATATGAAAGTTTATAAGAGCTTTTGGGTTTCTGAAACATTAAATAACTAGTCGTAACTTTATCTGGCGATGGTCTTTAAAAAGTGAAGATTAAGATATTTGCTGGATACATATTTCCACAAACTTGTAGCCCAATTCATTACCTAACCTGGCATAACCTAGCACTGATACCCTTAACTTAAATTTCATTTATACCATTATGTGTACCATATTTATATTTGTACCATTTATTTGATAACATAATCACTTACAGCATTATTCATAAAAATTTAAACCATGGTTTAGCAATGGTTTAGCGGTGTCTTACAAAGGGTTACCAAGATTACTAAGAATAAACCACCGTTAACCCGCAGCTTAAATGTTTATGAATAACACTGTTAATTAATAGCTAATTGATAATATTTAGTAAAATATTTACTGATATAACCAAACATAATTTAATCTATTATAATATTAGAGTGTGTTATTCACTAATCTAGCTTAATCAGCTAATCAGATTAGCTGATTAGCTGATATGATTTTTTTAATATATTTTTAAAATAATTTGACCAATTTCTAATTTGTGCTATTTTTCTTTGCAGATTTAATAGTAGTCGTAGCTTCGATAGTAGTTTTAACTTACGGCTCCAATGGCCAGGTGTTCGCGACATCAGCCATCAGAGGCATCAGATTCCTGCAGATCCTGCGAATGCTGCACGTGGATAGGCAAGGAGGGACCTGGAGGCTGCTAGGATCAGTTGTATTCATACACAGACAGGTTGGTTGTTATACTTATTATTATTATACCTACTGTTTTAATATATTATTATTATACGTCGATATATCATATTTATTATAACTATATCTACAATAATAATAATCATCTTTGTTTGGTGTTACCAGTAGGTTTACCTAAGTCATTAAAAGAAATATACAATTCAAATTGCAAATTATAAAGTATATACTCTAAAGTAATTTTAAGAACAAAATTATTGGACAATACAGATATGCTAATATTTTGTATGTGACTCATATTAAGGTATTTAAATTATTCAGTAAAAAAAACGTGTACTTCCTTAACTAAACTTTTTAATTGCTTTTGCCAGATGATGACCAATTAATTGGTCGAAACCGGTCAAAATGACTTTTTTTTTGTTGTAAAAGAATCAACATCAGCATAACTATTCAGTGAAAAAAACGTGTGCTTCCTTAATTAAAACTTTTGATTGCTTTTGCCTGATGATGACCAATGAATTGGTCGAAACCGGTTGTAAAAGCAATTAAAAATGTTAATCAAGGAAGCACACTTTTTTTTACTGAATAGATATGCTAATGTTAAATATTTTTTGTAATACCTCTGTGTTATTGACATTTATCAGTACTGTCTGCTTGATCGATATGACAGGCGTAAAGGCCTTGGCCGTTATAATAACGGCCGTGGACGTTATTTAAATGACAACGCAAATTTATGAGCAATAAAGTCTTCATATTCTTTCTCATACCTACTGCTGCTTTTTTGGGGAAGTAAATCGATTGTGGCAGCATTTGCTTCATTTAGTACATCTTCGGGGATACCACAAAACGAAGAACTTTGCACATCTGACATTATTTTTCTAATTTCACTTTGATTTGTTTGTTTGTATTTGAACCGTTGATGTTGCTATGGTATGAAATTGCGCCTGGATAACTAGTTTATTAATTTTGAAATTTAATATTGATAAATTGACCAGTTTTTGTAATTTAGGTATTACAAAAAGTATCTAACAACATACGGCTGATATGCAAATAACAGGCTTGGTTGAATATAAACCTCCGCTGCGCTCCGCTCCGCTTCGCTTCGCCTCGGTTTACAAACTTCAACCCGCGCCTGTTATTTGCTACATATCGGCCTAAGGGCGTTATATACTATTACAACAAAAATATGTCATTTTGACTTATCCTATAGAAAAATAAAGAAATTTTTACTTTTGAACACACAAAATTATGTTTAGGTACTAAATAATGTTCAGTATATTATATGTGGACAGTACAGATATGCTTATGTTGATTGTATTACATGAAAATGACAATTTGTCTCTTGGTACAGAAATTTAAAGAAATTTTGACTCTTTTTACACAGAAATTCACAATGTGTGACTTTCTATGTACCAATTAAGGATATTTTGACTTTATGTACACAAAAGAGATTTTGTGAACATTTTTTGTATACGTTTTTATACACTTTTTTTTTCATGAGTGACATTTTTTTTTGTAAAAGAATCAATATTGGCATATCTATTCAGTTAAAAAACGTGAACTTCCTTGATTAAATTTTTTAATTGCTTTTGCCGGATGATGACCAATTAATTGGTCGAAACCGGTTGTAAAAGCAATTAAAAATTTTAAACAAGAAAGCACACGTTTTTCTTTTACTGAATAGATATGCTAATGTTGAATCTTTTACAAAACAAAAATGTCGTTTTGACTTATCCTATAGAAAAATTTAAAAAAAATTACTTTTGAACACAGAAAATTATGTGTAGGTACTAAATAATGTTCAGTATATTATATTTAGACAGGTACAGATATTGTGCTAATGTTGATTATATTACATGAAAATGACAATTTGTCTCCTGGTACAGAAATGTAATGAAATTTTGACATTTTCTCTTTTTCTAAACTAAAATTAGGTACACAGATACACAAAATGTGTGACTACTACCAAATAAAGGATATTTTGCCTTTGGGTACACAAAACAAGATATACATATACCTACTGTGATTTATGATTTAATGAATTTTATTGGTTTAATTGGCTCATTGATTTTATTTCTATGTTATATAATTCATAAAATACCTGTGAATAGATATGCTTAAGTAAATTCTTTTACAAAAAAAATATGATGTTTTGACTTATGCTATAGAAAAATATAGAAATTTTTACTTTTACACAGAAAATTATGTATACTAAAGTAATTTTTAGAATATTATATTTAGACAGGTACAGATATTATGCTAATGTTGATTATATTACATGAAAATGACAATTGATCTCCTGGTACAGAAATATAAACAAATTTTTACTTTTTCTACACAGAAATTCAAAATGTGTTACTCTCTATGTACCAAATTAAGAATATTTTGACTTTGTGTACACAAAAAAGATATACATATTCTTACTGGGTTAGTTATCAGTGTAACGTAATTTGAATTGGTTCATTTCGCACTCGTGGTTAATGATTTGATGGATTTTATTGGTTTGATTGGCTGATTGATTTTGTTTGTGTGTTATGTAATTCATAAAACACCTGTGAACTTGATCATTTGATCATTTGATCACTTGATCATCACGGATCATTTGATCACTTGGTCATCACGGATCATTTGATCATTTGATTCTTTGATTATTTGATCATCACGGATCATTTTATCATCTGATCATTTGATAATAACGGATCATTTGATCATTACGGATCATTAAGATTTTCTTCATTTATCAAATGGATTTATTAGTTATAGATAAATATAGTTATCATAAAATTACAGAACTATATATTTTTTTATACTTAGAAACTATACTGGGATAGATCAGTGTAATTAATGTAATTTTGATTGATATGATATGAGGGGCATTATGCTACCATAGTTACGTACGTCGTCGGATCATTTATCATTTGATCATTTGATTATCACAGATCATTTGATCATTTGATTATCACGGAATATTTGATCATCACGGATCATTTTATCATTTGATAATTTGATCATTTGATCATCACGGATCATTTGATCATTTGATCATTTGATCATTTGATAAAACGGATCATGAAGTTTTTCTTCATTTATCAAATGGATTTATTAGTTATAGATAAATATAATTATCATAAAATTACAGAACTATATTTTTTTTATACTTTGAAACTATACTGGGATAGATCAGTGTAATTAGTGTAATTTTGATTGATATGATATGAGGGGCATTGTGCTACCATAGTTACGTACGTCGTCGGATCATTTATCATTTGATTATTTTTATCATTTGATCATCACAGATCATTTGATCTTTTGATCATTTGATAATTACGGATCATTTGATTATCAAGGATCATTTGATCATCACTGATTATTAAGATTTTCTTCATTTATCAAATGGATTTATGAGTTATAGATAAATATAATTATCATAAAATTACAGAACTATATATTTTTTTATACTTAGAAACAATACTGGGATAGATCAGTCTAATTAATGTAATTTTGATTGATTTATTTCATAAGTGATTAGTGGTTGATGGATTTGATTGGAGTAGATAGGGTATGAGAGTTCAGAGTCAATTTCCATAAGGATTTACATAGGGGTCTAACTTCTTTCCGGTCGTGCACCAGGTGTCTCACAACTGTCTCACAGATGTCTTACATGTGTCTCACTGGTGCTTCACATATGTGTCTCACAACCAGGTCATCACTAGGTGTCTCACAACTGTCTCACAGATCTCTTACATGTGTCCCACAGGTGCTTCACATATGTGTCACAGGTGTCTTACATATGTCTCACACCGCTGAATATATTCAATGCAAAACTGTCTCACACATGCTTCACACCCTTCTCACGACTATCTCACAAATATCTCACATGTTATTTTGTGACGTCTCACACATGTCGCACTACCGAATATAGACCCCTATGTAAGTGCTTATGGTAAATTAACCCAGAACTCTCATAGTCTATCTACTCCAATAAATTTTGACCCCTATGTAAAACCTAATGGGAAATTGTGATGTCTCAAACCTGTCGCACGACCGAATATAGAACCCTATGTAAATCCTTATGGGAAATTAGCCCAGAACTCTCATAGTCTATCTACTCCAATAAATTTTGACCCCTATGTAAAACCTAATGGGAAATTGGTCCAGAACTCTCATAGGCTATCTACTGATTGGATGTTCTGTGTATTAAAACAAAAATCAGAGTAAGTACTTAATTTTACACACGTCTTAACTTATGCGATTCTATTCTATAACATTATAAACTAATACAACTATTAGTTAACTATTCTACCATACAAATCTGTACCGTTTAAACATATTTGTGTACTTATACATATTTATACATTCTTTTAAAATATTTATCAAATTATACACTCACGTCCAGATGCAATGAGTACGGGTTATAGACCCCTATTTAATCCTTATGGGAAATTAAGCCAGAACTCTCATAGTCGATCTACTCCAATGAATTTAGACCCCTATGTAAAACCTAATGGGAAATTGGTCCAGAACTCTCATAGGCTATCTACTGATTGGATGTTCTGTGTATTAAAACAAAAATCGGAATACGTACTTAATTTTACACAGGTCTTAACTTTGCCACTCTATTCTGCAATATTATAAACTAATACAATAAACTATTCTACGATACAAATCTGTACCGTTTACACTAATATTTGTGTATACATATATTTGCATTCCTTAGAAACATTTATCAAATTATACACTCACGTCCAGATGCTAGTTACGTAAGCAGTTCTTAAATTAAACAAGTGAAAGCGCTATCCGGGAAAGTGCCACGTGCAATGAGCACGGGATTATCCACGTCCTGTCTTTGACGACTTCCCCCCTTCTTGTTATCTACGTGCAAATCTGAGCAGCTCTTTAATTATCAAATTACAGATAACTACAAAAGGAGTAACGCTAACCAAATGTACTAATTCAAACGGATCCTGCTGATAGCACATTAGTCTCACAATAAACAGGGGGGTAATTATAAAAGCGTCGAGAGCTTTCCGGATTATAATAAGCAGCGAGTTAAATAATCATAAATTATTATTGAGTATTATTTTGCCTTGCATGTTGGTCGTTAATAATATGATTTGTTTTCAATTTATTCATAATAATTTCAATTTGTTTTTTTTTATATTTCATATTCATATAAAAAAATAATCTGTAGAGCGCCTTTAACACAAAAGCAGTCACAATAAAAAAAATATTTTCGTCTAAATTTATTGATAATAATTTCATCTTTTTTTTAATATTACGTAGCGAGTCAAATAATCATAAATCATTATTGAGTATTATTTTGGCTTGCATGTTTGTCGTTTATTATAAGATTTTTTTAAATTTATTTATAATAATTTCTATTTGTTTTTTATATTTCATATAAGATAATAACAAAAAATTCTATAGAACGCCTTTAAGACAAATGCAGTCACATATTTTACTGGCAGTAATGTTTACAGAAGATTATGTGTGGTAAAGTAAAAATATATCTTGCATTAAGAAATATCGTGCCGTAAAACAAAAAAGTTACTTGACCTGTCAAGCATGTTTTTAAATTTATTTTCTTCAGTGTTACCGTCGAGTCATCGTAAATACAATCGCTATAAACTTTGCATAGGTTAAACGAGTTGTGCCGAGTCCTGATAAAGAATGCCAAAGAGGACTAATGAGATTTTAATAATCTACTTTATGTGCATTATGTATGTCTATGGTATTATAGGTAAATATCACAGTGGTGCTTTGTAAAATGTAGTTCCAATTGAATGCATACTGAAGGTGACTGATATCGGTTTGGTTTTAATCTTAATCTAAAAAAAAAAAAATTGGTGAAACATATTTCAATAATCACTATTACTTATCAAAAGTAATAATTGTTATTGCGACATAATACCTGAGTGTTTCGAGTTATTTACTCACGCTCAATTGTTGCTTTGTTTAGTCGGAGACAGCATTGAAAGGAAATCCATTACGTGTTTACAATTACCTGTCCCTGATACAACGAATCGATAAATCGGCAGCGCTATTACCACTCGCGTTGTTATTATGTTATTATTAATCTCCTGCCGAACATCCCCGCCTCGGCTACGCACGTGTTACCTTTGCCGTTAAATAAATTACGTGCGAACGCCGCACGCACCGCCGTTTTCCGCGGCTGGAAAATCGAAAAAGCGGCCCGGAAAAATTTACAGGCCGGACATTTTCACACGTTCGTGTCCGAGTATCGACCGCATTGTGCGCCGAGTGTGTGTGTGTATGGGGTGGTAGTGACTTTGAAAATTGAAATTGCTTTTCCGATAATAGACAGTTTCGACTTAATGTGTTTTGCATTCACGGCAGCATTGACCCATTTCATCGTAATGTATACCGGCCGCTTTTTATAACCGCATTGTTATTAGCTAAACAATATTTATTGTGATTCGTGCCGGATGCGGGGGCGGCTGTTTATATTTAGGTTTCGCTGAAATGTTTCGGAAATACACAATATTTGGGCTTGAAATCGGCTCACACTAATTACTTGACTCCCACATCTAATAGCAACAGTTTTGTTACCACATAGTTTGTTCAATGACAAATATAAGATAACTGTAATTACGTTAAAAATTAAAACTGGCATTCGTGTACGTAATGGGACTTGCAATATTCCTTCGCCTATGTCTTCCGTTTCATCCGCATTGAGACGTGAGCTTTATCGGGAACAAATGTAAACAGGGGCGTCTGGTGTCATCGGTCATATTTATAAACACCGACCAGACAGTAACTTTTCTATTATTGATTTTTCGTCTGTCGTTCTTCAGAACTTCAGAAGATATTAAATTTTTATTTACTACACCTCAAGACATTATTCCTGAAAATTTGGCAAAGTTTCTGCAATGAATAAATGAGAAAATCAAGGATATAACTTTTAACATTTTCATGTATTGCTTAGCTTTTACTGAAATTTCTGAAAATTTATGAACTGCATATTTGATATGAGACATTTATTTACTACACCTAAAGACATTATTCCTGAAAATTTGGCATAGTTTCTGTAATGCATAAGTGAGAAAATCGAGGTAATAACTTTCACCATTTACAGGTATGGGTTAGCTTATGCTGAAATTTCTGAAAATTTATGAATTGCATAGTTGATATTAGATTTTTATTTACTACACCTAAAGACATTAATGCTGAAAAGATGGCAAAGTTTCTGTAATGAATAAGTGATAAAATCGGAGATATAACTTTCAGCATTTACAGCTTCTACTAAAATTTCTGAAAATTTATGAGTTGCGTAGTTGATATTAGATTTTAATTTACTACACCTAATCACATTATTCCTGAAAATTTGGCAAAGTTTCTGTAATGAATAAGTGAGAAAAACGAGGATATAACTTTAAGCATTTACAGCTTTTGCTGAAATTTCTGAAAATTTATGAATTGCATAGTTGATATAAGATATGTATCTACTACACCTCAAGACATTATTGCTGAAAATTTGGCAAAATCGAGGATATAACTTTCAGTATTTGCAGCTTTTACTGAAACTTATGAAAATTTATGAATTGCATAGTTGATATTAGATTTTTATTTACTACACCTGCAGATATTATTCCTAAAAGGTAAGCAGAGCTTTTGTCATGAATAAGTGAGACAATCAAGGATATAAGTTTCAGCATTTACAGGTATGGGTTAACTTTTGCTGAAATCTATGAAAATTTATAAATTGCATAGTTGATATTAGATTTTTATTTACTACACCTAAAGACATTATTCCTGAAAATTTTGCAAAGTGTCTGTATTGAATAAGTGAGAAAATCGAGGATATAACTTTCAGCATTTACAGCTTTTACTGAAATTTCTGAAAATTTCTGAATTGCATAGTTGATATTAGATTTTTATTTACTACAACTAAAGACATTATTCCTGAAAATTTGTCAAAGTTTGTGTAAAGAATAATTGAGATAATCGAGGACATAACTTTCAGCATTTGCAGCTTTTACTGAAATTTCTGAAAATTTATGAATTGCATAGTTGATATTAGATTTTTATTTACTACACCTAAAGACTTTATTCCTAAAAACTTAGCAAAGTTTCTGTAATGAATAAGTGAGAAAATCGAGGATATAACTTTCAACATTTACAGGTATATGTAAGCTTTTACTGAAATTTCTGAATATTTATAAATTATATAGTTGATATTAGATTTTTATTTACTACACTTAAAGACATTATTCCTGAAAATTTGCCAAAGTTTCTGTAATGAATATGTGAGAAAATCGAAGATATAACTTTCAGCATTTACAGGTATGTGTATGCTTTTACTAAGATATCTGAAATTTTATGAATTGTATAGTTGATAGTACATTTTTATTAACTATACCAAAAAGACATTATTTCTGAAAATTTGGCAACGTTTCTGTAATGAATAAGTGAGAAAATCGTGGATATAAGTTTCAGAATTTCAAGACATTATTCCTGAAAATTTGGGAAAGTTTCTCTAGTGAATAAGTGAGAAAATCGAGGTTATAACTTTCAGCATTTACAGGTATGTGTAAGCTTTTATTGAAATTACTGAAAAATTATGCATTACATAGTTGATATTAGATTTTTATTTACTACACCTAAAGACACTATTCATGAAAATTTGGCAAAGATTTTGTAATGAATAAGTGAGAAAATCGAGAACATTACTTTCACCATTTACAGCTTTTACTGAAATTTCTGAATGTTTCTGAATTGCATAGTTGATATTAGATTTTTATTTACTACACCTAAAGACAATATTCCTGAAAATTTGGCAAAGTTTCTGTAGTGAATAAGTGAGAAAATCGAGGATATAACTTTCAGCATTTACAGCTTTTCTGAAATTTCTGAAAATTTATGAATTACATCGTTGATATTAGATTTTTATTTACTACACCTTAAGACATTATTGCTGAAAAATTGGCAAAGTTTGTGTAATGAATAAGTGAGAAAATCGAGGATATAACTTTCAGCATTTACAGCTTTTACTGAAATTTCTGAAAATTTCTAAATTGCATAGTTGATATTAGATTTTTATTTACTACAACTAAATACAATATTCCTAATTATTTGGCCAAGTTTCTGTAATGAATAAGTGAGAAAATCGAGGATATAACTTTCAGCATTTAGAGGTATGTGTAAGCTTTTACTGAAATATCTGAAAATTAATTAATTGCATAGTTGATGTTAGATTTTTATTTCCTACACCTTAGGACATTATTCGTGAAAATTTTGTAAAGTCTGTGTAATGAATAAGTGATAAAGTCGAGAATATAACTTTCAGCATTTACAGCTTTTACTGAAATTTCTGAAAATTTCTAAATTGCATAGTTGATATTAGATTTTTATTTACTACAACTAAATACAATATTCCTAATTATTTGGCCAAGTTTCTGTAATGAATAAGTGAGAATATCGCGGCTATAACTTTCAGCATTTACAGGTATATGTAAGCTTTTGCTGAAATTTCTGAAAATTTCTACATTGCATAGCTGATATAAGATTTTTATTAACTACACCTAAAGACATTATTCCTGAAAATTTGGCAAAATTTCTGTAATGAATAAGTGAGAAAATCGAGGATATAACTTTCAGCATTTAGAGGTATGGGTTAGCTTTTGCTGATATTTCTGAAACTTTATGAATTGCATAGTTGATATTAGATTTTATTTACTACACCTATAGACATTATTCCTGAAAATTTGGCTAAGTTTCTGTAATGAATAAGTGAGAAAATCGAGGTTATAACTTTCAGCATTTACTGGTATGTGTAAGCTTTTACTGAAATATCTGAAAATTAATTAATTGCATAGTTGATGTTAGATTTTTATTTCCTACACCTTAGGACATTATTCGTGAAAATTTTGTAAAGTCTGTGTAATGAATAAGTGATAAAGTCGAGAATATAACTTTCAGCATTTACAGCTTTTACTGAAATTTCTGAAAATTTATGAATTGCTTAGTTGATATTAGATTTTAATTTACTACACCTAAGCACATTATTGCTGAAAATTTTGCAAAGTTTCTGTAATGAATAAGTGAGAAAATCGAGGATATAACTTTCAGAATTTACAGGTATGACTTAGCTTTTGCTGAAATTTCTGATAATTTATGAATTGCGTAGTTGATATTAGATTTTTATATACTACACCTAAATACATTATTGCTGAAAATTAGGCAAAGTTTCTGTAATAAATAAGTGAGAAAATCAAGGATATAACTTTCAGCATTTACAGCATTTACTGAAATTTCTGAAAATTTCTGAATTGCATAGTTACTTTTAGATTTTAATTTACTATACCTCAAGACATTATTCCTAAAATTTTGGCAAAGTTTGTGTAATGAATAAGTGAGAAAATCGAGGATTTCAGCATTTACAGCTTTTACTGAAATTTCTGAAAATTTATGAATTGCATACCTGATATTAGATTTTTATTTACTAAGCTTAAATACATTATTCCTGAAAATTTTGCAAACTTTCTGTAGTAAATAAGTGAGAAAATCGAGGTAATAACTTTCACCATTTACAGGTATGGGTTCGATTTTGCTGAAATTTCTGAAAATTTATTAATTGCATAGTTTATATTAATTTTTTATTTACTGCACCTAAAGACATTATTCCTGAAAATTTGCCAAAGATTCTGTATTGAATAAGTGAGAGAATCGAGGACATAACTTTCAGCATTTACAGCTTTTACTGAAATTTCTGTAAATTTAGGAATTGCATAGTTGATATTAGATTTTTTTACTACACATCAAGACATTATTCCTGAATATTTGGCAAAGTTTCTGTAATGAATAAGTGAGAAAATGGAAGATATAACTTTCAGCATTTACAGCTTTTACTGAAAATTCTGAAAATTTATGAATTTCACAGTTGATATTAGATTTTTATTTACTACACCCAAAGACATTATCCCTGAAAATGAGGCAACGTTTTTGTAATGAATCAATGAGAAAATCGAGGATATAATTTTCAGCATTTACAGCTTTTACTGAAATTTCTGAATTGCATACTTGATATTAGATTTTTATTTACCCAAAGACATTATCCCTGAAAATGAGGCAACGTTTTTGTAATGAATCAATGAGAAAATCGAGGATATAATTTTCAGCATTTACAGCTTTTACTGAAATTTCTGAATTGCATACTTGATATTAGATTTTTATTTACTACACCTAAAGACAATATCCCTGAAAATTTGGCAAAGTTGCCGTAATCAATAAGTGATAAAATCGAGGATATAACCTTCAGCATTTAGAGATTTTACTGAAATTTCTGAAAATTTATGAATTGCACAGTTAATATAATATTTTTATTTACTACACCTAAAGACATTAATCCTGAAAATTTGGTAAAGTTTCTATAATGAATAAGTGAGAAAATCGAAGATATAAGTTTCAGCATTTACAGCCTTTACTGAAATTTATGAAAATTTGTGAATTGCATAGTTTATATTAAATTTTTATTTGCCACCCCTAAAGGCATTATTCTTGAAAATATGGAAAAAAATCTGTAATGAATAAGTGAGAAAATCGCGGATATAACTTTTAACATTTTCAGGTATGTGTTAGCTTTTACTGAATTTTCTGAAAATTTATGAATTGCATATTTGATATTATATATTTATTTACTACACCTAAAGACATTATTCCTCAAAATTTAGCAAAGTTTCTGTGATGAATAAATGAGAAAATCGAGGATATAACTTTCAACATTTTCAGGTATGGGTTAGTTTTTGCTGGAATTTCTGAAAATTTATGAATTGCATAGTTGATATTAGATATTTAATTACTACACCTAAAGACATTATTCCTGAAAATTTGGCAAAGTTTCTGTAATGAATAAGTGAGAAAATCAAGGATATAAGTTTCAGAATTTCAAGACATTATTCCTGAAAATTTGGGAAAGTTTCTCTAGTGAATAAGTGAGAAAATCGAGGTTATAACTTTCAGCATTTACAGGTATGTGTAAGCTTTTACTGAAATTACTGAAAAATTATGCATTACATAGTTGATATTAGATTTTTATTTACTACACCTAAAGACACTATTCATGAAAATTTGGCAAAGATTTTGTAATGAATAAGTGAGAAAATCGAGAACATTACTTTCACCATTTACAGCTTTTACTGAAATTTCTGAATGTTTCTGAATTGCATAGTTGATATTAGATTTTTATTTACTACACCTAAAGACAATATTCCTGAAAATTTGGCAACGTTTCTGTAGTGAATAAGTGAGAAAATCGAGGATATAACTTTCAGCATTTACAGCTTTTTTGAAATTTCTGAAAATCTATTAATTGTATAGTTGATATTAGATTTTTATTTACTACACCTAAGTACATTATTGCTTAAAATTTGGCAAAGTTTCTGTAATGAATAAGTGAGAAAATAGAGAATATAACTTTCAGCATTTACAGCTATTACTGAAATTTCTGAAAATTTATGAATTGCATAGTTGACATTAGATTTTTATTTACTACACCTAAATACATTAATCCTAAAAAAATGGCAAAGTTTCTGTAATGAATATGTTAGAAAATCGAGGATATAACTTTCAGCAATTACAGCTTTTACTGTTTTTTTTTTTAAATTTCTGAATTGCATTGTTTATATTAGATTTTTATTTACTACACCTAAAGATATTATTGCTGAAAATTTGGCAAAGTTTCTGTAATGAATAAGTGAGAAAATCGAGGATATAACTTTCAGCATTTGTAGCATTTACTGAAATTTCTGAAAATTTATTAAGTGCATAGTTGATATTAGATTTTTATTTACTTTACCTCAAGATATTATTCCTGAAAATTTAGCTAAGTTTCTGTGATGAATATGTGAGAAAATCGAGGATATAACTTTCAGCACTTACAGGTACGAACAATTGATAAATATTTCGTAAATTATCATTATCAATTTCATTGGCATTGGTCATTAAATGAAAGTTATTTGTAATTACTGAAAATGTACTCAAAAGTTTTTTAACATAAAAGAGCATTTTCGCAAGCTAAAAAATAGGAGCATTGGCAATTAATTTTTTTTATAAAACCCGTCTGTAACTTTTATCTTGCTGTATCTATCGATTAATAGATTTTTCAGGAATATCACATACAGGGTTATTGAAATTCGATTATCACTATGGGTATATCGGAAACTGTTAGAGATACGACGTCGGTTAAATTGAGGCAAAGTAACGTGATCATATGGGGAACAATAATCAATTATACCTGCATACCTAAATACTTAAATTAGGGTTGTTGTAAAATATTACACTATAAATTTCTTAATATCAACTATCAAAGTAATAAATTAATATAGCTGCATTGAAAAATATATAAAACTTGTTTGTTCAGGTAATTGCTATTAATATGTATAAATCAACAATATCAACTCGATAGTTTTAATGGCAGTAAATAACCGTGAATAAACACATTACATAATTATAAGCACGCGAGTGCAATTTATTCTGGTACAAAACCACTTTATTTATGTACTTTTTACTTACCATTAGCATTTCTCTAAGGGTTTGATGCTTGCATTCTGCTCTAATAATAAAATAAATATAACCGACTACTCAGAACGGGCAGACAATTATGTAAACACTAAACGTACCCGTAATTAATTTGAAAATTAGATTATTAAAAATAATCATAATCATGATTATAATTAATAAGACAACGTATGCAGTAGACATTATAGTTGGAAACATATACAGGGAGATTAAGAATGCATGTGTCTGTTGGCAACGTATTCAGTAGACATTCTAGTTGAAAACATATACAGGAAGATCAAGAATGACTGTGCCTGTTGGTAGTAAACAGTTCAAATATTTGGAGTTTTTTTTACTTCGAAGTTGGTAAAATGGAGGTTTTAACGTGAAGTGACACTAAACCGTTATTACCGAAATAAGAAATTTTTTGTTATGGAAGATCCCATTTCCATAATATATTTATTGGGAGACTTCCTTATCACATTACCAAACATATTATTTTCGATATTGACGTTTTGAATAGATTTTATTTGTTATGTGCTAAGGAAGATTCCTGTTCCCAGCTTAGATTTATGGGGAAACCACCTCAGCATATAACAAAAAAAATTCTTTTCGATGTTGAAGTTGAATGAGTTGGAGGTATAAATGTTTGGATTGAATAATTTCTCATAATTATCAAAGAAGAGGAAAAAGCTTAAATTTTTTAATAATTCCTTGGATAAACATGTTGTTTTTTAATGTGATTTCAAGGCGATTATTGACAATGAAAGAAGAGATAATTAATTGTCAATAAGTAGTTTGTAGTTATCAAACCAATAGAGCTTGATCTAAAAATGTTCTTTTCTATTTGTAGGAATTGATAACGACGCTGTACATTGGCTTTTTGGGCCTGATATTCAGCAGCTACTTCGTCTACTTGGCCGAGAAGGATGCTGTCGTCGCAGATGGCAAGAACAACTTCTCGAGCTACGCAGATGCCTTATGGTGGGGCGTCATCACCGTCACCACCATTGGATATGGTGACACAGTTCCGCGCACCTGGATTGGAAAGATCGTCGCCTCCTGCTTCAGCGTGTTCGCCATATCATTCTTTGCTCTTCCAGCGGTAAGTCAAATCTCATATTCTTAGTTCAGAAACCTTTGCAAACAAAGAAATTGAAATTTGGAAAAGAAAGTTCGCTTCGGCTGTGCTGTCATCGTTGACCAATTTTTGGAAGTCACATTTGAAAATAGTGAATACATACACAAATCAAGAAATTAAGAAATGTATTTTTCATACAAGGCAATTGCGACAAAATTTTTCTTGAACTATTAGTACTTTGACTGAAACTTTTACGCCCACATTTACGACCAACGAACCAAACTCAATTTAGATGATTGGCTTAAAATTTTGCAAATTTCTATTTTCTACCTCTGTAAGAAAATATGGCAAAACTATACCTACTATTTTAGTCTTAGTGACTAGTCTAATAATAGACTACAAAAAAAAAACTTTATATGAAATCTCGAATGATCTTGTATCTTGTATTACCTCCAACAGATTTCATGGCACCATTTGCTGCATTCTTTCAATCAGCCTCCGGATATCCTTTCGTGGTCCTAATCTTTCAGAATAGCTATCAAAAGCTGCTAGCTACTAAAGAGTTTCTAGAGTCCGAGGCCAGTTTCTAATCTTCCGATCCAGCTTATCCCAAAAAGTACTCGATTGGATCAAGATTGCTGCTGAAGAGTTTCTTGAGTCTGAGGCGAGATTTTGATCTTCTGATCCAGCTTATCCCATAAGTACTCGATTGGATTAAGATTTTGGCTAAGAGCTGGCCAACCCATGAAACTTATTGATCCTGCCCGTGTATATATTATTATTGGCATTGTCTTAATCAAATTCTAAAGTAGTTTATAAAAACATCAACTGCTGTTGTAAGTTTCGTGCAATTTTCTGGAAATTTAAGTAATATTCTGAAACTTTCATATTTTTATTGTGTTTAAAAACGTTTAAACAATTAAATCTTTGCAATTAGTTACATTGGTTGGTATTATGTTCCAGTTTCTGGACCTTCCTTCATATTTTTATTGGAAAATCTTAACTTTTGAATTATTTATTCTGTATGCATATTATGCAAATTTTCATTAAACCCTCAAATTTTCTGCACCTTCAATCAAAATTTATCACTTGTCGCTGTCCATAATTTCTAATTCAGTAATTCCCTTTTACTGTCTCAATTTTCATCTATTTTTGCGAAAATTCTGAAATAGTTATGACACTTGTGTAACTTATGTATGCATTTGCATATATTTCCTAAATTTTTATACAAGTTTCTGCATTTTTTTGTTTTGTGTAAATTACGTTTTTTACGTTACGAATCATCAGAATATTGATAAACTGTCAACCAAAGTTACAAATTAGGCAAATTGCCAGATTTTTTTAATGTCTCAAAACCTCTATAAAGGTAGTTATCTGACTGTTCAGAAACAAGCAACGCTACAAATTACGAAAATTGCTACTAATTACTACTATAAACATTGCTACTCTGAAACTGTAATTGCAGTTTGAGAACATTCCTGAGTTTTTAAGAAAATTAAGTGACATTTCGTCAGCTTAATGTTACAAGGTTGTATGTGAAAATTTGTAAATTTGGGAATAAGGACTTTAAATATGTTTGATTAAATATTTCGATTTTAACCTTCCAACAAGCTCAAATGTCCTGCTTTGAAAACATATGGTCCTGTAAAGTTGTACACCTAAAAATTGAAAAAATGTTACATGCAACCATATAACACCAAGCCGACGATTTGTGTAACTTGTGTATGCATTTGTATATTTTTATACACGTTATCGCATTTTTTGGTTGTGGATATTACGTTTTTTGCGTTACGAAGCAAAATAACAAAATAACACGTTACAATGACAACATAAATTTGTTTAATGTCAACTTGGTTTTGATTAATGCCAAATTGATAATAATTAATGCCAACTTGAATGTGATTAGTGAAGTTGAGGTTGAAAAAGTATAGGTAGAAGGTAATACAGTAAATACTCAAAATGAATTTTGTACCACATTCGAAGATGTGGTACAAAATATGTAGCACATAACATCTAGCAATAAATTTGGACCATGGTATTTGTACAACGAGTACTTATTTCTGGCTTTACTGCAAAATCGGGCAAGAATGGAAAAAAATGGTATTGTGGTACATAACATGAAGCAATAAATTTGGACCATGATATTTGTACAACGAGTACTTATTTCTGGCTTTACTGCAAAATCGGGCAAGAATAGAAAAAAATGGTATCAAAAGAAGATGAAATACTTCATGTAGAGGTAAGAGCTGCATAGGAAATAACTAAACAAAATTTTAGAAAAGTTTGACTTGTTTCTATAATTAAGCACTTATTTAAATAACGATATCTCAAAAACCACCGTATCAATATTAATGTAATTTATCGCTGTTATAAAGTGATATACTATTATTAAATGGGCATAATTAAATTTAAATCCAATGATGGATTCTTGATATGTATCAATTTTTGTTTGAAAATATCAAATATTCAATGCTTTTCCAATTTTCACACACTAATTTCACACACATTAATAATGGAATGTAGGGAACTAGTGTATCTATGTAATTGCATTATTTTTGCTGATATAATCTAATATATTAGTATTCGATATCTGCAACTTAAAAAATATCCATTAAGAGATATTTGAGGTATATCAATTTTTGTGAAAATTTGAATGTTGGAACTATTTCCAGTTAGGCTTATATTTATATAACGATATCTCAACAACCACCGTATAAATATTACTGTAATTTATTATTTTTATAGAGTGATATACTGATATTAAATGCTTATGATTAAATTTAGATATAATGAGAGGTTCTTAAGATATATTAACTTTTGTGTGAAAATAACAATGATAGAACTATTGTAAGTGATCGTTCAATTATGATCTTATTTAAATAACGATATCTCAAAAATCACTGTATAAATATCAATGTAATTTATTGCTGCTATAGCGTGATACTCTGTTATTAAATGAGTGTAATTAAAATTAAATTCAATGAGGGATTCTTGAGACATATAATTTTTTGTTTGCAAATATCGAATATTCGAAACATGTTTTTTTCAATTTTCCATACAAAAATAAAAGATACTCAAAAAATAGCTTATCAAAATAAATACTACTATGATTTACTGTTAAGATAAACCAATATACTATAAGGGTTTACAGTAACAGTAAATTATATTTATAGTGATACTCTGGTTTTTGAGATTCCTTTATTTATGTATGGAAAAGTGGAACAAAAACAGATTCAAATATTCGATATTTGCAAACAAAAAACTGATAAATAAATATGTCCGTTGATTCCCTCATTGTATTTGATATCTGCAATTTAAAAAATATCCAATAAGAGATACTTGAGATATATCAATTTTTGTTTGAAAATATCGAATATTAGAACAATTTCAACTGTCCCTTTAATGAGGCTCATATTTAAATAACGATATGTCGAAAAACCACTGTATAATTATAAATGTAATTTATTGCTGCTATAGAGTGATATACTGATATTGAGTGGGTTATAACTAAATTTAAATCCATTAATAAATTCTCTGTTTAATAATATCGAATATTAAGGTTAACGTTTTTTAGGTATTTTTGCAATTTATCTCATACATATGAGAAAAATTGGAAAAAAAAAATCTCTTATATTATGAGAGAATCTCGAAAACTAGTATATGAATACGAATGTAATTTATTATATTTATTGAGTCATATATTTGTATTTTGTATGTGTAATTGCAATCAAATATGAGCTCAATGAGCGATTATCAGGAAATTATTTTGTTTGTTTGAACAGTCGATACTTTGTGGCCATCTAAGCGTTTCTTTAATTAGTCTCACATGTAAATAATGATATCTCAAAAACTGGTGTATCAATATGAACGAAATTTATTATTTATATTAAGTAATATGCTGATATTGGAACTGTGTAATATACATTATATCCAATGAGTGTTTCTTAAAATATTTTTATATTTTATAAGAATTTGTTGATATTTTAAGTGTATCTGCAATTCATTTAGTGTTTAAATGACTATAACTCTAAAACTGGCTTACTGATATGAATGTAAATTATTATTAATACTGCCCAAAGCGCTAAAATGTCTCGGAGATTATTGTGTGTAATATTGAAATGTGTGTGGACCCATCCTGAGTTATGAGGTAATAGAACTATACTTATGTACTCTTAGGTGTAGGGTAATAAAAATTATGTGTAATGTTTATATATTCTTTATTTTTGTTGACACTATGTTGACTAATTACTATTAATGAAAAAAAAAATCAGAAAATTGGGAACATATTTTTTAACTCTAATTCTAAACTTTAATTTTCGTAGACTTTCTATACCTTTTCAAGTTCAAATTGAGACCAATCAAGTTCAAATTGAGACCAATCAATTTCAAATTGAGGCCAATCAAGATCAAACTGATACCAATCAATTTCAAATTGAGACCAATCAATTTCAAATTGAGACCAATCAATTTCAAATTGAGACCAATCAATTTCAAATTCAGACAAAACAAAATCAAGTTGACACTAAACAATATCAAGTTGTCATAATAAATTTTATTTGTTTACTCTCAACTTGATATTGTTTAGTGTCAAATTGATTTTGTTTAGTCTCAATTTGAACTTGATTGGTATCAATTTGAACTTGATTGGCCTCAACTTGAAATTGATTGGCCTCAATTTGAACTTGATTGGTCTCAATTTGAACTTGATTGGTCTCAATTTGAACTTGAAAAGGTATAGTTGTAAATTTTATATTAACATTACACTGGAATTTGTATAAATATTCTTCTTATTAGGAGGAACAATTTCATTTCTTTAATCAGTAAACTCTGTTCCATTTATATGTTTAACTAAGTTGGCTCTGTTAGGGTGACTATTGTTGGCCTATGTAAAAAGTCACTAGATTTGAAAAATATCCCATTGTCGGCTTTTTTGGAGGATTGTTTTTACTATTTCTGTTTTTTTTTGTACAACTCAATGGAACAATGCTGTCATACATCCTATTATCGTGCACGCATATTCTTGGCGCTAATGTCATTACTTTCTCTTTATGTAATCCCAGTGAGTACATCTACACCACCTCTGGCATGCAAATGTGAAGCGCAAAGAATTACAGATAATCCCCCCATTCTCGCCTGCAGCGCGCCCTGTTATGGCCGCCGTGATTTATGCGCCCCATTCAGGGGGCCAATTTTAACAATTTCTAATAGAGCATGTCCTCAATAACAATGTGGATTTCTTAATCTATTAGGCTACTAAAAGTGTATTAAAAAAGTTCAAACTGTAACTCCTGCATTAATTACTACGAAAATAATACGTCCTTTATATGCGTTTGCACTGCAGAACGTACTCGATTACAATAGTAATTTGTACCGTTTTTCTTTATCACACGTAGTGCAGACATAATTAGTTCTGCTTATTTGACATGTTAATAAAACATAAATACCATAGAAGTACCAATATTGCCTTAGCAGCGTGATTTATTCATAATTAACGCATAATTAATGTAACGCAGTGGCAGTAAATGTGTAATAGTTTAAACCATTAAATGATTGTTAATCAATCGTAATATCCCCTAAAATTTGTAAATATATGTTCAAACATCACTTCTCTAGCAAGTATGCACGTTTAATCGCCTAATTAGCGCCGATAAATGGATTAAAACCGATAATTCAAATTTTGATTCAAATATTTTGATGCAGGGAGACATCTAGCGGCAACTAACCACACTTTTCGCTATTTTCTTAATTAGGCATCTAATCAAAATTATCTTCAAATAAAATCGATAGCCCACGTCATCCTGAATCCGAATCTGTATTTGTATGAGAGACAACAATTTTATGAAGATTTAATGACATTTCAAAGATTTAATGAAATTTTAATTAATATCTGAGAGATTTAGAAGGCGAGAGACAAAATTTTAAATATTTCATGAAATTGTCATTAATATCTTGGAAAATTATTAGATGAGAGACAAAATTTTGGAGATTTTATGAAATTTCCATTAATATCTAAGCAATTTGGTAAGTGAGAGACAAAACTTTGAAGGTTTCATGAACTTTCCTTTAATAGAATAGAATAGAATAGAATATATTTCTATGTCTGTCGTTATACGACTTACACAAGTCAAATCAGTAAATTAATTACATATTAAAAAGGTTTCTACAGTACAATTCTACAAATTGATACAATGATACAATGCTTAAAATAACATCGAAGTTTTGAAATATCTTAGTAAGAGATAATATTTTGAAGATTTTATGAAATTTCGAAGAATTCATAAAAATTTAATCAATATCTAAGAGATTTTGTAGTTGAGAGACAACATCTTAAAGATTTTATGAAATTTCCATTAATATCTTAGAGGTTTAGTAGATGAGAAACAAAGTTTTGAAGATTTTATGAAATTTCCATTAATATCTTAGAGATTTAGTAGATGAGAGACAACATTTTTATGAAGATTTAATGACATTTAAAAGATTTAATGAAATTTTAATTAATATCTAAGATATTTAGTAGTTGAGAGACCAAATTTTGAAGATTTCATGAAATTTCCATTAGTGTCTTAGAAAATTATTAGATGAAAACAAAATTTTGAAGATTTTATGAAATTTTCATTAATATCTTAGACATTTTGTAAGTGAAAGACAAAATTTTGAAGGTTTTATGAAATTTCCATTAATAGAATAGAATAGAATGGAATACATTTTCATGCCTGTCGCTATACGACTTACATAAGTCAAATCAATAAATTCATTACATATTAAAAAGATTTCTACAATACAATACTACAATACAATGCTTAAAATAACATCGAAGTATTGAAATATCTTAGTGAGACATACAATTTTAAAGATTTCATCAAATTTCCATTATTACCTCAATGATTTAGTAGTTAAAAGGGCAAGCTTTTGAAGATTTCATCAAATTTCCATCAATATCTGAGAGATTTAGTAGGCAAGAAACAACATTTTGAAGATATCATGAAATTTCGAATATTTCATGAAATTTTAATTAATATCCGACAGATTTAGTAGATGAGAGACAAAATTTTGAAGATTCCATAAAATTTACACTAATATCTTAGAGATTTAGTAGATGAGAGACAAAATGTTTTTGAAGATTTCATGAAATTTCGAAGATTTCATAAAATTTTAATCAATATCTGAGAGATTTAGTAGGTGAGAGACAAGATTTTAAAGATTTTATGAACTTTCCATTAATACCTTAGCGATTTTGTAAGTGAAAAACAAAAATTTGAAGTTTTTACAAAATTTCAACTAACAGAACAGGATAGAATAGAATATATTTTCATGCCTGTTGTTATACGACTTACACAAGTTAAATCAATAAATGAATTGCATATTAAAAAGATCTGTACAATACAATACTACATTACAATGCTTCAAATAACATCGAAGTTTTGAAATATCTTAGTAAGAGATAAAATTTTAGAGTTTTCATGAAATTTCCATTATTATCTTAGAGCTTTTGTAGTTAAAACGGAATGCTTTTGAAGATTTGTTCAAATTTCCATTCATATCTGAGAGATTTAGTAAGCAAGGCACAAAATTTAAAAAAAATATGAAATTTCGAACGTTTTTCGATTTTATGAAATTTTATTTAATAGAATTGAATATAATATATGTTCATGCTTGTTGTTATACGACTTACACAAGTAAACTCAATAAATGAATTACATATTAAAAAGATTTCTACAATACAATACTACAATACAATGCTTAAAATAACATCGACGTTTTGAAATATCTTAGTAAGAAATTTTCGGCCAAAAACATCGACTTTCGAATTTTGGCAAATTTTTTGCGGCATTCGATTCGTCTTGATAATGCAAATTTCGGGTCCGAAAAGTTCGTCGAAAAAAAAATTAGTTTTCGAGAAATTTCGAATTTAAGTTCAAAAATGGCGATTTTGTTTTGCAATTTTCTCGGTTATTTATAGAGACACAAAGCAAACAAATACAGATTCGGATTCAGGAGGATGAGGGCTATCGATTTTATTTGAAGAAAATTTTGATTAGATGCTTAATTAAGAAAATAGCGAAAAGTGTGGTTAGTTGCCGCTAGATGTCGCCCTGCATCAAATATTTGAATCAAAATTTGAATTATCGGTTTAAATCCATTTATCGGCGCTAATTAGGCGATTAAACGTGCATACTAGCTAGAGAAGTGGTGTTTGAACATATATTTACAAATTTTAGAGGATTTTACGGTTGATTAACAATTATTTAATGGTTTAAACTATTGCACATTTACTGCCACTGGGATACATTAATTATCCGTTAATTATGAAAGATCTCTACAATACAATACTACATTACAATGCTTCAAATAACATCGAAGTTTTGAAATATCTTAGTAAGAGATAAAATTTTAGAGTTTTCATGAAATTTCCATTATTATCTTAAAGCTTTAGCAGTTAAAACGGAATGCTTTTGAAGATTTGATCAAATTTCCATTCATATCTGAGAGATTTAGTAAGCAAGGCACAAAATTTTGAAAATTTTATGAAATTTCGAACGTTTTTCGATTTTATGAAATTTTATTTAATAGAATTGAATATAATATATTTTCATGCTTGTTGTTATACGACTTACACAAGTAAAATCAATTAATGAATTACATATTAAAAAGATTTCTACAATACAATACTACAATACAATGCTTAAAATAACATCGACGTTTTGAAATATCTTAGTAAGAAATTTTCGGACAAAAACATCAACTTTCGAATTTTGGCAACATTTTTGCAGCATTCGATTCGTCTTGCTAATGCAAATTTCGGGTCCGAAAAGTTCGTCGAAAAAAAATTAGTTTTCGAGTAATTTCGAATTTAAGTTCAAAAATGGCGATTTTGTTTTGCAATTATCTCGGTTATTTATAGAGCCACAGAGCAAACAAATACAGATCCGAATTCAGGAGGACGAGGGCTATCGATTTTATTTGAAGATAATTTTGATTAGATGCTTAATTATGAAAATAGCGAAAAGTGTGGTCAGTTGCCGCTAGATGTCGCCCATCAAATATTTGAATCAAAATTTGAATTATCGGTTTAAATCCATTTATCGGCGCTAATTAGGCGATTAAACGTGCATACTTGCTACAGAAGTGATGTTTGAACACATATTTATAAATTTTAGAGGATTTTACGGTTGATTGACAATTATTTAATGGTTTAAACTATTGCACATTTACTGCCACTCGGATACATTAATTATCCGTTAATTATGAACATATCACGCTGCTAAGGCAATATTTGTACTTCTATGGGGTTTATGTTAGATTTAAGATGTCAAATAAGATGTAATAAGTTTGTCTGCACTACGTGTAATAAAGAAAAACAGTACAAATTACTATTGTAATTGTGTAGCTTCAGCAGTGCAAACGCATGTAAAGGGCTTATTATTTTCGCAGTAATTATTGAACGAGTTACAGTTTGAACTTTGTCAATACACTATTAGTAGCGTAATAGATTAAAAATTGGGACTTTTGAAATAATATACTTTGAAATTGAATTTCACTCAAATTTTGCAATATGCGATAAAACATTTTTTTTTGCATTTCACAATTCCCAACTGAATTTATAGTTATGGATTGTCAACAACTAGTGTTTGATAAATAATTACTTATATTTACTATTGCTCTTTTACTTTTTATAGGGTTGCAATAATTTAATTAAAATGCAACAAAAACCTGTTAAAATACCTACTCATTTCAAATTTTAACAATAAAGCCTTACCACAGCCACGAAAGTAAACATATTCACTTTTTTAAGTGGGATCATAAACTTCAAACAATCATTAATTTAATTTTGTTATAATGAATTGTTTAATTTCATTTTTCGACTAAAGTAAGGTCAGAATGCCCATCCGCCACAGTAAGAGGCACGAGCAAAGGGATTCACGTGGATAACCAGATGCCCGGGCTGAATGGCTGATTAATATTAACGGGCGATTAATAAACCGTGATGGAAAAGTTGCAGGGGATGATTTCCCTTGGAGTTCTTCCATTACTTCCAGGCGATCAACCCTTTTACGGCCCGAGGGGGGGAAACGGGCCGGGAATTGATTTTCGCGTAATTAACCCCTCGCGATAGATGGGCCTCAGTTTTTCACCTGGTAATAACAATCAGGGGCGAATTGGATGCACTTACTTTAATTAATGAGAAGCCTGCGTCGGATGCCCCCAGCGCATTTTCGATCTGCCCGCCCTTTCGTGCGTTAATTCCGTGGGGAATTACAGGATAAGGCTGCGGCTCGTAATCCACTGGCTTGAGGATAATTCTCGCTCAGAGCAATATTAAAATTGTCCAATTTATATCCTAATATGACTTATATTTGACATGCTCTAAGAAATTTACTAGACACCTGGAAACACTTAGCTGAATTTTAACATGAGCATCACGAGAAGTGCATTATGGAAACTTTGATACAGTTCTTTGATATCTTTGATACAAAAATAAAATAAATCGTTTAGTACTTCTCTCACTACTACAAGTAAATGCCCCAGAGAAGTGTCATCAAAACAGAGGTTCCTTGTCATAATTAAACTGTAGGTGCCTTACATTAGTGTAAAGACATGAAAGGATGCAGCAGCCGTAGATCCTTATCATAGTTATCAGAACATCTTTTTCACAAAAAAAAACATTTATTTGAGCTAAATATATATTTCAAGTGTAATGCAATCATCTTGTAAAAACCTTGTCATCTTGTAAAAACCTGTATCTTGTCAAACCTGTACTGATGTTCTGACTCTTGTTTAAAGATTCTTTCACAAGGTCCAAAATATTTGGTTAGTCATTAGAATATTTAGTTATGCACATTTATTGACATTCTATTTCTGCTGCTATGGTTACAAAAGAACGTCGAGCAGAAGCAATTTGGGACACCTTTTTTGGATTTTGCTTAACCATGTCTAGTTTTCTGACGTGCATGTAAATATTAACAGTAAATATTTAGATTGAAATATTAATATGCATAATATTTTTTCAAATTACAGTGGCGTGCTCGCCCTCTGTAATTTGCACCGAAATACAAACTCGGCCTTATAGTTTCCGCCCTCAGTTTGGTAATCTGATAAATTTCCGCCTCACGATGCGTCCTTCAAGGTTGTTAAGTGCAAACGAAAATTTACTCTGTGATTACTTTAATGAGGTTATGAGAGGAAAATGATTTATTAAGGGAAACTGTGTATTTCGAGTGGGATTGGTTTCTCGCGTGTATTACCGCACGAATACACGTAATTTAACTTCAAAATTAAATATTGAATTACATAGTGCGAGCTGCTGATTATGCTATAAAATTAATGCGGGCGAATGTAATGAGAGGAAGCAAAGTGTGCAGCTCTGAGTTTAGGCTGCGAAGTTTAATCCATGTATTTGCCAATCTGCCAATCTGTGAAATTTTAAAAACTGACACAATTTAATACAAAATTTGATAAGGTGATTAGGTATGCATAAATTGTGTTATTATTAGTACATATACAGGGTCGCCAAAATGTTAAATATTTTGATTTTTTGATGTTATGATAGAACAGAAATGTCTTTTACACATGCATATATCATGTGTTACATCCCTGACTTTACAAAAAAAAAATGGGAATAAAGACTTTGAACATGTTTGTTATTATAGAAAATTATGTATTGTGCACTGTAATTAATTTTTTTTATCACAGATTCTTAATAATCCGAAATTAACTTTCCACCAAGTTGAAAAGTACCGCTATAAAGCTATAGAAAATTTTCCAATTTTCACAGATTAATAATGGAATCTAGAGAACTAGTGTATTAACGTATTTTTTTTTATTTGCTAATATAAACCGATATACTAGTATTTGATATCTGCAATTTAAACAATATCCAATGAGAGATTCTTGAGATATATCATTTTTTGTTGAAAATATCAAATATTAGAACTAATTTAAGTGTTGCTCCAATTAGGCTCATATTTTATTAACGATATCTGAATAACCACCGTATCAATATCAATGTCATTTATTGCTGCTATAGTGTGATATACAGTTATAGGCTGAGTGTAATAAAAATTAAATCCAATGAGGGATTCTAGAGACATATCATTTTTTGTTTGCAAATATCGAATATTCGAAGCTATTGTTTTTGCAATTTTCCATACATAATATAGGAATCTCAAAAAGTAGCGTATCAATATAAATTGAATTTATTGTAAAAATAAACCGATATACTGGTATTCGGTATCTGCAATTTAATAAATATCCATTGAGAGATACTTGAGATATATCAATTTTTGAAAATATCAAACATTAGAACTAATTTAAGTGTTCCTCCAATTAGGCTCATATTTAAATATCGATATCTGAATAACCACTGTATCAATATCAATGTCATTTATTGCTACTATAGCGTGATATACTGTTATTGGATGAGTGTAATTAAAATTAAATCCAATGAGGTATTCTAGAGTCATATAATTTTTTGTTTGCAAATATCGAATATTCGAAGCTATTTTTTTGCAATTTTCCATACATAATTCACGAACATCAAAAACTAGCGTATCAATATAAATGGAATTTATTGTTAATATAAACCGATATACTAGTATTCTATATCTGCAATTTAAAAAATATCCAATGGAGATACTTGAGATATATCAATTTTTGTACTAATTTAAGTGATCCTTCAATTATGCTCTTATTTAAATAACGATGTCTCAAAAATCATCGTATTAATACCATTGTAATTTATTGCTGCTATAGCGTGATATACTGTTATTGGATGAGTGTAAATAACATTAAATCCAATGAGGGATTCTAGAGACATATAATTATTTGGTTGCAAATATCAAATATTCGAAGCTATTTTTTTGTAATTTTCCATACATAATATAGGAATCTTAAAAGCTAGCGTATCAATATAAATGGAATTTATTGTTATTATAAACAGATATACTAGTATTTGATATCTGCAATTTATTAAATATCCAATGAGAGATACTTGAGATATATCAATTTTTGTACTAAATATAAAATATTAGAACTAATTTAAGTATTCCTCCAATTATGCTCATATTTAAATAACGATATATGAATAACCACCGTAATAATATTAAAGTAATTTATTGCTGCTATAGCGTGATACACTGTTATTGGATGAGTGTAATTAAAATGAAATGCAATGAGGAATTCTAGAGTCACATCATTTTTTGTTTGCATATATTGAATATTCGCAGCTATTTTTTTGCAATTTTCCTTACATAATATGGGAATCTCAAAAACCAGCGTATTAATATAAATAGAATTTCTTGTTAATATAAACCGATATACTATTATTCGATATCTGCAATTTAAAAAATATCCAATGGAGATACTTGAGATATAGTAATTTTTGTTGAAAATATTAAATATTAGAACTAATGTAAGTATTCCTCCAATTTGGCTCATATTTAAATAATGATATTTGAATAACAACTGTGTCAATATCAATGTAATTTATTGCTGCTATAACGTGATATACTGTTATAGGATGGGTGTAATTAAAATTAAATCCAATGAGGGATTCTAGAGACATATAATTATTTTTTGTTTGCAAGTATCGAATATTCGAAGCTATTTTTTTGCAATTTTCCATACTTAATATAAGAATTTCAAAAACTAGCGTATCAATATAAATGGAATTTATTGTTAATATAAACCGATAAACTGGTATTCGGTATCTGCAATTTAATAAATATGCAATGAGAGATACTTGAGATATATCAATTTTTGATAGAAAATATCAAATATTGGAACCATTTTAACTGTCACTCCAATGAGGATCATATTTAAATAACGATATCTCAAAGGCCACCGCATCAATATTAATGCAATTTATTGTTTCTATAGACTGATATAATGACATTAAATTGGTCCAGTAAAATTTAAATCCAATGATGGATTCTTGAGATATATCAATTTTTGTTTGCAAATATCGTATATTAGAACCACTTTATGTGTCCCTCCAATATGGCTCATATTTAAATACCGATATCTCAAAAACCACAGCATCAATATTAATGCAATTTATTGTCTCTACAGAGTGATATACTGATATTAAATGGGTAAAGTTAAATTTAAATCCTATGATGGATTCTTGAGATATATCAATTTGTGACGTACCTGAAGGGCAATCAGCGCGTTAGGCCGTGGAGCGAGTGGAGGGTCCCTTCGAAGCAGTGACGAGGGCCAGGCTCTCGGTGTCAGAGAGTGGGGGGGTTAAAAAAAGGCTCCACGTAATTTTAACCTCGTCGCTACTTCGTCGCAAAGGGTGGCTTCACCCTACCTGCGTGGGTGGACGGCAGACAGTCAGCGAAGTTCAGAAATCACGAATTGTCACAACGCTGACCATTTGGCGCAAACACCACCAGATTTAAATCTCGCAGTGAGAATAAAAACAGAAACTGAAATAAATGCCCGATCGAGAAAACGTGGGGGGAACAAAAAATAACAGGTGTGAGTTTTGTAGTGTAAAATATCGGCGTTTATTCACACAAACGACGGACACCGTGTCTGCGCTCCTGAAATAAATACCTCCGCACGCAACCCTTTCACGCAGGGTTCACCCTATTCGGCCGAATATAGCAAGCTCCTAATCGCGCGATTCAAAGCGCCGACGGAGCGACCTTTCTCTTACACAAGCGCAAAGCACGTACGGCACGCAACACGTAAACGCAACTCTTACACAAAAGAATAAACGATATGTCAATAAGGAATTAAACGGAGGTCTGGCTCAATTGAGACCACAAAAAAAAATGTATCAATATCTATATATATATCTCTGGATATCTGGCCTGTGTTCCTGGTGGTCTCCGCTGGCGGCTGGCTACAGCTCCGGAAGGGCGACGGTTTGCGTCGTGGACGCCTAGCGCTCGATTTCGGCCTCCAGCCAAGATGATCGCGGCCTCCAGCCAAGAATGGTTTGGCCGAGCTACTTAGCCCGTAACAAAACGCCTGCAAAGCACATGGCCTTAGTAACAATGGCCGGACACATGGCTTCACGAAAAGGAAAAAAATAATCTCGGGCTTAACTACTTACTCAGGTGTTATGAGCGTTTTAGTCCTCTGCCCTGTACTTGGTGCCTCAATCCCCTCAAGGGTGGTTAACTGAGTCCCCGTTGATTATCCCGTAAACCGGATGGTGGTACACCTTATCTCAACGGTTCTTCTGGCACGGCCTGTACTGGACACGAGGTAGCTGAGTTCTGCCCATGGCGGCTCCTCGCCGGCGAATTTAAAAATCGCCCACAGGGGAAACGCGTCACCACAACAAAAAAAAATGCGAGCACGGTTGTCTACAGTGCAGGTCCATGCGCCAATTAATTATTAAAATGCAGTTTCTGCCAAAGCCGTTTTCGGACCGTTACAAATTTTTGTTTGCAAATATCGTATATTAAAACGACTTTATCTGTCCCTACAATGGGGCTCATATTTAAATAACTATATCTCAAACACCACCGCATCAATATTAATGCAATTTATTGTTTGAGTATAGTGATATACTGATATTAAATGGGTAAAGTAAAATTTAGATCCAATGATGGATTCTTGAGATATATCAATTTTTGTTTGCAAATATCGTATATTAGAACGACTTTATCTGTCCCTCCAATGGGGCTCATATTTAAATAACGATATCTCAAAAACCACCGCATCAATAATAATGCAATTTATTGTTTCTATAGAGTAATATACTGATATTAAATGGGTGAAGTTAAATTTAGATCCAATGATGGATTCTTGAGATATCTAAATTTTTGTTTGCACATATCGTATAGTAGAACAACTTTATATGTCCCTCCAATGGAGCTCATATTTAAATAACGGTATCTCAAAAACCATTGCATCAATATTATTGCAATTTATTGTTTCTGTAGAGGGATATACTGATATTAATTTGGTAAAGTAAAATTTAGATCCAATGATGGATTCTTGAGATATATCAATTTTTGTTTGCAAATATCGTATATTAGAACGACTTTATCTGTCCCTCCAGTGGGGCTCATATTTAAATAACGATATCTCAAAAATCACCGTATCAATATTAATGCAATTTATTGCTGCTATAGAGTGATATTCGGGTATTAAATAGGTATAATTAAATTTAAATCCAACGATAAATTCTTGAAATGTAAATCATTTTTGTTTAAAATTGTCGAGTATTAAGTATTTTTTAGGTGTTTTTGAAATTTGTCTCATACATAAATGGCAGAATCTCGAATACTAACGTTTAAAAATGAACGTGACTTATTACTATTATTGAGTAATATATCCGTTTGATGATATATCATGTTGACTGAGTTTCCAAACGATTTTTTTTTAAATTTTATTATGAAGTAAAAATGTTATAGGAATTATTATTCCTGCTTGGTCTGAAACTTCTAGTTAAGTTATTGAAACTTTGATTTATTTATGCAGGGTGTTGGCACAATCAACATATTTAAATATCATTTTGATACTTATTATAATAATAATAATAATCCCTACTACTCCTCCTATTTATTTACTATTTGCAAAAAGAATTTAAAATTACATTAATTTGCAATACTAGCAACATTATAGAATCATTCAAACAATTCCCCAGATACAAAAAATAATACTAAAAATTTAAAAAATCGCCTTCGATAAGGCATTTGCATCAATAACTATTGAAGAAATTCGAAACAGTTTTCAGGAGTTCCACAACTGTGTGAAGAAATTGGTGGGGGATTGTTAAAATGATGTTACTTTTTAAGTATCCTAATTAAGTAAGTATCAAAATTAGATTTTTTTTTTATATTTAGCAAACACCGTATATAAATAAATCAATGTTTTAATAACTGAAATGGCAGTTTCAGACCAAGGAGGAATTTTAATTTCTACAACATTTTTACATAAAAGTAAAAATTAAAACAAATCGTACTGTATATTAAATCTCTGAATCGAATGACAGTAGAAATTTGAAAAATATGTAAAACGATAGAATTTAAATACATTTAAGTGTGTACCAAATTTAAACCAGTTTTCATAAACTGTTTTCAAAATATTTGGCTGTATCTGTACTTTTTGGCAATTATGTATAAGTTGGTTCAAAACGTCATCATCAAAAGTGCTAATGGTATAAATTAATTGTGTTACTATTTATACACATATAAGTCGGTTCTAAACATCTTTCAACGTTTTTTTTTTTAATTTCCAGTCTCCATTTTCCCTACTACTTCTTCATCTTCTACTTTTTCATCATCTACTTATTTATTTCCTAGTTCTTCATCTTCTAGTTATTCTAGAAGTCATCTTCTACTTTTTCATCTTCTACTTCTCTTGCACTTCTTCTACTTCTTCTAGAAGTCATCTTCTACTTCTTTTACTTCTCTTCTAGTTCATTTACTTCTTCTAGAAGTCATCTTCCAGTTCTCTTTCTCTAAGATCTTTATCATTTTGTTAGTTTTATTATTGATAACAATTTAAAATTACAAATAATAATATGCATAATAAATTGCCGCTAGCACCATTTTCCAAAGAGAATTTCGAAGCGATTACATTGTTAATATTGAAATTATTGAACGTCTTCCGACGGTTTCTGATTTCCAGGCTCCATTCTCCCCTCTCCATCTTCTACTTCTCTTTCTCTTAGATCTTAGTCTCCATTATGCACTATCCATCTTCTACTCCTTCATCTTCTACTTATTATTCTACTCTTTTAGTTCTTCTACTTCTTCTACTTCTTTTACTTCTTTTAGAAGTCATCTTCTACTTCCCTTTTCTCTCAGATCTTTATAATTTTATTCATTTTATTATTGATAACAATTTAAAATAACAAATAATAATATGCATAATAAATTACCGCCAACACAATTTTCCTGCGTACAACCCTTATGCATGAATCTAAGCCAAGTGATGTGTTCAAAGAAAATTTCGAAGCGATTACATTGTTAATAAGGAAATTATTGACGTTGATTGATCCACTATTACGCCTGTAATGACAGACACCTTACTGCTAGAATTTCAAACGTATTGATTAATTATTTTAGCAATTTATAACGACTCACATTTTTCCAATAACGGGCTACGAAGAAACTAATCAAATATTAGAATGGGTATAATAATTATGTGAAATTGAGTTATGATGGCCACAATATACCCCATTAATGTATAAATAAGTTACAATTTGTATAGTAAAATTAATGATGTTGTCATGCATTTCCTAATCTAGCAAGCTTAATTGGATTGAAATAAATAAATGAAGGTGATACGTACCCCATAGATACTGCAATATACAAATTTGATAAATTCTGGACAGTAATTATTTCAATATTAACAAAGTCTACGATATTTTATTTTAAATAAATTTCCATACGAAAGTTTCTATTTAAACTTGTTTCATCAACTGAGTTGCAGTGATGAAATCACTATTCTTCAATTGATGAAAAAAAGTTAAAATAGACAAAAATGTCATCTGCATTATCAACTTTCGAATCAGCTTTATAAAATATATTTTTTGTACATGGCAACTTTTTGAGTCCCGAAACTACTCATTTTTGGGAGGATTTGAGTCCGTAAAATAGGTTTTTTATGTACAAAAAATCACATGCACAAAATTTTTGTGTATTTTTTATTGATTTTCTGTTGTCAGGTTTCGTATTATCTTGTTTTTTATCAACTGAGCCACTGATTCACTATCTTCTTCCTTTGTAAAACAATTTGTGAATTTTTGTTATTGCTTTTCTGTTTAATTTTCAGAATATTTCTAATTGAATTTCATAATAAAAATCTCTATCCAAACTTTCTTCATCAGCTGAGTCACTGATGAACTTTCTTTTTAAAATTATTTTTTAATTTTGTTATTAATTTTTTGTTTTCAGGTTTCGTATTATCTGTGTTTTTATCAACTGAACCACTGATGCACAATCTTCTTCCCTTGTAAAGCAATTTGTTACATTTTCCAGACAAAAAGACAAAAACCTCTCTCTAAACTTTTATTTATCAGCTGAGTTACTGTTAGTTGCTGAGTAAATATTTTTTTATATTTATTATTGATTTTTTGCTTTGAGGTTTCGTATTACCTCTGTTTTTACCATTTATCAACTGAGCGTTCTTCCCTTGTAAAATCATTTCTGAAATTTTGTTATTGATTTTCTGTTTTATTTTGAGGCTGTTTTAAATGAATTTCCAGACAAAAGCCTATATCTCAACTTTTTTCATGAGCTGAGTTATTGATCAACTTGCTTTTGAAAATATTTTTTTATTGATTTCTTTTATTTTCAGCTCCTAATGTAGAAGAAAATTCCAGCTAGGTGAAGACTAAAAATAGCGAAATCAACAGAAGTTTCGTATTAGCTTTGTTTTTATCAACTGAGCTACTGACTGCTGATAATCTGAGTTGCAAGTTGCTTTTTAATTTTTTTTTTTTGCAGATTTTGATTGTTTTTTGTTTTCAGGTTTCGCATTATCTTTTTTTTATCTCAACTGAGCCAGTGATATACTATCTGGTTCATTTTTTAAGCAATTTGTTACGTTTAGTTGCTGATTTTCTGGGTTTTTTTTCAGGGTATTTTGGGTTCGGGTTTCGCACTGAAGGTGCAGCAAAAGCAGCGACAGAAACACTTCAACAGGCAGATTCCTGCAGCTGCCATGCTGATACAGTGCCTGTGGCGATGCTTCGCAGCTGACAAAGGCTTCAACTCGGCTGCAACGTGGCAGATCTACCTCAAGGACACCAACTCCAACTGCAACCAAGGCTCCTCAAACTCCCTGCCCTTATCGAAGGTAAGAACCTGTCAGTAGATATTCTAATCAGCACCATTAGATATTATATCTTAGACCTAGAAAGTACCAAAGAGTAAATTATCTTGAGTATTAAATACCTTTCACGCTTTCGAATATCAAAATTGTTAAAAAAATGTTGTTTCTTCTGATGGAATTGATAATCTTCTTACCTACGTGTATTTTATCAAAAATGAGGTTTTGCAGTTTACCTAAATGCTAGGAATTTTGCTAAGAATACATATCTCTACTATGTTTAATGGTCGCAGATTACAAACAAAAATATTTAAAACTTATTTTTTCGTAATCAGCCATCATGAAAATAGCAGAAAAGTGTGTTTTTTTTTGCGAAATTTTGAGCATTTTGGTAATCTGCAAAATACCCATTAAAAGTACCAAACACCTCCCACATAGTGCTGATCTAACACAAACCACGTTTCTACACTATTGCACCATCATCCTTTTAGCTTTTGTACTTATTTTCTTAAAGGATCATGTAATAGAACATTTTGTTTAAAATGCATAATGGTCCAATACAAAAAATATAAAGAGTTGTACAGAAAAAGTGGTGCCAATTTTTCCAACTAATTCCAACAAAATATTTACGTATAATAAAATTATTAGAAACATTCGAAAAAATTCAGTTGATAGTAATTAACGATATATGTTCGCTAACTCAGATTTTACAGTACCAGTGAGACGTTTAAAGACGAGGCGACGAATGAGGCGAGACTTGAAACTCAAAATAAGTACTGTAAAAAGAGAAAGAACGAAAATTTTACTTCATCCTGTGTCAAATTTCGCTTTAAAGAAACATGGAAATTTAAAATAATTTTGCAAATGCTCCAAATCTAGTTACATTTTCGGAACATGATTTGCAACGGCTGATTGACAATTGCTAGCAACACTTTACCGGACTAGGCCGTTTTTTTTGAGGACTGAACTGTTGACGTAAAGTATTGGAATTTGGCACAGGATGAAATAAATTATTTTCTTGTAACCTACAGAGTAATTCAGCAACGTTACAAAACGTGTTTAATCTGCATCGTGCACTGTATATGTATATATATATATATATATACAGTAAGTAATATACAGTAATACAGTGATACACTGTAAGTATATCATCTATTAGTATCCAGCGTAAAAGTTGACACGACTTTTTTGAACACTCTGTAGAAGTTATAATTATTTGGATTAAAGGCGGAAACATCGAAATATTAATAAATATTGTTCTGCTGCTATTTAAATTAATTTATAGGCAATGTTCATTGAAATGCGTTCTCAAAAATATTTTGAAATGCAGACTCAGTTAAATGGGATACAATTTTCATCCTTGGAAACATTAAGGTATTCATCAAAATCTCGGATTTCAGTGTTGACTAAAATAGCTGACATTTTCTGTAGAGAGCACAACAGACAGAAGGCATACACACCGATGGACAGATAGGCGTCGTACACATAGATTGACAGGCATACAGGCAGACAGACATACATACAGACACACAGACAGACAGACAGACAAACAAACAGACAGACAGACAGACAGACAGACAGACAAACAGACAAACAGACAAACAGACAGACAGACAGACAGACAGACAGACAGACATACAGACAGACAGACATATAGACAGAGAGACCGATAGGCATGCATATAGACAGACATACATTACTTCGAGAATTTCTGAAAAAGAAAACTCGAAAATGGCCCTTTCGCAAAAATCTTGATTACCATAATATTAAAGATTACACTTTTGCATCCTTGAAAACATTAAGGTTTACATCAAAATCATGGATTTCGGTGTTGACTAAAATAGCTGACATTTTCTATATAGAGCGCAACAGAAAGATAGACATCGTACACATAGACTGACAGGCATACAGACAGACAGACATACATACAGACACACAGACAGACAGGCAGACAGACAGACAGACAGACAGACAGACAGACAGACAGACTACATACAGACAGACGTACAGACAGACATATAGGCATGCACATACATTACTTCGAGAATTTCTGAAAATGAAAACTCGAATGGCCCTTTCGCAAAAATCTTGGTTACGAAAATATTCATGTTTACACTTTTGCATCCTTGGAATCATTAAGGTTTTCTTCAATATCATGGATTTCGGTATTGACTAAAATAGCTGACATTTTCTATATGGAGCATAACAGACAGATAGGCATTGTACACATAGACTGACAGGCATACAGACAGACAGACATACATACAGACAGACAGACAAGACAGATAGGCATGCATAAGACAGACATACATTACTTCGAGAATTTCTGAAAAAGAAAACTCGAAAATGGCCCTTTGTCAAATATCTTGATTACGAAAATATTCAAGATTACACTTTTGCATCCTTGAAAACATTAAGGTTTACATCAAAATCATAGATTTCGGTGTTGACTAAAATAGCTGACATTTTCTATATAGAGCACAACAGACAGATAGGCGTACACACAGATGGACAGATAGGCGTCGTACACATAGACAGACAGACAGACATACAGAGAAATAGACAGACAGATAGACAGACAGATAGACAGACAGACAGACAGACAGACAGACAAACAGACAAACATACAGACATACAGACATACATGTAGGCATGCATATAGACAGACATACATTACTTCGAGAATTTCTGAAAAAGAAAACTCGAAAACGGCCCTTTCGCAAAAATCTTGATTACGAAAATATTCAAGATTACACTTTTGTATCCTTGAAAACATTTAGGTTTACATCAAAATCATGGATTTCGGCGTTGACTAAAATAGCTGACATTTTCTATATAGAGCACAACAGACAGATAGGCATACATACAGATGGACAGATAGGCGTCGTTCACATAGACAGACAGACAGACAGACAGACAGACAGACATGCATATAAGCAGACAGACAAACAGTCAGACATACAATACTTCGAGAATTTCTGAAAAAGAAAAGTCGAAAATAGCCCTTTCGCATAAATTGGTTACGAAAATTTTCAAGATTACAATACTCTAGTTTACTATATAACTATATTTAAAAAAAATTGACAGGCAGACAGGCATACAGATAGGCATGCATATAGGCAGACATACATTACTTTGAGAATTTCTGAAAAAGAAAACTCGACAGACAGACAGACAGACATACTGACAGATATACATACAGAGAAACAGACAGACAGACAGATAGGCATGCATACATACAGATAAACAGACAGACAGACATACAGACAGGTAGGCATGCATATAGACAGACAGACAAACAGGCAGACATACATTACTTCGAGAATTTCTGAAAAAGAAAACTCGAAAATAGCCGTTTCGCAAAAATCTTGGATACGAAAATTTTCAACATTACAATACTTTAGTTTACTACATAACTAAATTTATAAAAAATTGACAGACAGACAGACATACAGATAGGCATGCATATAGGTAGACATACATTACTTCGAGAATATCTGAAAAAGAAATCTCGAAAATGACCCTTTCGCAAATATCTTGGTTAAGAAAATTTTCAAGATTACAATACTTTAGTTTACTACATAACTAAATTTTTTTTAAAACAATTTGTTAGTCTACGTATTAATAGGTTGTTTTTTTACATGTACATTTATATCTGTTACATAGACAGACAGGCATGCATACAAAGAAACAGACAGACAGATATACAGACAGATAGGCATGCATATAGACAGACAGACAAATAGGCAGACATACATTACTTCGAGAATTTCTGAAAAAGTAAACTCGAAAATAGCCTTTTCGCAAAACTCTTGGTTACGAAAATTTTCAAGATTACAATACTTTAGTTTACTACATAACTAAATTTAAAAAAAAAACAATTTATTAGTCTACATATTCATAGGTTGTTTTTTTACATGTACATTTAAATCTGTCACATAGAGAGACAAACATGCAGTCAGACAGACACACTGACAAACATACATACAGAGAGACAGACAGACATACAGACAGATAGGCATGCATATAGACAGGCAGACAAACAGGCAGACATACATTACTTCGAGAAATTCTGAAAAAGAAAACTCGAAAATAGCCGTTTCGCAAAAATCTTGGTTACGAAAATTTTCAAGATTACAATACTTTAGTTTACTACATAACTAAATTTAAAAAAAATAGACAGACAGACAGACATACAGATAGGCATTCATATAGGCAGACATACATTACTTCCAGAATATTTGAAAAAACAATCTCGAAAATGGCCCTTTCGCAAAAATCTTGGTTACGACATTATTCAAGATTACAATATTTTAGTTTACTACATAACTAAATTTAAAAAAAATCAATTTGTTATTCTACATAGGTTGTTTTTTTTACATGTACATTTACATCTGTCACATAGACAGACAGACATGCAGACAGAAAGACAGACATACTGACAGACAGACAGACATACTGACAGATAGACAGACATACTGACAGACATACAATAAATCACTCATCAATGGAAAGAAATAAGTGCTGTACATATCTAAAGGCCCTCAATAAACTAAAACAAAATGTCGAATGATGTAATAGGGAGGAAAGAAGAGAATAGTAACTTAAGAGTTAAGCAACCAAATGTACAACACTTAAGGAAGACATCACCAATTAAATGTATGCAACTAAATCTACAGCACTCTAGGGCTGCTACGCATAATATGTTGCATTTCTGAAAAAGAAAACTCGAAAATAGCACTTTCGCAAAAATCTTGGTTACGAAAATTTTCAAGATTACAATACTTTAGTTTACTAAGTAACTAAATTAAAAAAAAAATCTCTTTGTTAGTCTACATATGCATAGGTTGTTTTTTACATGTACCATGTAAACCATAAATTAAAAAAAAGAAACAGAAAAAATGTTACTTAAATTTAAGCAATAAAATCCTAACATTTGTTGCTAGCATTCAATAATTCCTTCGTCCATTTATTCATTTACGTTTGTTAAATTTAAATCAAATCAGAATACGGCTCTAACGTTGCAGTGTTGCTGTGCTTACATGAACCTATCTCCTGTTAATAAAAATGTAAATTTATATGAGCGACATGCACAAACATGCGAGAATATAAAAATATAAATGTGAGAGGAATTCTATTCAAATTAAAAATAAATATTTTCATACATTACATGCGTCGAGTTTATAAAGTAAAAATTCGTTAAAATAATCTGTATGTGCATTAATTTGCGAATCCGTCATTCAAGCACGAGATGAAAATCAATGAAAACGAAATGAAAAGATTAAACGTAATATAGGCAGAACTTTCTTATTTATTTCTATGAAAAATTAGTAGTAAAATGAATTTTTCTAGCAATTTTAACAAATCAATTGAGAATCTGAGTTGAATGAGTTGAACTAATAATTTTGTTTAAAAAAAATTCAACATAAGTAGATAAGCTAAGAAAGTTCTGCAGCAAATTCCCATAAGGATTTACGTAGGGGTTTAAATTTACTTTTTTCCGGTCGTGTGACAGTAGTAAAATGAGTTTATAATGCAATTTTTACTTTGTAAGTATCACAGTTTATTTTAATACAGTGACTATAGTCTATATTAAAGACTATAGTCACTGTATTAAAATAAACTGTGATACTTACAAAGTAAAAATTGCATTATAAACTATAGTTACTCCTATAGTTACTAAAATATACTTAAATATATAGTACTAAAATAAACTGTGATACCTACTATGTAAAAATTGCATTATTTATTTATATATAAAGTATCACGAAGTAAAAGCCTCCAGTGTTAATAAACTAAAATGAATTTTACTAGCAAATTTAACAAATCAATTGAGAAATCAATCAGTTGAATTAGTTAAATTAAAAATTTTGTTTAAAAAAAAATCAATATAAGTAAATAAGACCTTTACTGACCTTAAATGGATCACCCGGTATATTAATAAATTTAGAAATTACTAATGACAAATAATAAAACAACTTCTTCCTTTTGAGAAAATTTAAATTAAATACATTTAGACGTGCTTGATATATCCAAAATGAAAATGTCAGCTCAAAAATAAAAATCGCCTTGATGATTGCCAACTTTCGGAGCGGAGACGTAATCTGAAGAAGGAGGAGAAGAATATATATATATATATTCAAGGCAATATTTTTGTTGAAATATGGAAGCATATTTTTGTATGAATACAATACTTTCCCCATATATTTGTATTTCAAAATTGTACGTAAACTTTTAGCAAATTTTAGATATATTTTTAAATTGCATTTTTTCTAAATTATACGTTGTAAGATGTACTATTTTTCGTATTATCAATGGTATGCTAATAAATAAATTAATAAATACCTATGAAAATATACCTTTCCATATATGTATTTTACCTTTGGGAGTTTCGTTCATAAATTCACTACAACCTCTGTGTAAAAAGTTGGTCGCTCTTAATGCATACATGATGAAAATATTGCAAAAGATAGAATTACTAAAAGATGGAATAGAGTAAAAGATAAAAGATAGCCCAACGTTACAATACCAGATCAAACTGATTTAATTAATAATCCACTGCTTGTAAGAGATTGAAATGTTGTAGTTTTCGATTTTTAACTGTTCTCAATCGGAAAGCGCTGCACATTGTTGCATCAACGTAAAAGGCATAAAAGATGCCTCTGGGATTCGTATGATAAAGAAGATTAAAAATGAAACAATCTCGAAATCGAGGAAATTGTTTCGCTCGAACGCCAAATCCCTCGGGCATTACACACAAAGCAATATTCATTTAATATTTACACGCTCCTTAGATTTATTCTCTTTTAACATATTGGATTCACGGATTTAAATATAATATTATCTTTAGGAATGAAACGCTAAGATTTTATATATTATTAACTTGCATCGCAGATTAGATTTTTACAAGACTTTCTTCTATAGGCTTTTCTATTATTCAATATTCTATAGAAAATCGGATTCAATATTCTATAGGATTATTCAATAGGAAAATTAGAACTAGAATAGATGAAGGGCATTATCGATTACCCTTTATTAATCATTAAAGATTGTTTACCTACCTACTATCAATATGTAATGTAAAATTTTACGATGTTCACTATCAGATTGTAATGACATACTTTACTCCACTAGTGTGGGATCTAAATATGATACGTTGCGATACTTATATCGAAAATATCTATTCAGTCTCATAAACATCGAAAGTAGATGTTCAATATTTTAGCTTTTCAACAATATTTTCTAAAATATCATAAAAACATTCTGAGATATATGAAACATATTTCCATACAAGTTCATTAGACAATCATAAAGTTCAAATTTTCACAAATTTTCACATGCATCTTTATTTATAGAGACAATAACTTCATAGCTTTATAATTTTGTAATAATTATTGAACATTAACGACAAATTGATTTTCTTTTGTTGGCATTTAATAAATTTTGATCAAACGTTACTTTCACACGAGAAGAAATTCTCCCAAAAATCCATCAATAGATTCAGGAAGGAATATGAAACATTTTGAATTGTGTGACGAATTGTTTATTGTTCTATTAATTCATAGGCTTCAACTTTTTAGTCCTATGTATAATTTATAAACATTTTAATCATCATGATTATAATTCGTCAATTCCACTGCACTTGATATGATTAAGACATTAGTGGCTCAGTTAGATCTTTATCCCACTGTTTGTACAAGTATTACATTTTTTTGCAAACAAAAAAAATAATTATGAAAAATCATAAAAATGGCACAAATAATCCCAACAATCGAACATTAATTAATCAGATGTAAAGTTTTATCCATATTTACCACTTATTTATATTTAAGATTGTAGTATTAAGTACTTTCTTAAAAAAAAAAACAATTGACTTAAACTTCAAATCAGACATATGTAATAAACAAAATTTAAAAATGAATTCAAATAAGATCAGGATATATACTTACCAAAATATATATGCATGTGAAGATGGTTTGTTCACCGAAACAAGTCAGGCGATATAAATAAATATTAAAATTAAATTAAAATAAATTTTACCAGTAAGTACTTAATACTACAACCTTAAATTAATCAATCAATTAATTAAACTAGCAGGAAAGTAATATTTAATAACGATGTTTTTTCCACCTTGTGAAATAAATCCTATAAAAATGTTGCACAACTATTTTATTAGACTGTACCCAGGAACATGAAATATGTTTTAATGGAGGAGATGAAAATTGTGATGTTTCATCCAGCTTCTTATAAAACATGCATTACTCTCTACGCTTTTTGATGATCCATGCTTAATTATACCAACTTCCAACACTCTGCACTCAAACGAAGCCCGACACGAAATCCACCCTCTCCATATTAAAATTAATGAAATGCACTAAGTATTTTCTGCATGTATGCTTGATGTCTAACGCAATGTAGCTCGTTTCTTGTCAGTGAAGTTTTCGCATGCTTACAATATTAAATTTGCTCGCTGTTTCACTTATACTGATAAATTATTAAATATTGTATTTACATATATAACGGCCCAGTTATTAATTACTATTGGTATTGGCATTAAGAAAATCGCAATTGTCTCTATAAAAAATATTAGAGTCTAATAACATAATAAATTATAGTTATCTGTATCACTAGTATAGAAACTGCACTTATGTAAGTTTGAGTATGTATTCAAGGCCGAGGCGTTAGCCGAGGACTCAAAATACGAATACCTTGCCAGTTTGAGTATGTATTGAAGGCCGAGGCGTTGGCCGAGGACTCAAAATACGAATACTTTTAATGGAGTTTCTGGACGTATGAACGTCACTAGTCCAGAAACTGCACTTTTGCAAGTTTGAGTATGTATTGAAGGCCAAGGCGTTAGCCGAGGACTCAAAATATGAATACTTGCAGTGGAGTTTCTGGACGTGTGGACGTCACTAGTCCAGAAACTGTACTTTTGCAAGTTTGAGTATGTATTGAAGGCAGATGCGTTGGCTGAGGACTTAAAATACGAATACTTGCAATGGAGTTTCTGGACGTGTGGACGTTACTTGTCCAGAAACTGCACTTTTGCAAGTTTGAGTATGTATTGAATACTTATATTGTATTCTTATTATTGTATTATATTGCTAATTTGAGTATGCATTGAAGGCCGAGGTGTTAGCCAAGAACTCAAAATACGAATACCTTGCAAGTTTGAGTATGTATTGAAGGCCCAGGCGTTAGCCGAGCACTCAAAATACGAATACTTTCAATGGGGTTTCTGGACGTATTGACTTCACTAGTCCAGAAACTGCACTTTTGCAAGTTTGAGTATGTATTGAAGGCCGAGGCGTCAGCCGAGGACTCAAAATATGAATACTTGGAATAGAGTTTCTGGACGTGTGGACGTCACTAGTCTAGAAACTGCACTTTTGCAAGTTTGAGTATGTATTGAATACTCATATTGTATTCTTATTATTGTATTATATTGCAAATTTGAGTATGTATTGAAGGCCGAGGTGTTAGCCGAGGACTCAAAATACGAATACCTTGCAAGTTTGAGTATGTATTGAAGGCCGAGGCGTTAGCCGAGGACTCAAAATACGAATACTTGCAGTGGAGTTTCTGGACGTGTGGACTTCACTAGTCCAGAAACTGCACTTTTGCAAGTTTGAATATGTATTGAAGGCCGAGGCGTTAGCCGAGGACTCAAAATATGAATACTTGCAGTGGAGTTTCTGGACGTGTGGACGTCACTAGTCCAGAAACTGTACTTTTGCAAGTTTGAGTATGTATTGAAGGCTGATGCGTTAGCCGAGGACTCAAAATACGAATACTTGCAATGGAGTTTTTGGACGTGTGGACGTCACTAGTCCAGAAACTGCACTTTTGCAAGTTTGAGTATGTATTGAATACTTATATTGTATTCTTATTATTGTATTATATTGCAATTTTGAGTATGTATTGAATAGTAAAAATACGAATATCTGCAATGGAGTTTCTGGAGATATGAATGTCACGAGTCCAGAAACTGCACTTTTGCTAGTTTGAGTATATATTGAAGGCCGAGGCGTTAGCCGAGCACTCAAAATGTAAATACTTGCAATGGAGTTTCTGGACGTGTGGACGTCACTAGTCCAGAAACTGCAGTTTTGCAAGTTTGAGTATGTATTGAATACTTATATTGTATTCTTATTATTGTATTATACTGCAAGTTTGAGTATGTATTGAATAGTAAAAATACGAATACTTGCAATGGAGTTTCTAGACGTGTATACGTCACAAGTCCAGAAACTGCACTTTTGCAAGTTTGAGTATGTATTGTAGGCCGAGGCGTTAGCCGAGGATTGAAAATACGAATACTTGCAATGCAGTCTCTATCATACATACAACTTTTTGTGCCGACTTCATAATTCGTTAAAAATTATTGAACATTAACAACAAATTGATTTTCTTATGTTGGCATTTAATAAATTTTGATCAAACATTACTTTGACAGGAGAATTAAATTCTCCCAAAAATTCAGCAATAGATTCTGGAAGGAATATGAAACATTCAGAAAATTGTGTGACGTCCAAATTAGCCAATATACCATCAAAATTTATTTCTCCTGTCAAAGTGTTTGACGTAAGGTCAAAATTTATTGCATGCCAACATAAGAAAATCAATTTGACGTTACTTTTCAATAATTGCTAACAGAAAATTGTGTGACGTCCAAATTAGCCAATATACCATCAAAATTTATTTCCCCTGTCAAAGTGTTTGACGTAAGGTCAAAATTTATTGCATGCCAACATAAGAAAATCAATTTGACGTTACTTTTCAATAATTGCTAACAAATTAAACTCTGTTCCATTTTTATATTGGCTCTGTCAGGGTGACAGTATTGTTGCCTAATGTAAAACGTCACTAGACTTGAAAAAATGGCATCAAATTGAGTATCTATTGAGTAAAGATTTTTTTCCAATTCGCATTATTAAAATGCTCATTATGTATATTGAATATCATCGTTAAAACTACCCTTAATTCGAATGGGTGAATAAAATGTTTACACTTTATTCACTATAACCATTGGCAACGTGAATAAAGTAAATAAATATGGTAAATTCGCACTATCCTTGAAATTTTCGTTGTCACCTGTCAATGTGACACTTCACGCAAATTCTTCAATTCTAATAACGAATAGGAAAAAATATTGTATGATACACGTGAATAAAGCTATTTTATCCACTCGAAAACATTATCGCCCTCGGATCCGCCTCTTGCGCTAAACTGAATTCTCGTGGATAAAATTCGACTTTATTCACTTATACCATAAATACCTATATTTGCTATTTTTATTTTACAAAAGCAAATCAGTCAAATTATAATCTAAAATATAGTTGATGATTGCTTTACTTTAAACCTGCACACTTGAACGATTGAAGCAATAATTTAATTATTTTAATGTATGAATTATACAACGTTGTTAAAAATTTGACCTTCAAACATTTTTTCACTGTCCGATCATGTTTGTTGGTGTTCGTGTGTAAAACTTAATAAAATTAAACCACAGCCTTCTTAGTTTAAAATAAAAATTGAACAGAGTATATGTAGCCAGCACAAAAAGTTGTGTGTATGACTCGTCCAGAAACTTCATTGCAAGTATTCGTATTTTTAGTCCTCGGCTAACGCCTCGGCCTGCAATGCATACTCATACTTGAAAAAGTGCAGTATCTGGACTAGTGATACAAATTACTATTATAGTTATTTCTACTTTATCTTGTTTTTACTTTACTTCAATTATGTTGCCTTGCATACTTACTATGCTTACTTTAACTTTGTTACTTTACTTTAATTATTTTGCCTTGCATACTGACAATGCCTACTTTAACTTTTAATTTATAAATTCAAGTAAAGGTTGCCATTGTACAGTAATTAAACAGGTTTAGTTTTTAAGCATTCTTGCACTCTTGCACACTTCCCGAAACTCCATTGCAAGTATTCATATTTTGAATCCTCGGCTAACGCCTCGGCCTTCAATACCTACTCAAACTTGCAAAAGTGCACTTTCTGGACTAGTGACGTCCATACGTCCAGAGACTTCATTGAAAGTATTCGTATTTTTAGTCCTCGGCTAACGCCTCGGCCTGCAATACATACTCCAACATGCAAAAGTGCAGTTTGGACTAGTGACGTCCACACGTCCAGAAACTCCATTGCATGTATTCGTATTTTGAGTCCTCGGCTAACGCCTCGGAATTCAATATATACTCAAACTTGCAAAAGTGCAGTTTCTGGACTAGTGACTTTCACACGCCTAGAAACTGCATTGCAAGTATTCATATTTTTAGTGCTCGGCTAACGCCTCGGCCTTCAATACATACACAAACTTAAAAAAGTGCAGTTTTTAGACTAGTGATACAAATTACTATTATAGTTATTTCTACTTTATCTTGTTTTTACTTTACTTCAATTACTTTGCTTTGCATACTTACTATGCCTACTTTAACTTTATTACTTTAATTAATAAATTCAAGTAAACGTGTCCACTGTACAGTAATTAAACAGGTTTAGTTTTTAAGTATTTTACAGTTGGTAGTTACAGTGCTGATCAATTCTGCGATATAAAGCAGTAATATAAATTCGGGGAAGAGCAATTAGTGGAGTCTATTAAGCCTAATTATTACACCTTAACCAATCCCAAATTACGCATTCTCGGAAGCATCAAATCGTAATTAATAGCTGGACCAATTAATCGATTGACTTGTAATTATTGTTATAATTTAATGACCAATTTGTATAGACAAGTTAATGCATAATCGATTACATTACTGTTACACAATGCTGACATCCAAATCCAGTGTTAGTACGTGATGACAAATCAGTTGTTGCATTATATTCTACATGTTCAGATCACGTAATACCACCATTTTAATACGTAATATTTATTTAACGGGACAAGCCCACAGTACACATAAGATATTTTAAATATAGAATATTCTTATTATGTTGTACGAAAATTGATTATGCGTACAATTTTTTTTCATGCCTGTATCATAACGTTTGGTATCGAACTATTAAGCGTGAGAAAAAAACGTCTTTCTGGCACGGCGTGTTTTAAAGTTGCCTAGTAACAACACGTTTATTGATTAACTTTAAGCTAAACTAAAGGCGCGTTCTCACGAATCAAGTTCAATTGATCCATTGTACTTGATCAACAAGCGTTGAAAGATAATTATTGTGAGAACCTTTGTTTCAACTTGAAACTATAGTTTTCTTTCAACTTTTATTGATCAACTACAATCGATCAATTGAACTTGATTGGTGAGAATGCGCCTTAACCGGTCAATTGCGGTCATTGAAATGTAAAATTCGTATTCACAAGAATATTTAACGAATTTAAAATCGTTTCATGCAAGAATCAGTTTTTACTTTCTTGTGATTTGTTGTTTCATTTTATTTATATGATCATTCTGATTTTTCAAAACACCTAAGTGTTTTCTAAATTTTTGATTCTTTGTTTTGTTGTTGTTGATTTGGATGTCGGTTGTTGTTGTTTATTCTTAGGCTAGATTATAGAAGCAATGTTTGGTGTCTTGGTGTTAAGTCTGCATGGGTTGGGTCAGTCCCTGATATTGCAGGTAGCAAAGAAAGCTTCAGTGCTCAAGAGGAGGAAGTCGAGGAACAGGATGGAGCCGCCGGGGACCCCACAAACGGAGCAGCCTCCAAAATCTGTCGATCAGGACAACGACGTCGTCTTCTACATGGAGGAACCGAAAGCAGGTAATAATCAGTGAATTGTTAAAAAAAAAATTATTAGTAGTAGTAACAATATTTAATGGCTATCGACCTGCAAAGCTTACTACTAATTATTGAAAAACTATCTACTTATTGAAGCCAAATTTACGTTTCTTAATTATGGTACCTGCAAAACTATCTACTTATTGAAACCAAATTTACGTTTCTAAATTATATTGGCCTCTAATTTTGACATCGAAAATTCTACTTCTGAATGATATCAGAAATTAGTCGTAATGAAATAATAAATTATGCAACTTTGTACCCACCATTATAGTTTGTAGCAATGTTAAGACTAGATATGGAAAATAATGTGTTGCAGATGTCTTCCATTTTCATTCAAACATTACTGGATTCAGGTCTTGCTCCAAAATTAGTCAAGACATCTCGAAGCATGTATTGCCGTAATTTCAAGTTCGATGGAAACCTTTAGGTCTTCCAAAGGTTTTCCAAAGGTGTGTGGTTTATCAATTACTTGAGATAACCCCACAAAAAATAGTCACGCCGAAAGATCTGGTGACCACGCTTGCCATGGTATATCTCCACCACGTGAAATTAGGCGTTAGGAACATCTCTCGAGGCACTGCTTGGTTACTGAATAGCTACTTGACGTATCTCCTCGTCCAAAACCATCAAATATTTCTGCTGCATCCTGTATATCATGCTGTTATCCTCTTGCAATTTGAAACTTTTTTCATTTGCGATATCCGACGTCATTATATCGCTGGAAAGTAATGCATGCAACATAAATTATTAAATCTCGACCGAAGCGTGGCACTAAAAGCGCGGATTTGCTTAATCCCCGTGACGTGCCGGATGTGCCAAAGAGCCAATTGGAACGAGAGCCCCGAATTGAAAGCATCCTTGACGCCCGAAGAATCCCCAACCTTTCCATACATGCGTCCCGGGGGTTTATCCGATAATGGGGCGCTAAACCCTCCGCACGATAACACGGAATTGCGGATGAAAAGATTGTAATTTGGGGAGATTTTAAGTGGGCAATTTTGATTGCCCCGACTTTGGACGGCCTTGCGCTTTACGGTGGATGCAAGTGCCAGCCGGAATTGATCATTGCAATTGCAGTATTACTTAAGGACGCATTCGCAGTCTTTACAGCCCCATAAAATGCTTCCGGAATCGTTAACAGTCTAATGCAGAATGTGCAGTTTGAAGCGTGGAAATGGTGCAGTTTTCTAGTCATTAAAGATGTTTAAAGGCGATTTCGGAATTTGATGGCACATAAGATAGGATCATTCTTATAAATAAGTTGCGAAGGACCCGCTTTTATATTTATAGCCCATTTCACAATAGCACAATATGAGCCAAATTTAATTTCACCTACTGGATTTTACTTGAATATTTTATATGTATATAACCACAATTCACAGTATAATATATAATATTTATAAGATACAATAAATTTTATTAACCAAATCAAAAGTATCAGAAAAATGAAAAAAATCTCATATGAAACTGCGAAGAAAAAACTCGAAATTTTATAAATCACAAATTTTGAGTTCACAAAAGCAAACTATAAACAAATTTAGAACACTTTTAGCAACTAATGTACTATAATAATAAATCAATATATATATATATACAGGGTGAGTATAAACTAAGCAACCACCTCTCTGGAGCCTTTATTATTATTTTTAGAAAAAAGTTTTGAACAAACGTTTGATGGCTAGATATTTGCCACAATTTGACGGTTTCAATTTTTTTTGTGTTGCGTCAACTTTTTATAATGGCGTCATCGACACTTTTTTCAAATGGTAACCTTAATTATTACCGTATTTGAAAGAATTTGCCTTTCTCTTCACGAATATCTAAAAATACCATGAGGTTTAATAAAAAATATATCCGAGAAAATCGAGCCTGATGACAAAAATGTGAAAAATTAAAGACTGCTTTGGAACAAAAATGATACAAGTCTTTTTCAAATGGTGAAATGGGGAAATGGTTCAAATAGTTTTGCAAAGGTTGTAAATTAAACTGTATTAGAAAGTGTTTTTAAACACGTTTAACAAGGAACGTTTAACAAAGACAAAACGCATCGAAATTTTAATGATGAACGAAGATTGATCGAAATTAGAACAAAAATGTATTAGAAAAAAAGTTCGAATTTTTAACACAAAAAATAAAATGAACTACTTTATTAAATGCACTACAAACAAAATTTAACAATACTAGTTTATCACCAAAGATGCTCACATTGTTTATTCATCAACTATGGACAACAATATGCATTTCGTTTTTGTTAAACGTACCATAACTATTGAGAAACAGTTTTCAATACAGTTCAGTGTACAAACCTAATTTGGAAATTGAAACTGGCATTAGTAAATGGTATTTAAAAAAACCTTGTATCATTTGTTTTCAAAAGCAGTGTTTAATTTTTCACATTTTTGCACCAGGCATTCAACTCAATTTTCTTAGGTATTTTTTTAATGCAACTTCATGGTATTTTTAGATATTCGTGAAGAGAAAAACAAATTTGTTTATAGAAAAAAATAGGTTACTATATAAAAAAAGTATAGATTATAGAGAAAACTAAGAAAGATAAAGTTGAGATTAAAGTATAGTATAGATAATAGATAGTTATTTTCAAAAAGTGGCGCCTTACAATAAAAAAAAATGGAAACCGTCAAATTGTGGCAAATATCCAGCCATCAAACTTTTGTCCAAAACTTTTTTTCTAAAAATAATAATAAAGGCTCCAGAGGTTCCTTACTTTTTACTCACCCTGTATCTATATAAACACAATTCACAGTTTAATATTTATAAGATACAGTAAATTTTATTGATCAAATCAAACGAATAAAAAAAAATTAATAACAATCTCATAGCGAATCAAAAATTCGAAATTTTACAAATACAGAGAGTTCACAAGAGCACAAATTCTATATAAATTTGTGAAACAATAAACAAATTTATAGAGAAAAACAAATGCTATTAAATGTGTTTATAGAAAAAAATAGGTTACTATTTAAATAAGTATCGATGACGTCATTTCTATATAAAATTTGTGAAACTATAAAAAAATTTATAGAGAAAAACAAATACTGTCAAATTTGTTTATAGAAAAAATTAGGTTACTATTTAAAAAGTATCGATGACGTTATTTCCAAAACGTAACGCTTAACAAAAAAATGGAAACCGTCAAATTGTGGCAAATATCCAGCCATCAAACTTTTGTCCAAAACTTTTTTTTCTAAAAATAATAATAAAGGCTCCAGAGAGGTGGTTCCTTACTTTTTACTCACCCTGTATGTTTATAAACACAACTTACCGTTTAATATTTATAAGATACAGTAAATTTTATTGATCAAATCAAACGAATCAGAAAATATAATAAAAATCTCATAGCGAATCAAAAAATCGAAATTTTACAAATACAGAAAGTTCACAAGAGCACAAATTCTATATAAATTTGTCGAACTATAAACAAATTTATAGAAAAAAACAAATGCTATCAAATTTGTTTATAGCAAAAATAGGTTACTATTTAAAAAAGTATCGATGACGTCATTTCCAAAAAGTGACGCGTAACAAAAAAAATGGAAACCTTCAAATTGTAACAAATATCTAGCCATCAAACTTTTGTCCAAACCTTTTTTTCTAAAAATAATAATAAAATCTCCAGAGAGGTGGTTCCTTACTTTTTACTCACCCGGTATGTTTATAAACACAACTCACCGTTTAATATTTATAAAATACAGTAAATTTTATTGATCTCGATAGCCCAATAAAGATTTTTTATATATATTTATTGATCAAATCAAACGAATCAGAAAAAATAATAAAAATCTCATAGCGAATCAAAAAATCGAAATTTTACAAATACAGAAAGTTCACAAGAGCACAAATTCTATATAAATTTGTGGAAATATAAACAAATTTATAGAAAAAAACATATGCTATCAAATTTGTTTATAGAAAACATTAGGTTACTATTTAAAAAAGTATCGATGACGCCATTTCCAAAAAGTGACGCGTAACAAAAAAAATGGAAACTTTTAAATTGTGGCAAATATCTAGCCATCAAACATTTGACCAAAACTTGTTTTTCTAAAAATAATAATAAGGTGGTTCCTTACTATTTACTTACCCTGTATGTATATAAACACAACTCACCGTTTAATATTTATAAGATACAGTAAATTTTATTGATCAAATCAAACGAATTAGCAAAATTAATAAAAACCTCATGGCGAATCAAAAATTCGAAATTTTACAAATACAGAGTTCACAAAACAATAACACTATAAACTATACACAAATTTAAAACACTTTTAGCACTAATATACAGTGTAAATAAAATGTGAGGAACATTGGTTCTGGAGCTATTATTATTAGTTAAAAAAAATATATGATCCGAAGTCGATCAGAGGTAATGGCTCCTTATACAGGGTGTTTTATAAATAATCAAAAACTTTGTATGTCGAAATTGGTCAACAAATTCTGATTAAAAAATCTGAATACCAATCTGATTATGAGGCTGAGTCTGAGTCAGAGTCTGGAGAATTTATTATTAGTTTAAAAAAAACATATCATCAGAAGTCGATAAGAAGTAATGGCTCATTATACAGGGTGTTTTATAAATAATCAAAAACTTTATATGCCGAAATTGGTCACCAAATTCTGATTAAATAATCTGATTACCAATCTGATTATTAGCCTGAGTCTGGAGAATTTATTATTAGTTTAAAAAGAAACATATCATCAGAAGTCGATCAGAAGTAATGGGTCATTATACATAGTGTTTCATAAATAAACAAAAATATGGCAAAGTTGGTCATAAAATTCCGAGTCAAAAATCTTAAAACCAAAATATTGTTCCATGCTCTCAGGGTATGTATTACCTTAGCTTGAAAATGAAGTCGTCTAATTTGTTTACTCTTCGATTTTTTCTTTTCATTTTTCCTTTTTTAATTTAAATATTTTATTAATTTTTATTAGTTTTTTTAGCAACATTTTGGAATTCTTTATGGCCAACATAGTCACGTATAATTTTCTGTTCATATCTTAATCTTAATCCCAGGGCATACTGTATAAAATATTTTGTTTTCGATAAAAGATATTTGTTTTAAACTTATCTTACCTAACCCAACCTAACCTAACCTGACCTAACCTGACCAACCAGTATTAAAACCAGACTTTTAACGAGTATGCATGCAGGATTTTGAGCTTTTTGAGCTGCCATCCTGCATTCTTAATAAAATAATGTTTCATTTAATTTTTCATCGTGTTTCATTTATTGCTAAATTCAAAGTTGTTTGAGTTTTACTTATTGGTTTAAGATTTGTAGAGTTATTGTAAGTTTAGATTAATTTTCTGAAAATTTGAGGTATATTCTAATAGAGTTTTACTTATTATTTTAAGTAAATTGGATGTGTGAGTGGTTACTACTTGGAGAAACAACTTAGTATAGGAATAATAAAACACTTGGTTGACGTTACACAGTATATTTAGAAAAGAACTAGAAAAGTACTGAGTTGAGAGAAATTTTTAAGTTTAGATCAAATTTTCCAAAATTTGAGGAATATTCTAAAACTATTCTTGTAGACTTTTTGAAACCATCGGAACAATCGCATTATGCGCAAGTTTTGAATCTTTCAATGCTTTTGATTAGAATTCAGGATATTTTAACTTTCTTGATACATATTTTGAGTGCATATCCTTTGCATGGTTTTTAAAACTTTTCATTCTCTGTAAGAATTTTAAAAAAATCGCCTAAATTGTTTTCAGAAAGAAATACTTTTTCAAAATTGCCCTCTAATTCGTTTGGTATTTTGTTTAAAATTCTGGACATTATAACTTCTGTAATATTTTGATTGAAGTATAGATTGCTTTTCACCAATTTCTAAAATCTTTATGAAATCTGGTATTAATTATATATTTTTTTGGTTTCAGAATGCCTGCATTAGGTTTTTCACAATTGTTTTCTAATACCATTGATATTTTGATTAAAATTTGGGACATTTTAACTGTCATGATATTTTGATTGTATATTTTGAATAATATTCTTTCTCCACAAAAAATGTATTCTTGTAGACTTTATGAAACCGTTGGACAATAGCATTATGAGCAGTTTTTGAACCTTTCAAGGCTCTTGATTAAAATTCTGGATATTTTAACTTTCTTGATACATATTTTGAGCATACATTATTGCATAGATTTTGAAACTTTTCATTCTCTGAATTAAAAAAAATCGCCTAATTTGGTTTCAGATAGAAATACTTTTTCAAAATTGCCCTCTAATACGTTTGATATATTGATTAAAATTCTGGACATTATAACTTTCATAATATTTTGTTGTAGAATAGATACCTTTTCACCCATTTCTAAAATCTTTATGAAATCTGGTATTAATTTTATATTTGTTTTGGTTCAGGATGCCTGTATTAGGTTTTTCACAATTGTTTTCTAACACGATTGATATTTTGATGAAAATTCAAGACATTTTAACTGTCATGATTGTATATTTCGAATAATATTCTTTCTCCACAAAAATTGATGCCAACTTACGAAATCTTTATAAAATGTTATGTAAAATAATTAATACTCAATATATTTTACTGAAAGTGCTGAAAGTTGTGCCCGAAAATAATATAATTTTTTTTTTCAATTTACTTAGTTTTATTTGAATATTTTGAAAATTATTTTAAGTTTTTCACATTCTTTGCCTGCATAATGATTTTAAAATGTAACATATGCTAGTTTTGATATTTTGATTGAGTAACACTTTGTCAACTTCTAAAATCCTCATAAAATTTGGTGTAATGTATCAAGGTGTCAGGTATCAGGTTTTACAAAATTATTTTCTAATACGTTTGATATATGATAAAAAAAATTGACAATCTTCTAGAAAATGATATTTTTATAGTATATTTAAAAAACTTTTACTCTCCATACAAGTTTATATCAGTTTCTGATATGTTATTAAATGTTGTGTAATTTAATTTATTTACTTTTCGATTGTTTCTGTTCATTTTTCTTTTTTTAAATTTAAATATTTAAAAAAATATGTGTTTTCTTTTAGCAACATTTTGGAATTTATATTTTCGATTCAGAATCTTGTGGCCAATATGGTCACGTATAGTTTTCTGTCCAAATTTAATCTTATTTCCGGGACATACTGTATAATATTTTTTTTTTCGATAAAAGATATTTGTTACAAACTTGTTTTAGGCACATACCTAACCTAACCCAACCTAACCTACCTAACCTAACCTAACCTTACTTAACCTAACCTAACCAACCAGTATTAAAACCAGACCTGTAACGAGTGTGCAGGATTTTGAGCTGCCATCCTGCATACTCGTTAAAGGTCTGATTTTAATACTAGTTGGTTACGTTAGGTAAAGTTAGGTTAATTTAGGTTAGGTTAGGTTATGTCAGGTTATGTTAGGTTAGTTTTAATACTGGTTGGTTTTGTTCGTCGTTCTCAATAACAATAATTCATGTAAGATATTAATATTTGTGACTTTTTGTCATTTGTGATCTTGAAATGTGAATTATAACGTACAATTTTTTTTTTCAGGAACGCCAAACCGAGTTAGAAGAGGAGACAGGGAGAGTGCAAGAGGCGCATACTTCATGAGCCAGACCAGCACTGTTACGGAGGCTGCAAGCGACGACATCGACGACTTAGACGGTGAACTTCCACGGGTTACACAGTAAGCATTATAACTCTCGTCGAGATCTTGCATGTAGTGTTGTAAACCAGATTCCAAATACCTTCCCAAACTTGTACCTTTATACCTTTTCAAATACCCACATGCATGAATATTTTGAAGATACATAAAAAAAATCATTCTTGCTCGCCAAATTAAAACTTCACAGACGTAATACTGTTACATGTTATGGCATGTTAAAACTTCATATTATGTAGCGTTATTTGCTAATAAATATTCTTTATTATTATTATTATTCATCATCCTTACGAATTAAGGATAATGCGAGGAAGCTCTTGCACTTAAACTCTGACCTGGTTATTGTAAAACCATAAAAATGAATGACCATTAATTTGGACGTCAAGTTGTGAGTTTTACTGCGTCAACTTTGTAATTCTTACAAATTAAAGACAAATGAACAAGCTTACTATGATAAGAACCTATTTATCATAGTAATCCTGTTAATTTATCTTTAATTTGTAAATATTACAAAGTTGATCCAGACACAGACACCTAAAACTTAAGACAATGAGCTATTGTTTCTAGCATTGGAGAAGGTAATTGATATAGGACCAGTCCGATAACTATAATTTATCATGATAACATATCATGATAAATTTACTTGTCTTTAATAATTCTGTGGCTTGTACCTAGTATACAAAATAAACTTTCATAATGAAAATAACCGCATGAACCTTTTAACCCTCCTGAAAGCAACCTACATATAACAAAGTTTAGTTAGTTTGTAACAATCTTATTTATAAGTACGTGCAGTCCGTTATCACGATCACGTTCTTTCTTGTATTAGATTGACTGAGGCACATAAAAACGCCATCAGGGCGATAAGAAAGATCAAGTATTTTGTCGCCAGGAGAAAGTTTCAGCAGGCGAGGAAGCCGTACGACGTCAGGGACGTCATCGAGCAGTACAGCCAGGGGCACCTCAACATGATGGTCAGAATAAAGGTAAGAATGTCAAGCATGAATAATTAAAGGTACAGCGTGACTTGAAATATTTTACCAGCTAAAGGAAGGACGACACAAGCCAATATTTATTTTATACGGTAGCTGAGATAACAGGATGGTGTTCAAACTCGGCGCATTTTAAAATATCTAATAACCGAAGTTCCGTTTCGTTGGAGAGGAAATGAAGCTCGAGGTGAAACGTTGGATGTTAAATTTTGTGTGAACAATTCAATATGTATGAAGCAAACTTCGTAATATTAACAATCGTGGCTACATCAGATATCATACTATCAGATGGGTATCATCAGATATCAGATATCAGATTCGTATCAGATACTATTAGATGAGTCGTTACCTCACCCAAAAATGAAGAAAATAAATACATTCATGCGTCCTCACGTCTGCCAAGGTGTTGGAGTTAGAACAAGAAGAAAATTCCTGAAAGATTCCTCTCAAACCCCAATACAATAATTATCTGTAGTAGCTACCTATGGTACCTGGTACCAATGGTAATTACCTATGGTAGCTACCTATGGTAGTAATGATAATTTTCTGTGGTAGATACCTATGGTAGCAACACAAGTCTTCAGTAAATGACCATGCCTTAACCGAAAATTAAGGTTATTTTCAATATAATATAAAAATTGGCTAAATTCTGTATATATTTTGATATCTGTGTTCGTTAAAAGCGCTGTTAAAATCATTGTTTAGCTAATCAGATTTTTAGTATTTAAAATATTACTTAGCAACGGTCAAAATCTAGTTAATATCGCTGTTATACAGGTAATATGTACTAAATGAAGCCAATTGTGGAAAAAATGATCCTTAAACTTATGGTGGCGGCGCCGGGCTAATCATTATTTACTCTGCTTTATTGTACGATTAAATAATTTTGTGACTAATTTGAAACATTTATTAATTCGCACAGTTCTTCATTCTTACCACTAATGACTTTAAATCAATATACAGTGCGATCAACAATGTTTGCAGTCCACTAAAGTGGCTCGATAAAATAATTACTCCAATGAAAAAGTGAGCACGTTAAACATCGCCATACCTGTATGAATTGCAAATTGCTAACGTTATTTACATTTTACAGCAGTGCTGTGAATAAAATTTTCATGGCTCCGTCCAATATCCCGTGCAAACCCAATTTCGGGATCAATTTTTCCGCCGCTAAAAATAGCTGGCTGTGCCAATCCGGCGTTCATGTCGTGCATTGTGAGTAATCCTGGGATGCGGCTTGTGTGTTGCAGGAGCTGCAGAGGAGGCTGGACCAAACCCTCGGGAAGCCTGGAAGCTATCTGACCGGGATAGACAGGGTGGGCAATGTGAAGCCGATGACGGTCGGCGCCAGGTTATATCGAGTTGAGCAACAGGTACGTATTCAGGACGATTATCGTCAGCTCACAAACGATCCTCGTCCAGTTTTCGGGGCCAACTGGGCGAGGGCCGGATTTCCGGCGCGTCCTGACCTGATCGGTTCCTATTTTGGAAGCTTAAGTGGAAGAATGAGGACAATTGCAGACGGGTGGTTTCAAAAATGCCGAGTTTCATTTTTAATTTGAGGCACGAACTAGTTTTAATTACATACCCGTGTCGTATGGGCCGTAATTACGTTCATCATTTGCGGCCGGGAAATGAGACATTACAGTACTAGTCCGCGAAGTGTTGCTAAGCAATACCTCCCATACTGCTGTTGTTGTGTAGGCGTAGTTGTCTTGTCCGTCAGTTATAATTCGTATTGTAATGCGTTTCTTCCCGCCATTAAAACAATTTCGTTAATTAATTAAACGTAAATTACTATTCAACACCTCAAGAATTAATTACATTATGCTGCGGCTAAATTAATTGAAATGGTACTTAGGATATCTATGTAAGTAGTTAGGCTAAGAGAGTTCTACGGCATTGTTCCATTAGGATTTAATAGGGGTCTAAATTCATCGTCTAAACTAAAAAATTTCACCTTCGAATGGCCTAACTACTTATGTGCAATACGAATTGACTATACTCACATTTCGACGCAAATCGTAAATCCAATTGAAATTTTGCAATGTCCAATGTAATGAAATGTTTATTTTTGTTAGCTTTCATGATTATTTTAGAGCAAATTTATTTTTGTAATGAAATGTGGTGTACAAATTGGATATTACTTCCGTAGACAACTGGAGACCCATTTCTGGGTCTGGGACTGGGTTTCTCATGTTTTAAATAAATTTTTGTGAAGAGCAAACAAAATTTACATCCAATCATGTGTTTTAATAAATATATTCTGATTTTTTCAACTATCCTAAAAGTTGTTACTATTATGATCCAAAATCCAAAAGGGATCTTCAAACTTTTTAGCAGAAGAGTCACAGCAATTTTTTTAATTCTGAGCAGAACTGACCTACTGTTATTTGTATCTGTACATGATATTAATAAATCTACACCTAGATTCCCTACTATAATATATGATGCAAAAATTTATGCCAATTGCGGAAAATTTATCATAAATGGCACATTTTACAAGTAGAAAGTCTAGAACAATCTACAATAAGTTTTTGAAAGTTGCCCAATTTAGTACAAATTAATGAAATAATTTATTATTCCTTTTTCTTAATACATGTAATTCTTTTGATGGAAGTGTAATAAAAAGTAAAAAATCACACAATATGTATGCAATTTGCAGAAAATATCAGAAGTTGCAACTAAACGCACTACAAATAAAAATACTGGAGTTTTCAGAAATGTTTCTAGATTTTGTAAAAACATGTCATGCCTGAAGATTCGAAACAGCGAGAAAATTGCAGAAAATTTGTTGTTAGTGTTAATATATGTTAATGTTAATATTTTATTATATTTTTTTGCACCTTTTGTTTAAAAACAAGCGAGTAAATCTGGAAAAAAATAATCGAAAGTTCAGTGAGCCTGAAGATACAAAAATAACGAGAAAATTGCACAAAATTTAATAAGTAAATTTTTATTTATAAGTTTTTGTACCTAAATTCATAAATATTTCAGAAATTACCAAAAGTTTATATGAAATTTTCAATTGTATGAAAATATCAAGAATGTCATGTCAAAATAAACCAGAATTTCAATCAAAATCTAAAAAGAATTTAAAGGTGAATTTCAAAACCTTACTGCAGGCGAAGATTTTGTGATATTTTGATTTTTTGATATGAACACCTAAACTTATTACAGGCGAAAGAAGTGAAAACAGAAAAATGTTATGTTTTGAAAATAATTATCAAAATATATAAATATATATGCTAAAGTGTCAGCATATTCAATAAAATATAATGAGTATCAATAAGGTTATTTTATATAACAAAATTTTATTAAATTATCAGAAATTGCCATAAACTTTACTGGCGACTAATTTAAAAAAAAATGCAATCACGATATCAAGAAAGTTTTTCAATTTTAATCAAAATATCAAGCGTATTAGAGGGCAGTTTTGAAAAATGTAAGAATGTGTCTCTGAAACCAAAGTAATTGAAATTTTATTAATGTTTATGGTAAACGACAATTTTCAAAATCCACAATATTAAATCAAAATATCAAGAAAGTAAAAATAATAAAAAGTTAATAGTAATTTTGTAATTTTGTAATTTTATTGATTTGTGTTTGAACATTATTAAAAATAAGCATTAATTATAATTACATGACAAGGTACACTAACACAGAAAACATAATCATATCACAGCATTTAGAAATTCATCTGATTGATTGAAAAAGACTTTGGAGCCCTATAATTTTGTCCATAACGTGACTTACATAAGCGTAATCTTTCTGTGTGAATATCTCCGTTATTTCTAGTATCGTATGGATGAAAAGATGCAAATGTTAGAAAGTAGAAAGTAGTAGTTCCAAATTTCTTAAATACTTCAGAAATTGCCAAACAGTTATGTTGACATTTCATGAAAGCATGTAAAAAGTGTTATTAAATGAGTCCAGAATTTCAATTAAAATTGTAAAAGTATTAAAAAGTAAATTTGGAAACTTAATGCCTAGAAATTGAAAAACCTATTTTTTTTAGATGTTGCAGAAAACTGGTTCATTATCAATTATCAAAATATGCAAATTTTTATGCTAAACTTTTAGCATATTCAGTGAAATATAATGAGTATTAATAAGTAAAGTTGTACTTTACTTATTACTTATTACTTATTACTATATAATAAGTAACAGTTTCAGAAATTGCTATAAACTCTTATTAAGAGTATTTTTTTTAATAATATACATTCAAAATAACAAAAAGTTCAAATGTCCAAATTTATTATCATATATCATTAGAAAGTAATTGACAAACCTGAAACCAAATACATATATAATTAACACCAAATTTCACAAAGATTTTTGAAATTGTTATATTGAAATTATATGAAGATTTCTAGAATGTGGGATCAAATGAGTTGAGAGACTCAATTAAAATATAAAACTAGCAAATGGTAAATTTCAAAACCTTTATATTTCATATAAAACTAGCAAATGGAAAATTTCAAAACAATGCAGCCACAGAAAGTGGAAAACTTGTTAAAATAATTTTCAAAATATACAAATAAAACTAAGTAAATGAACAAAAATGATTGAAATAATTTCTTGCTAAACTTTCGGCATTTTCAGTAAAATATAATGGATAGAATAGTCAGTTAGGATAAACAACATTTAAGAAAAATCGGAAATTGCCATTAATTTTTATGGAGACTAATATTTTTTCTAAAATATACATTCAAATTATCATGAAAGTTAAAATGTTTAGAATTTTTATGAAAATATCAAACGTATTAGAAGATATTTGTCAAAACTTAATACAGGCATCCTGATACCAAATAAATGTATAATTTACACCGGATTTCATAAAGATTTCAGAAACTTTCAAAAAGTTATATTGAAGTTATATAAAAATTCTTGAATATTTCATGAAATGAGTCAAGAATCTAAATCAAAATATCAAAGTATTAAAAGGAGAACTTCAAAAACTTAGTGCAGGCAAATAAAATGACAACCCTGAAAATTTTAGTGAAGTTTTGTCCACCCTAAATTTGTCAAAATAATTATAAAAATATACAAATATAACTAAAACTGAAAAGTAAACCTCCAAACAATTTTGAATTTAGTAATATTATATTACACATTAGTTTATTACGAAAAATGCTATATGCATTTAATATATCAAGAAAGCTAAAATGTCCACAATTTTAAACAAAATATCAAAAGCCTCATGTGGTTCAAAAACTGCCTACAATGCCATTATTTTAATGTTTTCAAAAAGTCTACAACAATAGTTTTAGAATATTCCTCATTATTTTAGAAAATTGATCTAAACTTACAAATCCACAAAACTTAAAATAGAAAGTAAAATCTCAACCTATTTTTAATTCAGCAATATTAAATGACACAGTATTTTAGTAAAAAAAAAAATTCTTAGAAATTTGAAGAATATTCTTAAACTATTCTTATAGACTTTTAGTCTACAAGTTTAGAAAATTGCCCGAATAATCTTGTGACAATTTCTGTAGTTATGAAGGAGATCATACCTTTGGAGATTATGGGGATTATTCTTGAGATGTGAAGAACTTGTTTGTACACGATTATGCGAATTCTCAGAAACCCAAACTACATTTTTTATAATATAACATATATTTTTCAAAAATTATCATTTATTATTCGCGTTTTCCTTCATTTAAAATTTTTAAAGCTAAATATGTTCTCCAAATATGTTATGACAGTTGTTGTTGCTTTTGAAAGTAAGATGAACTATATTTATGTTTCATAAATTTTTTTATAACTATTGAGGGGCAAACAGTTAAAATAGTACCGATAACTTAAGAGGTTTTAGTGTAATTATTATTATAATATATAATATATCATAAAAAGGCATAAATTTAAATGGATTTATACAAAATTGGCTCAATCGCGATTTGGTGCCAATTTTTTTTCCTTCGTCTACTTACTGCTTACTACTTACTTACTACTTGCTTACTATTTACTTACTTACTACTTTCTCACAGGCGTAGCACATTGGAACACATATTTTGATCCAGTATTTTTTATTTTCCAAATTATTTGTGCAACAGCTGTATTACTTAAAATTAGCCTAATTGGGCATTTTTCACTAAACAAAGCACATGCAATAATGTTTCCTGTTTCAAAAATTTTTATAATTCCTACCCTTTTTGGGATTGAATATGGTATTTTAAAAAGAGTAAAAATATTGAATACAATTTGAAAGATTTCACAGTTAGTGAAATAGTAAGTAACCTAAGATATGTTTTATGTATCTACTTTATCTACTAAATAAGTGGCAATCATTCTTTAACAACAAAATAATAGCATGATTGGATGTCAAAAAATATTTGATAAAATTTTGCCGAGAATTTAGCAGGGAAGCTAAAAAATGTACTAGCTAAGGAAGCCAAAAAAAGAAGTTAAAAAAATAAACATTTCATTATTTCTATTAGATATCTTATGGTGCATTTCGCCAGAGTCATAATCTGCTTTATACAGGATGAGTCAGGAGGAACGGACCAAACTCCAGGAGGGTATTGTACACGTAAAAATGATTTAAAAAAACTGAAATGTTGTTATCCGATTTTCATTTGTTTTCAACTGATAGTTTCGAACAGTTTTTTGAAAAGTCTGATAAATACATTTTTATCCAGAGTTTTCTGATGTGGAAACCGTTGACGATATCTTTCAACAGCAGCTGTAGACTCCCATTACAAAAACCGTAAACAAACACCACATTTGCATATTTAAGATTTGAAACTATAGCTTGAAAACAAATGAAGATCGGATAACAACATATGATTTTTTTAAAATTATTTTCACGTGAACAATACACTCCTGGAGTTTGGTCCTTTCCTCTCGACTCACCCTGTATATAAAATATGAATGCCATTCTTTATAACATACAAATTATTACTATAAGTGATTGTCTCATTTTTACTGCTTTTCAAGTTGGGTAATATGGATAAGAAGATCGACTCGCTGACTTACATCCTGAACGCCCTAGCACAAAAACAACAGGTCAACCTGCGCAGCATCGAGGACGACGTTTGAGGATCACTCTGCCCTCCTGATGGGCCCCCGCTCTTCACCTTCACCCTCGTGGACGAGGACCCCTAGGTGCCTTCCTCCAGGGAAGCGAGTCCTCGAGCCACCACTTTACGTTTCGAAAGTACAAAACGCTTGATATTAATTGCCCCCCTCATGTTCGCTTGTATTCCTACGTCTTTCGGGCGCCCCCCAGGACCCCGGAGAAACATATCTTTGAAGCGTATGAATTGTCTCTATAATAATTAAAAAAATTCTAACTTTTCTATAAGCAATAATTACATTTTTTAATGTAAGGCGTGATTTAGTGTCGATGAGTTTTTTTTTCGTTTTCGTTATTTGGTGGCGTTCTTTCCGACATTTACATTGTTGATCGCTATGAACTTACGCAAACAAAGATGTTTGAATGGACATCGTTTAAAACTAGAGAGTCAATACTAATGAGTACATGAAGTATATCATGGTAATTATGGGCACACCTTTGTAAATACAAACAATATACAGTTTTAATAATATTTATCTTAGATTTCTATAATAATGTAAGTACAGAACTAGATTGTGCCTACATAGACATCTAGCTTGATAAGGGTTACCTTTGTTCGGTTTATTTCTGAACACTGATATTATTGGGATATACATGAATTTGTGATTTTTCCATGTATTATTATATTACACTTGTTCGGCGTTATTTGTTTCTTGGAGATATTTATATAGTATAACTGGGATGAGCAAGGTTTTGATGCACAATTAATCAATTAAATTAATTAATAAATTAATCAAATTTTAAAAACGCATTTAATTATATTCTAAATTAATTATTCTTTTTGATATCTAGATTTTAAGGTTTCAAATTTTATTTAATGCTGCATCGATTTACACGTATCGATAAATATATATTTACAATGTTCGACAATTATCAAGATTCGGGCATAAATTATTACAACTTAAAGTTTCCATTTGAATATCTATACAAACAGAGCTGATTTCAATCAAATGATTAAAACCAATCGCGAAACTAAAACCTTTGTAAAATAAAACACGGAAAAACTTTTTCACAAAGACATTTATTACAGGTAAATGTACATTGCAGCCTCTCTGCGGTCTTCTTCAATAGGATATATACTGAAATGTTAGCTGCAATAAAAGTCTTTGTGAAAAAAGCTTTCTCGTTTTTTTTTTGTTTTATTGAACTTTTACAAGCTCCGCGTCATCCATTTAAAACTTTATGTTTCATATTACATTGTTAAAATTAAAATACCATTCAAGTGTTTTTACTTTGTCCAATGTTTAAAAACGAGTCTACATAAACTATCGCAAATACATTTATCAGTATATTTATCATTTTCGAAATTTAAGAACTAATTTCAAATGAATTATTTTCGTGTATATTTTTATAGAATGTTACTTCTTTTGATACGAAATGCGAGAAGTCTGCAATGATTTCCATCCTTAGTTGTGCAGAAATCTGTATCTATTATTAGTTGTGCAACAAAACCGGCTCCTAAATACGATTAATTATTAACATTCCTAAAGACTAGTTATGTGAGAAAATAAGGAACTCGCGTTGCGAGTATAAATAATTATAAAAGAATATTGTCTACTAAACTAAAACATGTTAAAAACTTTTTCAGAAGACTATAGGTACACGCATACAGAGGTTATTTTTGGCGGACTTGTTGCTTTAATGGAATCAAATTCAGAATCAATAGCGACGATAGGGTAATTGAGGTTCCATTTCATTTAAAAAATATGTGAATGAAAATGTATATAAGGTATATTTTTAAACAGACCTAAATGAAAACTTCTGCTATTTGTAAACGATACCTTGCTTCACAGGAACTTTCCGCTGTGGTAAATTATTGAACACGAGAATCTTAGAATTAATAATCGAACAAGTTAAGCAAGAATTTTCGATTCTGCCAAAGCTGTAAGAAAGCAAAGTTTGCACAATTTTCTCTTGCGTGGAAGCGTTAGACGAAGTAGTAGTTAATAATTGATTAAATTAAGCAACAATTTTCTATTCAACCAAAGTTTCAAGGAATTGTTAAACATCGAATAAATATAGTAAGAATTTTCTGTACCTCTGCTTACTCTTACTGAAGTTTTTATACTTATATATTTTTGCATTTTAATTTTGATTATTTTGCATTCTAATTCAGGTGCAAGTAACAATGATTTTGAATACAATAGAAAGTTCTTGCTATTAGCTATCAATTGGGTTGTTTTTCATGAACTATATTACATGATTTTGTGTACAATAGAAAGTTCTTGCTTTTTGCTAGAATTGGTATGTTTTTTAGAAGTTTTGTGATTGCAAGGTATTGTAGTGAAAGTGATTTAGGCATTTTAGTTAAACACGGAGTGCCTCTCATCTGTGATCTTTACTTATTTCTTATCACCTATTTGACAAGCAACCGAATTTAATGCATTGCAGCTCTCCTGGACCAAGAGATCTCTCCTCTTCGTAGTTCTATACACTTCTAAACTCTACTCTACATATCCCCATACACTCTTAATAACTAAAAATCGATGTACAGCAGAGATCAAATGCCGAAATTGGACCAAAAAAAAAATGAGGATTAAAATTATACATGTATACAAAGTTTTAAAGTAAGAAAGCTGATTCAACCGGATAGTCCTTCGACCACCGTTCATATTCTAAATGCGCTGGTTTCTTTCCTCCTCCGTTTTAAGAAGTGCCCTATACATTATATTATTGCATATTTCAATCATATACCGTAGTGGCCTAAAATTGTACTACTGTTTCCGTTTTTCTCGCGCTGTGAGACGCAGTTTTTAATAAGTATGAAGTGCAACTCGTTGTTGCATATGTCCACTTCATATCGTGAAGAGTACGTCTTGTTCCAAAAGCAGTACAGGTATTAGGAAATTTTTAAACAATTATTGAAAAATACGGGTATAAGTATTTAACGTTTGCTAATAACTACGATAAGGTTAATAGGAGGCAAATCAATAAAATTCATATTTCAATTTTTGTACACTTGGATATCATCTCCGTGGACACAACTGGTGGGTCTCATCAGTCCAGTGCATCCGGAGTTGATTCCCAAATGAACTTTCCAGGGCATAGAAACATACATATGCCACCTCTTCGCATATAAACGCCAATAGGAGGCGTCCATATACTTGTCTCATACATTAAATTCGTTAATATTTCACGTAGTACCGACCAAGTCAACACTCAAATAATTAATTAGTAAGTAATACTCTTGTATTTTACTATACATTCCAATTAGGTCTTTCAAATTTTCTAATAATTGTACTTAATTTTATTACGTTGCCACATTTTTAAAGACAACACGTACTTCTGATAACAAACATTTGACGCTCTCATGACTCATGTTTGGTTTCTATCATACATTTTTTTCATGTATGAATAAATACGAGCGCTTTATGAGCTCCACTTTCCTTGCATTTCATGAATTAGATTTAAATCTTGTATAATACTAATAATCTAATAATAAATAACAAAGCAGAGTAAACAGAAAACTTTTCACACTATTGTATATATTTATATTAATAATAATATTAATGATTAATCATTGATAATTAAAGAGGAACACTGCTTTCAAGTTGTCATGGTTATACTTTCCGCCATTATTTCCGAGAGTGGTTGCATTTATTGTAATATTTCTAAAGACAATTGTAGTTGTATTTTAATTGTGTTGTACACAATTTTCTTTGAAAATTATAAATAAATATTAAAATAAAAATAATTTATTACCCGCATCTAATTTTCCTAAGTTGTAAATGTTAATAGAGTATTAAAATATAATTACCACATAAACATGTATTTTAATATTCCCATGTACAAACCCTTTGATAAAAATCTCATAAACAAATTGGTAATTATGATTACGTAGAATTTTTCTACAGAATTATTACTTTACAATTACTAAACATATTTAATGGTACGATATTTGTTTTTATTAGATTCTCAGAATTTAATCGTAATGTCATGTTTTCAAGCATTCCAGTCAAATTTTTAATAATTTCTATCAATATTGTAGATTAGACAACAAATGAATAATTACTGTCGATTATTTAATAGTATAAGTCAAAATTTCAGTCATTCTGTCAAAAATTGCAATGATTACCTACTGTAAAATATTCATTGATTATTATTTAATTCTTGTCATTTCTGACAACATTTTTAGTTATTTCTCTCAATATTTCTAGTCATTTTTGTCAACATCATTTTGTCATTGCTGTCAAAATTATAAAAATTATGCAAAATTTTCAATTATGTTTAGCAACATTTATATTATTGCCAATTTTTCAATTGTTTCCGTACAAATTTGGATTATTCTATCAAGTTTTTAAAGATAACTGACCAAAATTTGCTGAATTACTATTATCTAACTCTAAGATTCTAACAATAAAGTTGCAATGATTACCTACTGTAAAATATTCATTGATTATTATTTAGTTCTTGTCATTTCTGACAACATTTTTAGTTATTTCTCTCAATATTTTTAGTCATTTTTGTCAACATCATTTTGTCATTGCTGTCAAAATTATAAAAATTATGCAAAATTTTCAATTATGTTTAGCAACATTTATATTATTGCCAATTTTTCAATAGTTTCCATACAAATTTGGATTATTCTATCAAGTTTTTAAAGATAACTGACAAAAATTTGCTGAATTACTATTATCTAACTCTAAGATTCTAAGATAAGGTTCAATCAGTTAAAAAAAGATAATTTTATTAAAATTCGATAGGATTTACTGAAATTTTGACATAAACTACTAGATATTCACAATAACTATTGACATTGTGATAGTAATCTTTGCGATTTTTGACAGAATGATTGAAATTTTCACAGCAATTGTTAAAATATCAACAGTAATAATTTAAATGTTTGAAATTTTTACCAACTGTTGACAGAAATTATTAAAAATTTTAACGATGATACAAAAATTTATAGAAAAATATAAAATTGTAATGATTACCATCATACTTTCAATAATTAGTGTCAATTTCTATTCATTTATGGCAAAATTTCAATCAATTGTGTCAAAATTTTACTGAAAATAAAAAAATTGCAATGACTACCGATAAAGTTTCAATAATTAGTGTCAACTTCTAATCATTTCTGTCAAAATTTCGATCAATTGTATCAAAATTTTACTGAAAATTAAAAAATTGCAATGACTACCGATAAAGTTTCAATAATTAGTGTCAGCTTCTAATCATTCCTGTCAAAATTTCGATCAATTGTATCAAAATTTTACTGAAAAATAAAAATTGCAATGATTACCGTTAAATTTTCAATAATTAGTGTATATTTCTATTCATTTCTGTCAAATTTTCATTCAATTGTGTCAAAATTTTACTGAAAAATAAAAAATTGCAATGATTACCGCCAAAGTTTCAATAATTAGTGTCAACTTCTAATAATTTCTGTCAAAATTTCAATCAATTGTGTCAAAATTTTACTGAAAATAAAAAAATTGCAATGACTACCGATAAAGTTTCAATAATTAGTGTCAACTTCTAATCATTTCTGTCAAAATTTCGATCAATTGTATCAAAATTTTACTGAAAATTAAAAAATTGCAATGACTACCGATAAAGTTTCAATAATTAGTGTCAATTTCTAATCATTACTGTCAAAATTTCAATCAATTGTGTCAAAATTTCAATTACTATTATGAACATCTAAATTATTAATGTTAACTTTTAAATTATCGAAATATGATAAGATTTATTTAAATTTTGACATAAATCACTAGAAATTTACACAGATTGCACGAATTAACACAATATCCTATTTAACATTGATATATTAACAGTGATCATTGCAAATTTTGATAGAAAGATTGAAATTTTCACAGAAATAATAAAAAAATCGACAATAATAATTGAAACGTTGAAAACATTTGCATAATGCCATCAAAAATTGTTAAACATTTGACAGTAATGATTAAAAATTTGACAGATAACTTGAATTATTACAATTCCCCAATTAAAAGTGACTCTTTGACAGAAATCATTGCTGCTTTCGACGGAATGATAGAAATTTTCACAGAAATAAATAAAAATTTGACAGTAATAAATTGAAATGTTCGAAAAACTTTCGAAATGTTATCAGTAATAATTAAAAACTTGACAGTGATGATTAAAAATTTGACAGATTGCTTGAATTAACACAATTCACCAATTAGAATTGTCAACTTGATAGTAATCATTGCTGCTATTGACAGGATCGATGAAATATTAATAGAGACATTCAAAAATTTGATGGTAATAAATAGTAATGTTGGAAAACTTTTTCAAACAGTTGACAAAAATAATTCAAAATTTACAGTGATGATTAAAAATTTGACAGATTGCTTGAATTAAATCCCAAATATAATTGATATTTTTACAGTAATCATTACTAATTTTGACGGTGTGATTAAATATGGTATGTAATATGGAAAAATCTTCGAAATTTTGACAGAAATAAATGAAAATTTTACAGATTGCACGAATTAACACAATATCCCATTTAACATTGATATATTAACTGTGATCATTACTATTTTTGACAGAATGATTGAAATTTTTAAAGAAATACTTAAAAATTCAACAGTAACAAACTGAAATGTTGGAAAAATCTTCAAAATTTTAGCAAAAATTATTGAAAATTTGACAGTAATGATTAAAAATTTGGCAGTTTGTTTGAAATAACACAATTACCCAATTATCATTAACATTTTGACAGTAAGCATTGCTGCTTTTGGCAGAATGATTGATATTTACACAAATATATTAAAACAATCGACATTAAGAATTGAAATGTTCAAAACATTTTCAAAATATCAGAAATAACTAAAAAGTTTGATAACGATGATTAAATATTTGACAGATTACTGGAGTTGACACAATTCCTCAAATATCATTAACACTTTGACGGTAATCATTGCTGATTTTAACGGAATAATTGAAACGGTAACAGAAATAATTAAAAATTCGACAGTAACACATTAAAATGTAGGAAAAATCTTTGAAATGTTGACAGAAATAAATGAAAATGTTACAGATTGGACGAATCAACAAAACTTCCCATATATCTTTGACATTTTGACAGTGATCATTGCTACTTTTGACTGAATGATTGACATTTTCACAGATATAACAAAACAATCGATATCAATAATTGAAATGTTCAAAACATTTTCAAAATATCAGAAATAACAAAACAATTGACTGTATTGATTAATATTTGATAAATGGCTGGAATTAGCACAATTCATCAGTGATCATTAACATTTTCACAGTAATCATTACTGATTTTAACGGAATAATTGACATTTTAAGAGAAACAATAAAAAAATCGACAGTAATAAATTTAAATGCTGGAAATATCTTCGAAATGCCGACAGAAATTAATGAACATTCTCAGATTGCACGAATTAAAACATTTTTCCTATATCACCGACATTTTTACATTGATCGTTGCTACTTTTTACAGAATGATTGACATTTTCACAGACATAATAAAACAATTGTCATTAATAATTGAAATATTCAAAACATTTTCAAAATGTCAGAAATAACTAAAAATTTGGCAGTGATGGTTAAACATTTGACAGATTGATGGAATTTACACAATTCCTCAATTATCAACATTTCGACAGTATCATTGCCGATTTTAACAGAACAGTAGTTCAACAGTTATAAATTTAAATGTTGGAAAATTTTTCGAAATCTGACAGAAATAAATAAAAATTTGATATTGCATGAACTAACACAATTAACCAATTATCTCTGACATTTTAACAGTAATCATTGCTACTTTTGACAGAAAGATTGACATTTGCACAGATATAATGAAACAATTGGCAGTGATAAGTAATAATAGAAATGTTGGAAACATTCTTAAAATGTTGGAAATATTCCCAAAATGTCTGAATTAATTGATAATTTGTCAGTGATTATTAAAAAATTGATATTATATTGTACAAATAAATATGAGGTAAATCATGTTGACGTCGAAATTTATCAAAGCTAAGAATCTTGGAATATAAATTTTAGAATATTGATAGACATCATTAAAAAAATTACAGCAATGCTTGAAATCATGACATCGTTAGTGAATTCTTATTAAATTCTGAAAATCTAATAACAATAAAATATTCTACCATGAAATATGTATATGTATATGTAATATAGAAATAATTAAAAAGATTACAGCAATACTTGAAATCATGACATCGTTAGTTCATTCTTATTAAATTCTGAAAATCTAATAACAATAAAATATTCTACCATGAAATATGTAGAATATTTGTAATGTAATAAGTCTATACTTAGCAAGTAGTAGTACTTAGTAGTACTTGGTAGTACTTAGTAGTATAATTCTATGTAATCCTGGAGTAAAAATTCTAATAATTCTTATATTGTATAGTTACGCTCACATAAATGTAGTACAAACAAATTGACATTGCTATATAACATTGCTATTGTAACCTAATTTCTTGTACTAGAATTAGACAACATTTTAGTATTATATCTTTTCTGATATGTTGACAGAACAATCGAAATTTTGATGGAAACAATTTGCAAGTTGGCATTAATAATACAAATATTGATGAAAGTAATTGAAATTTTGACACAGTTCATTGAAGTTTTGAATTATTTAAAATTTTATGAAACTCGCACCTCCAGTCTTCTATTGATATTTTTTTAATTAGTTAAATGTATAATAATTATGTACTGGCAATAAAACGCATTATATAAACAATTTTATTTCCTAGTTATTATTTTGTTTAATTAATTAAAATACAATTTAATAATTTTAATCCTTTCCTCAATCACTCCACACTCAATATTTTAATCAATTAATCCATATGTACACGTCTTAATAATACTTTCGAAAACACAAATCCCGCACAAGTTTTCGGGCTGGAAAATAAAAGTAATTTGGCCCGTGTAATTGACTCGAAGGTCGAAACCTTTAAAGCTACGTCGCTGATGCCTACCAAATGCCGAACGAATGTCTTTTAAACGCTAACGTTCTGGATGATTTGGTCCAAGCTTGGTGGTGTGTAAATGTTATCAAAATAAATGTCAGCGCTTTTGATAGGCACCAACTCACACTTCATGTATAAAAAAATGCTTAATGGTAGTGAGCGATTATAGAAAATAAATTATAACGTTTTGGCCCAAAACTTAACAGTTACTTACAATTAGTTATTTGAGATTCTACTAAACATAACTTAGAAGTACATCTACAACGTAATTACGTGAAGTGTTCGCATTTGTAATTTTTAAGCACCATATATTAATAGACTAGAATAAATTAATTTTAATGTATTAGCACCTTGCAAAGACTTTCGAGTGTCTTCCGCGTATCACTAGAATAACGAGAATCTTTGGTTGATGAGCCTGTTTTCGATTCAATGGTGATCAAGGAGGCGGCGCAGCTTCGGCTTCTAGAGGTGTTAGGTTGGTCATGTTCTCGATGTCGTGTTCTGTGATTTCCTCTGGTGCCTGTTTTTCGGCGCCATCAGGGTTTTCCGCTACGTTGCCTGGAAGGTAATCCTTCCAGCTCCTGAAGAGGTACCGCGTGAACTTCCTCAGCTGCCTGAACTTGCAGTAGGTTGCGCCTTCGGCCGATTCCAGTTGCTGCGTTTGTATTAGGAATCCCTTTTCTTTGAAGGTCTGCTCGAGCTTCTCGCGCTGCAGCGACTTCCGCGATTTCCGCTTCTTGCTCCTGGAGGTGGTGTCCACTACAGATGGGGCAGGATTTTGTATCTCCGGTGTCATCATGAAGTCGTTCACGTTCGAGGTGAAGTCTATTGGGGATGTTGGGTAGATCTTCTCCCCGCTGGCTTGGAGGAATGCCCCGGTGCTTGAGCCTTGCGTGTTGTTGATCTGCTGCTGCAGAGTTTCCCTGGGGAAGAACTCGTAGCCTCGCATGCTTTTGTCACCTGTGCCACTGTAATAGCGGAAGTTTCCTCCTGAATCGACGGACAGCATCTTTTTTTCTTGCAGGCTTGGTTTGGCTCCTCCGGTGAACTTAAACTTGCATATGCTGACCTCAGTGGCTGGATTGTTTTGGTTTTCGGCGGGGATTGGTGGGATGAAAATGGCGCTGCGTTTCCTCTTAGCCGGAGTTTTATCACCACCACTTGCATTCCTCTTGGGCTTGATTTCAATGGGTGTGCTTACATCTTCATCCGTAGGTTCTGATTTTTTAGATTTTTGCTTAGGCACCAACTTCCTCAGCTCTTGCGTTTGCGGATCAGGAGTTGGTTCAGGTGTAGGTCTGCTCGGTACTGCAAAATTGTTATTGGCCGCCATCTTCTGGTAGTACAGGAGCTGCTGCTGCAACGCCATGGGGTGGATGAACACGCCGGCGTTCGGCCAGTACACGTATCCACCTGGTGCTACCCCATTTTCGGGCATCTTAATAGCATCTGGTGGTATTGCTGGCGGGCTGAAGCCTTCAGGTGGTACCGGAAACTTGAAATCTTTGTTACTTGAAGCTGGTGATGGAGTTTCATGCACGAACTCCACGTCATCATCGCTCAAAGGTTCCGATTTCACATCCACCTGCTCAGGTTTGTTCATAAGCCTAATCTTCAGATGGTCCAAGTCACGTATGCACAAATTCAAAGGCTCGTTCTGCGACAACGCTTTCGTGCTATTGGCGTCCTTCTGCCGCTTGGACTCCTGGGTCAGTCTTTTTTCTAGTAAGCTACTAATGATGCGGTTCTGCACGTCCGTCCGGTTATACGAATCTGCAGAGGCGTCCACAAACTTGTGCTCGCCGTGCTTCCTGGAGGTGTCCACGATGCTCTTCGCGTTAGGCGTGCCGGGAAATATGGTCCCGTAGTTCTTATAAATTAGGTGGCAGATGTCAGCCTTCTTGGGCTTCCTTCCTCTGCGCGGTTTGGAGTTGTCCAGCGTCATTTCGCCCATGTAAGGCAGATCCTGGTACTTCACCACTCTGCTGGGAGTCGGCGGACTCTTCATGACGCCCTCGATGGCCCCAAGGCTCTGGCTGACGTGGAGCTTCTTCTGGATCTCGTTTTGCATGTGCGTGATCCTCTGCAGCCACGTACGTATAGACTCGTTCGAATTCTGCTCGTGCAGAGGCTTAGCAACCTCCACGTGAGGCTTGTATGTGGGCGGAGAAACGTCTTCGGTCTTCACGTCGTCTTCAGTATCTGAAGAGGCGGGAGACTCTGGCACCATCTTCAAACCTTCTGGGTCTGAAGCTTCTAATTTGTACTCCAGAGGAGATGGTGACCTAAAAGTAATAATAATAATAATAATAATAAAATAAGAATTAGAAGATGAAGAAGAATTATGACAATAATGATATAATATTGAGGTAAGTGATGAAGCTTATGATTAAAATCTGATATGAGCAGCAAATATTTTTTTCCATATGTTTATTATTACGAATGAAAATATTTTTTCCATCAATTGATATACAAAGTTGGTCTTTCTCCTTGCTACTGCGAGCGAAACGTTAACGTTTTCCGAAGACCATCACTTTGTCGCGCGTTGCTATTGACAACAAGCGCAACGTTCGCGTAAACACTTTGTAGCTTGCTAATAATACAATATTGCCAGTTTCTTTACAAATTGAATTGAATAGAGTTCAGCTACAGAAAATTATAGGAAAAATCGTGTGTGCAATTCAAGCGCAAAGTACCATTGTTGCTCTCAGGGAATTGCTGAAGTTTTCTTTTGTATCTTTTCAGTTTTTTGCATAGAGCAACATTTTGTAAACTACAAAAAAATATGCAATTATCTATTATGTTTTATCATTTAAATCTGATATGAGCAGCAAATAATTTTCTCTATATGTTTATTATTAGGTACGAATGAAAATAAATGTTTCCAACAATTGATACACAAAGTATCAAGTATTTCTGCTTGCTAATGCGAGTCAAAAGTTGCCGTTTTCCGAAGACCGTCACTTTGTCGCGCGTTGCTATTGACTACAAGCGCAAAGTTAGCGTAAATACTTTGTCGCTTGCTAATAATATAATTTTGTCAGTTTCTTAACAATAGAACAGTAGAGTTCGGCTACAGTAAATTATAAGAAAAACAGTGTGTGCGATTCAAAAGCATAGTGCCATTGTTGCTCTCGGGGAATTGCCGAAGTTTTCTTTTGTTTCTTTACAGTTTTCTGTATAAAGCAAGACATTTTTGACAAAGATTTTTTGCTTCAAAAACTATGCAATTATCGATTATTTTGTATTAAATAGTTTTCAAATACCTAGATTTAGATAATTATATTTTTTAATGTATAATAAAATAAATTAAAAAAGCAATCCTAAAAGGTTGTCCATCATACTAAATCACTCAAAAATATATTTCCTGAATGCTTTACAAGTTAATTAAATACTAAAACAGCATATTTATCGACGTCCTCGTAATTGCCTTACAAATTGACTATCTCATGTTAAGATTTTCAACCAATTCATGTACGATTGCAATCATGCATCGAATGTTATAAGCATGGCCTATGTGATTATTGTATAAATAAATAATAAAATAAATAAATTGTCATACTTTAACTGGTTTTGCTTGCAAATATATAAAATTTCAGGAGCAATTATCAACAAACATGAACTGGTTTTCTTGAAAACTGTAAAATTTGAAAATAACGGTCAAATTTTAACTGTGTTTTTTGTCAAAGCCGTTAAATTTTAAGAGCAATGATTACATTTCATCAGTTTTTCTTTACAAAACTATTGAATGTCAAGAAATATTAACATATATAAACTGTTTCGTGATTTTTTTAAGCAATTATCATATTTTAAAGGGGTTGCTTGCACAGTTGAAGAATATCAAGATATATTATTAAATTTGAATTGCTTATCTTCAAAACATGTTAAATTTTATAAGGAACTAGCAAAATTATACTGTTATTCTTCAAAACTTATAAAATTTCTGAGGCAATTTTCAAATTCGTGGGTTTCTTCAAAATGTATGAAATTTCAAGAGCAATTATTAAATTGTAACACGTTTTTTTTTAAAGCCATCATTGGTTTAAGAGACATTATCATATTTTAAACGCTTCTGCTTAAAAAACTGCAAATTTTCAAGAGCAATTATCAAATATGAACTAGTTTTCTTCAAAACTGTAAAATTTCAAGATAATTGTCAAATTTTAAGTGTGCTTTTTTTCAAAATCCGTTAAATTTTAAAACCAATGATCAAATTTCATCAGGTTTTCTTCAAAAACTATGAAAATTCAAGAAATATTACCAAATTTAAACTGTTTAGCTTCAAACATCGTGATTTTTTAAGCATTTATTATATTTTAACTGGGCTTGCTTGCACAGTTGTAGAATATCAAGATAAATTATTAAATTTGTATTGTTTATCTTCCAAACGTGTCAAATTTTATAGGGAACTAGCCAGATTATACTGTTATTCTTCAAAACTTATAAAATTTCTGGGGCAATTTTGAAATTTGTAGGTTTCTTCAAAATGTATGAAATTTCAATAGTAATTAACAAATTTTATCACGTTTTTGTTGAAAAGCCATCAATGCTTTAAGAGACATTATTATATTTTAGCTGGTTCTACTTGCAAAACTGCTAATTTTCAAGAGCTATTATCAAACATGATCTAGTTTACTTGAAAACTGAAAAATTTCAAGATAATTGTCAAATTTTAAGTGTGCTTTTTTTTCAAAAGCCGTTAAATTTTAAGACCAATGATCAAATTTCATCAGTTTTTCTTCAAAAACTATGAAAATTCAAGAAAATTTACCATATTTAAGCTGTTTAGCTGCAAAGATCGTGATTTTTTAAGCATTTATCATATTTTAACAGGGCTTGCTTGCACAATTGTAGAAGTTCAAGATAAATTATTAAATTTGAATGGTTTATCTTCCAAACATGTCAAATTTTATAAGGAACTAGCAAATTTATACTGTTATTCTTCAAAACTTATAAAATTTCTGGGCCAATTATCAAAATTGTGGGTTTCTTCAAAATGTATGAAATTTGAAGAGCAAGCATCAAATTTTAACACGTTTCTGTTGAAAAGCCATCAATGTTTTAAGATACGTTATCATATTTTAACTGGTTCTGCTTGCAAAACTGCAAATTTTCAAGAGCAATTATCAAACATGAACTAGTTTTCTTCAAAACTGTAAAATTTCAAGATAATTATCAAATTTTAAGTGTGCTTTTTTTCAAAAGATGTTAAATTTTAAGACCAATGATCAAATATCATCAGTATTTCCTCAAAATTCAAGAAATATTATCGTATTTAAACTGTTTAGCTTCAAAGATCGTGATTTTTTAAGCATTTATCATATTTTAACTGGGTTTACACTGTTGTAGAAGTTCAACATAAATCATTAAATTTGATTTTTTATCTTCCAAACATGTCAAATTTTAAACGGAACTAGCAAAATTGTACAGTTATTCATCAAAACTTGTAGAATTTCAAGATAAATTATTAAATTTGAACTGTTTTTCTTCCAAAACTCTCAAATTTTAAAATGAACTACAAGTATTGCATTCGATATTAATATTCTCACAATTAGTAACTTATACAGGGTGTCCAAGATAAGGATCAACAGCATGGAGATCTCGAAAACCGTAAAAGTTACAAAGGCGGTCAAACTACAGAAAAGCTGCGCAATTTAGTGGTCAGTAATATCCTGTTGAGAAAACAAGAAAATTCTTCTTACTTTCGGAGATATTCGACAAAATCCGAAATTTTGCGATATTGTTTTTATGTTGTTCTAAAGTTATTTGAAAATGTATTTAAAAAAAACAAAAACCACTTCCTCATGCTATCTAATACAGGGTGTACATTTTTTACAGGCCATATAAAAAAATGAAGTTGATCATGCTTTCTTTGATACGAAACGTTGTACTGAAAATTTATAAACGCTATCTTGTAGAGCTAAAAAAGTGGCAATGAGGAATTGCCATTGGTTTTCTTACACCTTCTCAAATAACTTCAGAAAAATATTAAAAGTATAATAACTACAAAAAGCACTTCCTCATGCTATCTAATACAGGGTGTACATTTTTTACGGGCCATAAAAAAAATAAAGTTGATGATGGTTATTTCGATACGAAACGTTGTACTGAAAATTTATATGCCTTTGGTTTTCTTATACCTTCTCAAATTACTTCAGAAAAAAATAAAAACGAAATTGCAAGATTTCGGGTTTTGTCGAATATCTCCGGAAGTAAGCGAAAATTTCTGGTTTTCTCAACAGAATATTACTGACCACTAAATTGTAACTTTTACGGTTTCGAGATCCCCATGCTGTTGATCCTTATCTTGGACACCCTGTATTAGGATTTTAGGATGATTGTTACTGCTTACTTCAGGTCATCAGTTACTGGCTTCAGGTTCAGTGGGGACTCTAAGGATTCGGTGAACGTCATGCCTGATATGTCTGCTAAAATGCTGCTCTTTACTTCCTCTAATTCCTCCGATTGCATCTTGAACTCTTCTGAAAAAAATATAAAATATGTTATTAGAAGTTAAGAATAATCTTAAATTGCACACCAGAATTAAATTTTCATAACCCTCTTAATTTGGGAAAATATAAGTTCTGGAGTACACAGGCAACCAAAAAGTAATAATAATAAGAAGTTTTTTTCTCACATTTTCCCCCATCAATAAAAAATCAAATTGTAAATTTCACATTTGGTTTTCATAGAGGTCACCGAGTAATGTTAAAGGAAAAACCGCTCAAATATGTCAAATGGTACAACAGAAAATCAGTTTTTTGTGTCTCCTGAAAAATTTTAATATTTGGAGATGAGCACTTTTCGAAATTTGCAAATGAATTGTTCTTAACTTGAACTTAACAATACTTAATTTACTAAACTTAGAGGTAATAACTGCAAATGAGAAAATTCGTAATGTCTTCTAATAAATTTTAATATTCGGATATGAGCACTTTTTAAATTGCAATTCAATTGATCTTAACTTAAACTTAACAGTTGTTTGTGTCTCCTGAAAATTTTTAATATGTAGAGATGAGCACTTTTCGAATTTTGCAATTCAATTGATATCAGGTATACTGTATACGAATATTATATCAAATTTGCAACTAGTAAATTTTCAGAAATTTCAGTAATAGTTAACCCATACTTGTCAATGCAGAAAGTTAAGTGTTTGATTTTCTTCGTTATCTAATACTGAAACTTTATCAAATTTTCAGGAGAATTAGTTTCATGTCTACTGTACACGAATCTAATGTCAAATTTGCAAATAATAAAGTTTCAGAAATTTTAGTAATAGCTAACCCATACTTGTCAATGCAGAAAGTTAAGTGTTTGATTTTCTGCCTTATTTATTACTAAAACTCTGTCAAATTTTTAGGACAATTAGTTTCAGGTGTACTGTACACGAATCAAATATCAAATTTCCAAATAATAAAATTTCAGGAATTTCAGTAATAGCTAACCCATACTTGTCAATGCAGAAAGTAAATACTTAATACACAAAACTTAAAGGATAATAATTACAAACGAGAAAATTCGTATGATGGATGCTTCCGCTTGAAGAGAGGAAATGATGAGTGAAAGCAACTAACAAGTAACAATGCCATACTCGAGTACAATGGAGGAAGAAATCATGTGGCGACGACATACACTACAAAGCGACTGTAAAGCTAGCTTATTAATTATTATAAAATATTTCATCGTATGTGATAAATTAAATATAATGTGTTTTGATTAAACATTAAATTGTAACCATAAAACATGTCGGGCCTCGAGGTAAACTGAATTGCACTTGTACACCAGATTTATATAATAATTAAAATGCAAATTACCCCGAGTATATAAATTGCGCGTAAATTACGACTTACGAGCGTAATTATTGCACGTTAATACCATCGATAGCTCATCCGGACGATTTAAGCTTAATGAGAGCAATTAGTTGCCGTCGAATCCGCCTATATGAAGCGTTTCCTACTTATGTATTAATTAGCCCTCGTGTGTCTCGGGTATAATTGAGGCGTTTTAGCCCACACACGTTCCGTTGGGGCATGTAAGATATTTTTTTTTGCTGTGCTCATTGTCGGTTTTAATTTATTGTGAAAGTTATCACGTAATTAATTTTTTGATATTTTAATATCGCCGGTTGTAATAATTAATGTTAATTTAATTGCATCATCGCGTGGTCATATGTTAATCGATTAGTAATTTTTGCCTTTTGGCGGTTTGGTGAAGTCGGAGGTGTTGAGAGCGCTCTTGATCGACAATATCTCAAAAAAATTAATTAGAAACACCGAGAAGGCGAAACTAATCGAATTGATTTTTACATTAATTAATTAATATTTATTTACATATAACGGAATTAATTTATAACTAATACGTGTCGATATATTCACATCATTAAGTACATAGTATTTGAAAATGTTGTTAATTTGAAGTTTTTGTGATACAATTAACACTAATTCAATAATCTGTAATATGAAAATGCATCCAAAACTGTCCATGTCGTAATGGAATAAACCAATTTGAGTATAATGTAAAAGAAAATTAAAATTTATATTTTTACAATAACTTTATAATTCGTACTACAATAGCAGCAAATATTAAATATAATTGAAGGAAGTTTTAGGGATACATACAATTAATACTAATTCAATCTGTGAAGGGCATCGCAGAAAGTTCAACTAAAACATAAATAAATCCGAGTTTCCATTACATGACTGTCCTGTACTAATTAATATGTAATTATTATCACAGTAATTAAACTACACTACTCAAAAGAATTATCGTATATTTTTTAATTTTGGGTTTCTGACTACAAAAACCAAACATCGGCAACTTGAAAAAATTGTATAATTTGGAATATGCGATAATTTTTTTGTACTGTAGTACTGTATTACAAGATACATCAAAATGTTAATAATATAAAAACATATTTTTCATGTTATCTCTATAATTAGTTAGATTATTTTCATATAAGGGTTTTATTAATTTAATACCCAGAAAGGGAAAATCCATGACTCTTCCATCTTTAAATTTATGAGGGGAAATTATATTAAGTAATAGATTAGTAAGTTGAAGATATTTATGTATATTAATGTTATCGTTAATTTCATTTTTATACAATATGCAGCAAAAATTAAATGTGTACAGCACATATATACAATATAATATGTCTTGGCTACATAAACCAAAAAATTACTGAAATATAATTGTACACGAATTATTTAAAACCAAAGTTCTTGAATCTATTTTGATAACCCGTGGCCTTCAATTGCTCTAAAATGTAAACCAAGAGTGACTGTAATTCATTCCAATATATCATTTTAACACCTAAAAGTGCTGAAAATACATTATAATGAATCATAGTTATATTTTTGAATGAATCATTTATATATTTGACGAATATTTAATGGATACGTTATAATTTAGTATATCGTCACTAAATTTATCAGTTACCTGTGCGTTGGTGTCATACGATATATCTTTCCGGCGACAAATAGATTTAGAGTCTAGTATTTACTTAATACTTTATATACTTAATAGTATTTACAACTTAAATGCACACAAGTTTCATTAATTTAAGTATCAGCATTAGATTTCGGATGTAAAATTTTCGTATCTGCAAATCAGAATTTTCACTTATGCAATTTTAAATTGCGACATGAATCTAGGAAATTATTCTACAGGATGTTTCAAATTTCACCTATTGTATAATGTGTAGCTAAGAATAATCCAGAAATAATTTTTATTCCTAGGCATAGTTCTAATAATGAGCTAAAATTTCATCAATTAATAAATAAATATAATTACTCCTAATAAATTTAAAGAATATTATCATATTCTTATTCTAGATCACCAAATTCAACCACAAAAATCGCCATTCTGATTTTCATCGCCGCGATGAATTAGCGGTGTTGAATTGATGGCGGTGAATTACCGGAAACCCTCAAAATTATTAGAGGTTTAGCTTTAATCGACATGTAATTTGAATGGGGAGTCAAGTGATAGTGACAGTGAGTCACTAATAGCAACTTTAGACAGCGTGCAACAAAAGTAATTCATACATTCAATCATTACTTTTTTATTTGAAGAATGAAACCTCGAACAGGTCTACTTTTGTTTTTAAAATGGAATTATTTTCCATTAACAAAATAAGTTTTTAGCAATTTTGAATAGAAATGGCCTCTATTTATTTCTGTGATAAAATCACTCGTTTTTAATTCGTTCAGTAAGAGTGCAAAATGTATATTGGGTAACGAGTGAGGAAAGTATTTTTTTTAAGGCAGAGCAGTTTGGTAATTAGAGTTTGCTAATTAAAACGGTAATTAAAGTTTAAAAAATGATTTCGACGAGATAAACACTATACTTTTTCTACGACCTCGCCTATGTCTTAACATATACAAACCATAAAGTTGATGTCTTCAAATTTTGCGACCATTTTGCTGAATATGCAAGCAGCACAGTTTCCGAATATTTACCACCTATTCCAACTTAAATGGGTAGTGTTTCTGCATATTGCTGATTAACATCATACTTCAAGTAATACGGATTATGCACAAGTGTAAATATCAAATAAATTTGACACTTACACATCTGTCAGAGTCAGATGAATCTTTGATATACAAAACTTTGGTGGACTAAAACCACAAAACTACAAAAAAAAGTAAAAGTTTGTACATTTTGTTATTATAAATTAAAATTCCAAAAAAATAGTGTATAGATCCCTGCCAAATACGTATTTTTTTACTCATTGTACAAGTGTAAATATCAAATAAATTTGACATTTGCACCTGTAAGTGTTAGATGTATCTTCAAACAAAATTTTGCTAGATTAAAGCCACAAAACTAAAAAAACGTCAACATTTTTACATTTTGTTATTATAAATGAAAATTTCAAAGAATAGTGTATACAATGTTACATTTACATAGTATATTTCGCCACTATAAATTACTATTCATGTTCTAAGTTTTTTTTTATATGATGACATTATCATGATTGTTTAATGTCATGTCATGTCATCATGCCATGTAATGCATCAACTGACAGCCTTGTGTTTTCTTAACAAGATTGTGGATTATATCACACCCTTGCATAACAAATATGCTGAGAAGCAATAATATTATTCGTTATTAAATAAAAAATCAAATTAAGTCTAATAGACTAATAACAATTGTCATATTTTATATATTTATTTATTCCTTTGCCTTTCTATCTTTCGGTGTATGGCATAAATTTGTTGCCATAAATTATCAATAATATTAACATTGACAGACATCATCATGATTGTTTAATGTCATGTCATGTCATCATACCATGTGATCCATCAACTCACAGCCTTGTATTTTATTTACACGATTATGGATTATATCACACCCACAAATATTTTGAGAAGCAATAATAATATTCGTCATCAAATAAAAAATTTAATGAAGTCTAATAGAAAAATAACAATTGCCATAAATTATCAATAATATTAACATTGACAAACTGCCAGCAATTTTACTAATTTAAGTTGAGTAATGATGCACTTTTGTAAGTGATAAATGTAAAAATGACAAATCTACACAGATGCACTATTGATTTCTTCTTCGACAGTACGTAAACTAAGTTTTTACGCACTGTTCACAGTGCGTAAAGTGATACTTTTTAAGATAGTGATACAGATGCGCAAAAAATCACCTTTGCGTAAAATAAGTTTTATTCACTCATCAATTTAAAAAAATTAAAGTATTTGCATCAAATTTTACTTAGAATCAACATTCAATAATACGAAAGAAGTTCAGACCTTTAACCATTAATGTTGATTAAGGGTACAATTTGAGATATTCAACTTTTTTCATAATAGCTGTCACAATTGTACATTGTACAAGTGTAAATTTCCAATAAATTACATACTTACACAACTGTCAGTTGTGTAAGTATAAATCTTATAAATCTCAGATAAATCTTTAAGCAACAAAAGTTTGCTAGACATTTGACACAAAAACACAAAACTAAGAAAATGCGGCAAAATGTTTACATTTTATTATTATAAGTGAAAATTGCAACAAAAATGTTACAATGTATACAATGTTACATTTACACAGTACATTTCGTCACTATAAATTACTATTCATGTTCTATGTTTTTTTATATGATGACATTATCATGATTGTTTAATGTAATGTCATGTCATCATGCCATGTGATGCATCAACTGACAGCCCTGTGTTTTTTGACACAATTGTGGATTATGTCACACCATTGCATGACAAATATTTGGAGAAGCAATAATAATATTCGTTATTAAACAAAAAATTATGTTGTCTAACAGACAAGTAACAATTACCATAAATTATCAATAATATTAACATTGATAGACTGCAAGCAATTTTACTAATTTAAATTAAAGACTGATGCACTCTTGTAAGTGATAAATATAAATATATCAATTCTGTACAGATTCAGTATTGATTTTTTCTACAACAGTACTTAAACTAAGTTTTTACGGACTGTTCACATGCGTAAGAGATACTTTTTAGCACAGGTGAGTAAAAAAATCACCTGGGAGTAAAATAAGTTTTATTCGCTCATCAATTAAAAAAAATAGTATTTTACATAAAATTTTAGCAGTTTTACATAATTGCTGTCGTAGAAAAAACTTTGTATGATACATTTTCATAAAGTAGTGCTTTTTTTCTTTACTGTACGAACTTGTATCATAAAAAACTATTTTAAAATCGCCTTAAGATGGGTTTGAAAACCATAAATAAACAAAATTTTGTACACCACAGTGGAAGTATAGTTTACATCTAGAGCGTAATAAAAATATTATTACTTACTTGGTGCTACTTACATTTTCGTAAAGTAGTGCTTTTTTACTTTACTGTACGAACTTTTATCATACATAACTATTTTAAAATCGACTTTAAATGGGTTTAAAAGCCACAAATAAACAAAATTTTGTGCACTGCAGTGGAAAGATCGTTTAGATCGACAGCCTAATAAAAATAGTATGACTTACTTGGTGCTATTTACAGTTTCGTAAAGTAGTCCTTTTTTACTTTACTGTACAAACTTGTATCATACATAACTATTTTAAAATCGCCTTAAAATGGTACTAAAAACCATAAATAACAAAAAAAATGTGCACTGCAGTGAAAACATCGTTTAGATCGAGAGCCTAATGAAAATAGTATTACTTACTCGGTGCTACTTACATTTTCGTAAAGTAAGGCTTTTTTACATTACTCTACGAACATGTATCAAAAATAACTATTTTAAAATCGCTTTAAAATTGGTTTAAAAACCTTAAATAAACAAAATTTTGTGCACTACAGTGGAAATATCGTTTAGATCGAGAGCCTAATCAAAATAGTATTACTTACTTGGTGCTACTTACATTTTTGTAAAGTAGTGCTTTTTTCACTTTACTGTACGAACTTGTATCATACATAACTATTTTAAATTCGCCTTAAAATGGGTTTAAAAACCATAAATAAACAAAATTTTGTGCACTACAGTGGAAAGATCGTTTAGATCGAGAGCCTAATGAAAATAGTATTATTTACTTGGTGCTACTTACATTTTCGTAAAGTAGTGCTTTTTTACTTTAATGTATGAACTTGTATCATAAATAACTATTTTAATATCGCCTTAAAATTGGTTTAAAAAGCATAAATAAACTAAATTTTGTGTACTACAGTGAAAATATCGTTTAGATCAAAAGCCTTATAAAAATAGTACTACTTACTTGCTGCTACTTACATTTTCGTAAAGTAGTGCTCTTTCACTTTACTGTACGAACTTGTATCATAAATAACTATTTTAAAATCGCCTTAAAATGGTTTAAAAACCATAAATAAACAAAATTGTGTGCACTACAGTGGCAATATCGTTTAGATTGAGTACTTAATAAAAATAGTATTACTTACTTGGTGCTACTTACAGTTTCGTAAAGTAGTCCTTTTTTACTTTACTGTACGAACTTGTATCATAAATAACTATTTTAAAATCGACTTAAAACGGGTTTAAAAACTATAAATAAACAAAAATTTGTGCACTACTGTGGAAATATCGTTTAGATCGAGAGCCTAATAAAAATAGTATTACTAACTTGGTGCTACTTACATTTTCGTAAAGTAGTACTTTTTTACTTTACTGTACGAACTTGTATCATAAATAACTATTTTAAAATCGACTTAAAATGGGTTTAAAAACTATAAATAAACAAAAATTTGTGCACTACTGTGGAAATATCGTTTAGATCGAGAGCCTAATAAAAATAGTATTACTAACTTGGTGCTACTTACATTTTCGTAAAGTAGTACTTTTTTACTTTACTGTACGAACTTGTATCATAAATAACTATTTTAAAATCGACTTAAAATGGATTTCAAAACCATAAATAAACAAAATTTTGTGCACTGCAGTGGAAAGATCGTTTAGATCGACAGCCTAATAAAAATAGTATGACTTACTTGGTGCTATTTACAGTTTCGTAAAGTAGTCCTTTTTTACTTTACTGTAAGAACTTGTATCATACATAACTATTTTAAAATCGCCTTAAAATGGGTTTTAAAAACCATATATAAACAAAATTTTGTGTATTACAGTGGAAACAACGTTTAGATCAAGAGCCTGATCAAAATAGTACTACTTACTTGGTGCTACTTATAGTTTCGTAAAGTAGTCCTTTTTTACTTTACTGTATGAACTTGTATCATAAATAACTGTTTTAAAATCGACTTAAAATGGGTTTAAAAACCATAAATAAAAAAAAATTGTGTACTGCAGTGGAAAGATTGTAAAATCAACTTAAAATGGGTTAAAAAACCATAAATAAACAAAATTTTGTGCACTACAGTGGAAAGATCATTTAGATCGAAAGCCTAATAAAAATAGTATTACTTACTTGGTGCTACTTACGTTTTTGTAAAGTAGTCCTGTTTTACTTTACTGTACGAACTTATATCGCAAATAACTATTTTAAAATCGACTTAAAATGGGTTTAAATAGTATTACTTACTTGGTACTACTTACATTTTCGTAAAGTAGTGCATTTTTAAAATGCAAATTTTAAAATCGACTTAAAATGGATTTAATCACCATAAATAAACAAAATTTTGTGCACTGCAGTGGAAAGATCGTAAAATCAACTTAAAATGGGTTAAAAAACCATAAATACACAAAATTTTGTGCACTACAGTGGAAAGATCGTTTAGATCCAGAGCCTAATAAAAATAGTGTTACTTATTTTGTACTATGTTCTATGTACCAGTCTACTTACTAGTACTTACTTAATAGTACTGCTACTACTTTTGTGTAATAATTTATCACTATTATCTGGATTTCATTATGGCACAAATAACACATTATTTTACCCCGTTTCATCCTTGGAGTATTTTGAATCAAATTTTACTTAGAAACAACATTCAATAATACGAAACAGGTTCAAAACATTAAACATGCAAGGTACTAGAAGGTACAATTGGTGCAATGTGAGATATTAATTTTTTTCATAATAGCTAAAAAAACTTTGTATGATACATTTTTGCAAAGTGCGTTTTTGCACGCGCGTTTTTTTGTTGAACTCGGCTGTGCCTCAGATCACTTATATACTCAGATGGATTTATAATCCTATGTAATATGAATTTTAAAAATACTGTATTTGATTCTAGTATAAAAATATTCTAATATTTTTTTCTCAAAACGCTATCTAGTTTAATATAACCAATCGAATGTTTCCAACCACTCGCGTTTCTTGTTGAACTCGGCTGTGCCTCGTCCAACAAAATTCACGCTCATACAAAAAAGCATTACTTTACGAACTTGTATCATAAATAACTATTACATTTTTTCGACAAATGAAAAATACACAAAATAATAAATTATACATGTTTCATATAGTTATGATTCTAAGATCACTTAATACCCAGATGGATTTATACTCCTATATAATAAGAATTTTAAAAATACTGTATTTGATTCTAGTACAAAAATATTCTCATATTTATTTCTCAAAACGCTCGTTAAAATCTAGTTTAATAAAACCAATCGAATGCGTCAACTACTCGCGTTTCTTGTTGAACTCGGTTGTGCCTCGTCCAACAAAATTCACGCTCGTACAAACAAGCATTGCTTTACGGACTTGTATCATAAATAACTATTACAATTTTTTGACAAATGAAAAATACACAAAATAATAAATTGTACATGTTACATATAGATATGTTTTCCAATATCACTTATATACTCAGATGGATTTATACTCCTATATAATATGAATTTTAAAAATACTGTATTTGATTCTAGTATAAAAATATTCTCATATTTTTTTCTCAAAACGCTATCTAGTTTAATATAACCAATCGAATGCTTCCAACCACTCGCGTTTCTTGTTGAACTCGGCTGTGCCTCGTCCAACAAAATTCACGCTCGTACAAAAAAATCATAACTTTACGAACTTGTATCATAAATAACTGTTACATTTTTTCGACAAATGAAAAATACACAAAATAATAAATGTATATGTTACATGTTACACAGATATGTTATCCAAGATCACTTATATACCCAGATGGATTTAAACTTCTATATATTATGAATTTAAAAAATACTGAATTTGATTCTAGTATTAGAATATTCTCATATTTTTTCCTAAAACGCTATTTCGTTAAATATAACCAATCGAATGCTCCAATTACTTAAGTTGATACATTAATTATAAAGAAAACTATTTGAAATTTGAATGTTATGTAGACTTAATAAAATAAACACAGTAGTTTACTATTATAATTATGATGGAGATTGTTGTAACGTTTGCGTAGATCTTAATCCATTGCAGATGAACTATAAATACAGTTCAGAATGATTCAGTATTGCTTTGAAAAAAGTAATTGTGTTTCTAGGCAATATGTCAGTAATTTGTTGGTGTAAGAAAGGATTTTAGAAATACCTGATTTTTGGAAATGATAGGGTTCATCCGTGCTTTTGAAACTTTATTTATCACTTGAATGTCCTGCGTAGATGTGCCTGCACTCAACAGATATCACCTCGTAATTTACACCTCACTGATTGTTTATGTCACAGGAGCAGGGGAATGTTATGAGCTGGGGTTGAAGACCACCACCGTGGGAAGTCCATTCATGCGTTGGGCACTCGCGTCCGTGGAAAGAGATTTTTTGCCCATGTAGCATGTTGTGTGTAGACGATGTAGTGCGAGTAGCATAAGTCCAGGTTATCCGTAGAAGGCGAGCGGCGTCGGAAATAGCGTCCCGACGCCCTCTCCACTTACTACAGGAAGGTATATGCTGTTTTAGGCGCTTGCTGTAACACGAGATAGTACTAAATATGGTATTGGGCGTCCGTTGATGTTCTATTATTAAACGCCACTCCGAGGCGTACACACACGCATTCTTACATATTACTTATTCTGACCAGTTTTTAAATAACCGCGCCGACCGGCGGCGGGGGACTCCACTGGCGTCGCGACGCCGACGCCGCCGGACGCTTCCTGCCATCTTCCTGCTTATCCTCTTCCGCTATCCGCGGAATCATCAATCCCGCGCAGCTATGCGAATTACGTAATTGCCGCGTCCTCTTATCACATACCGCCTTGCTTTGATGCGCCAGAAAGTGGCACGCAAATGTAAATAAACCAAATACCGATACTTATGTAACCATCCGCCCAAAATCTCTTCATCTAGAGCGAAATCCTAGACATATTTCAAAATTGAATTCTTGACAGGATTTGTGCAATGGAAACGTCCAGAAATAGACCGCCTTGGTTGGAATTGTGCGTGCATCTGCAAGCCAGACGCTCGGCAGAGAAACGGGACATTTCTAAATAAATTGAAACAAACTAAGAAATAGTTAATTGAAGCAGAATAAATAAAAAATGAACATTTTTCCAATATTGCTTTATTTACATATATACCACAATAGTTTCACAACATAATTGTATTTTTGAATTAACAGTACCATAAGAGTATTGTGTTTTATATGTGTATCTAATAGGAGATGTTTAGTTATAACCAGGTACTAGCATCAGGTACTACCAGGACTCTGTAAAAAGTCGTAATACTAATCAACGGAATACTGAAAATCGTCAAAATTGTCCTGAAAACTTTGAGCTACAAAATGCTCTGTTCCTACTACGGACCGATTGCTCATAAGCTTCCAAATATGTTAAAAGCTTTAGATAATGTAATTGTAAAATGAATATTATCGAATAATGACCAAAAAAATTGATGATGGAACAATTTGGTTCGAAATTTTAGCTTCCATTTACAAAATAAATCATGCTATTTTATTTAGTTTGATATTGAAGCACTAAAACTCTTTGGATTTGTTTTAATTTCTTGAATATTTCTACGTGATCCTGCAAAATATGAACCTCCGACAAGGAAGGAAGGAGGAACGACCACCCCCTTGACCCCGGACAGTAAAATCCTACCCTATATTTTACTCAATACCAAAGATTTATTTTGGATTTATTATTTCATCTTTAAGATTAGCAATTTAGAGAAGGAATCCTTGCCCTATGTAACAATTTAGTGTTTGTTCCACCAATAAATTAATACACTAAGGCCAAGGTGATCGTATCATTATTATTTTTAAAAAACGTATGGAAATATAAAATTAACTTTTCTGGTGATTCACTTGCGTCTAAAAAAAAATATCTTGGATGTTATACGTGTTATGGTGTAGAAATTCCGCGGCGATGTAATATTAGAGCGCAGTAAGTAAAAATATGTGGAAAATCCGCGTTCCGATTGTTTTTGCCAAAACTCCTTATGCAACTGGCGCGCCCCTATTAACACCGAGACGTAGGAAAACTGGGTACAAATATAACATGGGCCAGGATGTCCATGGAGAGCAATACGATCAGAGGCTTATAAATAGCGCCTATAACCGTTCGGGGGATTACAATTTGGACAATTGCTGCCACGTCTGGTTTTGTTTTGGTTTTGGCTCTAAAACGTAAAAATACGCGGCATACACGCCTACTCGGATAACTTGTAAATAAACGGCGCAAACGGCGCGTGTTCGGGGAGCGCACGAGATCCTTCTTCCTGGCGTTGCAATTATTTTCAGGATGAATGATGACCCTGGCGCCGCCCTGTTTTGCGTCGCGACGCTGCAATTGTTGTAAAGGCGACGCACGTATGGCAAGGCATAGGCTTGAGAAGACTTTTTTCAGGCCAGAAGGTTGCACAGTTTCAAGTTGGCCACGGAAATAACAGTGAATCATGGCATTTTTTGCTTCCAATATAATTTGCTTTACAAGTGGTACACTGCACTTTATGAATAACAGATTGAATTTTATATGCATATAAATTTATTCTAAGAAAATAAATACTAATTCTGTATTAATACTATAACAATATGTACTTTATAATCATTTAAATATTTCTTAATGATTTTTTTGTTTGAAATTGGATATGAATTAAATTGAATACTGTTATAATTTAATACAGCTATAAATCATTGGTTCACATTAAGTTTTGTAAATGATCTGCTTCGCAGTAGAGAGGTTCCAGGTTCGAGCTTCAGTGAAAACATAACTTTTGAAAAATGTGCTCTAATAAATACACTTAAAAGTGAGACATAGTTTAGTGTCTAATATACAAGGTGTCCCAAAAATAGTGGACAAGCTCAACAGCAAGCCACTCGGGGATGTCAACTGAGCCTTTATAAATACCTAAAAAAAATCCTTGGGCTATACTTTTGGAAATATTGCTAGTCACTAGTAACTTTTGAAAAATGTGCTCTAATAAATACACTTAAAACTAAGCCATAGTTCAGTGTCTAATATACACGGTGTCCCAAAAATAGTGGACGAATTAACTATTTACAACTATTTTTTGTTAAAATGTCTTGTATTCTACCAATTTTTCAGTTAATTCAGTAAAATTTCAATCAATTGCAATAAAATTTAAAATATTTTTATCAAAATTTCAAATGATTCTGTCATTTTTTTAATTATTATCAAAGTTTGAAGTATATTTTAATATTTCAATGAAGAATGTCAATGTTATAAAAGATTTCTGTGAAAATTCAATAATTTTTAAGAAAGTTTCAATGATTTGTTTTTATCAAGATATCAATTATTATATTATTGTGACATTTTCACTTATTTTTGCCAAAATTTCAGGACAATTATGTCAATTTTAATGAATAACGACAATTTTAAAATATTTCTATGAAAATTCAATCATTTCATTGATGTTTTGATGATTGCTCTCAAATTTTAATAATTTTTACCGGGATCTCAATTAATACTGTCACATTTTTACTTATTTTTGTTACAATTTTAAGTGTTTTATGAATAAGTGTTCGATAAACATTTTTCTAATATTTTGGTAGAAAATGCAATTATTTTTGCATGCTTAGCATTAGTAGTGTGCTTAGTGTCACATATTTACCTAACGATGTATGTCAACATATCTAGACTTTTGCTGATTTTATTTTTTATGCAAAAAAATGAGTCAATGATACGATGGTATTATGTCCGTTAACTACTGATTTCAATTTTTCAAATATTTTTATGAAAATTCAATAATTTTTATCTGTGTTTCAAAGATTAATATCCATTTTTAATGATTTCTGTCAATATTTCAAGTATTTTACTGATTTTTATTATTTTTGTTAAAATTTTAATCAATTGCACCGACATATTTATTATATTTATGAAGATGTCAATTAACATCAGCAAATTTTTATATATTTTTGCAAATTTTCGAGTGATCCTGTCATTTTTTAATATCACTGAAGTTTCATGAATTTATAATATTTCAATGAAGAATGTCTATTTTATAAACGAATTCTGTGAAAATTCAATTTTTTTAAACAAAGTTTCACTGATTATTGTCAAATTATAAATGATTTCTACCAAAATTTCAAGTATTCTGCTGTTTTTAATTACATGTGATAAAATTTCAATCAATTGTCCCAAAATTATAACTATTTTTATCAAGATATCACCGATATCATTGATATTAATTATTATTGTAACAATTTCACTTATTTTTGCCAAAATTTCAAGAGAAGTCTGTCAATTTTAATAAATAACGACAATTTTACAATATTTCTATGAAAATTCAATTATTTCATTGATGTTTCGATGATTACTGTCAAATTTTAATCATTTTTTTCCTAGATCTCAATTAGAACTGTCACATTTTTACTTATTTTTTCCAAAATTTTGAGTGTTCTATGAATTTCGATAAATATTTTTTAATATCTTCTTAGAAAATGCAATAATTTTTGCCTTAATTGGCAACGCTTGCTATCACATTTTTACCTAACGATGTATGTCAACATATGAAGACTTTTGCTGTTTTATATTATTTATCCAAAAAATTTAATGATATATAAATTTTTCAAATATTTTTATGAAAATTCAATCATATTTATCTGTGTTTCAAAGATTACTGTAAATCACTTTAAATTTTTATTCAATCCGAAATATGTATGACCTGTGAAAAACTTATTGTTGATAGCACCAATAAAGATATTATTATTATTACTATCCATTTTTAATGATTTCTCTCAAAATTTTAATCAATTGCACCAACTTTCTAATTATTTTTATCAAGATGTTAATTAGTATAAGCAATTTTTTCCTTTTTTGCCAAAATTTCAACTATTCTATTAATTTCAATGAATAATGTCAATTTCATCAATTATTTCTGTGAAAATGCAATTGTTTTTTTCCAATTTTTCAATGATAATTGTCTAATTTTAAATGATTTCTGTCAAAATTACAAGTATTCTGCTGTTTTTAAATGTTTCTGTTAAAAGTTCGATTAATTGTATTACATTTTGTATTACTTTTATCAACATATCAATTATTATTATCATGATTTTACTAATTTTTGGGAATATTTCAAGTAATTTTCAGTATGTATAGTTTAGTAGTGAGTAGTATAATTTTATGTCAATAAATAAAGTGTTTTTTTTTTATTATTTCAATGATTTATGTTACAATTTTAATCAATTGCACTAAAATTTTAAATATTTTTATAAAGATGGCAAGTGATTCTGTCATTTTTTTAATTATCATCGAAGTTTAAAGTAGTTTGTAATATTTCGATTCATACTCTCAATTTTATCAACTACTTCTGTGAAAATTCATTATTTTTTACCAATGTTTCAATGATGTTAAGTTTTTTTATGTTATAAGTTTTTGTATAAGTTTTTGTTTATCAGACTTATTGATTACAGGAACTTTTGCCAAATTATCAGGAATAATGTTTTTAGGTGTAGTAAATACAAATCTAATATCAAATATGTAATAAATAAATTTTCTGAAATTTCAGTTATAGCTAACCCTCACCTTTAAATGCTGAAAGTTATATCTTTAAATATCTCACTTATTGATTACATAAACTTTGTTAAATTTTCAGGAATAATGTCTTTAGGTATAGTAAATTCAAATCTTATATTAAATATGCAATTCATACATTTTCAGAAATTTCAGTAATAACTAACCCTCACCTGTAAATGATGAAAATTATATATTTTATTATCTCAGTTATTTATTACAGAAACATTGCCAAATTGTCAGCAATAATGCCTTTAGGTGTAGTAAATACAAATCTGATATCAAATATGTAATACAGAAATTTTCAGAAATTTCAGTTATAGCTAACCCTCATCTGAAAATGCTGAAAGGTATATTTATGATTATCTCACTTATTGATTACAGGAACTTTGCCAAATATTTACGAATAATGTTTTTAGGTGTAGTAAATACAAATCTAATATCAAATATGTAATAAGTACATTTTCAGAAAATTCAGTTATAGCTAACCATCAACTATAAATGCTGAAAGTTATGTCTTTGATTATTTCACTTATTCATTTCAAAAACTTTGCCAAATTTTCAGGAATAATGTCTTAAGGTGTAGTTAATACAAATCTGATATCAAATGTTTAATAAATAAATTTTCAGAAATTTCAGTAATATCTAATCCGCACCTGTAAATGCTGAAAGTTATATCTTTGATTATCTGACTTATTGATTACAGAAACTTAGGCAAACTTTCAGGAATAATGTATTTATGTGTACTAAATGCAAATCTAATATCAAATATGCAATAAATAAATTGTCAGAAATTTCAGTAATAGCTAGCTCTCACCTGCAAATGCTGAAAGTTATATCTTTGATTTTCTCACTTATTCATTACAAAAACTATGCCAAATTTTCAGAAATAATGTCTTAAGGTGTAGTAAATATAAATATAATATCAAATGTGTAATAAATACATTTTCAGAAATTTCAGTAATAGCTAACCCTCACCTGTAGATGCTGAAAGTTATATCTTTTAATATCTCACTTATTGATTACAGAAACTTTGCCAAACTTTCAGGAATAATGTCTTTAGGTGTACTTAATACAAATCTAGAATCAAATATGTAATAAATAAATTTTCTGAAATTTCAGTTATAGCTAACCCTCACCTGTAAATGCTGAAAGTTATGTCTTTGATTATCTCACTTATTGATTACAGAAACTTTGCCAAATTTTCATGAATAATGTCTGCAGGTGTAGTAAATACAAATCTAATATCAAATATGTAATAAATACATTTTCAGAAAATTCAGTTATAGCTAATCCGCACCTGTAAATGCTGAAAGTTAAATCTTTGATTATCTGACTTATTGATTACAGAAACTTTGCCATATTTTCAGGAATAATGTATTTAGGTGTAGTTAATACAAATCTTATATAGTAGCCAGTAGTGGATGATTATTATTTGTATTCAGGGAGCAAGTTTTCAAATATTTTTCGAAACGATGTTATTACTTTTATCCGTAACTTTTGAAACTCGCTGTATATTTCGATTAATTCAAAATGTGTAGCTCAACTATTACTATTAAGTTTGGCGGATTATCATTATGAATGTATATTGCTACTGTAAAGTAAATTGACTGGTTATTCATTTCTTAATTTTTTTCACATGGGCCACTGATAACTTGATTATTACAATTTTATCTTACACGTGAAACAGCACAAAGATAAATGTATAGTTGATTGCAAAACAAAAATGTAGACAAAAACTTTTTGGCTGCTTGAACAACGTTGATGTTAGAAATGTCACGTAAGTGTCAGTGTCATTTTCTACAAAAAATCTAATTCAATGTAGCATTTTTTAGAAATTTTCTACAAATTTTAAGCTATTAAGTTCGGCAGATTATCATTTTGAATTATATTACTACTGTAAACTAAATTGACAGATTATTCATTTCTTATTTTTTTTCACATGGGCCACTAATAATTACAATTTTGTTTTACACGTGTAACAGCAAAAGATAAACGTATAGTTGATTGCAAAAAAAATGTTGACAAGAAGTTTTTGGCTGCTTGAACAACCTTGATGTTAGAAATGTAACGTAAGTGTCAGTGTCATTTTTTACAAATATTCTAATTCGATGTAGCATTTTTTAGAAACTTTCTACAAAATTTTACTTGGGCGGTCTTATGCAATTTTCTGGAATATTTGTTGAACTCTTCCAAATATTCCAAACGCTATGTAAACTACTGTTTTTTTTAATGTAATAACAAAACTATTCCCAATTCTCAAAAATGTAGATGCTTAAACATCTGACTTCAGCGACATATTTTTTTTGTATTTGGTGAACTGGTGAGCCAAAAATGTATCCTGAAACACCGTTTATAAATCATTTATAGCTTTGGTTTCGTCATCCAGAAGAGGCATTTTAATACTTAACTTATAAAAGTTTTAAACTGAATGTCAACTTTGAAATAACAAATTTCAAAGAAATTGGGGTTATGAAACGCCACGTTTATGCAATAACATTTGAGAAGAGCCAAATACAGGAATCTGTTTTTGTCTATTTTTTTTTTTAATATTATATCAGCTAAATATCAAATTTCAAAGAAATTGGGGTTATGAAACGCCACGTTTATACAATAACATTTGAGAAGAGACAAATACAGGAAACTGTTTTTGTCTCTTTTTTTAATATTATATCAGATAAATATCAAATTTAAAAGAAATTGGGGTTATAAAACGCCACGTTTATACAATAACATTTGAGAAGAGACAAATACAAGAACTGTTTTGTCTATTTTTTTCTTCAATTAACTGTATCTTCCATTCACTTGTTTTGTATCCGCCCTCGTCTTGGCATTGTTGTCGGAATTTACGAGCCCATTCCTTTGCACCTCCTCGAGGTGCAAAATATGAAATCTGAATTTACGATGCCTCGAAAACTAGAGCAACTTTCGCGTTCAAGGCGCGAGGGCGTAAGGTACAGTTCAAGATATCCCAAAAAGTATATCTGCACGGCACGGGCTGGCACCGATTAATTATTTTGCATAAAAGTGCCGGTTTGACGACACTCTAAATCATCATCGCGCTATAATCAATCATCCAGATGATATACGCATTAAAATAGTTTTTTTCTTTTTTTGGGTGGAACCATTATACCTTTCAGTCATGCAAATTAAAAGATTTACGATTTGTTTTAGGCGATATACTGCACCGAGAACAGTCAGAAAAGGACGTTGGGTTATTAATGAACATGTTATCAATTTCGCATTAGTATAAAATTAAAAAGTGATCTGCTCGTCGAATCAGTAATAGTTTTCACGATTATCACACATTTAACTTCATCCATATCAGCTTCTTTGCCATATTTTAATACCAATAATATTTTACTAGAACTTGTTGCCTGGAGACATCCTGCTTGTGCTTGTGTAGAAAAAGTTTAGGCAACATTGTTAACAAAACCACGCATTTTGAGGCATTGCCCATATATAAAACCAATGCATTCCGCCTTAGAATCGCCATTAGAAATCCAGCGACGGCTCGAAAACAATTTCCGTTAATTGCAATTGCCCGATAAATAATGTTCCCACTGCTGCAGCCGGTAGGCAAAAGCCAAAGTCGAATTCCATTCCATGAGCGTTGCCTTACATGTGTCGCACGCAACTGTGGGCGTATGAAATTACAGCAGTTATGCTAATGTGATAAGATACTAAACACTGAATTATTTATTGCGAGCGATTACGTATTATTATAGCAACAGTTGTCCACCGGTTATGAATGTAATGCGCCTAAGCAGGGGCAAGCTGCGTTAATTTCAGGCAGTGCCTTTTGCAGGACTGCGAAGGTGAGTACGAATTGTTCTGAGGCGGTTTTTATCACTTTTTGGGATTTGCGCTCGGATAATGTCAGCTGGACGCTGAAAAAGCAGCGACAGATTAGGTTAATTGTGTGCAGGCGTGAAGGTCAGGTGTGCTCTTGGCGCAGATTTAATTGTAATACAGTAATACGTACAGACAGCTAGGCAGACTGAGATAAATCTGAGCGAGAAGTATTGATACGTTGGCCTCGATGGTCCAGCAGTAAGTATTCCCCATAACCGAAAGAAAACATTACAAATGTCAAATTTCGACATGACAAAGTCATAGTGTCCAGTATGATGTTTTAATCATAACCGGCTTGATTATAAGGTGACTTTTACCACAATAAAAATAATAAACCACTAATAATAGTGGTTATAATATTTTAATTTCAATGAAATAATATTATTAATTATTCATTTTAATGTAATCAACAGAAAAATGTAATCTCAGAGCAGTTTGATTTTATTTTATTTTTGCTTATTTTAAAAAGTACCTACTAGATCCTTAATTATTGCAAAGAGTGTTCTTGTTCAATAAATTGCCTTGACGAAGAACACTGATGGGGTTTAATTCTGTGGTAATTCATAATTAATTGATGATGGTACAAAAAGTTGTTTTCACAGACCAAAAGAAATAAAGTACACATAAAAGAAGGTACTGCAATATTACACTTACAACATAGATCAAAAGTTAAGAAATTAAGTACACAAAGGTACTGCAATATTACACTTACAAAGTAAAATCCAATAAGTCAAAATTAAGTCGATTAATCGGTAGCAAAACTCTTGACATTTGATTTATCGGGTTTTGTCTTCGTACCACAGAAATATCCTTGCTACCACCCTAATAATTATACGTCATAATTGCTCCACTAATGGAACTCTGTAGTTTTACTTATTTCAGCGCAGTGCGTACAGAAAATAATAACAATTGAACTTATTTATAACTTACTTGTGTTAAAACCTTCTCGATTTGGATCAATTGCACTAAAATTCTTACAAACAAATGTATCTAAATAAATCACACAACTGAAGGCGACAGTATCACGACAGATTACAATCGACGACTGAAATTGTAAACAGTGGGTAAAGCAACTGAGAGTTATTACAGTTATTATATTAGACAAGGGCAAAATCTACCCTCAATTCTCAGTACAAATGTATACTGAAGATGACCACGTAGTGGTTGAAATGTACATTTAGAGAAATAAATGTCATTGTGAAAAAGGATAATTTGTTATTTTTCTTTAACTACCCTTAATTGCCTTACTATACATCTGGAGGTAATCGAGTTTAAAGTGAATCATAAATGCACAAATGTTGCGGTAATCCTGAGGTCGTAATTGCCCTATAATTATGCTCTCTATTGCAAAAGGGTCTATTCTAAGAATGAAGATTATGCTTCATTGCTTGTTACAAGAATTATGTGATTCTTACAATATTATTATAAATGTATATTATATATATAATTAATAATTACTCTTGTTTTGTTTCATATGTATATTTTATTAGTTACCTCTATATTGTAAAAAGTTTTATTCTAATAATATTTAAATATTAAATGACAAATTCTTGGGTACATGCATTCAGATATTAAAAGATTATGCTTCATTACTTGTTACACGAATAATGTGATTCTTACAATATTATTATAAATGTATATTAAGTATAATAAATAATTACTTTTGTTTTGTTTCATATGTATATTTTATTAGTTTTCTTTCTATTGTAAAATGATTCATTCTAGGAATATCTAAATGTTATATGAGAAATTTATGAGACATGGATTCAGATTTCGAAAGATTATGCTTCATTGCTTGTTACAAGAATTATGTGATTCTTACAATATTATTATAAATGTATATTATGTATAATTAATAATTACTCTTGTTATGTTTCATATGTATATTTTATTAGTTTCCTCTCTATTGTAAAAGGATTCATTCTAAGAATATCTAAATATTAAATGACAAATTCTTAGGACATGAGTGCAGATTTCCAGAGATTATGCTTCATTGCTTGTTACAAGAATTATGTGATTCTAACAATATTATTATAAATGTATATTATGTATAATTAATAATTAATCTTGATTTGTTTCATATGTATATTTTATTTGTTTCCTCTCTATTGTAAAAGGATTCATTCTAAGAATATCTAAATATTAAATGACAAATGGGATATGAATTCAGATTTCGCAAGATTATGCTTCATTGCTTATTAGAAGAATTATGTGATTCTTACAATATTATTATAAATGTATATTATATGTAATGTATGTTTGTTTCATACCTGTATGTATATTTTATTAGTTTCCTGACACGTGTTTCGGCTTATTCGGCTATTTTCAAAGGATTATATGTGTTTTCAATACAATTTATTTGATTGATGACACATTTGATTAATTCAAATGAATCCCTGCTATAAAAATATAAAAATATCATTGCCTTGGAAGAGCTCGTTTTGATCATTCATTGTGTTTTTTTTACAATATTGTTAGATCGTATATTCACAGGCTCTTCAAATAGTGATGCCCAATATTTTCGCACCGAATTTAAAAACTGATGCAAACACCATTTGACATCATTAGCGATAACTCAAAAGTAGCGTACCAATATCAATGCGTTTTATCATTGATATTTAGTAATATGATGATATCTAATGCATCGAAGTGGACTATTATCCAATGGAGGATTTCCATTGATATTTCCAATTATTGAATTAACTTCAATAGCGGTATCTCAAAAACTAGCGTACCAATATTAATACAATTTATCACTGATATTCAATTATATGTTTATATATAATACATTGAATTTTATTAATATCCAATGGACGATTTTTGAGGTACTTGCATATTTGCTGTGAGCGTATGTTTTCTATTGATATTTTCAATTATTGAATTTACTTCAATAGCAGTATCTTAAAAACTAGCGTACAAATATCAATACAATTTATCACTGATATTCAGTTATATGTTCATATATATATTGTATTGAATTGGATTAATATCCAATGGACGATTTTTGAGATATTTGCTTTTTACTGTGAGCATGTGTTTTCCATTGACATTTTCAAATATAGAAATGATTTCAACAGCTGTATCTCAAAAACAAGCGTGCCAATATCAATACTATTTATCGCTGATATTCAATAATCTGTTAATACATAATACATTGAATTTGATTAATATGCAATGGATGGTTTTTGAGATACTTGCTTATTACTGTGAGCATCTGTTTTATATTGATATTTTCAAATATTGAAATGATTTCAATATCGGTATCTCAAAAACAAGCGTGCCAATATCAATTCAATTGATGACTGATATTCAGCAACATGTTAGTATCTAATTTATTGAATTATATCAATATCCAACTCCTCATTTATGAGATATATACTTTTTACTGCGAGCATATGTTTTCCATTGATATTTTCAAATATTGAATTAACTTCAATAGCGGTATCTTAAAAACTAGCGTACAAATATCAATACAATTTATCACTGATATTCAGTTGTATATTCATATATACTGTGTTGAATTGGATTAATATCCAAAGGACAATTTTTGAGATATTTGCCTTTTACTGTGAGCATGTGTTTTCCATTGATATTTTCAAATATTGAATTAACTTCAATAGCGGTATCTTAAAAACTAGGGTACAAATATCAATACAATTTATCACTGATATTCAGTAATATGTTCATATATAATGTATTGATTTGGATTAATATCCAATGGACGATTTTTTAAATACTTGCTCATTACTGTGAGCAAATATAGAAATGATTTCAACAGCTGTATCTCAAATACTAGCAAACCAATATCAATACAATTTATCACTGATATTCGGTAATATGTTAATAATATATTGAATTGGATTAATATCCAAAGGACGATTTTTGAGGTACTTGCATATTGCATGTGTTTTGTATTGAAATTTTCAAATATTGAATTGACTTCTATAATGGTATCTCAAAAACTAGCGTACCAATATGAATACAATTTATAATTGATATTCAATAATATGTTCATATGTATCTAATGTATTGACATATATCAATATCCAACGCCTCATTTTTGAGATATTTACTTTTTACTGCGAGCATATGATTTCCATTGAAATTTCCAATTATTAAATTAACTTCAATAGCGGTATCTTAAAAACTAGCGTACAAATATCAACACAATTTAACACTGATATTCAGTTATATGTTCGTATATACTGTGTTGAATTTAATTCATATCTAATGTAAGATTTTTGAGATACTTGCTTATTACTGTGAGGATGTGTTTTTCATTGATATTTTCAAATATTGAAATGATTTTAATAGCGGTATCTCAAAAACAAGCGTACCAATATCAATACAATTCATCATTGATATTCAGAAATATGTTAATATGTAATACATTTAATTGGATTAATATCCAATGGACGATTTTTGAGATATTTGCATTTTACTGAGAGCATGTATTTTCCATTGATATTTTCAAATATTGAATTGACTTCTATTACAGTATCCTAAAAACCAGCGTACCAATATCGATACAAGTCATGATTGATATTCAATAATATGTTCATATCTAATGTATTGAAATATATCAATAACCGACGCTTAATTTTTGAGATATTTACTATTTACTGCGAGCATATGATTTCCATTGATATTTTCAATTATTGAATTAACTTCAATAGCGGTATCTTAAAAACTAGCGTACAAATAATAATACAATTTATCACTGATATTCAATAATATGGTTATATATAATACATTGTATTGGATTAATATCCAATAAACGATTTTTTAGATACGTCTTTATTACTGTGAGCTTATGTTTTCCATTGATATTTTCAATTATTGAATTTACTGCAATAGCGGTATCTTAAAAACTAGCGTACAAATAGCAATACAATTTATCACTGATATTCAGTTATATGTTCGTATATACTGTATTTAATTGGATTAATATCCAATGGACGATTTTTGAGATACTTGCTTATTACTGTGAGCATGTGATTTTCATTGATATTTTCAAATATTGAAATGACTTCAATGGCGGTATCTCAAAAATTAGTATATCAATATCTATACAATTCATCATTGATATTCAGTAATATGTTCATATCAAATTTATTGAATTATATCAATATCCAATGCGTCATTTGTGAGATATTTACATTTTACTTTTATTACATATTTTCAAATATTGACATGACAAAAATAGCATAATTTTCAAAACTAGCGTACTAATATCAATACATTTCATCATTGATATTCAGTAAACTATTGATATTTAATAACATTAATATCATGCATTAAAGTCTAATGGACGATTCTTGAAAAATCCGGTTTTAGGTGTTGTGCTGACTTTAGGTGATTGTACTTTATTAGCAATATTTAAAAAAATAGCGTGTCAATATTAACATAATGTATTATTAATATTGAGTGATATGTTGATCTCTAATGAATTGAATTATATCAATATCCAAAGTGTGATTTTTCAGACATTTGCGTTTACTGAGAGCATGGGTTTTCCATTGATATTTTCAAATATTGAAATTAGTTCAATAACGTTATCTCAAAATCTAGCGTACCAATATCTCTACAATTCATAATTCACATTCAATAATATGTTGATATATAATGCATTGCATTCCATTAAAATCCAATGAGTGATTCTTGAAATATCCTGTTTTAGGTGATATTTGTTACTATTGCTTAAACTTTATTATCGATATCTCAAAAACTGGCGTGTCAATATTAATATCATTTATTATTAATATTGAGTGATATATTAATCTCTAATGAATTGAATTACATCAATGTCCAATGCGTTATTTTTGTGATATTTACTTTTTTCTATGAACATGTGTTTTTTATTAATATTTTCATATATTGAAATGAGTCCAATAGCGGTATCTCAAAAACTATTGGTCCAATATCAATAGAATTCATCATTAATATTTAGTTATATATTTGTATCTAATATATTAAATTGGATTAATATACAATGGATATTTTTTCGGATATGTGTATTTTACTGAGAGAATGGGTTTTCCATTGATATTTTCAAATATTGAAATTAATCAAAATCTAGCGTACCAATATCAATACAATTCATAATTAATATTCAGTAATATGTTGATATCTAATGTATTACATTGCATTTAAGTTCAATGGCCGATTCTTGATATATTCTGTTTAAGGTGATATTTGTTACAATTGCTGATAATTGATAATTAAGTACATTATCGATATCTCAAAAACTGTCGTGTCGATATTAATATAATTTATTTTTGATATTGAGTGATCTATTTATCTCTAATAAATTGAATTACATTAATATCCAATGCAAGATTTTTGAGATATTTAGTTTTTTCTATGAAAATGTGTATTTCATTGGTATTTTCAAATATTGAAATAAGTCCAATAAAGGTATCCGACTTTTATAGCGGTATCTCAAAAACTAGACTTTCAATATCAATACAATTGATCATTGATATTCAGTAAGATGTTGATATCTAATGTATTGCATTGGATAAATATCCAATTAACGATTCTTGATATATCCGGTGTTAGGTGATATTTGTTACTATGGCTTGTACGTCATTAGCGATATCTCAAAAACTGGCGTGTCAATATTAATATAATTTATTATTGATATTGAGTGATATGTTGTTCTCTAATAAATTGAATTTTATCAATATCCTATGCCTGATATATGAGATATTTACATTTTATATATTCAATCACTTATTTTCATTGTTACTAGGTGTTACAACGTGAAAATCTGAGTTTTCACGTTGCTGTGTAATTTCTTGTGCACAGTTTTAGTACTTCAATAAAGTCGAAATGTTCCACACTTATTAAGTGCACTCGTCACTATAAGAAAATGAAAAATAAGAACATACCACATCACTATTTTTCGAGAATTTTATTAGGAAGTTAGAGGAATATTATGATTGATATTCAATAGTATGTTCATATCTAATGTATTAAATTATATCAACATCCAATGCGTCATTTTTGAGATATTTTGAAAGTTTGAGATAGAGTTCATTTCACACGTCGTTTTCATCAAATCGTTTTCATTTTTGAGATATTTAGTTTGAGATAAAGTGCATTTTACCCTTTTTTAAAATTATTTTCGTACATCTTTTGTACCTCAACAAAATCTAAATTTTACACATTTATTAAGGGTACGTATCTCTATTAAAACAGACAGTAAAAGTAAAAATGCACCCCATCTCTATTTTGTTCAGAATTTTGATCTAAAGTTAGAGTAAAATTTTATAAACTAATAATATCATTGTCCAATGTGGGATTTTTGATATATTTACTTCTTATATGTTCAAACAGTTCATTTTCATTATAATTTAGTTTAAAAAAAACACGTTTTTTCGTGTTTTTCACGTTTTTTTTTCCACGTTATACGAAAAATATACACTCGTATAGAAAATAAATATAGCGCCATTCACAGAAATGTTTCAAAGAATTATGACTAAACAAATAATAACACAGATGCATTTGTAGTAATACCATGTTCTCAAGTACGGTAAAAAAGAATTATATGAGGGACTGATTGAGTAAAGAGAGGATAATTTGATTCGATTGTACTATATCATGATATTAATATGTAAATCAATTAGTATTTTTCTATGCGAGAATAAATTATTATTTGTAGTAATAGCATTTATCTGTATCTGTACGACTAATGGATGTAGTGTTTCTGTTATACTATTATTGACTAAAAGTCGAAGCCTTAAGTAAAATACACGCCTGGTTTTGTAAAATTTCAATAAAATTTAATAGCAAATATTTTCCAGGATGTTAACTAATATTACTATTGCGTTTCTTATTGCCATATCTTCGTTTTCGACGATTGAATAAGAATCAAAATCTACTTTTATTGCTGTTAAGCAGTTTATATCATCTGGCAAATATATTAAAATTGAGTTTGGCAATAGGCAACCAAATCAACTCTCTGTAATACAGCTTGCTAGCCACACCACATATACCAAATTCAATTTTCCATATAAAAGCGCAGCAATCAAGGCAAATATTTCAATAATTTCGTTACTAATAATATGGTGGTAAAAAGAGCAATAATAATAAACTGCATAAGTTACAAAACTTGTGTTTTGGGATTATTTGAGCCTGCTTGATGTAGGAATAATAGATGAATTATTACTAATGCTGTTATACTATTATTGACTAAAAGTCGAAGCCTTAAGTGAAATACACGCCTGGTTTTGATACATTTCAATAACATTTAATAGCAATATTTTCCAGGATGTTAACTAATATTACTATTGCGTTTCTTTTTCCCATATCTAATCTACAAATGGTAAAAGAAAATTTTGATTCCGTTTTGAATAATGTTTACCTCAAATTAATTTGTCTTGTATTTTTACAATGTTTGTTATATAAATCTGTGGCTTGGTGTAAGAACAAACAAAGACTATTTTATCGAAAAATTGGCTATCCACATAAAATAATAAAGTAAAGTCACGCAGTAATAACCAAAGGTATTCATTTAAAAAATTGTCAACAATCCGTCTAATTAAAGGCGCATTTTCATTAAAGTTGCCTAATAACAACACTTTTATTGATCAACTTTAAGAGACGCTAGAGGCGATTCTCACGAATCAAGTTTATTTGACCAATTTTAGTTGATTATCAAAACTTTAATGAAATCTATAGTGATAACCTTTGTTTCAATACAGTTAATCAACTTTGAACTACAGTTTTCATTAAACTTTAGTTGATCGATTGTAGTTGATCTTCAAAAGTTGAATGAAAATTATAGTAAGAACCTCTGTTTCAATAGAGTTAATCAACTTGAAACTAGAGTTTGTGAATTCTCACGAATCAAGTTTAATTGATCAATTGTAGTTGATCAACAAAAGTTGAATGAAAACTATAGTGAGAACCTGTGTTTCAATAGAATTGATCAACTTTAAACTAGAGTTTGCGCATTCCCACAAATCAAGGTTAGTTGAGCATTTGTAGTTGATTAACAAAAGTTGAATGAGAACTTCAGTGAGAACCTGTGTTTCAATAGAGTTGATCAACTTTATACTATAGTTTTCATTCAACTTTTGTTGATCAACTAGATTTGATCAATTATTCTTGATCTTGATTCTAACTTGATTCAGGCCTTCACATTATTCTATAATTATTACGACTGCATTAACTGGCATTAAGCCCATGAAACAAATATAGCCACAATGCACTGATAAACGACAAATCGTTATCCTATCGTTGAGTTCAATACACGTTGCGTGCATAAATAACAATAACGATGCAAATATCAACACTTCCCCGGGTCAATTGAAGTGAATCATCTTGAGCGCACTAGCGGCACATGACTCGGTATTAAGACACGTTCGCCAATAAAAAGCAATTTACGCGGCGAGGCGCGATAATTACGGTCCTGGACACGTTCCCAAAATTGAGCTGATCAATCAAAACGCTCGACACGGGAAACGGGGGCCTAAACGCCCAGTAATAACCGATTGAACGCCGCAAAATTGTAGTTGAGAAATTTTTCCGAAAGCCGACGATGATTTACGCGATAATAACTTGGGCGTATTTAAATTTAAAGTTTAATGTGAAATATAACACAACCTTATATAGATTAGTAATATCGATTGCTGATTGTTTGTTGTGCAATTTTGTGGTTTAATCTCATTCCTTTCACAATGATTTAAATATTAATAAAGTAGCGTAAAGTTATTTTATTAATATTTAAATAAAGTGTCGTTATCTTAATGAATCTTATGGAAAGTCACTTTTATCGTTACGAATTTATTTTTAATGTAAAACTGCCACCAATAACTTATTTCAACCATACAGAGTCATCGATTATATAAGGTGTGATCTAACCAAAGTTAGATCTTTTCGGAAAATAGGTAGGCTGTGGTAAAAAATAATTGCGCCATTTTGTAGACAGATAGCATTTGACAAGTTTCTTAGAAATTTTTTTTTTAATCCTTTACAGTTTCGCAGATATAAGCAGTACATAAGAAATTCTATATTTTTGTGTGAACAACTGCAAAACGGGGGAATAAAAGGTTCTTCTTATTCCAGTAACCTCTGCAATGCTCGTTATATCTCAATTCTGGATGCCTCTATCGCAATAAAAATATTCCTTGTAAATTTGTGCTTGCTCCATTCTAGTAAAATGCATAGGAGCTGGGGCAATTTACAATTCAAATTTCGATATATCATGATCCTTCAAGTTTATTTGTAATTCTCGATACATATTGTGGGTGGTGGCTGCTTCGATATGCGTACTCTTTCATTCGACCATAAATGTCACAATGAATAATGGATTTTATTTAATGCAAACATGACAGCCATCCTGCTTAATAAACCGGAAGGCTGATCGTTTTCACAGTTGATGCTTGCAGCTGAAAATTACATCAAACAATTTTATGCCTTATAAATTAATGCATGTGAATCAACGACTTTCATGTTCATACTATTTCAGGCTCCATATGGATGAAGCAAATTTACATATAGGTATATAGTAGTAGTAGTTCCGGTTCTATAGAGACTGATTTCTCCTTCCGGTTCCATGTCGCCATCCCCGCCGATTTTGCCAGTCTCCTTCCTGGAGATTCCTTTTTATATAGGTATATAGGTAATGCTATTTGGTGGAGTACAATTGCCATCTGTTAGTGAGATCAATTGGGCTCAGCTGGTGCAGAAAATACTTCAGTGGGGTTCTTGGCCTAAAACCACTGGTTCTAAACCACTGCGAGGATGATACCCGTGCCATACATATGCAAACTTCATGACAAGTTAATGAATACATATGCAAACTTCATGTTAAGTTAATGAATACATATGCAAACTTCATGATAAGTTAATAATGATGCACTTGATTTTTCTACTACCAAGATTTAATAAGTCTTCAGTTGTCCAATGAAGAAGAAATATTTGGATATTTAAAATCATTAAATTTTCAGGTAGCATAAGTCTACCACTTTAATACAATAGTATGAGGAATATGTAATGGCAAGAAAATATAGTACCTAGAAGAATACTAGTTACAATACTGGACCAAACAAATTGGACAACTCTTAAAGCAATGTTGCCTTAATTTTAGCTGAGTAAAATTGAGTAGTTTTAGCTAAAAAAAATGTAAAATGCCTCATTTAATTGAGGTTTGAAAATATCGTTTAAATATCGTCGGTCGAACGAGTCACAAATGCGTGATGAGCAAAATGCAAATCCAACAAAATTGGACTACTATTAAAACATAGTTGCCTTAATTTTAGCTGAGTAAAATTGAGTAGTTAAGCTCAAAAAATTGTAGCATGCCTCATTTAATTAAGGTTCGAAAATATCGTTTAAATATCGTGGGTCCAACGAGTCACAAATGCGTGATGAGCAAAATGCAAAAAGAAAACGAAATCATAACAACAATAAAGAACAGGGAAAGAACAGGAAAGAACAACCATTTACTGCAAGTAATAAGGCAGGGAAAGACCCAAGAGAAAAGAAGCATAGTGAGAAGAAAACACTCTTGGATGAGAAATCTCAGAATATCGTTCAACTGTACGAACCAATACTTCAGAACTGAGGTTTCGAAAATAATACAAAATAGTTATGAATTTGATAGTTTTATAACACTCTTAACATTTTGGAAATATAATATACGAATACACAAATACAAGAGAATTGGGAAACAGTCCTCAAAAATGTCCATAAAAGTTTCGACATAAAAGTGTCATAATTTGGAAATGGTTCTTAAAAATATCTACTAAAGCTGCAAATTTCAATAAAAAAATCAAAAATTACTAAGAAAACCCTACAAATTTTCATTTAATATGTCATTCCCTGTATTGCTGGAAAAAATTAAATATGTTAAACCAAAACTAAACTACCTTCTTCATTATCTTCGAATATTTCCACTAAAGCTACAACTCTTGATTAAAACAAAAATCAAAATTTGTAAAATTTGAAGAGAGTATATCATAATTGGAAATGGCCCTCAAAAATATCCACTAAAGTTACAATTTTAAATAAAATTATCGATAGTCAAATGAAAAACAAAATTGTTCTGAGAACAGTTCGTAATAATATCTATATTAAGCTGCAAATTTCAATAAAAAAATCCAAAATTACTAAGAAAACCCTACAAATTTTCATTTAATTTGGTATTCCCTGTATTGCAGAAAATAAATCAGTAGTATAAACAAAACCTGTATTACTTTTTAGATTATTCTTAAAAATACTCGATAAATCTGCAACATTTAATAAAGAAACATCAAAATTGAAGAAATTTACAGAAAATATATCATAATATTAAATGCCCCCCAAAAATATCCACTGAAGTTAAAATTTACAATAATATTATGAATATATTGGTGAAAATTGTTTTTACTAGTTTATTTTTAGACCGTAAAACTACAGGGTTTAATTCAAAACAGCCAGATTTTAATAGATTCCTGAAAAATGTCAAATAAAACTTCAAGTTTCAATGTTATAATTTGAAATCAGTTCTTAAAATTAACAACTAAAGCTACAAATTTTGCTACACAATTTAAACACCAGTAAAAATCCCACAAGTTTTCATTAAATTCTGAAATCTGTATTGCGGCAAAGAAGTAACTATGAAAAAATAAAAATAAAATAACATTTTTGAATGTCGGAAATTACAATAAAAAAAGTTGCAATATGACAATTTACATTAAAACTACAAAACTACAACTTTTTGAATCCAACAAGAAGTTTAGAATGTAAGAACAATGTTAAAAAATGTTCAAAATGTTGTCATTATTTTGTTTTTTATCAATAATTTAAAAACTATTAAAGATACTTAAAAAATAATTTAATAAAAAAAATAAAATTAAGATATCGAGAACAAAATCAATTCATTATTTAGTTTATTATTACGTACTATTACTCGTTACAGAGTACATTGTTAGTCTGTACAGTTGTACAGACCTACATTGTCCAAATACAAGTTACATATTTTGATTCAAAAAGTTTAGAATGTAAAAACAATCTTCACAAATCTCAAAACAATTTATCATATTTTTGTTTTCATCAAAAATTTAAAAAAATATTACAGATATTAAAAGTTATTTGAATAAAAAATTTGAAATTAAGATTTCAAAAACAAAATCAATGCATAAAAAGGTTCTGGAAAAATGGATAACAGGAACTTGGGAAGAAAAATTGAAATAGAAAATACTTGCAATGTTGACAAATAGGAATTGAAAATATGAGGATAAACATTGGAACTTTTATGGAATAGTGGAAGTTTTGATAAATATAGCAGACTTTTTAACCTCAATTATTGAAATTTGGCTGAATAATGACAATTTTGTTAAATGTGCTTAAAAACATAGATAATCGAAAGTCAGTTATAATTAAAATTTTAACAGAATATTTGAAAGTTTGATAAAATTTCACCAACATTCATACTGTATTTTCCTGTACATTCATTTTCTTTCATCTTTGCTTTGCGTTATTTTGATTCTATTATATTACATTTAGTATCTGAGGAGAGTAGCAGGGAAGACTATAATGGACGGAGTAAGAAGAATTGGAAATTGAAACTATACAGGAGTACTTAGAAAAGAGGCAGATTACTTGGTGGGGCTACTTAATAAGAATGGATGAAAAGGTTCGAGTAAAAAGAACGTGGGAACCGAAAACGATAGATAAGAAAAATATAGAAAGACCCCAGAATAGGGTGGAATGAAACGGTTATTAAAATACTAGAAAAGAAAGGCATGTCAGAAGGAAAAGCAAGCAAACTATCAAGAGATGGAATAGACGAATGGAAAAAAATTGTAAATAAAAAATTTAAAGAAATAGTAAAAAGTAGAATAGGAAAAATATAAATGTAATGTAAATAAAATAACACTGTACACAAAACGCAAGGCAATTGATTAAATAAAAGTATCACATTTATATAATTAATATATAATATAAAATATAATTAAAAAAAAAGTAATATATCCCATTCAAAAATTACAAATTGTAAACGATGGAAATTTCTGTTGAAACTGCAACTTTCAAAAAAAAAGAATCAAAATGAAGAATAATTTAATATACTGTAACAATCGGGAAATGACTCTAAATATTAACTAAAGCTACAATTTTCAATGAAATTTTCGATTGTCCAATGAATGTTAATTTTTAAAAATTTAAAATTTTTTGTAAAATTTTTCATATTTATTATTTAGAGCATAAAACTACAACGTTAACTTAGTCAGAATTTGGAATTTGTCCTGCAAATTTTTAATCCATTCCATTAAAATTAGTTTGATTAAAACTTCAAATTTCGATAAAAAAATGTCATAATTTGACATCGGTTCTAAAAAATATAAAGCGTAGCTACAAATTTCAATAAACAATGAAAAGGTTAAAAAAACTCATATTTTACATTTGACAGTTGTCTGTCTAACTTTCAACTGAAACTTTTTTATTTGTATATTTATAGTATACAAGTCATTTTATTTTGTAATTATGGTTCTCAAGGTTTTGTATTTTTTTAAATTTAAGCACTAGTTCTTAAGTGTTGCAGTTTTGTACCCCATTCTAAATTTATCCAACCGTTAGTTTTGTAACTATTTTGTTGCAGGTGCTATACATTGTGTGTATAATTTTTTCATTTGAAACTCTTTAATTTGTGTATTTGTTATATGCATGGTCGCGGCCATAAAAAATGGGGACAGAATTTTTACCTAGTGTGAATTTGGTTTAGCTGAAGATGTCAAAAAATTATGCAACTTGCCTGAAAGACCATCCATTTCCAATTTCCCAATTTCTCTATTATTCTTACTTTATTATAAGCACTAACTTTTTTAGAGAGGGGTTTTTCCAAAATGTGAATTAAAGTAACATGTATTTATGTCACAATGACAATGACATGTTACTTTTTTTTACATGATTTTTCTTTGCAGCAAAACGAATGACTTGATTACACAGCTTAATTTTAGATGAATTCTCTATGACCTACGTACGTTTTTTAGTTTAGTAACATTTGATTCCCACGAGTTTTGTTACATTATAAATGTTTGCATTAGTTTCTTGGTATTACAATTTTGTATCTCATTCTACTTTCATCACTCTCTTAGTTTCGTAACTTTCTTTTGACTTTCTATAATTTGTGTATTTGTTATATGTACGTCTTTTAGTTTAGTAACTTCTGACTCCTAAGAGTTTTGTAATTTTTGAATTTTTGAATTAGTTCCTAGGTGTTATAATTTTCTACCTCATTCTACTTTCATCACTGTCTTAGTTTTGCAACTTTCTGTTGACAGTCTTTAGTTTGTGTATTTATTATGTATACGTCTTTTAGTTTAATTACTTCTGACTTCCAAGAGGTTTGTAATTTTTGAATTTTTGAATTAGTTCTTAGGTATTATAATTTTGTACCTCATTCTACTTTCATCACTCTCTTAGTTTTGTAACTAACTTTGCTTTAGGTGCTTCTAACGTACTAATTATATATTTTAGATTTGTAGCGTATAGTCTACGCTCTAAGTTCTATAGCTAATATTTTATGTGATTTATAAGATATTCCATTATGTTTTGAACTAAATGTTATACCTCGTTCATTGCCACATTCTAAGTTTTATCACCTAGTACCTAGTTGTTTGCAAAGCAGTGCACACGTTTTTAATCTAACTACGTCTTAATTTTATTTAGTTCTAGAACACCTCTTACCTTTAAAACTGAACGACAGCCTACGTCCATGGTAATCTCGGTGATGATCCGCTTCAAGCCGTCATTGCATCGCACACACTCGCGGAAAACACACTTAAGGCGGCACTGCGTGGGCGTGCGGACGCCGTGCTCATCGGCGTCGTCATCGCAGGGGACGACCTCCTGGTGGACGTCGTTTCCTGCGTCTCCGTCCTCTGGATTTTCACCGGGTCTCTTCTCTTGTGCGCGACTCGGGACGTCCAGGTTCTGTTGCAAGTCTCATTTTACTGCATTAATCAAGTAAATACATCGAGAGTGTGCGTAGGTTTTCATTCAGGGCGGGCATAAACCGGTCGCCGAATATTCCAGCGAGGCATGCAAATGTCAACATTCAAACGCTCACAACAAGACACTATCAATGAGGTAATAATACAATGAGGAAAACATTTTTTTTATGTGCAATTTCAGTGCATACATCTTATTTAATACTGCTTCACTACTATCAGTGGGCACTGATGCGATTTTCGACTTAATAAAAAAATTTAGATTTAATAAATTAAATTAGATTTTTACGCACTGTTTTTATTACGAATATAAAAGAGTACATACATCAAGCAATTTAGTATTAGTACGTAAAATGTTATATCATGAAGAAATATGATTGAATTACTTATATTTAGTATTTTTATTTGAACAATCTTATGTTTTAGCACCACCCTGTTTTGAAATTTAGCAACGAAACAGCAAATATCATAGCTTATATAAGCATCAATAAAGTAATAATAAACTCAATTTACATTTTTGTTTTTAATTTTGGAAATAATTATAAGTTATTATTTAGTTTCGTCCTTCCTCTATTCCTCAATATCACTTTGAGGAGACTTCAGTTTCTGGATGAACAAGCGAGTGACCAACGTAACCGCAAGTACTTGATATACCGGGTATAATAGAGGTGGATATAATAAATATCTTCGAAGATGTAATGTCCCCTAGCTCCTTGGAGTGCTTCTTCTCAGCCATGATCTTCGGCTGGTTGTTCCTCAATGCGATCAATTGGAGGAAATACGAACCAGATCCCTGAAAATATCATTTTCTGGACCGCTGTGCACGTAAATTGTTTAAATTACCTTTGTTCCTGTATAATTTACCAATAAAATTATCAACATGCTTACATTGATCAGAAGGGCTATTAATGAGATTATCAGCAATGGCAGAATTAAGATGTAAACCAAAATCCATGTGTTCAATTTAAAGAATGATGCAACTACAATAATATTTCAACATTATTTTTACTGCTTATTATTTGGTGCATTGGCTAGCAACATTACTGAGCGATTTCAAGGACAACACTATAAGAATTCAACTAACTATATGGGGATAGTTGTGTACAACAAATTAATTACATACTATAATGAAATAAAGTCGGAACATAGATTCAAGAGTGCAATGAAAGAATATTTTTTAAGCAAACCACTGCATAACATCCAAGAGTTTTTAACATTATTTTAATTGAGACATATACTTACAAAATGACTAATGTATCTGTATAAGTACTGTAATACCTGAATTTCTGTATGTTATCCTACAATGACAATGTAATACTCTATTTAGAGTCATAATACAAATAAGTGATTAAATGAAATAAAATGAAAGACTGTGTGAGACTTTATTATGTTGGTAATACAATTTAGTTACGCTTTTTTAAAATTCCAAATTATTCTGGTTAAATACATATAAGTCAATATCTTACTGCAGATCTATTATTAACAGTATAATGAACACTACAGTCCTACGCTTGTGATTGGAAAAAACTAAGTCGGTTTTACACACGGAAAATTTGTGGACAATCAGCTGAATGCCCTCCCTACATCATTTGATGCAGATTGATATTTAACATTTTTGACATTTGATTAAATTACAATTCAAAAAGGCATTCGACAGGATAAGGATAGAGGACTAGCAGAAAAATGAATAAAGGAGCAAATAATAAATGTAATAAAATACATGTACAGAAAAAACAGAAATATTGTGAGAAGAAACAATGAGGAATCCAAATGAGGCGAAACGAAGAAAGCCAAAGAAGGCGAAACGAAGAAAGGAGTAAAACAAGGATGTATGCTAAGCGCTTAATTTTTCACAATTGTCTTGGATAACGCGATGAAGAAAGCGAAGCAAAAAATGAAAACGATAACAATTGGATACTGGAAAATGGAGATAGCAAAAATAGCTAAACAACATTTGCGGATCACATGGCAATAATTGCAGAAACAGAGGAAGGACTGCAACACAACATGAAAATAAACTACAAAATGACAAAACCATGATAATTGCCAATGAGAAAAAATAACACGAAATAAAAATACAAGGAAAAAAAATCGAGCAGGTAGAACAATACAGATATTTAGGAACATCGTAGCATCGGTAAATTAGATAATGAAATAGAAGAAAAAATAGGAAAAACAACAAAACTATATAACATGTTAAAAAACACCTTTTTTTAGCAAGAAGGAGATATCAAGAGTCACAAAAATAGAAATAGTCATTAGATTGTATTGGAGAAAACTACGTCGGTTTCACACATGGAAAATTTGTGGACAATCAGCTAATTGCCCTCCCTACATCATTTGATGTAGATTGATATATAGCATTTTTGACATTTGAATAAATTACATTTCGAAAAGGCATTTGGCAGGATAAGAAGAGAGGACATATGGAACGAACTAGTAGAAAGAGAAATAGATGAGGAAATTATATATGTAATAAAATACATGTACAGAGAAAACAGAAATATTGTGAGAACAAACAATGAGGAATCTAAAGGAGGCGAAAGGAAGAAAGAAGTATAACAAGGATATGTGCTAAGCGCTTTGCTTTTCACAATTGTATTGGATAAGACGATAAAGAAAGCAAAGCAAAAAATTAAAATGTTAAAAATTGGATACTGAACAATGGAGATATCAAAAATAGCAGAATTACATTCGCAGATGACATGGCAATAATTGCAGAAACAGAGGAAGAACTGCAACACAACATGGAAATAATTGAGAAAGACATTAAGAAAATAAACATGAAAATAAACTACGAGATAACAAAACCATGATAATTCCCAAAGAGAAAAAGAAACACGAAATAAAAAAAAAGGAAAAAAAGAAGAGAAGTAGAAAAATACAGATATTTATCAACATCATATCAATGGTAAATTTGATAATGAAATAGAACATAAAATAGGAAAAACTGCAAAACTATATAACATGTTAAAGAAACACCTTTTTTAGCAAGAAGGAGATATCAAGAGACACAAAAACAGAAATAGTCATTGGATTGGATTGGAGAAAACTACGTCGGTTTCACACATGGAAAATTTGTGGACAATCAGCTAGTTGCCCTCCCTACATCTTTTGATGTAGATTGATATATAGCATTTTTGACATTTGATTAAATTACATTTCGAAAAGTCATCCGACAGGATACGAGAGTGGACACATGGAACGAACTAGCAGAAAAAGGAATAGAGAAGGAAATAATAAATGTAATAAAATACATGTACAGAGAAAACAGAAATATTGTGAGAACAAACAATGAGGAATCAAAATAATTTGAAAAGAAGAAAGGAGTAAAACAAGGATGCAGGCTAAGCGTTTTGCTTTTCACAATTGTATTGGATAAGGCGATGAAGAATGCAAAGCAAAATATGAAAATGCTAAAAATTCGATACTGGAAAATGGAGATAGCAAAAATAGCAGAACTACATTCGCGGATGACATGGCAATAATTGCAGAAACAGAGGAGGAACTGCAACACAGCGTGGAAATAATTGAGAAAGAGATTAAGAAAATAAACATGAAAATAAACTACGAAATGACAAAACCATGATAATTGCTAAAGAGAAAACGAAAAACGAAATAAAAATACAAGGGAAAAAAAGAAACGAAGTAGAACAATACAGATATTTAGGAACACCACATGAAAATAAACTACGAAATGACAAAACCATGATAAGTGCCAAAGAGAAAATGAAACACGAAATAAAAATACAAGGAAAAATAAGAAAAGAAGTAGAACAATACAAATATTTAGGAACAGCACAAAAATATAAACTACGAAATGACAAAACCATGATAATTGCCAAAGAGAAAAAGAAACACGAAATAAAAATACAGGAAAAATTATCGAACAAGTAGAACAATACAGATATTTAGGAACATCATACAGAGCAATGGTAAATTAGATAATGAAGATATAATAGGAAAAACAACAAAACAATATAACATGTTAAACAACACCTTTTTTAGCAAGAAGGAGATATCAAGAGACACAAAAACAGAAATAGTCAAAAAAGTAATTAGACCAACGCTAACTTACAGCAGCGAAACATGGACGATGACAGGAAAACAAATAAAAAGAAAAAATGCCACGGAGTTGAGATTCCTAAGAAAAATAGAAAACAAAACAAGAAGAGACAGGATAGGAACGAGACGCACAGGAAAAACTTGAAAATAAAACCAATACAGGAAAAAAATAACAGTTAACATTAACAACATTAATAATGTATGCCTTACACCGAAAGGTAGAAAATCAAAGGAATAAATAATAAATAAATGGAAGAAATTGAAGAAAGTCAGTTGATGTCAGTCAAATGAGGTGGTATGGACATATGAGACGAACGAGAAAAGAAAGAAACACTAATAAAATAGACGAGATACGAGTAACAGGAGAAGAACAAAGAGGATGACTGAGAAAAAAGTGGAACAGCTCAATAAGAGAACAGGCAACAAGAAGAGGGAATACATGAGAAGAAATAAAGGAATTAACAAAAGATAGGAGGAAGTGGAGAGAATACTATAAAAATTAGTAATGTATGCTTTACAACGAAAGGTTTAAAAGCAAAGGAATAAATAAATAAATAAATGATTAAATTACAAGTTAATCAAAAATGAATGACCCTGTAGAATATTTTGGCAAGAAAAATAGATAAAGAGTTAAACATAGTCACTTAAATAAAACTTTGTATGCAATTCAAGTAAAACATATCTTTCGATCAAAATGTACATTTCGTCGGCTTGATGTTATAAGGTTGCATGTAACATTTTTTCAATTTTTAGGTGTACAACTTTACAGGACCATATGTTTTCAAGGCAGGACCTTTGAGCTTGTTGGAAGGTTAAAATCGGAATATTAAGAACCTGTGATGTAAAAAAATCTAATAACAGTGCACAATACATCATTTTCTATAATAACAAACATATTTAAAGTCCTTATTCCCAAATTTATAAATTTTCACGTAGAACCTTGTAATATTTAGCCGACGATTTCTTAAATAACTTTTAGAGAAACGGCATGATTTTGCTTGAATTGCAAAACATTCACAAGCTTCTATCACCGCAACTTTCTATGTATATACTTTATATCGCTAGATATATCAAGTGTTTTTACAACATGTGAAGTTTTTTTTAATTTAATTTCAAAAGTAATAGTATTTCAAAATTAGCTTACTTTCTATGTATATACTTTATATCACTGGATATATCAAGTGTTTTTACAACATGTGAAGTTTTTTTTAATTTAATTTCAAAAGTAATAGTATTTCAAAATTAGCTTACTTTCTATGTATATACTTTATATCACTGGATATATCAAGTGTTTTTACAACATGTGAAGTTTTTTTTAATTTCAAAAGTAATTGTATTTCAAAATTAGCTTACCAAATAGAGATAGGGCACTTAGTGCCCCGATAAAAAGTACCACAGACCATAATACCAAAACTGTACGCAAGTCATTTTTGAAGTTCGTCAACAATATGGCATTATCAAATAATGCAAGGCTTTCGCATTGATACACTGAAAATAGAAGACATCATTAAAACGTTCTAACTTCATCACGCACTAAGCAAAAACGGAGCCTTCATAGTTTTCCAGTTTTCTATTTCCACTGCAGTGTCTCATCAACCTAGTATACAGGGTGGTCACTTTTACGACGCCCACCATTAGGATCTATTAAACGGAAATATATACAGAGTTGGTAAAATGGGACAAAAGTTTCTCATTTTTGTGCCTTTCAATATACTAAAACGAAATCCGGGATATTTTGCACAGTTCCTGAAATATCGCTGAAAAACTGAAAAAGTGCACTTTCCCTTTCTTTATCCACTGTAGAGTCTCATCAACCTAGTATACAGGGTGGTCACTCTTACGACGCCCACCATTAGGATCTATTAAACGGAAATATATACAGAGTTGGTTAAATGGGACAAAAGTTTCTCATTTTGTGCCTTTCAATATACTGAAACGAAATCCGGGATATCTTGCACAGTTCCTGAAATATCGCCGAAAAACTGAAACGGTGCACATTACTTTTCCTTTTATAAATTTTTTACTTTTGAAGGAATTTTTTCTCATTTATGTGTCTTTCAATATACTGAAACGAAATCCGGGATATCTTGCACAGGTCCTGAAATATTGCTAAAAAACTGAAAAAGTGCACTTTCCTTTTCCGTTTCAAACTTTTTTACTTTTGAAGGAAATTTTACGAAACTTGGCACTCTTACATTTTTCGACGTGAGCTTTCTGATGACAGTACCAAATATTTTCTGCGCCACTTACTGAGAATGAAGAAATGTGGGTAACAATGACCAAATGCACGATTGTGCAAAAATAATGTAATCTATTTCGAGGGCCTATTTATGCTTCTATGGCTAATAACCGACTCAATTGATTAGCTAAAGTTATGCTTCAGCACCACCTTGATTGAAATTTTGGCTACCAACGAAATTATCTACTACAAATATCAAAACTTATATTACATTCACGAACTTTTTGCAACCGAGTTGGCTTTTATTTTTGTCATGTTGGACAAACTTATTCAGTGATGCAACGGAAGTTAATTATTTTTTGTGTTGATGTCTATTAGACATTTGCTTCCTACCATTATCATCGCTAATAATTTAAACTTTACATCTGGCAACAATGTTATTTAAAAAATATAACCTCAAATTGAAAACAACTTAACCTAAAAAAATTGACAAGCTCCATTGGGGAATTCAGTTATTTCCGAAGCACTACCTACAAAATTACTTGATATTCATATACTCCCCTGACGCAAAAACATCGTGAATGGAGAGTATACAACCATCAATAAAGTAATCGTAATTTCAACTTCAATTTTGGTTTAATTTAGAACATAATATTTTAGTCAACTTAGCCATTAAAAATGAACTTCTTAACGAATTTCTTAATGACAAATATAATAGTGCATGTTGATATTAAGTGGAACACCAGCCTGTAGAATATCGTAGAAATTTTATATTTTGTAACATCCTCTAGCACCTTGGAGTACTTCTTCTCAGCCATGGTGCTCGCCTCGTAGCTCCAAAATCCCAAGAGTTGGTAGAAATACGAAGGAGATTTCTGAAAATATTATAAATATCTGTAATAGTTGTTGTACTTTGAACTGCTAGAATTACCTTTATTCCATTATAAGTTTCCGTCATAATCATACACAAACTTACATCAATAAGAATGGCAGCAGTTGTGATTAACAGAAATGGTAGAATTACCATGAAAGACGAAAGCCTTTTCAGATCTAAGAATGATCCAACTACAATAATATTTCAACATTATATTTCAGTTTATTTTGTTCTCATTATTTAGTACATTTGGTAAAGTGAGACACTGACTACGGGAGCCAACTGGATACCACGAGGCATCCAGAGGGGTTCATGACATATACTCAGATGTTGTCAGCACGAGTCCACGAATAGGACTGAACTCAAACAGACTCATAGATGTAGTTAAACTGGGGGATGTGCCAATCCTTATCTAGCTTTGTTACTAAAACATTTCATATAACACTTTTAATGATTATCAAAAAAAAAAACTCAAATAGAGTTGGCTTTATTACCAAATTTTATAAAAGTAGGCGATATGTACTTAAAACGTATGCAATTATAGAAAATTGACGCAGAATAAAAGACCAAAAAAGGATCCATAATTTTTTTGATAATCTTTAAAAATGTTATATAAAATGTTTTAGTGACAAAGCTAGATAAGAATTGGCACATCCCCCAGTTTAACTACATATATGAGTTTGCCTCAGCTCAGTCCAATTCGTGGACTCATGCCGACAACGTCTGCAGATATGGTCATGAACCCCTCTGGATGCCTCGTGGTATTCAGTTGACTCCCGTAGTCAGTGCCTCACCTTGATGGGGTACTAGAGCTCGTGCGATAATACTCACACCGCGAAACAGTAATCGATTGGTCATAGCCATAGCCATAGCAGGGCCATAGCATTGCAACAAATTTGCATTGAAGTGCAACAACGTAAGTACATCATCGTAACATCGTAATAAGTCATTGCTAAAGTATTAGTATTTCAAAAGAAGCTTACCAAATAAAAGAACAGAGACTGCTGCCCAGAACATGTCTACAATAATCCACATCAAGAATACTGTGCGGTAGTCATTTCCGATTTTCGACAACAATATGGCATTATCAAATAATGTGCGATTGCCGCATTCGTATACTACAAATAATAAAATATTATTAAGACGTCCTCGATATTTAAAAAAAAATCATTTCAAAAAATCACCCTGTACATCATATATTAAGAAAAGTTAAATTTATGAAGGCCTTCACAGAAAACCGTCACTATTGCAGTGTCTGGGTAAATGTAAAAATATTGTTTTCTAGGACGGTCAGGTAAGGTTAGGTTAGGTTAGGTTAGGTTAGGTTATGTTAGGTTAGGTTAGGCTAGGTTAGGTTAGGTTATGTTGCTAAAATGTTTGTTTTGATAACAAAGCTGGATAAGAATTGGCACATCCCCCAGTTTAACTACTTCCATGAGTCTGTTTCAGTTCAGTCCTATTCGTAAACTTATGAAGGCCTTTACAGAAAACCGTAACTATTGCAGTGTCTGGGTAAATGTAAAAATATTGTGTTGTAGGAGGGTCAGCTAAGGTTAGGTTAGGATAGGTTAGGTTAGGTTATGTTGTTAAAATGTTTGTTGTGGTAACAAAGCTAGATAAGAATTGGCACATCCCCCAGTCTAACTACTTCTGTGAGTCTGCCTCAGTTCACTCCTATTCGTGGACTCGTGCCTACAACATCTGCGGATATGGTCATAGACCCATCTGAATACCCCGTGGTATCCAGTTGACTCTCGTAGTGAGTGCTTCACTTTGGCGAGTACTAGAGCTCGTGCGACAATACTCACACCACGAAACGGTTAATCGATTGCCCGTAACTATTGCAGTGTCTGGGTAAATGTAAAAATATTATTTTGTACGAAGGTCAGGTTAGGTTAGGTTAGGTTAGGTTATGTTGTTAACATGTTTCTTTTGGTAACAAAGCTAGATAAGAATTGGCACATCCCCCGGTTTAACTAGTTCTATGATTCTGTTTCAGTTCAGTCCTATTCGTGGACTCGAGCCGACAACATCTGTCGATATGGTCATCGACCCATCTGAATACCCCGTGGTATCCAGTTAACTCTCGTAGTGAGTGCCTCACTTTGGCGAGTGCTGGAGCTCGTGCGACAATACTCACCCCGCAAAACAGTTAATCTATTGCCCGTAACTACTGCAGTATCTGGGTAAATGTAAAAATATTGTTTTGTACCAAGGTCAGGTTAGGTTAGGTTAGGTTATTTTGTTAACATGTTTCTTTTGGTAACAAAGCTAGATAAGAATTGGCACATCCCCCAGTTTAACTAGTTCTATGATTCTGTTTCAGTTCAGTCCTATTCGCGGACTCGTGCCGACAACATCTGCGGATATGGTCATAGACCCATCTGGATACCTCGTGGTATCCAGTTGACTCTCGTAGTAAGTGCCTCACTTAGGCGAGTTCTGGAGCTCATGCGACAATACTCACACCGCGAAACAGTTAATCTATTGCCCGTAACTACTGCAGTGGGTAAATGTAAAATTATTGTTCTGTAGGAAGGTCAGGTTAGGTTAGGTTAGGTTAGGTTAGGTTATGTTGGCTTAGGTATGTTATCACCTAGACATATTTTAATATATGATCTTATCATACTAACAGCTATAGAGTTTGTAGTCAGGATCTTCGTAGCATGTGACAGTGGTGCAATGGCTTACAAGAGGAAGGTACTTTGAGAGGTTGATCACAACATGTATAAAGCTTCTCAACTAAAAAGCAATAATATTAATAATTTAGTTGTAGTAATAACTTGATACAGCAATATCTAAAGTTGTGGCTACAATTTTTACATAAATAACAAAACTAATTTTATCAAATTTATTTCAACATCAGGAAGCAATTTATTTATACGGTGAGAGCAAAACTAACTGTGCCAACAACAAAAGTTGTAGTTACTATTTTTACATAAAAAACAAAACTAATTTTATCAAATTTATTTCAACATCAGGAAGCAATTTATTTATAAGGTGAGAGCAAACATAACTGTGTCCACGTATATATAATTTTTTCCCAATTTTTGACGTATGTTACCAATTTCTGCGACTTTTTGATGACAATATGTCCAACACATTACAAATATAAAGTAGGATATGGAATTTGAAATGCGATTTATAGAAAAAATCCCAGCAACTTTCATCTCAAAACAAACTAAAAATTAGTATTTAGAAAATTGTTATGCGCCGTTATGCTAATGGAATGATTGTGGCAACAACTAAAATGCTTAAAAATAATTATTTCTGCATAATTTCTGCATTGATAGAAATATACTATTTTCTAAATATTAACTTGTAGTTTGTTTTGAGATGAAAGTTGCTGGGATTTTTTCTATAAATCGCGTTTCAAATTCTATATCCTACTTTATATTTGTAATGTGTTGGACATATTGTCATCCAAAAGTCGCAGAAATTCGCAACCCAGGTCAAAAATTGGGAAAAAATTATAAATACACTAATTAGAAAGGAAGACTAGTGATCTCGCCTTTCTTATTGGCTGCGAAATGTCGATATGTTAGCAACACATGTTACTAACATTAGTGTAAATGCTCCATAAGACTATAACTTTCATTGACATCCTACGAGCACATTACTAACAAATAAGATGGACCTTTTTTTAAGAGTAATATACAATTTGTAGCAAATCTTCAATTTTATTGCACAGCAAAACGAAGAGTATACACAAAATTTCGTTATCAAGGTTAATAAATTGCTACTCTTGTATCCATAAATATGATAAACTTATATAAATGAGTAAATTAAATACTTATCGTACAAACGTAAAGAGTCCCGCCAATAGCAGTGATTGGCAGCATAATGGACATGGACAAAGACACATGTTTTCACCATAATTTTTGTACAAACCGCAGAATCAATTTCACTGAAAGTCGTCTGACATTTCCTGCCAAAACTGACATTTCACCTTTCGAAAATAAAATCAATTTTATTATTAATAATATTAATGTATGCTTATGTAACGACGACCTATTTTTGCTACTATGGCTAAAAACCGACTCCATGGATCATTGAAAATTTACAAGAAGTGAAATGGTACGAAATGAGTGGCTGGTATTTTCAGTCTCATGTTTTTTTTTATAACAAAATCAAATCGAAAATCAAATCTGTTTTATTATTAATAATATTAATGTATGCTTATGTAACGACGACCTATTTTTGCTGCTATGACTAATAACCGACTCCATGGATCATTGTAAATTTACAAGAAGTGAAATGGTACGAAATGAGTGGCTGGTATTTTCAGTCTCATGTTTTTTTTTATAACAACATATTTATAATATATTGTTGTTTGCTTAATTTATAATTTATAACAAAAATATTATACATTCACGATAATTTTGCAACCGAGATGGCTGAATTTTCTTTTTGTCATATTGGACATACTGATTCAGGTATGCAACGGAACTTAATAATTTTTTTGTGTCGATGTCTATTAGACATTTGCTTCCAACCAAATTGTCAGATTTATAATTTCCTGCCGTTCAATTTTCATCTCTAATAATTTAAACTTTACATCTGACAACAATGTTATTTAAAAACTATAACCTCAAATTAAAAACAACTTAACCTAAAAAAAATGACAAGTTCCATTGGAGAATTCATTTATTTTGTGTATATGTGTTAATTTTGTGTATACTCTTGTAATAGGCCCAAATATACGCCCAGTATAATACGCATTTACGCAATAAAGTGACTCATATTTTAAAAATCATGAATACAACCAAATTATTAAATTAATTCATTTACAAATAATCTCAGGGTGAAATGTGATAAATAGCCATCGCAAATCGCGCCAGAGCGTCGCCAAATATCTCAAGAGCCGAGGCCTGCATATGCACGGTTCTGGAAGATTCCATGTCATGGTGTCACATAAACAATTTGGGTATCAGCGCCCTTTAGAAACGAACAAGCGCCAGGCACGTAAAAATCACCTCGAATGGCAACTCTTTAAGTTAAGTGTAAAACTCTGCGCTAAAAATACATTAATACCACACGCACACTCAAGATTAATAATCACCATGATAACTAAGGGATGGGGGCGAATATTTAGCAGTAGATATGTGAGGGGAGTGGAGATTTAAAGCTGGAAAAAACCTATTTTAGCACAAGCCACACACGAGCGAGAGGAGTAAGAAAGTTGCGTCGGCCACGGGCAACGCATACGACATTCGCGGTTATGAGTATATAAATTCACGTCGGGTTATATTATTAGATTAACGATTGCATATAACGTTGTAAAAAAACGCGAAGTAGAATAAAAATAATAAATCGAAAAACGTACAATTTATTTTTTTAATATTAACGATAACACCGATTACTTATTCCTATCAGTAAACAAAGGCGGCCGTACGCTATTCGTGTTTGCGAATCACTAGAGGAAGCAATAACAGGTGTAATTGACGCCCACCCGCGCACTTCGTTCACACACCTGTTATTGTGAAATCAAATTCCCGCACTAGATTAAAATTGACGGAAAATAGTGTATTTAACCAAACACAAGTTACCTAGAAAAGCCAAACACCGATTACCTATTCCTATCCATAAACAAAGGCGGCTCGAACGCTATTCGTGTTTACGAATCACTAGAGGAAGCAATAACAGGTGTAATTGACGCCCACCCGCGCACTTCGTTCACACACCTGCTATTGTCGAATCACCTTCTCCACTAGAATCAAATCGTCGTCAGCATCATAACATTTAAACATATAAACCCATCATACATCGCGCCCGCGATCGCAAACTAACGTGGCTGTATTCACCATAACTATAACAACTAATCAAGGCATTCAGTGTTACCCTCCGACAAACATCATCATATTCAAATCAAAATAATTCATCAAAATGATGGCTTCTTCATTTTAAATCATAAATGAGCACATAACGTGCATATTATTGGGCAGAGTGATTTATAATTGTATAAATAAATAAGTAGGATTAAATCATAATAATTTAAAAACATAATGTATAAAAATACTGGTTTCTTTATTTCAAATCATAAAACAAGCACATAACGTACCTATTATTGGGCAGAGTAATTTAGAATCGTACAGATAAAATAGGCTAAATTAAATCTTAATAATTTGAAATAATGACAATTTATGGTTAAATATCGTAAACAAGAAATAAGTGGAATTATTAAAACCCCGTATAAACAGAGAAAATGATAAACGAGAGAATGAGGCTTGGTATAATCACAAGAGAAGTTATTAATAACCTCCAATGTTCCTAATAATAATATATTATAACATTACATAAACATTTCCGATTGAGGTAGCAGAACTGTTATTTGACACAACTTGTAACATGTCTGACGGTGATGACTACTTGTGACATTGGTGCTTGCTGTGGTCGTGGGTAGAATTACTAATTTACCTCAATCAACGTAAACAATGGAGCTCCAATAATTACATTATTGTGTGGACACCGACACAACCATGAAATTCGGGAAGATCGCGAGATACCTTTAGTAATCATTCATGAATTATTGGGGATATTTCAACATCTTTAAATAGTTCAATTTTTGATCATATCACTTTCCCGTAGTTAAATGGAGTGAAAGATCATGGTAATAAATGGTCTAAGAAACTATAGAAGCACGTGCAAGTATAACAAACTCTCGTAAATAAACTTCGTAGTCATAACCATTTTCAAACTATCAATTGAATAAATAAGAGAATTTACAAATTCATTAAAAGGTCAACGAAATCTAGAAAATAAATCATTTCTTGTCATAATCGTCAACCTGTGTTTTATTTTCCTGTATGTTTCAATTATATAAATTAATTTACATCATCGTCAACCTGTGTTTTATTTTCCTGTGTCTTACAATTTCAGCGTGTCTATCATTAAATAAACAAAACAAATCCTTAAATTGGTGCTTTCTTGTATTAATCCATTATTAGTGTACGTTAATTAACACATTACCAATAGCAAAGTACCTTGAGAGTAATCACGGTAGTTAAATTAAACGTCACGACGTGTAAGTACTAAATACAATCACAAATCAAGAGCCAAAAATAATTAAAACATTATATAATAAATCATGAGCCAAAATAATCAAGAAATTATATAATAATTTCACGATAAAAACGACGAATAATAAAATAAATATAATATAATAATATCGGAGCGTTACACTCTTCATTTTGCTGTGCAATAAAATTGAAGATTTGTTACAAATTGTATATTACTTCTGCAAAAATGTCCATATGATTTGTTAGTAATGTGTTCTTAGGATGTCAATTAAAGTAATAGTCTTATGGAGCATTTACACCAATGTTCCGAAACACTACCAACAAAATTACTAGGTATTCATAGACTCTCCTGACGCAAAAACATCGTGAATGGAGAGTAGGCCATCATTTTTTTCATGTTAAAAGGTGTATACGTTGGAAAATAAAAATAAAATAAAATTTTGGATTCTATCGCATTAAAATATGAACCAGAAATATCTTCCATTTGTCTATCCATTTGTCTTCTGTTTTTAAGTAATCGTGAAGAAAATCTTTTAAGTAAAAATTTTGAAAAAAAGTCAAAAACATATCGCCACAAATAATTTCTTTAATCAAATTGCCACCAATGTTACATACAAGATTTTTTTGTTTACATTTTTGTTCGTTTGCAATATAAACATCTCTACTACGAAAATCATCAAATATTCGCTGTCTCTAATATGCCTGTATGTCGATAGTATTACCTTTTTCCGTCATGTACCTAACAAAGCGAGCGACTAAGTAGCTGATAAAGGTAATAACAACAACATGCAGTGCCAGCCTGTAAAATAAGGTAGCAGTCTTGTAAACCGTGATATCTGTCAGCGCCATTTTGTAACTCTTGACAGCACTTTGGACAGCCAAGTTGCTTGAGAGTCCCACAAGCTGCTTGAAGTACTCACTTGGATGCTGAAAATGTTTATGTGCTGTGATCAATTGGAAGTAGCAAAAGCCCCTCGAATCAAAATGCGAAGCAAGTCTCATTACAAGTTGAGAGGAGCCTTAAAGAAGTTACCTCCACAGAATTGTACCTCACTAGTATGAGTATTAAGAGGACAACATCGTACATCATAATTATGGATGAAACGCCGAGGAAAGGGATGATGAGGCAGGCTCTCAAAAACCAACTGACTTTTACATACGATGAGACTAAAAACAGTATAAACATAGCATAAAAGTATACCGAGTGATTAATAAAATTTCAAAATATTGACGACAATATGAATACTCACATATAAGTACCATTGATGCAAAAGCCCATATAATGTCCATAAAAAGCCATGTTAAATATATATAATAATAGTCATTATACCTGTAGCTAAATATTATAGCATTGTCGAATAAACTTGAATTCCCACAACTATAAACTAAAAACAGTTAATATTCAAATGTGTTTCAAAATGGGCTTTGTAACATATTAATATTTGGTAGTACATAATTACCAGTTTTTGTATTGAGAGATTAACATTAAGGCCCATATCTATAGTCCGTACTTGAGCTTCAGTTCCACTTAAGTCGTATATTTGGTTGCGTTTGGTGCATTTATGTATAGAAAATACGCAACCAAATATACCACTTGAGCGAAACTCATGCTCAAGTACGGACTAAAGGTATGGCCCATATCTATAGTCCGTACTTAAGCATGAGTTCGACTCAAGTCGTATATTTGGTTGCGTATGTTCTATATACGTTTATGCCCAAACGCAACCAAATATACGACTTGAGTCGAACTCAATGAGCCTATGAGCCTAAGGCCCGTATCTAGGCCCGTATCTATAGTCCGTACTTGAGCTTGAGTTCAACTCAAGTCGTATATTTGGTTGCGTTTAGTCCATAAACGTTTATAGAAAACCACAACCAAATATACGACTTGAATCGATCTTAAGCTCAAGTACGGACTATAGATACGGGCCTTATAGTCTGTACTTGAACTTGAGTACGACACAAGTCGTATATTTGGTTGCGTTTGGTGCATAAACGTGTATAGAAAATAAGCAACCAAATATACCACGTACTCATGCTCAAGTATAGTCCGTACTTGAGCTTGAGTTCAACTCAAGTCGTATATTTGGTTGCGTATCTTCTATAAACGTTTATGCACCAAACGCAACCAAATATACTACTTGAGTCGAACTCAAGCTCAAGTACGGACTATAGATACGGGCCTAAATTATTTATACTTTCAAATATAAATATTAAAGAACGTAATTAAAATGTACTAACTGCTGTAGGTCTTGAATAATTCATTGCTGAACGTTTTAACGCTCTCACAAGTTTCTACAACAGGAAGGTAGTGTACAAGGATGGCCAAGATTTGTACTATGCACCTCAGCTGGAAAAAAATAAATTAGCATAAGGCGCGTTCTCATGAATCAAGTATAATTGATCGATTGTAGTTGAAACTATATATAAATAAAAACTATAGTCAGCACCTTTGTTTCAATAGAGTTGATCAACCTTAAACTAGAGTTTGCGCATTCTCACGAATCAAGTTTAATTGATCAATTGTAGTTGATCAACAAAAGTTGAATGAAATCTATAGTGAGAACCTTTGTTTCAATAGAGTTGATTAACTTTAAATTGTTGATCAATAGATTTAAGTTGATCAATTTATCAATTAATCTTGATTCGCTTCTCACGAATCAAGTCTAATTGATCGATTGTAGTTGATCAGCAAAAGTTGAATGAATATAGTGAGAACCTTTGTTTTAACTTTAAACTATAGCTTTCATTCAACTTCTGTTGATCAACTATAATCGATCAATAAAACTTTGTGAGATCGCGCATTTAAGCGTTAGCTGAAACTGTATATAAACCATTTGGGATTGAATTTTTGTAAATATCCTAATAAAGCAGGGTTTAAAAATACTTATCGTACAAATGTTGTTAATCCTGTCAGGAAGAGGGAATCGGACACAAAGTGGCAACAACAAAAACAGTAACACATTTTACATTAATTTTTCGGTGACTGCGAGACAGGTCAAATTATATCTGACAGACCTAACCAATATGCTAATGTCAACGCAAGTTTATGTTGTAAAATATACTATATTGTTGGTAGTATATTAGTATATTCTTTGTTTGTCGGTTGTTGCAGCTTCTACTGCAATGAACAGGTTGTAACTTTGCCCCTAATGTGCATATTTTAAATCTAAAATATTGGGGCTATTGACCCCATGGGGTCTCATATTATCTATTATATCAGGGATTTGCCGAAATGTGCTAATTTTGGGGAAAATACAAATACCCAAGAAATATAAACCCCTAATGACAGCTCCTAATGACACCGTCCATAAAGGGATTTGCCGAAATGTGCAAATTTTGGAAAAATACAAATACGCAAGAAATTGCAACACCATACAATACGGGGACCATAAGTGCCAAATACGGGTACTTATGATACCCGCATTTACCATTTTATGTGGTTGCAATTTCTTGAGTATTTGTATTTTCCAAAATTTACACATTTCGGCAAATCTCTTTATGGATGCTGTCATTAGGAGCTGTCGTTAGGGGTTATAATTTCTTGGGTATTTGCATTTTCCCAAAATTTGCACATTTCAGCAAATCCCTTCATGGACGGTGTCATTAGGAGCTCTGGGTATTCGGGATTTAGACTGGCATAAGCTATTCAGGTCTAAATCTTGTTATTTACGCTCTTTAGAATTGTCAGTGCCATTAAGGATTTGTAGGAGCTCGAAACCGATTTTTTGGGCGCCTTAATCCCTTTTTTTAATTTGTATTCATAAAGACGTCATTAACGTCGTTATAACAAACAATCTAAACAACCGTTTATGTGCAATGCTACAATATTTTATAGCAACGGACGTTAAATTTTTTGTTTTATAGCAACGGACGTTAAAAACCGCCACAGCGGACTTTTCTGTTTAACGAGATAGAGAGAATGAGATACGAGAGGACGATATAACTAGAAGAACGAGATTGCGAATTAATTATTATTTAGTTAATAATAATAATCTAAACACATACAAATTATTTATCTTTCTTTACAATACTGAAATTAAACGTACATTTATTAAAGTGTCCACTAAGCGTAATTCTTCCGTCGTCACATATATCATTCATAATCGTTTGTTCATTGCTATTAGAGACGATTCCAGATGATGTAGATGGAATGTCATCAGCAGTTTTATTCGCCGAATTTGTAATTTTCTTTGCAATTTCCATTTTCTGGTACTCCGATTCCTCAATATATCCTTCCGCTACACTCGTTGAGCGCCATCCACCAAGACTTTTTAACGCAAATACATCACCTCCACCTTCTACCAACAAAGTGGCCGATGTTCTCCGAAAACAGTGTCCGGTGTATAATTTAAAATCCGGAAGTTTTAAATATTAGATATTATCTTCGATATCTGACATTTTGTCAAATTTAATTTGTCAACAACAACACTGTTGTTATGGTTGGAAATAACATATTTCAATATTATTTTCAAATCAATATGTGTACAAATTAAAAAAAAAGTTGTATGTTACACGTACGCTAAATGGTCTTATGGACTTGGCCGGTTAAATGGCTCGGCTAACGCCTCGCCATTTAATCTTCCGGCCGCGTCCATAAACACCTATTTAGCGTACTTGTAACATAAATAACTATTATGGACGGTGTCATTAGGAGCTGTCAGTAGGGTTTATAATTTGTAGGGTATTTGTATTTTCCCAAAATTTGCACATTTCGGCAAATCCCTTTATGGACGGTGCCATTAGGAACTGTGGGTAATCGGGATTGAGACTGGCATAAGCTATTCAAGTTTTAATCTTGTTATTCACGCTCTTTAGAATTGTCAGTGCCATTAAGGATTTGTAGGAGCTCAAAACCGATTTTTTGGGCGCTTTAATCCTTTTATGGACGGTGTCAATATGAGCTGCCATTAGGTGTTATAATTTCTTGGGTATTTGTATTTTTCCGAAATTAGCACATTTCGGCAAACCCCCTTAAGGACGGTGTCATTAAGAGCTTTGGGTAATCGGGATTGAGACTGGCATAAGCTATTCGGATCTAATTCTTAATATTCACGCGCTTTAGAATTGTCAGTGCCATTAAGGATTTGTAGGAGCTCGAAACCGATTTTTTGGGCGCCTTAATCCCTTTATGGACGGTGTCATTAGGAGCTGTCATTAGGTGTTATAATTTCTTGGGCATTTGTATTTTCCCAAAATTTGCACATTTTGGCAAATCCCTTTATGGACGGTGTCATTAGGAGGTCTTGGTAATAGGGATTAAGACTGGCATAAGCTATTTAAGTCTAAATCTTGTTATTCACGCTCCTTAGAATTGTCAGTGCCATTAAGGATTTGTAGTAACTCAAAACCGATTTTTTGGGCGCCTTAATCTGGCATTTATGGAAATCCCAGCACTTCGGATAAATAGTTCAAATATCTGTGAAGAGAAATGACAACTTCTGGCAACAGAACTTCTGGCAGTGGAGAAACAACCAGTGGGCCAATCTGGGACCTTCTTCAAATCATCTCCCGGATTTTCAAGAGCTCCCTACCAAGGTTAAACTTTCACATCTATTGGTAACTATTACAAATCAACTCTTAACACGAACCTCTGTAGCAACCCCAATTTTAATACACTGACTTCGTGAAGATTTTACGACTTTTTACATTTTTGGATCAACAGTCCTCCGGATGTAGGTGATAACATCATACAACATTTTGATCCTCACAACTTGCCCCAAACATTGACATTTTTCAAATTGACATTAGAATTTTAGATAACCTTTTACACTTAGTTCATAAGCGTAAAGCCTAGTTTGATTCTTCAGCAACAACAAAAGTTGAAACTTTTCTTTCAAATATTGACATTTTTCAAATTGACATTTGAATTTTAGATAAACTTTTTGTTAGCTCAACTTTTGCCACTTCTGATATTGTTAACCCAATTCAGATATTTTTAGGCCGGCGAATTACCTTTACCTTAATACTAACTATTTTTAATCCATAAAAAACAGTTTCAATACTAATTCTGCTGTCTTATTCTTATGATAGGTAATTATTTATATTGTCAAGACGTTGATTAATAAACAATGGGATTTGCATTAATGAAACTTATTTATTTAATACAAACTAATGATCCAAAAATATAAAAGGTTATATAATCGTATAATAAAAGATGGCAATCGCTCTCTTCTTTTGCTCCTTCCAACAACCGTCATTCTGTAATAATTAGAAAATGATCGTGAGTTTACAACTTAGTGAGACAATTGTATTTCTGTTGACCCCGAGTAATAATTGGTCAACCCAACATCCTTGTTATCATCTGGGACAATGGGACAACGATGAAACAATTATCCTTGGTTCTATTGTTATCATCTGGGACAATGGGACAACGATGGGTCAACCTCAACTCTCCACAACCATACAATGACTCACCTTCAATTTATCCATACGGACACTAAACAATAAAACCTTATTGAAACTATGCTAGTAATGCGTCACGGCCGGCTTCGCTTGGTAACACTCACTTAATGCGCTCCAAATGCGTCTGTTCCCTTCAAAAGGGTCTAAGAGAGGTAACTTGGCCTTGAATTTATAAACAACACTGCGTCATCCACCGGATCGCATACGCCCGAACCAAAATATTATGATTTACCATTTTAATAAATTGGGTGGTATAACATTTTACACGTAGTTCATAAGCGTAAAGCCTATAGTTTAATATTTCAGCAACAACAAAAGTTGAAACTTTTCTTATGCAATTATCACTGGTTAGAGGAATGTTTTTCCAAATGAAATTTCAAAGAAAAACCATAGTTAGAATATAATTTTATTATTTTGACCAAATGCGATTCTATATAATCTTGGCATCATAATAATACCCAATGATGGCATCGGCCCGCTTCTTGTACTCGCCAATATTTTCCCCATTAAAATTCGTGCAATTCTCGAAATCGTTGACAATGTCAGGTGTCTCGTCGGGAGAAGCCATCGCAAACTTCAGAGCCGTAATTGAGTACAGCATTCCGTACAACGAATGCTTCTTCCATTGGTCCAGGAGCACTGCATAAGGGTAAAGTGCCTCTGGGTCACATCCAAGGCTTCGCAAGTGCTTGGAAAGGCTGTCATGGTAGACTTTTAGGTAATGATCTACTTTTTTGATGCACTCGGGCGGTGAATTGGCCATTAAAAAGTAGCTGATGTCCAAAGCTGCCGATCCAGGGCTAACCAGCTGGAAGTCCAGGAATTTCATGCTGGTTGGGCGATCAGATTCATCCTGGAAAGGTTTGTTGGTTAACAGGGATATTTTTGTATTTTAGTTTCTTATTTCGTATTTAAATGTTGGCGACTATTCAAAACACAATGGACACACATTTTTCAGACAGCACTAAAGCCTAGTTGTACCATCGGGGATCATCCTTCACCATTGTTCAGTTATCTAGGATACAATTGTTAATACAATGGTATCCTTAGAAACTGAGCCACGATCAAAGATAATCCCCGATCGTATAACTAGGCTTAGGCCCAGTTGCACGATCGTGGATTATCTTTGATCGAGGTTCAGAGATTTCTAAGGATACAATTGTATCCTAGGTAACTAAACCAAGGTCAATGATGTTCCACAATCGCACAACTGGGCCTTAGAAACTAAACCACGATCAAGGATGATCCACGATATTACAACTGGGCCTTCAAATTGACATCATTAGTTTAACCCCAATTTTACAATCATAGATTATCTTTGTTCGTGGTACATATGCCAAGGATTCCATTGTTGACACAATGTTGACGCTGTTTAACCATTGACATCATTAGTTTAAGTTCAGTTTTACAATTATAGGTTATATTTGTTCGTGGTACATATGCCTAGATTTCCATTGTTGACACAATGTTGACACAATCTTGGTACGTAGACCATTTGCTAGGATACGATTGTTGACATATTTTTGACATAATGGTATCTTAGGCAAATGTACAACGAACAAAGATAATCCACGATTGTGAAACGGGGCCTTAGTGCAATCAAGAATAAATGTCTAATTTATCTTTCGTAAAACTGATTTTTGAATATGCATCATTTTAGTGATACTAACCCATTGCGTTCAACTTTATTTTTTATACCTGTGATTGCTTTCCGAGGAAAACTTTTTCGATCATTAAAACAAAATATTAAGTTTGAGATTTTATCCGTAGTTACCAGTAAAAACAACCTTAAAAAATAGATGTAAAACGATAGAAATATACAACTATCTCAGGTAAATGATTAAGATTCACTAATGTGAAATCATAAACTGCAAAGTACTTAAAAAAAAGTCACTCTTTCTGGCGTAAACCTATTCGAATGTTATATTCTTTAACATACAGCATTCGAGACTTCTTAGGCATAGAAAATTTTATTCTACCTTTACCCTAGACTGTACATTTTGATAATATTTATTTTCCTGACTGATTAAGGGCCACCGATCAAAATGAATTGAAAAACATTAAAATCTATAAAGAATAATTTTAGTTTTGGTCAAAATTATTGAAATTTTGATAAAACGCCGAACAGTTGACGCAAAAAAAATGGACACACGTACAATCATGCTCACATAAATCTAGTACAAACAATTTGACATTTCTATATAAAATTTCTATTGTAACCTAATTTCTTGTACTAGATTTATGTGAGCATGACTATCCGTGCAGCATCACACTCAAATATCACATGCATTTCTGTCATCATTGCATAAGAAATTTCAATGTTTATGCTGCACTTACACGTGTTATATTTTTTGTTTTTTTTGCGTGAACTGTACATTGGTATTTTGAGATAATATTTGTAAATTTCACAAAAAATTAGCCTCATTTGTTCGAGGGGCAATGACTGAATTAGGCGATCATTTGAAAATTTATTTAGAAAACTTAAAAAAAGTGATTGAAATATGAACAAAATATTTGAAATTTTTACAAAATTGGACATTTTACAATAGTCATTGATATTTTTAAAGTAATCAATTAAAGTTGACCGTCATTATTGAAAATTTACAGAAAATAAGTGTAATTTTGGTAGAGATATTACGAATTTTGACGTAATAATTTTTTAATGACTTGATCTTCTGTTAATTATTTGACATTTTGAAAGCGTAATTTAGAAATTTCAATGACTACTCATAATCACTGTTATTATAACTTTGACAGTAAGCATTGAAATTTTTAATCAATGAATAATTTTTCATTTCATTGCAGATTATCATTGAAATTTAGACAAATTGCATTGATTTCTTGTTAAAATTGAACATTTTACAGTAATCATTAAAATTCTGATAGTAATCATTACAACGTTGACAATAGATATTAAAAATTTACTGATTTTTATTTATGAACAATTGCAATTTTGTTTAAAAATTAATTGCAATTGAATTTTTTACAGTGATCACTAAAAAATTTACAGTAAGCATTGTAAATTTGACAATATTTATAGAAATTTCATTTCAAAATATGCAAATATTAATTATTACTGACGATTATAGACATTTTGAACTTACGTATTGACAGAATAATTGGAAGTATCAATACTACTGCCAATCATTGAAATGTTGACATTAGGCTTTAAAATTTTGACTAAAAAACAATCACACATTCACAAAATAGAATATATTACAGTAGTCATTGAAATTTTGAGAGTTATGATTAACATATTAGGATTAATTATTGAAAATTCAACATAATAATTGAAACTTTTAAAGAACAATCGTAATTATGTTTATTAAAGGATATTATGTTTATAATGATGTTATTATTATTATTATTAAAATTTGATGGAAGTAATTGAATTTTCTCAAAGTGATCAAAAATTGATTGAGCAATTATTGGAAATTTGACAGTAATTATTAAAATTGCATCAGAATACATGCAAATATTAATTGTTGCTGGCAATCATTGTCATTTTGAACGTACGTATTAAAATTTTGACAGAATAATTGTAAATTTCAATTACTACTGACAATCATTGAAATTTTGACAGGAAGCATTAAAATGTTGAACAAAAAACAATAAAACAATTACAAAATAGAATATTTTCCGGTAGTCATTAAAATTTTGACAGTAATCATTAAAATATTGACAGTAATTATCGAAAATTTAATTCAATAACTAAAATTTTTAAAGAACGATTGTTATTTTGTTTAAAAAAATTGATGGAAGTAACTGAAATTTTTACAGTGATCATTAACAAATTTATAGTAATCTTTAGAAATTTTACAATAATTATTAAAATTTCATTTGAAAATATGCAAATATTAATTATTACTGGCAAATATTGACATTTTGAACATTTTTTTACAGAATTATTGTAAATTTCAATACTACTGACTGTCATTGAAATTTTGACAGTAAGTACTGATATTTTGATAAAAAGCAACTAAAAACTTACAAAATTTAACATATTACAGTAGTTATTGAAAATTTTACAGTAATCATTAAAATGCTGACAGTAATTAATGAAATTGGGCACAATAATTAAAAGTTAACAGAAAAATTGTACTTTTATTCAAAGTTTAATGAAATTTTGATGAAGGTAATTGAAATTTTCGAAGGGATCATTGAAAATTTTGTAGTAATCATTAGAAATTTGTCAATAATTATTGAAATTTCATCTAAATAAATATGGAAATATAAATTATTACTGGAAATCATAGATATTTAACGTCAATTTATATTTCTACTGACTAAATCATTGAAATTTCGAACTACGTATTGACAGAATAATTATAAATATCAATACTATTGACAATCATTGAAATTTTGACAGTAAACATTTACATATAGAAAAAAACAACAATCAAACGTTTACAAAGTAGAAAATTTTATAGGAGTCATTGACATGTTGACAGTAATCATTAAAATATTAAGAGTAATTATTTAAAATTTAACACAATAATCGTAATTTTTAAAGAACAATCATAATTAGGTTAATAAGTTATTAAAATATGATGGAAATAATTGAATATTTTCACAGAGATCAATTGACAGCAATTATTGAATTTTGACAGTAATTATTAAAATTTCAGCTGAATCCATGCAAATATTAATTATTGCTGGCAATCATTGATATTTTGAACGTACGTATTGAAATTTTGACAGAATAATTATAAATATCAATACTACTGACAATCATTGAAATTTTGACAATAAGCATTCATATTTTGAAAAAAAAACAATTAAAAATTTACAAAGTAGAATATTTTATAGTAGTCATTGAAATTTTGACTATAATCATTAAAATATTGAAAGCAATTATTGAATTTTAAATTTAACTCAATAATTGAAGATTTTAAAGAAAAATTGTAATTTTGTTTAAAAATTAATGGCAATTTTGATGGAAGTAATTGAAATTTTTACTGTAATCATTTAAAAAATTGATAGTAATCATTGGAAACGTGACTATAAATATTGAAATATCATCTGAAAATATGCAAACATTAATTATTACTGGCAATTATTGACATTTTTAACGTATACATTGAAATGTTTGTAGAATATTTGTGAATTCCAATTACTACTGACAATCATTGAAATTTTTACAGTAAGCATTGATATTTTGCCAAAGCAATCAACATTTACAAAATTTAACATTTTACAGTAGTAATGAAAAATATCACAGTAATCATTAAAATTTTGACAGTAATTATTGAAAATTGACACAATAATTAAAATTTACCAGAATAAATGTAATTTTATTTCAAACTTTACTTTATTGTAAAGAGAAGAATATTTTCCCATATCATAATTGTAATTTTGATTAAAATTTATAAAACAATTGATGAAAGTAGTTGACATTCTCACAGTGATTATTGAAAATTTTATAGTAATTATTAGAAATTTGACAATAATTATTGAAATTTCATCTGAATACATGGAAATATAAATTATTTCTGGCAATCATTTTCAACGTACGTATTGAAATTTTGACAGAGTAATTGTAAATTTAAATTTCCACCGACCAAATCATTGAAATTTTAGCAGTAAGTATTGAAATTTGCTTTTTACCAAGCAATCAAACATTTACAAAATTGAACATACAGTAGTCAATGCAATTTTGATAGTAATCATTAAAAATGTGAAAAGTCATTATTGGAAGTTTAACAGAATAATTAAACTTTTTGAAGAATAATTGTACGTTTGAGAGAAATAATTTATATATTGAGCACAGATTTATACTAAAAAAGTGATGAATAGTTTCTGACAGTAATCATTAAAATGTTGACAGCCATAACTGATATTATGTCAGAATAATCAGTAATCATTGATTATTTGACAGTAATCTTCTAAACTTGAACTCAAAAGCTCGCGACTAAACGATGATTTGTTTTTAGTTTTACTTCTGGACTGTGGAGCATACGCCGGGGGCTCGTCCTATACACTGCCTACTCAAAAAAAGCATCTGTTTGGCCACTTGTGGTATAAAATGGTATTAAACTATGCAATTCAAGCTCGTAATAATAAGTCTGAATTACTGGAATGTGTGTGGATTCATCCTGAGGTTTGAGGTAATGAATAAATTAATAAATATTCTTTCATTAAGTATGAATTAATTTAAAAATATCTTTCTGAGATTCAAGTCCAAAATTATTTTTGCAATTACTATTAATAGCAGCCTCTATTATATCTTAAAACATATTTTTAGACATTCTGCACAAATGGATTCAATGGGATCATTTTTAACTTCGCATAAAGTTAATTCGGAAACTGGACCATTTATTAAAGTTACCACAAATGAAATGTGCTGAACATATCACAAATAGATTGTTATGTACTCATGTACTTGATACCCTGTGATCTACTATTATCATAGGAATGGTAATTATTATCATTACTAACAGTAATATCGTAGGAATGGATATTATTATCACAACTAGCAGTAGCACTATAATGATTATTCTTGTCTCTACTTACGTCATATTTAAACATCATGTTATTACACCAGGAGTCTCCGTGAAAGATGACTGAATGCTCATCCACAGAAATAACACGTCTGTAAATATCTCGTACGTTATCACATACTTTTGCTAGTGCTTCAATTTTGGGACTTTGCTGCTCATTTTTATCATAAAGACTCATCAAGCTCTTGAACGAGTTGGTCACAAGATTGCAGAAATCGCCGTCCAAACTTGAAAACTTCTCGTGGACCTTGAGAAGCTTCTTAGTTAGTTCCTGGTAGCTTTCTTTGTCGTGGTACTTCAGTGCATGCGATAACGCGTGGTACCTTCCATACTCCTTGATGACGAACTCCAGATGTGCGTTGTCCATCGGAACCAGGCTGTCTCTAAGCTTGTAACCAGCTTGGAACAGGTCTTCTAGGATCAGTATTTCTCTCCTTGGGACGTCGCTGAAGCCGTAGAACTTGGTGATGCTGTTGAAGGGCTCTTTGGCCTTGCAGCGTTCTTGAAACTTGAGGAACGCAGGCATCACCTCGTTGTAGAACTTGATTTCGTTGATGAACAACTCACGCGCCATAATCTTCTCGCAGAATGCTTCATCGCTTGGTGTGCACTTGGCTACCAGATGAAGCTGCTTGTTCTTGCCGGTAATTTGTATCTTCACTATTAGGCTCACAAAACCTTTCTTCTTGTCGCTCGTTGAATAGCTTATAAGTGGGTCGAGTATGCCTTCGGTGGCGCAAATTTCATCAACCAGTTTCTTAAGCGGCGCTTTGTAAAGATCTTCCATGATTGATCGCTCAAAACTAACTAACCAGCAGCCACTGGTTTATTAGTTATGTACCATCACAAAGTAATTCGTCATGCGTTTAGTTCAAGCATTACATAATAACTATTTTCCGTGTCATCATATGCACAATGCTTCAAGAGCAATGCTTTATCATCTTCATATTGCCACGTCAACTACTATAACTAAATTTGAAGTGCGTGTGTTAAATTGCTGGTTATTAGCTCGTATGTCCTCCCATGGGAATTTGTATTATTTTTCAATTTCCACCCACATAAGAATTTTTGTAATCGTTTGATAAATATGTACCTACTAATTGTAGAACGATTATAACATATTAATTGCATTTTTTATGGACTTGATATGTAGCTGACAGAAATGAGCTCAGACTCAATCAATTTCCTATTGGATCAGCATTAAGTAAGCTAGTATACAGCATATCGGTTTGGTTAATTCCTTTCACGAACCTAATACATCTATGAAGGATATTTATTTCGGAATGCTGCAAATTCTTCGAAAGCTATTGCCCAAAATCAGTTGATCGAAATCTATTGCTCGAAAATATAATTCCTTGAAGGCTACTTTGAAGTACAAGTTCCTAGTAAAGATTTGGTTAGGTTAGGTTGGGTTAGGTTAGGTTAGGCTAGGTTATATAGTTTTTTTCCCCTGAAACATGCCAACGATCCCGGGCAAACTACGGATCTGTCGACGGGGGTTTTAACACCAGCCAAGCCCACACAACCAAATTAAAAAAAAAGGTTATATACAGGGTGTCCAAGATGAGGACCAACAGCACGGGGTGTTTAATTATTATAATATAATATAATTTTAATTACAAAAAAATTGCCCAATTTAGTGTCAGTAATATTCTTTTGAGAAAACCCAAATCATCCGCTTACTTCCGGAGATATTCGACAAAATCAGAAATCATGAAATTTCGTTTTTATTTTTTTTTTAAGTTATTTGAAAAGATAAAAGAAAACCAAAGGCTCTTCCTCAATGCCACATTTTTAGCTCAACAAGACAGCGTTTACAAATTTTCAGTACAACGTTTCGTTTCGAAGAAACCATCATAATTTTTTTTTATATAGCCTGTACGTAAAGTACACCCTGTATTAAATAGTATTTCCTATTACGAATTCAACGATTTATATCACAGTAAGATTTCTCATGTTTTTCCTTAATCCTTATAGTAAAACAGAATTTGAGGAACAACAAAAATTGTAGATGATTTTGAAATTTAGATTTCGTGTACGTATAATTTACATTATAATTATATTAGATTAGTCTTAAATCTCTAGCTTCATACGTAAATTCCAAATGTCATTTTTGTAGAATTGTGAAATTTGGAAAATTGTAGATATAATCTACACATTTTTAGATCTACAAGACAGCGTTTACAAATTTTCAGTACAACGTTTCGTTTCGAAGAAACCATCATCATTTTTTTTATATAGCCTGTAAGTAAAGTACACCCTGTATTAAATAGTATTTCCTATTACGATTTCAACGATTTATATCACAGTAAAATTTCTCATGTTTTTCCTTAATCCTTATAGTAAAACAGAATTTGAGGAACAACAAAAATTGTAGATGATTTTGAAATTTAGATTTCGTGTACGTATAATTTACATTATAATTATATTAGATTAGTCTTAAATCTCTAGCTTCATACGTAAATTCCAAATGTCATTTTTGTAGAATTGTGACATTTGGAAAATTGTAGATATAATCTATACATTTTTAGCTCTCCAAGACAGCGTTTACAAATTTTCAGTACAACGTTTCGTTTCGAAGAAACTATCATCAACCATATTTTTTTATATGGTCCGTAAAAAATGTACATCCTGTATTCGATAGCATTTCCTATTGCGAATTCAACTATTTATATCACAGTATGGTTTCTAATGTTTTTATTCCGAAAAAGGCTTATTAATACATTTCGAACATTTTCTTGTAGTAGGCGTTAAAATTATGACGACCAAGAAAAAAAATCTAATGTTAACCCAAAATAGGTAACAAAACAGTAACTAAAAATAATTTGAGTAGTTAATCTACAAGAGTTCTGGATCGCCCCCAGCAGAGATTTCGATAAATTTAATTGACGCTTTTAATTCGCGGTTTTAATCAATCACCGCGGGCAGTAACAATGGGTTGATTGCGGAAATCGCGAATTAAAAGCGTCAATTAAATTAATCTAAATATCTGCTGTGGGCGATTCAGAACTCCTGTTGCTTAACTACTAATTTGCCTAGAATAGTTGTGAAACATTGAAACATTATAACTATTTAGGACCACACTTATTATTTGTTTGCTGTGATATAAGAATTATTCTGTTCATTTAATAGCGACGAAGACTTACTTCAAAGATTACTTCGAGTAATCTCTTTCGAGCAATTTGATTTTGAACAATTTACCATTTTGATTTGCAACCATTTTATAATCTTTGTGATGTACATTTTTATAACCGAGTTTTTTTCAATAAAATTCAATGTCACAATGTTCAATGTTTTATTGGTGTGTTTTAATTGTGACACAATATACAAAATAGTTGATAACTATGTTGCAATTTTCCTAATCATTTTTTGGGAAAATCAATTTTTGAAAACTTTTTTTCATTTACGGGGAATACAATATATTCTCATTCTATACTAATAAGCAGCTCTAAAATCCAATAGAAAATTTATTTAAATTTGAATACCGACTGTGGAGCTGTTATGCAAATTTTTGATTAGTTTTTAGCAAAACGTGATAAGGCAGTATCAAAATTATCTGATAAAATATAAGTCACTTATTTATGGAAAACATAAATTATTATTCATTTAGTTCAGTATATTTAATTATTTCACTGTACTGTACAACAAACAATAGTAGAAAAAACACTATTGAGCATGGAAGCCCAACACAAAGCCCCTATAGAAAAGTTGGTAGCCAATATTTGCACCAATGAGGGCATTAATATCCCAACTGTTAATTACTCGATAGATCCAAAGAAGAAAGGTTTTGTTGCCTCAATAGTAAACATAGAAATACTTGGAAGAAACAAGCAACTACACCTAATAGCGAAGTGCATACCTACCGATGAAGCCTTTAGTGAGAACATCAGAGCTCGCAAACAGTTCCTCCAAGAGATCAAGTTCTACATGGAGGTAATGCCGTTGTACGCAACTCTTCAACAACGCTATGGTGCAAAGGAACCATTTGCTAGTATTGCCAAATGCTATGGTTATAATGACGCCCCTAGTAGCGAGATGTTCATCCTCGATGACCTAAGCCATGCTGGATACAAGCTTAAAGATAGCACACTTCCAATTGACAGACTCCACCTGGAGTTGGTTTTGAAGGAATACGGCAAGTACCATGCTGTTGCACTTGCCTACAAACATCATGATTACGAAGGTTACAAGGAGCTCATAACGAATATGACGAATATGCACAAAATACTGCTTTTGGAGTGCAAAACTACCAACATCATTATTATTGCTTGTAACAAAATTATGCAAATATTGAATCAAACGGAACATGGGGACATGTATGGAGCCTTCTGCAAGATGTGCGATGATCTTAAAGGAATTTACTTGCGGTGCACGACATTTGATGAACACGCTGTGGTCTTTCATGGGGACTCATGGTGCAATAATATATTGTTCAAATATGACGTGAGTTAATAAGTCTGCAAACTTTAATATCTATATCGAAATATTTTAGAAATCATCACAGCTTCCAGTAGATGTAAAACTAATTGATTTTCAAATGATTGGTGTTGGATCAACGGCTGTGGATGTTAGCTATTTGCTAATGGCCAACTCATCTCCTGAAGACCTGAAAAACGTGGAGCGATATTTAGAAGTATACTACAATAGCCTTGCAGACCATTTACGTTCTCTCGACTGCAATCCAGATATTATATATCCATACGCAACCTTCCAGGATCAATGGAGGAAGTACAGTATATATGGCCTCTTGTTCTCAGTTACAGCTTTAAATTTTGCTATGGCAACAGCTCAGGATGCTCCAGATTTGAGCAAGGAGTTTGAGAACTGTGTGAATTTTGTTGGTGAAGCCGCTACCGAGTATAAGAAACGTATTGAGGCCATTGTTAGGTATTACTACGATAACAGCATCATTTAGGCCCACATCTATAGTCCGTACTTGAGCATGAGTACAACTCAAGTCGTATATTTGGTTGCGTCATTTCAATATGCGTTTATGCACCAAACGCAACTAAATATACGACTTGAGTCGTACTCAAGTTCAAGTACGGACTTATAGTCCGTACTTGAGCTTGAGTTCCACTGAAGTCGTAAATTTGGTTGCGTATTTTCTATATACGTTTATACACCAAACGCAACCAAATATACGCAAATATTCGACTTGAGTTGGACTCTTGTTCAAGTACGGACTATAGATATGGACCTTACGATTTTGGATCAAAGATTTTTTTGTTTTGCTTTCCAAATATCACTTTTATATACAATTAATCTAATATGAAATTTTAAAATCAAAATCCGTTAAAATTTGTAAAAATTGTTTAGATGTATTGTTCAGAATTATATAGATCCTATGAACTATGCGTCTGTTTTAAGCAATTGTTCAAAAAGGTGGCAACGAAAAGATCATTAAAAAAATAAAATTACTAAAATATACAGGGTCCGTCATTTCACCTCCCGTCTTCTGTAGCTCAGTTACTAATTGAGTTAGGATTTTGATATTTTGCATACTTTACTTGCATTCCGTGGTGTATTTTAGGAAATTATTTCTGATTATACAGGGTGTCCCAAAAAAGTGTGACGTCTTGATAATGTGTATTTTTAAACTGCATAGTATATTTTTTGTTGTTTATTTGGGTGCCCTTTATGGATGCCTACATACCCATGAAATTTTGTTAAAATCGGTTCAATGATTTTAGCACAAAAAAATAAAACCTGAAAAAAATCAGTTTTGCACCATTGGTTAAGAAAATTAATAAGATATAAAAGTATGCCTTGTTAATAAAACCATACAAGGTACTCATTAAATAAGGTCTGATAGTTGCGTTAACCAAGTTTTATTTTCGAGTGATAATTTTATTTATACCACTTGCGTAATAATGCAATAATGTGAGGCAAGGAATTGAGTAAACACAGTGTTATTTATTTTTATCAACAATCAAATATGATTACATAATGCAAGATAACTTAAAATGAACCGAGCAGAGTTTGTAGTCAACACTGATAGTTCAAATTAAACTGTACATGATGGAAGACATCCAGCAAGCATCTCTTGAAAAATTGGTAGCAGATATTTGCCTTACTGAGGGCGTCGATAACGCGAAAGTGACCTATTCGAGTAATTGTGAGAAATATTTCAACATAGTGAAAATCCAAATCATCGGAACAAATAAGAAACTACACCTGGTAGCAAAGTGGGTACTAACACACCTGCATATCTGGAAGAAAGTGGAAGCTAGAGATAGCTTCGTCGATGAAATCGAGTACTATACAAAATTAATTCCATTATATGGCAGCCTTCAGGAACGGTTTGGCGCTAAGAAATCGCACGTCAGTGTGGCAAAGTGCTATGGATCTATTGATACAAACCAATCTGAAATGATTATCCTCGAAGATATGATACATAAAGGTTACGTGCTTAAGAATAGTTTGGTTCCAATGGACAAGCACCACCTGGCACTGGTTCTAGAAGAGTATGGAAAGTATCATGCTATTCTTCTAGCTTACAAGCACCACGATTCCATGGGATACAAACAACTGATCAGGAAAAATATTAATTTACATAAATTAGTCTTAAGCGCCCAACCATTGAAAATTCTCAGTGATGTATGTAAAAATCTGAATGATATTTTGGATCCCAAAGAGCATGGAAGTATGTATGAAGCATTCTCCGAAATGCTTAATGAACTAAAAGGACGACACACAATTGTAACAGCAAAGTATACTGAGTTTCCTATATCTCAGATGGGTTTATGGTACTACAATATTAAGGGCAAATCATGGTGCAACAATATGTTATTCAAATACGAGGTAAATATAAGTCTACAAGTTTATGTAATTCAGCTACATATAGACATAGAGAGTGCGCAATTGCTCATTGGTTATGATAATTTGTATGGAGTAGTTTTAACTTGTATCTACATTTTTTCAAAACTATAAAGCTCCCTATAAACTTCCAATCAATAAAATAGACACCCAATACATTATAATTTATATTTTAAACCCTTGATATGTATTAAATTATGTTTAATTGTCTCCCCAATCACTCATCTCCTCCAAAATTTCATCAAAATATTACCAAGATCATTGTTATTATCAAGATATCATCAGCAGCATATTCGAAGATAATAGTTTAGAATAAAAGTATGTATCTGAATTCTCTGTAATTTTAGGATGCTACAAAGCAACCTATAGATGTACAATTTCTGGATGTCCAAAACATTGGTCCTGGGTCTGCAGCTTTAGACATCAGCTACTTCTTAATGGCGAATTCCTCGCCCGAAGATATAAAGAACATAGACCACTACTTCAAAGTGTACTACGACTCCCTTGCAGAGAACCTACGTGACCTCAACTGCGATCCTGATTCTGTCTACCCGTACTCAATATTCCAGGAGCAATGGAAAATGCTCAGCGTGTACGGTCTAATATTCGCAGTTACAGCTTTAAAATCTGCCATGGCAGCATCTGAGGAGACTCCAGATTCGGTCGAAGACGTTAATTTTGTAGGCGAGCATGCCGAGCAGTACAAGAGACGCATTGAGGCTATTATCACGTATTACTATGAAACTGGGATTATTTAGATACTACAAATATCATTTGTTATTATTTAAATTGGATTAATTAGATTAAATTGGATGTATAAGGTGCAATGCAGTTATTTCGTTTATCTTGTAATTAAACAGACAACGTGCAGTCCCAAATTTCATTTCTTTGCCTCTTCGCCACCCCTCAGTGTGTGCCACCCAGGTATTACTGCGGCGGTTTCAGATCGGCGCAGAAACAGAGAGTCTTCGAGAGTTGCCGACGACCCGCGATCGCCGAGCGATCAGCTGAAAACATCACCAGACTCAGTAGAAGTGCGCCCTTCCGCTGAGCTAGCAATTAGCAATTAAGACCACCGCGCCAATCACGGGGTAACGGGGCTAATTAGCCACCTCGCAGCCCGTTAATTGGCGTAGCTACACCGCCCCCCTAACAATATACAATTTTCTTTTCTTTGAACAATAAATGTGTATAATATAAATCTTTGTAATTGCACTGTGTTGCGTCAAAGCTATGAAAATCTACAGCAAAATTAATTATTAATTACACTGGTCAACACGGAATTATTTTCCTAAAATTTAATTTTCTAAGTGTATCTAAGGTGCTAATTAGAAAAATAATATTGGTTTTTTTCTAGCAGCTCTACTTTTTGAAATAATACAATATCACTTTTTTTTATAAAGGTAATTTTTTTAACACAATTTCTTTAAAAATATTATTCAAAATCACTACAAAATCTTCCTTTGTAGAATTTTCTCGAATGCATGGCTTGAGGTTAATCTCCTTGTATACCCCAGCAATAATCTGGCATCATATGGATGTCCAATTTATCCTGACAACTCTCTTCCATTGTACCTTTATCATTCTGCATTATTTCATCTATGTGTGCGTGCAAATAATGAAGTTTAATACTACATTTTTTAAATTGGTCAACATACTCTCAACTAACTGAACAAAGTCATCCGAGTTAGGTTTCCCAGAAAACTATGGACCACCAAACAAAATTTTCACAAATTATGAATTTGTGTTACTTTATAATGTTCCTTTACAATTCAGAACATATACTAAACATTTAAAAGGATTGGTATTGGAATTCAGAGAATGCACAAATATGAAAGACAATATTAAAAAAAATGTGTAAAATTTATACCAAATATCAATTTAGGTTCAGCGAGAATATTTTCAACACTATACAAAACCTACTGTCACATTGACAATTAGCATATTAAAATAAAAGAAAAACTTTGAACAAATCCAAGGAAAAAAATTAAAGTAGAAATTTGTTGGGCGTTGTTATTATTATATTCTTATCATTATATTACATATCCGCCTGTATGGGCGGCTGAAATGAATAAATTTATTATTATTATTATTATTATTATTATTATACTGTCAGAATAACATATACTACTATACACACTGGCATCTCTTGCAAAATTATTTATTAATAATTATTATATTCTTATTACTCTCAGAATACATATTCAGCGTGTTAATACTAAGTTGTAACACCCAAAAATGGCAGTTAGAACTCATTGAGACAAACAACTTTTCTTAGTTAAAATTTTTGAATTGGAGCCCAAGTTCATAGTTATTTACGTCCTTTTGTTTTTTGAAAAATCGTCATTACCCCCTTATTATAAGGAATATTTAAAAAATACAAAAACGTTCAACATGCGCTTTCGGTTCTCTAAAACATTTGTATTTACAATTATTTTCTATTTCATCAAATAACAAAATGGCGATCGATCAAAAATTTCTAAGCCAGATATTTTAAAAACCAATCGATCGATTTTTGAAAATAAAACATTTATAAAATCTTTGAACTATCTTATAACATTTGTCTGTTTTGATAATTATGCATTTTTATACACAAATTATGCAAAATACGCACACAAATGATAAACGTGACAGACACTTTTCAAGATGAAGCAGAAATTTCTGAAGAACAAGATCAAAAAGTATTTAAATTTGAACGTTCCAACTAGAAAACACATGCCTCAACTTGTTTAATGGCCTAACTTAAGGTTAGCCTACTTTGTTTTAAATGATTGTTGCAGTTTGTATTTAAGGATTTCATAAATGTTTTATTTTCAAAAATCAATCGAGTTATTTTCAAAATATCTTGTTTCGAAATTTTTCTTCGGTCGCCATTTTGTTATTTGATAAAATAGAAAATAATTGTAAATACAAATGTTTTAGAGAACCGATAGCGCACGCTGAACGTTTTTGTATTTTTAAATATATCTTCAAATAAGGGAGTAATGACGATTTTTCGAAAAACAAAAGAACGCCAATAACTATGAACTTGGGCTCCAATTCAAAAATTTTAACTAAGAAAAGTTGTTTGTTCCAATGAGTTCTAATTGCCATTTTCGGGTGTTACAGCTTAGTACTAACACCCTGTATACACTCGGAATACGTATTCCAGTATTCACACTAGCATCTGCTTTATATCTGACTATAAATCTGTAACACAGTAAACTATAAATTATAAAGCGCAAGGTTACAGTAGTTAGACATGCTACGAATTATGTGTCTGTTTCAAGAAATTGTTTGATAAGGTGACATTGAAATTATCAGTAAGTAATTAAATTAGCCGAAATTTATGAGTGCTATTTGTTTGTATTGATAACTGTATTTGGTTATTTCTGTGGAGATAAAAAACATACTTTAGCCAAGTCTAAAGTAATTGCTGATAAGAAAATGAGTAATAAAGATGAAAAATAAATAATACTGAGAAATTGCAAGCTCATATCAAATTTTTGTAATGTTTATGTATATTTCATATTATTAACAGATTTTTCTCTAAATATACACAAACATTTCAAGAATCTGATATGAGCTGCACATCAATTTCTCCGTATATTTTATTTACGAAAAAATGCCCCAAAATAATATTGTCTCTAATTATTACTACTATTTTTTATAAATAACGTTTGTAAATCATACCTAGTCAAATCTGTATGCAATATTTTTTTATTTAGATTAGTCTACTGTAAGTTAATAAATGAATAGCGTCAATAATTCGCTATTTTCATTATGAAATATCTTCTACAGGGTGTTAAAAAAAGCTACCCTGTTTGACATTAACAACTTATAGATGGAACTCACTTAGGGAATTATTTAATTTATTTTACTTTTTTTATACCACAGATAAGAAAAATTTTGCTCAAAAAGCAAGTGAAGCAACCTATAAAATTTAGTTAATCATTTGTCTTTGCATGTACTTAATTTTAAAGTTTTGATGAGAATTGCAATTAAACAAAACTCACAGTAATTAATTATAATTAATAACATACATGAAACAATTTTTATATTGCAAATAAGACAAATTTAGTTCAAAAAGCAGTGAAGCAACATTTTAAAATCAGTTAATTATTTGTCTTTGTATGTACTTAATTTTCAACTTTTCATGAGAATTACAATTAAACAAAACTGGCAGTAAATAATTATAATTAATAACAAACAGGAATCAGTTTTTATATTACAGATAAGACAAATTAAGTTCAAAAAGCAGTGAAGCAACATTTTAAAATCAGTTAATTATTTCTCTTTGCATGTACTTAATTTTAAAGTTTTGATGAGAATTGCAATTAAACGAAACTGGCAGTAATCAATTATAATTAATAACAAACAGGAATCAGTTTTTATATTACAGATAAGACAAATTTTCACCAAAAAGCAAGTGAAGCAACATTTGAAAATCAGTTAATTATTTCTCTTTGTATGTACCTAATTTTAAAGTTTTGATGAGAATTGCAATTAAACGAAACTGGCAGTAATCAATTATAATTAATAACAAACAGGAATCAGTTTTTATATTACAGATAAGACAAATTTTCACCAAAAAGCAAGTGAAGCAACATTTGAAAATCAGTTAATTATTTCTCTTTGTATGTACCTAATTTTAAAGTTTTGATGAGAATTGCAATTAAACGAAACTGGCAGTAATCAATTATAATTAATAACAAACAGGAATCAGTTTTTATATTACAGATAAGACAAATTTTCACCAAAAAGCAAGTGAAGCAACATTTGAAAATCAGTTAATTATTTCTCTTTGTATGTACGTAATTTTAAAGTTTTGATGAGAATTGCAATTAAACGAAACTGGCAGTAATCAATTATAATTAACAACAAACATGAATCATTTTTTTTATATTATAGATAAAACAGATTTTGCTCAAAAAGCAAGTGAAGCAACCTTTGAAAATATTCAGGTATCTTCCACAAGGTGTTTCGAAATAAGCTACCCACTTTGCCATTAAATACTTATAGACTGAGCGAATTATTTATTTTTTTAAACTTTTTTTATACTACAGATAAGACAAGTTTTGCTCAAAAAGCAAGTGAAGCAAGCTTTAATAATCACTTATACAAATTTGAAAGTTTTGATGAAAATTACTATTAAACAAAACTCACAGAAATTAATCATAGTTAATAACAAACACGAATCAGTATTTATATTACAGATAAGACAGATTTTGCACAGAAAGCAAGTGAAGGAACATTTGAAAATCAGTTAATTATTTCTCTTTGTATGTACTTAATTTTAAAGTTTTTATGAGAAATGCAATTAAAGAAAACTGGCAGTAATCAATTATAATTAACAACAAACATGATTTTTTTTTATTACAGATAAGACAGATTTTCCTCAATAAGCAAGTGAAGCAACCTTTGAAAATATTCAGGTATCTTCTACAGGGTGTTTCAAAAAAAGCTACCTAGTTTTCCATTAACTACTTACAGACTTAGGGATTTTTTTCATTTTTAAACCTTTTTTATACCGCAGATAAGACAAATTTTGCTCAAATAGCAAGTGAAGCAACATTTGACAATTAGTTAATTAGTTGTCTTTGCATGTACTTAATTTTAAAGTTTTGATAAGAATTTCAATTAAACAAAACTGGCAGTAATTAATTGTAAGAAATAACAAACATGAATTATTTTTTTATATTTCAGATAAGACAGATGTTGCTCAAAAAGCAAGTGAAGCAACATTTTAAAATATTCAGGTATCTTCTACAGGATGTTTCAAAAAAGCTACCTAGTTTTCCATTTACTACTTATAGATTCAGGGTATTATTTCATTTTAAAACTTTCTTTATACCACAGATAAGACAAATTTTGCTCAAAAAGCAAGTGAAGCAACATTTGAAAATGAGTTAATTAGTTGTCTTTGTATATACTTAATTTTCATTTTTTTATGAGAATTGCATTTAAACGAAACAGGCAGTAATTAATTATAATTAATAACAATTATGAATCATTTTATATATTACATATAAGACAAAGTTTGCTTAAAAAGTAAGTGAAGAAACATTTGAAAATATTTACGTATTTTCTACAGGGTGTTTCAAAAAAGCTACCCGTTTTGCCATTAACTACTTATAGACTCAGGGAAGTATTTCATTTTTTAACCTTATTGTATACCACAGATAAGACAAATTTTACCCAAAAGCAAGTGAAGCAACGATTAAGAATCAGTTAATTATTTGTCTTTGTATGTACTTAATTTGAGGGTTTTGATGAGAATTGAAATTAAATGAAACTGGAAGTAATTAATTATTATTAATAACAAACATGAATCATTTTTTATATTATAGATAAGACAAATTTTGCTCAAATAGCAAGTGAAGCAACATTTGAAAATCAGTTAATTATTTGTCTTTGTATGTACTTAATTTTAAAGTTTTTATGAGATTTACAATTTAAAAAAACTGGCAGTAATTAATTATAATTCACAACAAACATGAATAATTTTTTATAGTACAGTTAAGACAAATTTTGCTCAAAAAGCAAGTGAAGCAATATTTGAAAATCAGTTAATTTTTTCTCTTTATATGTACTTAATTTTAATTTTTTTTATGAGAATTGCAATTAATTGAAACTGGCAGTAATCAATTATAATTAACAACAAACATAATTTTTTTTTATATTACAGATAGACAGATTTTCCTCAAAAAGCAAGTGAAGCAACCTTTGAAAAATATTCAGGTATCTTCCACAGGGTGTTTCAAAAAAAGCTACCAAGTTTTCCATTAACTACTTACAGATTTAGGGATTTTTTTCATTTTTAAACTTTTTTATACCGCAGATAAGACAAATTTTGCTCAAATAGCAAGTAAAGCAACATTTGACAATTAGTTAATTAGTTGTCTTTGCATGTACTTAATTTTAAAGTTTTGATAAGAATTTCAATTAAACAAAACTGGCAGTAATTAATTGTAAGAAATAGCAAACATGAATATTTTTTTTATATTTCAGATAAGACAGATGTTGCTCAAAAAGCAAGTGAAGCAACATTTTAAAATATTCAGGTATCTTCTACAGGATGTTTCAAAAAAGCTACCTAGTTTTCCATTAACTACTTATAGATTCAGGGAATTATTTCATTTTTAAACTTTTTTAATACCACAGATAAGACAAATTTTGCTCAAAAAGCAAGTGAAGCAACATTTGAAAATGAGTTAATTAGTTGTCTTTGTAAATACTTAATTTTCAAATTTTGATGAGAATTGCAATTAAACGGAACTGGCAGTAATTAATTATAATTAATAACAAACATGAATCATTTTTTTAAATTACAGATAAGACAGATATTGCTCAAATATCAAGTGAAGCAACATTTCAAAATCAGTTAATTATTTGTCTTTGTATGTACTTAATTTTAAAGTTTTTATGAGATTTACAATTAAACAAAACTGGCAGTAATTAATTTTAATTAACAACAAACATGAATAATTTTTTATAGTACAGATAAGACAAATTTTGCTCAAAAAGCAAGTGAAGCAATATTTGAAAATCAGATAATTTTTTCTCTTTATATGTACTTAATTTTATTTTATTTAATGAAAATTGCAATTAATTGAAACTGGCAGTAATCAATTATAATTAACAACAAACATGATTTTTTTTTTATATTACAGATAGACATATTTTCCTCAAAAAGCAAGTGAAGCATTCTTTGAAAATATTCAGGTATCTTCTACAGGGTGTTTCAAATAAGCTACCAAGTTTTCCATTAACTACTTACAGACTTAGGGATTTTTATCATTTTTAAACCTTTTTTATACCACAGATAAGACAAATTTTGCTCAAAAAGCAAGTGAAGCAACATTTGACAATTAGTTAATTAGTTGTCTTTGCATGTACTTAATTTTAAGGTTTTGATAAGTATTTCAATTAAACATAACTGGCAGTAATTAATTGTAAGAAATAACAAACATGAATAATTTTTTTATATTTCAGATTAGACAGATGTTGCTGAAAAAGCAAGTGAAGCAACATTTGAAAATATTCAGGTATCTTCTACAGGATGTTTCAAAAAAGCTACCTAGTTTTCCATTAACTACTTATAGACTCAGGGAATTATTTCATTTTTTATTAATAATCAGTTAATTATTTCTCTTTGTATATACTTAATTTTAAAGTTTTGATGAGAATTGCAATTAAAGAAAACTGGCAGTAATTAATTATAATTAATAACAAACATGAATCATTTTTTATATTACAGATAAGACAATTTTTGCTTAAAAAGCAAGTGATGCAGCATTTGGAAATCGGTTAATTATTTGTCTTTGTGTGTACTTAATTTAAATTTTTTGATGAGAATGGCAATTAAACAAAATTGGCAGTAATTATTTATAATTAATAACAAATATTAATCATTTTATAATCAGGGCACTCAAGTAATATACTTTACAAATTAGATGGTTAGCTCTAGTTGGAACGTAATTACTACAATTATATAAAAATGCAAGGCGTAATTGCATAATTTAATCATTTGTTGTGCAATCGTTCTGATCTGTTAACCATTTTGAATCGATTTATGCATCTAGAACATTATGTTTTTGTGTAATTATAATACAGAATTATCAAGTCGTATTACTATGAAATTTAAATCTTTTTAAAAAAATTGATAGTATACAGGGTCCGTCATTTCACCTTCCGTCTTCAATAGCTCAGTTACTAATTGAGTAGGGATTTTGATATTCTGCAGACTGCAGTTGCTTTCTAGGGTATATTTCAGGAAAATATTTTTGATTATACAGGGTGTCCCAAAAAAGTGTGACGTCTTGATAATGTGTATTTTTAAATTGCATGTATATTTTTTGTTGTTTATTTGGGTGCTCTTTATGGATGCCTACATACACATGAAATTTTGTTAAAATCGGTTCAGTGATTTTAGCACAAAAAAATAAAAATTGAAAAAAAACAGTTTTGTACCATTGGTTAAGAAAATTAATAAGATATAAATGTATGCATTGTTAATAAAACCATACAAGGTACTCATTAAATAAGGTCTGATAGTTGCGTTAACCAAGTTTTATTTTCGAGTGATAATTTTATTTATACCACTTGCGTAATAATGCAATAATATGAGGCATGGAATTGAGTAAACACAGTGTTATTTATTTTTATCAACAATCAAATATGATTACATAATGCAAGATAACTTAAAATGGACCGAGCAGAGTTTGTAGTCGACACTGATAGTTCAAATTAAACTGTACATGATGGAAGACATCCAGCAAGCATCTCTTGAAAAACTGGTAGCAGATATTTGCCTTACTGAGGGCGTCGATAACGCGAAAGTGACCTATTCGAGTAATTGTGAGAAAGATTTCAACATAGTGAAAATCCAAATCATCGGAACAGATAAGGAACTACACCTGGTAGCAAAGTGGGTACTAACACACCTGCATATCTGGAAGAAAGTGGAAGTTAGAGATAGCTTCGTCGATGAAATCAAGTACTATACAAAATTAATTCCTTTATATGGCAGCCTTCAGGAACGGTTTGGCGCTAAGAAATCGCACGTCAGTGTGGCAAAGTGCTATGGATCTATTGATACAGAACAATCTGAAATGATTATCCTCGAAGATATGATACATAAAGGTTACGTGCTTAAGAATAGTTTGGTTCCAATGGACAAGCCCCACCTGGCACTGGTTCTAGAAGAGTATGGAAAGTATCATGCTATTCTTCTAGCTTACAAGCACCACGATTACATGGGATACAAACAACTGATCAGTGGAAATATTAATTTACATAGATTAGTCTTAAACGCCCAACCATTGAAAATTCTCCGTGATGTATGTAATAATCTGAATGATATTTTGGATCCCAAAGAGCATGGAGGTATGTATGAAGCATTCTCCGAGATGCTTAATGAACTAAAAGGACCACACATCATTGTAAGAGATGTGAATACTGACTTTCCTATACCTCAGATGGGTTTATGGTACTACAATATTAAGGGCAATTCATGGTGCAACAATATGTTATTCAAATACGAGGTAAATATAAGTCTACAAGTTTATGTAATTCAGCTACATATAGACATAGAGAGTGCGCAATTGCTCATTGGTTATGATAATTTGTATGGAGTAGTTTTAACTTGTATCTACATTTTTTCAAAACTATAAAGCTCCCTATAAACTTCCAATCAATAAAATAGACACCCAATACATTATAATTTATATTTTAAACCCTTGATATGTATTATATTATGTTTAATTGTCTCCCCAATCACTCATCTCCTCCAAAATTTCATCAAAATATTACCAAGATCATTGTTATTATCAAGATATCATCAGCAGCATATTCGAAGATAATAGTTTAGAATAAAAGTATGTATCTGAATTCTCTGTAATTTTAGGATGCTACAAAGCAAGTTATAGATGTACAATTTCTGGATGTCCAAACCATTGGTCCTGGGTCTGCAGCTTTAGACATCAGCTACTTCTTAATGGCGAATTCCTCGCCCGAAGATATAAAACACATAGACTATTTCTTGTTTGTGTACCACAGTGCCATTGCAAAGAACCTGCGTGACCTCGGCTGCAATCCAGATTATATATATCCTTACTCAAAATTGGAGAAGCAATGGAAGATGCTCAGCGTGTACGGTCTAATATTCGCAGTTACAGCTTTAAAATCTGCCATGGCAGCATCTGAGGAGACTCCAGATTCGGTCGAAGACGTTAATTTTGTAGGCGAGCATGCCGAGCAGTACAAGAGACGCATTGAGGCTATTATCACGTATTACTATGAAACTGGGATTATTTAGATACTACAAATATCATTTGTTATTATTTAAATTGGATTAATTAGATTAAATTGGATGTATAAGGTGCAATGCAGTTATTTCGTTTATCTTGTAATTAAACAGACAACGTGCAGTCCCAAATTTCATTTCTTTGCCTCTTCGCCACCCCTCAGTGTGTGCCACCCAGGTGTTACTGCGGCGGTTTCAGATCGGCGCAGAAACAGAGAGTCTTCGAGAGTTGCCGACGACCCAGCGCTGCCCCTGAGTCTTCGAGAGTTGCCGACGACCCGCGATCGCCGAGCGATCAGCTGAAAACATCACCAGACTCAGTAGAAGTGCGCCCTTCCGCTGAGCTAGCAATTAGCAATTAAGACCACCGCGCCAATCACGGGGTAACGGGGCTAATTAGCCACCTCTCAGCCCGTTAATTGGCGTAGCTACACCGCCCCCCTAACAATATACAATTTTCTTTTCTTTGAACAATAAATGTGTATAATATAAATCTTTGTAATTGCACTGTGTTGCGTCAAAGCTATGAAAATCTACAGCAAAATTAATTATTAATTACACTGGTCAACACGGAATTATTTTCCTAAAATTTAATTTTCTAAGTGTATCTAAGGTGCTAATTAGAAAAATAATATTGGTTTTTTTCTAGCAGCTCTACTTTTTGAAATAATACAATATCACTTTTTTTTATAAAGGTAATTTTTTTAACACAATTTCTTTAAAAATATTATTCAAAATCACTACAAAATCTTCCTTTGTAGAATTTTCTCGAATGCATGGCTTGAGGTTAATCTCCTTGTATACCCCAGCAATAATCTGGCATCATATGGATGTCCAATTTATCCTGACAACTCTCTTCCATTGTACCTTTATCTCTCTGCATTATTTCATCTATGTGTGCGTGCAAATAATGAAGTTTAATACTACATTTTTTAAATTGGTCAACATACTCTCAACTTACTGAACAAAGTCATCCGAGTTTGGTTTCCCAGAAAACTATGGATCACCAAAACAAAATTTTCACAAATTAAGAATTTGTGTTACTACATAATGTTCCTCTACAATTCAGAACATATACTAAACATTTAAAAGGATTGGTATTGGAATTCAGAGAATGCACAAATTTGAAAGACAATATTAAAAAAAAATGTGTAAAATTTATACCAAATATCAATTTTGGTTCAGCAGGAATATTTTCAACACTATACAAAACCTACTGTCACATTGACAATTAGCATATTAAAATAAAAGAAAAACGTTGAACAAATCCAAGGAAAAAAATCAAAAGTAGAAATTTGTTGGGCATTGTTATTATTATATTCTTATCATTATATTACATATTCGCCTGTATGGGCCTCTGAAATGAATACATTTATTATTATTTTTATTATTATTATACTCTCAGAATAACATATACACCCTGGCATCTCTTGCAAAATTAATTATTAATTATAATTATATTCTTATTATTCTCAGAGTACTCTCATATACTCTCAGAATACACTCGGAATACGTATACCAGTATTCACACTAGCATCTGCTTTATATCTGACTATAAATCTGTAACACAGTAAACTATAAATTATAAAGTGCAAGGTTACAGTAGTTAGACATGCTACGAATTATGTGTCTGTTTCAAGAAATTGTTTGATAAGGTGACATTGAAATTATCAGTAAGTAATTAAAATAGCCGAAAATTATGAGCGCTATTTGTTTGTATTGATAACTGTATTTGGTTATTCCTGTGGAGATAAAAAACATACTTTAGCCAAGTCTAAAGTAATTGCTGATAAGAAAATGAATAATAAAGATGAAAAATAAATAATACTGAGAAATTGCAAGCTCATATCAAATTTTTGTAATGTTTATGTATATTTCATATTATTAACAGATTTTTCTCTAAATATACACAAACATTTCAAGAATCTGATATGAGCTGCACATCAATTTCTCCGTATATTTTATTTACGAAAAAATGCCCCAAAATAATATTGTCTCTAATTATTACTACTATTTTTTTATAAATAACGTTTGTAAATCATACCTAGCCTTATCTGTATGCAAGATTTTTTTATTTAGATTAGTCTAATGTAAGTTAATAAATGAATAGCGTCAATAATTCGCTATTTTCATTATGAAATATTCAGGTATATTCTACAGAATGTTAAAAAAAGCTACCGAGTTTGACATTAACAACTTATAGATGGAACTCACTTAGGGAATTAGTTAATTTATTTACTTTTTTTATACGACAGATAAGACAAATTTTGCTCAAAAAGCAAGTGAAGCAACCTATAAAATTTAGTTAATCATTTGTCTTTGTATGTACTTAATTTTAAAGTTTTGATGAGAATTGCAATTAAACCAAACTCACAGTAGTTAATTATAATTAATAACATACATGAAACAGATTTTATATTGCAAATAAGACAAATTTAGTTCAAAGAGCAGTGAAGCAACATTTTAAAATCAGTTAATTATTTGTCTTTGTATGTACTTAATTTTCAACTTTTCATGAGAATTACCATTAAACAAAACTGGAAGTAAATAATTATAATTAATTACAAACAGGAATCAGTTTTTATATTACAGATAAGACAAATTTTCACCAAAAAGCAAGTGAAGCAATATTCGAAAATCAGTTAATTATTTCTCTTTGTATGTACTTAATTTTAAAGGTTTGATGAGAATTGCAATTAAACGAAACTGGCAGTAATCAATTATAATTAATAACAAACAGGAATCAGTTTTTTATATTACAGATGAGACAAATTTTCACCAAAAAGCAAGTGAAGCAACATTTGAAAATCAGTTAATTATTTCTCTTTGTATGTACTTAAGTTTAAAGTTTTGATGAGAATTGCAATTAAACGAAACTGGCAGTAATCAATTATAATTAACAACAAACATGAATCATTTTTTATACACTGTATCAGCCAAATGGAATAAATTCCGAAATTAATATTTCCGAAACAGTTGAAGATAGGGACAGGACATTGTACATGAAATATGTCTAGAATTTTCTGAAGAATCCAAAAATTGAATAATATACCAGGTGTTGCATTTAAAATAAGAAAGTTGGTATTGGCCACGGTCACATGACACACCCTGTATAAAAAGTATTTGTTGAAAAAAATGCGCAACTAAAAATAACAATCGACGTGTCCGAGAGTTTTTTCGAACACGCCCCCATTTATTTATTATCGAATTTATTCCATTTGGCTGATGCACAGTGTATACTAGATAAGACAAATTTTGCTCAAAAAGCAAGTGAAGCAACATTTGAAAATATTTAGGTATCTTCCACAAGTTGTTTCGAAAAAGCTACCCACTTTATCATTAAATACTTATAGACTCTGCGAATTATTTCTTTCTTAAACTTTTTTTATACCACAGAAAAGACAAGTTTTGCTGAAAAAACAAGTGAAGCAAGCTTTAAAAATCAGTTGTACAAATTTTAAAGTTTTGATGAAAATTACTATTAAACCAAACTCACAGTAATTAATTATAGTTAATAACAAACACGAATCAGTATTTATATTACAGATAAGACAAATTTTGTTCAAAAAGCAAGTCGGGCAACATTTGAAAATCAGTTAATTATTTCTCTTTATATGTACTTAATTTTAATTTTTTTTTAATGAGAATTGCAATTAATCGAAGCTGGCAGTAATCAATTATAATTAACAACAAACATGTTTTTTTTTAATATTACAGATAAGACAGATTTTCCTCTAATAGCAAGTAAAGCAACCTTTGAAAATATTCAGGTATCTTCTACAGGGTGTTTAAAAAAAAACTACCAAGTTTTCCATTAACTACTTACAGACTTAGGGATTTTTTTCAATTTTAAACCTTTTTTATACCACAGATAAGACAAATTTTGCTCAAAAAGCAAGTGAAGCAACATTTGACAATTAGTTAATTAGTTGTGTTAGCATGTACTTAATTTTAAGGTTTTGATAAGAATTTCAATTAAACAAAACTGGCAGTAATTAATTGTAAGAAATAGCAAACACGAATAATTTTTTTATATTTCAGATAAGACAGATGTTGCTCAAAAATCAAGTGAAGCAACATTTTAAAATATTCAGATATCTTCTACAGGATGTTTCAAAAAAGCTACCTAATTTTCCATTAACTACTTATAGATTCAGGGAATTATTTCATTTTTAAACTGTTTTTATACCACCGATAAGACAAATTTTGCTCAAAAAGCAAGTGAAGCAACATTTGAAAATGAGTTAATTAGTTGTCTTTGTATATAATTTTTTTTTTTTTTTTAATGAGAATGAGCAATTAAACGAAACAGGCAGTAACTAATTACAATTAATAACGTGTAACGGTCCGGTATTGCCACCGACGGACACTGTCTTTTAATTATTAATTGCGCGCCTGGACCTCCACCGTAGGCAACCGCACATGTTTTTTTTAAACGTGACGTGTTTTCGTTTCTACGTGTGATTTTTAAAAATCGTCGCGAGACGCTACCATGAGAGAGAAGCAGGTCACCTTCCCTAGAGTGCAGACGTGCCACGAGGTCACAGTTTTCTTTGGTATATCACCAACCGGTTTCCGGGATTCAAAACGTGAACTCATTTAACCACCCTAAGAGGGATTGACGGCACCAAGCACAAGGCAAGGGAGGGTACTGTACGACTCAACTCCATACGCTCACAACATCAGAGTAAGTAATTAAACCCGACATTTTTCTTTTCGTAAAGACACGTGTCCGGCCATTGTTACTAAGGCCATGTGCTTTACAGGCGTTTTTTGGGTAAGGGCTAAGTAACCCAGCCAGCCAGGTCTTGGCTAGGGGCAGCGACCATCCTGCCAGAGTTGCTCTGAGGTCTGGAATTTAGTGACGGCGTTCCCGACGATTATCGGCGGCCGCACGTCCAGGAGCCGAGTCCAGAACCGCCAGCGAAGCCGCCGCGAGGAACGCAGGCCAGATCTTTATATATTTTTTGTTCTCATTTGCGCTTTAATTTCATTTGATATATCGTTTTTTTCTTTTGTGTAAAATTTGCATTGCGTGTTTCGTGTCGTACGTGTTTTGCGTTTTTGTAAGAGGGAGGTGGCTCCGACGGCCCTTCGCATCGCGCGATTACGTGTTCGCGGTATTCGGCCGAATATAGTGAACCCTGCGTGATAGGGTTGCGGACGGAGGGATTTCTTTCAGGAAGCGTAGGCACGGCGTCCTGTCTTTTGTGTGAATAAACGCAGATATTTTACACCACAAAATTCACACCTGTTATTGTTTGTTCCCCCCACGTTTTCTCAATCGGGCATTCTTTTCAGTTTTACTTCCTATTCTCACTGCGAGATTTAAATCTGGTGGTGTGGGCGCCAGATGGTCAGCCGTTGCGACAGTTCGTAATTTCTGAACTTCGCTGACTGTCTGCCGTCAACCCACCAGGTAGGGTGGAGCCCCCCTTTGCGACGAAGTAGTGGCGAGGTTAAAATTGCGTGGAGCCTTTTTTTAACCCCCCCCCTCTCCGACACCGAGAGCCTGGCCCTCGTCGCTGCTTCGAAGGGACCCTCCACTCGCTCCGCGGCCTAACGCGCTGATAACCCTTCAGGCACGTCACAAACAATTATGAATCATTTTTTATATTACATATAAGACATATTTTGCTCAAAAAGCAAGTGAAGCAACATTTGAAAATCAGTGAATTATTTGTCTTTCTATGTACTTAATTTTAAAATTTTGATGAGAATTGCAATTAAATAAAACTCACTGTAATTAATTATAATTAATAGCAAACATGAATTATTTTTTATAGTACAGATAAGACAAATTTTGCTCAAAAAGCAAGTGAAGCAGCATTTGAAAATCGGTTAATTATTTGTCTTTGTGTGTACTTAAGTTAATTTTTTTTATGAGAATGGCAATTAAACAAAATTGGCAGTAATTATTTATAATTAATAACAAATATTAATCATATTATAATCAGGGCACTCTAGTAATATACTTTACAAATTAGATGGTTGGCTCTAGTTGGAACGTAATTACTACAATTATATAAAAATGCAAGGCGTAATTGCATAATTTAATCATTTGTTGTGCAATCGTTCTGATCTGTTAACCATTTTGAATCTATTTATGCATCTAGAACATTATGTTTTTGTGTAATTATAATACAGAATTATCAAATCGTATTTCTATGAAATTTAAATCTTTAAAAAAAATGATAGTATATAAATTGGTTGATAATTTTACTTATATAACTGCTGCATGATAAGGCAATTATATGAGGCACGAAATTAAGTAAACGCTGTTATTTATTTATGTCAAAAAATAGATATGATTACACATTTCAAGATAACTATAAACGAATAAAGCCGAATTTGTATTCAGCACTTATAGTGCGCATTAAACTATACACGATGGAAGACGTCCAGCAAGCTTCACTAGAAAAACTGGTAGCCAACATCTGCCTTGCTGAAGGCGTTGAAAACGCGAAAGTGTCGTACTCGAGTAATACCAAGAAAAAAGGTTTCGTTGCAAACATGGTGAAAATCCAAGTCATCGGAACAAATAAGGAACTGCACCTGGTAGCAAAGTGCGCACCAACAGACGAAACTTTTAGGGAGAACATTGAAGCTCGCGAAATGTTCGTCCAAGAAATCAAGTTCTACACAGAGTTAATGCCGTTGTACTCAAGTCTTCAGGAGCGCTTTGGAGCAAAGAAATCGCGCGTAAGCGTGGCAAAGTGCCTTGGATGCGTTGATACACCTAAATCTGAATTGATTGTCCTCGAGGATCTGATGCGAAGAGGTTACGTTCTTCAGAATAGCTTGGTGCCGTTGGACAAGATGCACCTGGAATTAGTTTTGAAGGAGTACGGAAAGTATCATGCTATTCCGCTAGCTTACAAGCACCACGATTTCGTGGGGTACAAAAACCTGATCGGGAATATGACCACAATGCACAAATTATTTTTAAACTCAAAAACCATGGAAATTCTCATTAATGCATGCAATAACTTAAAAGATATGTTGGATCCCAAAGAGCATGGGGGTATGTACGAAGCATTCTCCAAGATGTGCAATGATGTAAGGGGAATATACAAGACTTTCACAATTTCTGACGAATATTCAGTAATCTACCACGGAGATTCATGGTGCAACAATATGTTATTTAAATACGAGGTAAATATAAGCCTACAGTTTTATGTAATGGATCAACATCGTGCAGACAATAAGAGTACTTAACTGCTCATTGGTGATGATTGGTGAATTTACAATGGTGAATTTGAAATAGAATTTGCGATTGTGCTGTTGGTGATGATTGGTGGATTTGCAAAGAATAGTTTAAATTTCTATCTATATTTTTTGTCAGAAGTAATAAGTTAACTGCTCATTGGTGATGATTGGTGAATTTTCAATGGTGAATTTGAAATAGAATTTTCGATTGTGCTGTTCGTGATGATTGGTGGATTTTCAAAGAATAGTTTAAATTTCTATCTATATTTTTTGGCAGAAGTAATAAGCTAGACACCCAATACATTATAATTGAGGCTAATAGAACAACAGAGGACTAATCCACAAAACCTAATAGTTCCAATATAATTTTTTTTTTGTATCTTCCGTACATTTTCTAGGCAATTGAAGCATTTGCAAAATATATTTAAAAACTACAAACCAAGATACTGCAAGTCGATAGCTTGCAGTATATTTGCCTATCAAAAAGACCGATGAGGTTCAAGAAAATTTCATTTATCTCCATTGTGTATGCTGTAAAATAATTACTTTTTGTATCTTCAGTGCATTTTCTTGGCATGACATTTGCAAAATATATTTCAAAACTGCAACTTTTTTTGTATCTCCCGTATCTTTTCTTGGCAATTGAAGCATTTGCAAAATATATTTAAAAACTACAAACCAAGATACTGCAAGTCGATAGCTTGCAGTATATTGGCCTATCCAAAAAACAGATGATGTTCAAGAAAAATTGATTTATCTCTATTGCGTATGCAAGAGTTAGTCCACTCATAGCCTCAATTTATATTTTAAATCCTGGATATGTATTAAATTATTTTTAATTGTCCTCCATTCGCTTATCTTCTGCAATAAGCTTATCAACAAGTGTGGCATATTTAAAGATAATGCTCTATCATTAAGGCCCGTATCTATAACTCGTACTAGAGTTTTAGTTCGACTCAAGTCGTACATTTGGCTGCACATTTTCTATAAACGTTTATGCACCAAACGCAACCAAATATACGCAAATATACGACTTGAGTCGAACTCATGCTCAATTACGGACTGTAGAGATGAACCTAAATGGACCTAAAAGTAAGTATCTGATTTTTGTTGTAATTTTAGGATGCTACAAACCATCCAGTAGAAGTAAAATTGCTGGATTTCCAAATCATTGGTCCTGGATCTGCAGCTTTGGACATCAGCTACTTCTTGATGGCGAATTCCTCGCCCGAAGATATAAAAAACATAGACCACTACTTCAAAGTCTACTACGACTCCCTTTCAGAGAACCTACGTGACCTCAACTGCGATCCTGATTCTGTCTACCCGTACTCAATATTCCAGGAGCAATGGAAGAAATTCGGCGTTTATGGTCTAATATTCGCGGTTACAGCTCTAAAGTTTGCAACAGCTGCACCTGAAGAGACTCCAGATTTGGTCAAAGACTTTGAGAAAAGCGTCAATTTTGTAGGCGAGAATGCCGAGGAGTACAAAAGACGCACTGAGGCTATTGTTAGGTATTACTATGAAGCTGGGATAATTTATATTCTGATATAATGTATTATTTTTATTGAGGAATATAGAAATATATAATTTATATCTCATTTATCAATCTTACAGTTTTTTTTTTGCTGAAGAAGTAATTCATTTCGTTTAATCAAACTCTTGGTTAAAGTTTCACTATATTGATAGAAGTTTCTCTGCAATAATAACACAATTTTTAGTATACGTAAAGCACAAGTAATTTCCTTTATAATAACACCACAATTTTTGCTTGACTTGCATTATTAATTAAATTGAAAGCGTGTGTGGAAATGAAACACTAACCAAGTGTTTCATTTTTGTTTTTGTGTTTTTCTATTAAAAATTTGTGAAACTTAACCAAGTGCTTCATTTATACTAATTTAATGGTGTTTCACCAAGTATTAACCACGAATTCATAAAATCTAATATATTTTTTTGCTTGACTTGCAATATAAAGTAAATTGAAAGTGTGTGTGGATACCACTCGGTGAACTTGGTGACATTATGATTTGGTAAAATGAAACACTTGGTTAGGTTTCACACACTTTCAATTTAATTAATAATGCAAGTCAAGCAAAAATTGTTCTGTCATTGTAGAGGAAATTATATCACTATAGTGAAACTTTAACCAAGTATTTGATTTAACCTGGTCATCATGTTTCACCAAATGTTTTACCAAATGGCATCCACACACACGTCCAATTTGATTTGTATTTCATATATTTTCTAATACTATACCACATTGTAGTACTCTGCAAACCCTATGATCTATAATTTTATTAAGTATATCATTTTTTACTTTCACTTACATGGAAATCATGAAAATTTTGGAAATCAAGTAAACAGGTGATAGAAATACAATTGCTCAATTCCAACACTACGTTTCATTTTTTTCGTGTTTGTAGACTCAAATATTTGGCTTAGATCGAAGAATTCTGTATCATTTTTTCAATTATTTATATTTGTATTACAAACAAAACACTACGTATCATTTTCTTGTGTTTGTAGGTTCGAATATTTTGCTTACATAAATGACTTCTGCATCATTTATTCAATTATTTATATTTGTATTACAATGAAAACACTACGTTAAATTTTTTTGTGTTAGTAGTCTCAAATATTTTGCTTACATTTAAGAATTCTGTATCATTTTTTTCAATTATTTATATTTGAATTACAAAAAAAAGATTCCAATTTGAAAATTTGAAAATTGAACTTTGCTTATGCAAACCAATCTATCATCCTTTTTATTTTAGCAAATTTTTAACATATTCTCTATTAATAATTATAATCATAATGCCTAATAATAATAATAATCCCTACGGTCCTCCACCTATAGCGTAATTGGTTGCTGGTCATTATTTGGCAGTTAAATATATCCCAATTACATTATTTAAAGTAATTAATCATGTAAAAAAATCATTCCTACTTGAAAATTTTAAGATTAAAATTTGCTTACTCTAACCAATGGTTTTATACCTTTTCTTTCTTTTACATATTTTTTTTTAAATTTATATCAGCTTACCAAGTCAGTTTTTCGAAAATGTATTAAGATAGATTTGTATAATTTATATACTTAGCTGATAAAACAAATATTTGGCTGCATCCACTGACTTTTATTCAGTATTTTGAAAATAATTGTAAAAAATGTTAAAAAAATTATACTGAAACTGCCAATAGTACAAAATTGGGTGGTATTCGAAAGTCGTATTGGAATGTGAGATGAGGAAAAGTGTAGATTCACTGTTTCGAAATAAATTTAAGCAATTACGCGTATGTGTTTCAAGAATGCGGATAATGAATTGAAATCTATTGGAGCAAAAGTGTGGTAGATTATTTCCTGGTGGTGCCAATTATCGTAGCAGGAGATAACTGCCAATTAATTGCCAAAAAAGCAAATAAGCCAAAAAACATTTCAACTGCAACTATTTCAAAATTTGGTGGTACTCCAAAGTTGTGTTGGAATGGGAAATGAGGATAAATGAAGGTCCACTGAAGATCCATAGTTTGTATAGCTGACATTATAAATTTTTGACTCTCTCCACTGAATTTGCTTCACTATTTTAAAAATCATAGCAAAAAATGTGAATAAAATGATACTGAAACTGCTAATAGTTCAAAATTTTACGGTATTCCAAAGTTGTATTGGACTATGAGATAAGGATAAATGAAGATCCACTCATATGAAAAAAATCTATGCAATTACGTAACTGACAAATTTTTAGCAGTCTTCACTGACATTTCGTCACTATTTTGAAAATAATAGTAAAAAATGTAAAAAAAATATACTGAAACTGTAAATAGTTCAAAATTTTGCGGTACTCCAAAGTTGAATTGGACTGTGAGATGAGGATAAATGAGGATCCACTCATATGAAAACAATCTATGCAATTACGTGGCTGACAAATTTTTTGCTGCCTCCACTGACTTTTCTTCACTATTTTGAAAATCATAGTAAAAAATGTATACTGAAACTGCAAATAGTTCAAAATTTGGTGGTACTCCAAAGTTGTGTTGGAATGTAAGATGAGGATAAATGAAGATCCACGCTTTTGAAAATAATCTATGCAATTACGTGGCTGACAAATTTTTAGCTGCCTCCACTGACTTTTCTTCACTATTTTAAAAATCATAGTAAAAAATGTATACTGAAACTGCAAATAGTTCAACATTTGGTGCTACTTCAAAGTTGTATTGGAATGTAAGATGAGGATAAATGAAGACCCAGTCTTTTGAAAAACATGTATGCAATTACGTGGCTGACAAATTTTTAGCTGCCTCCACTGACTTTTCTTCACTATTTTGAAAATCACAGTAAAAAATGTAAAAAAAAACATACTGAAACTGCAAATAGTTCAAAATTTGGCGGTACTCCAAAGTTGTATTGGACTGTGAGAAGAGGATAAATGAAGATCCACTCACATGTGAGGAGTAGTACCGATTATTAGTACGGATTATTATTATATGAAAAAAATCTATGCAATTACGTGGCTGACATATTTTTAGCTGCCTCCACTGACTTTTCTTCACTGTTTTGAAAATCATAGTAACAAATGTATACTGAAACTGCAAATAGTTCAATATTTGGTGGTACTCCATAGTTGTATTGGACTGTGAGATGAGGAAAAATGAAGATCCACTCATAAGAAAAAAATCTATGAAATTACGTGGCTGACAAATTTGTAGCTGCCTCCACTGATTTTTTTTTTCACTATTTTGAAAATAATAGTATAAAATGTTAAAAAAATATACTGAAACTGCAAATAGTTCAAAATTTGGCGGTACTCCAAATTTGTATTGGACTGTGAGATGAGGATAAATGAAGATCCGCTCATATGTAAAAAATCAATGCAATTACGTGGCTGACAAATTTTTTGCTGCCTCCACTGACTTTCCTTCACCATTTTGAAAATCATAGAAAAAAATGTAAAAAAAAATATACTGAAACTGCAAATTGTTCAAAATTTGGCGGTACTCCAAAGTTGTATTGGAGTGTGAGATGAAGATAAATGAAGATCCACTCATATGAAAAAAATATATGCAATTACGTGGCTGACAAATGTTTTGCTGCCTCCACTGACTTTTCTTCACTATTTTGAAAATCCTAGTAAAAAATGTATACTGAAACTGCAAATAGTTCAAAATTTGGTGGTTCTCCAAAGTTGTACTGGAATCTGAGATGAGGATAAATGAAGATCCACTCATATGAAAAAAATCTATGCAATTACGTGGCTGATAAATTTGTTGCTGCCTCCACTGACCTTTCTTCACTATTTTGAAAATCATAGTAAAAAATGTATACTGAAACTGCAAATAGTTCAAAATTTGGTGGTACTCCAAAGTTGTATTAGAATGTAAGATTAGGATAAATGAAGATCCACTCTTTTGAAAAAAATCTATGCAATTACGTGGCTGACAAATGTTTAGCTGCTTCCACTGACTTTTCTTCACTATTTTCAAACTCATGGTAAAAAATGTAAAATAAATATACTGAAACTGCAAAAAGTTCAAATTTTGGCGGTACTCCAGAGTTGTATTGGAATGTAAGATGAGGATAAATGAAGATCCAGTCTTTTGAAACAAATCTATGCAATTACGTAGCTGACAAATTTTTAGCTGCCTCCACTGACTCTTCTTCACTATATTGAAAATCATAGTAAAAATGTAAAAAAATAAACTGAAACTGCAAATAGTTCAAAATTTGGTGGTACTCCAAAGTTGTATTGAACTGTGAGATGAGAATAAATGAAGATCCACTCATATAAAAAAAATCTCTGCAATTAAGTGGCTGACAATTTTTAGCTGCCTCCACTGACTCTTCTTCACTATTTTGAAACTCTAAGTAAAAAATGTAAAAAATATATACCGAAACTGCAAATAGTTTAAAATTTGGTGGTTCTCCAAAGTTGTATTGTATTGTGAGATAAGGATAAATGAAGATCCACTCATATGAAAAAAATCTATGCAATTACGTGGCTGACAAATTTTTTGCTGCCTCCACTGACTTCTCTTCACTATTTTGAAAATAATAGTAAAAAATGTATACTAAAACTGCAAATAGTTCAATATTTAGTGGTACTCCAAAGTTGTATTGGAATGTAAGATGAGGATACATGAAGATTCACTCTTTGAAAAAAAATCTATGCAATTACATGGCTGACAAATTTTTAGCTGCCTCCACTGACTTTTCTCCACTATTTTGAAAATAATAGTAATAAATGTATAAAAAACATACTGAAACTGCAAATAGTTCAAAATTTGGCGGTACACCAAAGTTGTATTGGACTGTGAGATGAGGATAAATAAAGATCCACTCATATGAAAAAAATCTGAGCAATTACGTGGCTGACAAATTTTTGGCTGCCTCCACTGACTTTTCTTCACTATTTTGAAAATCATAGTAAAACCTGTATACTTAAACTGCAAATAGTTCAACATTTGGTGGTACTCCAAAGTTGTATTGGAATGTAAGATGATGATAAATGAAGATGCACTCTTTTGAAAAAAATCTATGCAATTACGTGGCTGACAAATTTTTGGCTGCCTCCACTGACTTTTCTTTACTATTTTGAAAATCATAGTAAAAAATGTAAAAAAATATTCTGAAACTGCAAAAAGTTCAAAATTTGGCGGTACTCCAAAGTTGTATTGGACTATGAGATGAGGATAAATGAAGATCTACTCATATGAAAAAAATCTATGCAATTACGTGGCTGACAAATTTTTTGCTGCCTCCACTGACTATTCTTCACTATTTTAAAAATCATAGTAAAAAATGTTAAATAAATATACTGAAACTGCAAATAGTTCAAAATTTGGCGGTACTCCAAAGTTGTATTGGACTATGAGATGAGGATAAACGAAGATCCACTCATATGCAAAAAATCTATGCAATTACGTGGCTGACAATTTTTTTGCTGCGCCACTGACTTTTCTTCACTATTTTGAAAATCATAGTAAAATATGTATACTGAAACTGCAAATAGTTCAACATTTGGTGGTACTCCAAAGTTGTATTGGAATGTAAGATGAGGATAAATGAAGAACCAGTCTTTTGAAAAAAATCTATGCAATTTCGTGGCCGACAAATATTTTGCTGCCTCCACTGACTATTCTTCACTATTTTGAAAATCATAGTAAAATATGTATACTGAACCTGTAATTAGTTCAAAATTTGGTGGTATTCAAAGTTGTATAGGAATGTTAGATGAGGATAAATGAAGATCCACTCTTTCGACAAAAATCTATGCAATTACGCGTATGTGTTTAAAAAAGAATGATGATGAATCGAGATCTATTGGAGCAAAAGTATGGTAGATCATTTCCTGGTGGTGGTAATTATCGGAGCAAAAGATAACTGCCAATCAATTGCCAAAAAAGCCAAAACGCCAATAAACATTTTAGCTGCTTCAAAAACTTGACGGTAATCAATCATAGCAGGATAAATAGACTAATAGAGACAAAATAGAATATACAATACACAATACAGAAAAGCAAACAAATAGAGTAATAGCAAACAACTCTTAGTGCTACAATTTAAGAATAAAAATTTGAAGTACAATTTGTATGCCCATTTTACAAGTAAAATGGGCAATAGAGGTTTTTTTTATTTCTACTTGTGTACTCACCTCATATTTGAACATAAAATTATTGCACCATGAATAGACATTTTATTTCAGAAACCTGTCAACAGTCATTTTTATGAATTTTTCTCTCTTACAGAATACAGTATATCAGTAATAAAAACGCACATTTTTTTCTGTATTATCTCTTTAACCGAGATTCGAATTTATGAAATATTTACTAACGATGTATAAAATATGAAAATGTGTAGTGTTTTTCTTGGTTTCTCGAAAATTTGAAAAGTAAAATTAACGATTTTCTGAAATAAACGATTCAATTATATAATCCCCATCTCCGTTAATCCAAATTTTGGGCCATCAATCAAATCATTTATTTATATATCATGTCTCATACATCATAAATCATGTTTACATTTATATAATCCCCGCTTCAAAGTAATATTTAATAATAGCTTCAGTTCTTCTCTGGTACTCGTTTGCATGTGCACCAACATAATTGACGGCGTTTGTAAAATCTTTGGCCAAGTCAGGTCTCTCGTCGGCTCCAGCCAATGCGAATTTCAAAACTGTAATCGACATGAATAAACCATACAGGCTGTACTTCTTCCATTGCTCCAAGAATACAGAGTTCGGAAATATGACATCTGGGTCACAGTCGAGTTCACGCAGGTGTTCCGCAAGGCTATCGTAGTAGACCTTCAAGTAATGGTCTGTATTCTTGATCATCTCCGGGGAGGAATTGACCATCAAGAAGTAGCTGACGTCCAATGCAACTGAACCAGGGCCCATTATTTGGAAATCGACGAACTTTACGCTTACAGGTTCACTGGACTGGTTCTGAAGTGAAATTTTGGGCAGTAGTTTTTTATTTTATTTTTACTTTTGTACTCACCTCGTATTTGAACATGAAATTATTGCACCATGAATCTCCATGGTGAATGACTGCATGTTCATCTACGGTTGTTACAGTGTAGTGGATATTATCCAGAGTGTTGCAAACTTTAGAGTAAGCTTCGTACAAAGCATCGTCTGAAATTAGATTGTCTTTCAGATTGTTCAAAGCGTTTACGAAGATGTCCATGGCAGCTGTGCCGGAAGTCATGCTACTCAAATTCTTCACACTTTTGATTAGTTTCTTGTACGCTTCGAAATCGTGGTGCTTGTATGCCAAAGATATAGCGTGGAACTTTGCGTAAGCCTTTAATACGAATTCTACGTGCGCGGAATCCATTGGAACCAAACTGTTTACAATATTGTATCCGTCGTAGATTAAATTCTCAAGAAAGATCAGTTCACATTTTGGCGAGTCGTCGTAGCCAAAGCACTTGCATGCAATATCGACTGGATGCTTAGCTCCATAGCTTTGCTGTAATGTCCTCAGCAATGGCCATACCTCCATATAAAAACTGATCTCCTGCACGAAGACTCTGCGTATGTTCAGATTTTCCCTGAAGACGTCATCCAGTGAGGCGTACTTGATGATGGCGTGCAGTTTCTGTCCATCATCTCCTGTGATCTCCATTTTCGCTATGTTGCCCATGAAACCACTTTGAGGGCCGTCTGTGAAGTACTTACATTTCGGGTTAATTATTGATTCCTTGGAACAAATTTCCTTAACCAAGTTGGCGACAGATGCTTTGTGGACGTCTTCCATGATTGCTGCATTTAATTTGGCTGGACGCGTAACACGTACACATTTATGCAGCAGTAAAAATAATGTGAACACGTTTAGATAGTCGTTCCTGACGGAGCAACACTATCAACTTTTATTTGAACTTCGGATTGTTAAAACAAAACTGATTGCAGTTAATTGCCTGTTGAATAAATTAAAAACAATATGAGCTCGTTTGATGTGGTAAGTTACGCATGTATCTTCTTGGATTCATAAGTAGGAATTTAAATACAACCTGGATCAAAATCAAATTGATCCAACATTATCTGAAGTGTATTTATTACAGCCAATTGGAATTTATAATATTTATAATATAGAAATATAGAATACAGAAATATTTAGAATTACAATACTTTGCAATATTCCTTTTCGATCCGCAAAAAGTGAAGTTAATTTTGATTAAGTTAATGAAAAAATTTCAATCAACAACTATCAGTTTTGATATCAACTTCAGTCAATTAGCATTCTGCACACAGTCAAATCGCCTAGTCAATCCGAAAAAGAATAATCTGTCGATCTGCAAATCTTCTAGTGAATCTATAGGAGCTGGTACATATATCTACTTATAAAAGGCGATTTGACCCTAGTGAATCCGAAAAAGAGTGATCTGTCAATCTGCAAGTCTTCTAGTGAATCTATGGGATCTAGTACATATATCTACTTATAAAAGGCGATTTGGCCCTAGTGAATCCGAAAAAGAATGATCTGTCAATCTGCAAGTCCTCTAGTGAATCTATAGGATCTAGTACATATATCTACTTATAAAAGGCGATTTGACCTTAGTGAATCCAAAAAAAAATAATCTGTCAATCAGCAAGTCTTCTAGTGAATCTATAGGATCTAGTACATATATCTACTTAAAAAATAAAGTTAATTTGCAAAATGCTTAATACGCCGGCAAAATGGTAAGTCTGTTCACAAAATCCTGGTTTTATTTGTAGGCTGTGAATCTGCAGAATATAAATCTAATATGCAAACCATCTACTTATTCTGATTAATATCAGTGAATTTGATAAAAGCGCTGTCAAAGTACAAAATACCCAGTCAATTTGCAAGTCTGGCAAATTTTGCAAAAAGCTTAGTCACTTGTAAATGCTTTTCCAATCGGCTAAGATTAATAATAATAATAATAATAATAGTATATTTATTGATGCCATCACAGATATAGTGTCACATGAATATAAGGTACACATAATATAATAAGGTACAAGTATTCTAGCTAATCTGCATAGTGCCCTATAAGTTTGCAACATACTTAGTCAATCTACACGATGACCAATCAATCTACAAACTCTTGTCAATATGCAGAATGTCTTAAGAATGTGATGGTCTGACCAAGTCACAAATTGATAAGATATTTTGAAAATTAGCAGGACTTTTTTATAGATTAAAATTCACTAAATATTTTACGAAATTGACTGAATGGTTTGAAGATTGACTTAATATTCACTAAATATTCTGAAGATTGATGGCAGAAGGTATTCCTACGGATTCACAGGTACTTTGCAAATTGGCAACACAATTCGTGCTTTGTGTCAATATTCTGAAAATGTACTATTAGATTTTGTAGATTGATCAGAATTTCTTAAGTTTATTTGCTGATTTTGCATTCTGCCTATTCTCAACTGTGACTGGGTTTTGTATAAATTGACTTAGCATGCTTTGGTTTGACAATACATTCTATATATTGACAAGATGGTTAGAAGATTGATTTAAGCCCAAAAGGATATCACAATGTCAATCACTAGAACAATACTTAGTTAAGCTGCAAATTTCCGAGTAAATCTCAAAGATAACAAAATCTGTAAAATTCATATTCCATCAGCAGAACGCTGCAAAGCTAAATACAAGTCAATTTGTAAACTAGTAAATCTAAAACATGCCAAGTGAACCTACAGAAAACTAGTAAATTTTTATACTCAGTTTCCACAAAGCTTAGTTAATATATAAAATGTTAACTGTCAGAAAAATGTCTTGATAATCTGCAGAATTGCTAGATATAAAAAGTCCAGTCCAATCTGTAAAATTTACAGTCAAATTCTGCACCTAGTAAATTTTCAGAATATATAGACAATTTGGAAACCGTCAAATCTGTAGAAAGTATTATTATTCTAAATAATGTCTAGTTAATTTGCATAAAACCTAGTCAATTTACAAAGATGTTCGTAATTTGTCAAGACTCTCAAGTAAATATTCAAAATCTAAATTTTGAAAAATCTGGAATACTTAATCAATCTACACAATAATTAGTAAATTTTTAATATGTCAAATTGAAAAAAATCTAGTTAATATATAAAATGTTAACTGTCAGAAAAATGTCTTGATAATCTGCAGAATTGCTAGATATAAAAACTCCAGTCCAATCTGTAAAATTTCCAGTCAAATTCTGCAATGCCTAGTAAATTTTCAGAATATATAGTCAATTTTCAAATACTCAAATCTGTAGAAAGTATTATTATTCTAAATAATGCCTAGTTAATTTGCATAAAACGTAGCCAATTTACAAAAATGTTCGTAATTTGTCAAGACTGTCACGTAAATATTCAAAATCTAAAATTTGAAAAATCTGAAATACTTAATCAATCTACACAATAAATAGTAAATTTTTAATATGTCAAATTCAAAATATCTTGGCAGTCTTTAGAAAGCCTAGTCAATATTCCAAATGAAAATTGGGTGAAAATGCCTAGTAACTCTAAGGTCCATTTGTACGCTCGTGAATCATCCTTGACCATCGTTCAGTTTCTTAGGATACAATTGTTAATACTATGGTATCCTTAGAAACTGAACTACGATCAAAGATAATCCAAGCCCCAAGGCCCCAAGATTATCTTTGATTGTGGTCCAGTTTCTAAGGATACTATTGTATGAAAAATTGTATCATAGGTTACTGAACCATTATAAAGGATAGTGCACGATGGTACAAACTTTGATCCTTTTTGACAATGGTTCAGTTAGCTAGGATTCAAATGTTGATACAATGGTATCCACAGAGACTGAACTGTTTTACGATCGTGGATTATCTTTGATTGTGGTTTAGTTCATAAGGATACCATTGTATGAAAAATTGTATCATAGGTTACTGAACCATGATCAACGATGATGCATGATGGTACAAACGTTGTTCCTCTTTGACAATGATTCGGTTAGCTAGGATACAAATGTTGATACAATGGTATCCACAGAGACTGAACTGTTTTATACGATCGTGGATTATCTTTGATTGTGGTTCAGTTTCTAAGGATACCATTGTACAAAAAATTGTAGCATAGGTTACTGAATCATGATCAAGGATGCTGCACGATGGTACAAATGTTCATCCTCTTTGACAATGGTTCAGTTAGCTAGGATACAAATGTTTATACAGTGGTATCCACAGAGACTGAACTGTTTTACGATCGTGGATTATCTTTGATTGTGGTTCAGTTTCTAAGGATACCATTGTATGAAAAATTGTATCAAAGGTTACTGAACCATGATCAAGGATGGTGCACGATGGTACAAACGTTGATCCTCTTTGACAATGGTTTAGTTAGCTAGGACACAAATGTTGATACAATGGTATCCACAGAGACTGAACTGTTTTACGATCGTGGATTATCTTTGATTGTGGTTCAGTTTCTAAGGATACCATTGTATGAAAAACTGTTACTGAACCATGATCAAGGATGGTGCACGATGGTACAAACATTTATCCTCTTTGACAATGGTTCAGTTAGCTAGGATACAAATGTTAATACAATGGCATCAACAGAGACTGAACCAGGATTAAAGATAATCCCAGATCGTACAACTGGGCTTAAATCAATCTTCAAACCATCTAGTCAATATATAGAATGTATTGTCAAACCAAAGCATGCTCAGTCAATTTATACGAAACCCAGTCACAGTTGAGAATAGCCAGAATGCAAAATTCGCATATAAACTTGAGAATTTCTGATCAATCTACAAAAACTACCAGTAAATTTTCAGAATATCGACACAAAGCACGAATTGTGTTGCCAATTTGCCAAATTCCTGGGAATCCGTAGGAATGCCTTCTGCCATCAATCTTCGGAATATTTAATGAATATTAAGTCAATATTCAAACCATTCAATCAATTTCATAAAATAGTCAAGTAAAATAGTTCATCTAGTCAATATATAGAATGCAATGTCAAATCAAAGCATGCTCAGTCAATTTATACGAAACCCAGTCACAGTTGAGAATAGCCAGAATGGAAAATTCGCAAATTAACTTTAGAATTTCTGATCAATCTACAAAATCTACTAGTAAATTTTCAGAATGTCGACACAAATTGAATTGTGTTGCCAATTTTCAAAATACCTGTGAATCCGTAGGAATGCCTTCTGCCATCAATCTTCAGAATATTTAATGAATATTAAGTCAATATTCAAACCATTCAATCAATTTAGCAAAATAGTCAAGTAAAATAGTCCATCTTATCAATATATAGAATGTATTGTCAACCAAAGCATTCTCAGTCAATTTTTATGAAACCAAGTCACAGTTTAGAATATCCAGAATGCAAAATTCGCAAATAAACTTAAGAACTTCTGATGAATCTACAAATCTACTAGTAAATTTTCAGAATGTCGACACAAAGCACGAATTGTGTTGCCAATTTGCAAAATACCTGTGAATCCGTAGAAATACCTTCTGCCATCAATCTTCAGAATATTTAATGAATCTTCAATCTTCAAACCATTCAATCAATTTCGTAAAATATACAGTGAATTTTAATCTATAAAAAAGTCCTGATAATTTTCAAAATATCTTATAAATTTGTGACTTGATTAGACCATTGCATCTACAAAACATCTAGTGAATTTTTAGAATGTCCACACAATGCACGAAATTCTTAGCCAATCTGCAAATGATATTTTTATGATCAGATATGGTGCACTTCAAATTTTAATTAACATAATAACTTGTAATTTGCAAGAGATTAAATTATTGGACCTCATTGCTATAATTTCTTCGTTATCCGTCATTCGAATCACATTTAGTCACAAAATTGGGCAAATTTGACAAAGAAACGTTCGTTAAAAAAAATTACATTCGTTCAGTAACTCTTAATACAATGAAATAAAAACATATGAATATGCACGAGGTAATTTAGTGTAGTGCAGTGGTGGTGTAGTTAGGTCTGTATCTTCTGAATAGTCCGGGGTTCGAATCATATCCCTTTTCAAGTTCAAATTGAGACCAATCAAGTTCAAATTGAGACCAATCAATTTCAAATTGAGGCCAATCAAGTTCAAATTGATACCAATCAATTTCAAATTGAGACTAAAAAAAATCGAGTTGACACTAAACAATATCAAATTGAGAATAAACAAATAAAATTGATATTGTTTAGTGTCAACTTGATTTTGTTTAATCTCAATTTGAACTTGATTGGCCTCAATTTGAAATTGATTGGTCTCAATTTGAACTTGATTGGTCTCAATTTGAACTTGAAATGGTATAGTAACAAAATTGGGCTGATTCGCCTGTGGCAGATTCTAATAAATATAGCAAATAATCGTGTAGCTAAGCAAAAACCCATTACTAATTCATTAAAAAATATATTACCTATTACGTAGGTTCAGAAACTTTTCATAAAATTAAATCATGCCATTGGTTTTTGCCAATCTTCATGCAATATTTTCCAAAAATCGGTAAACATAAAAGTATCAACCAAGTAATTTTAGATTTACCCACTTCAATTCAAATAATTATCTTACTAACAAAAATAACTTCATCAAAGTTACACAGATGTGCGATGATGTCTCTTCGATACATCAAAAAATATGAATATGCACGAGGTAATTTAGTGTAGTTTAGTGGTGGTGTAGTTAGACCTGTATCTTCTGAATAGTCCTGGGTTCGAATCATATCTAGTAACAAAATTGGGCTAATTCGCCTGTGGCAGATTCTAATAAATTTAGCAAATAATCGTGAAGCAAAGCAAAATAACATTTCTAATTCATTAAAAAAATATTACCTATTACGTAGGTTCAAACACTTTTAATAAAATTAAATCATGCCATTGCTTCTTGCCAATCTTGATACAATATTTTCCAAAAATCGGTAAACATAAAACTATCAACCAAGTAATTTTAGATTCACCCACTTCAATTCAAATAACTATCCAACTAACAACAAATAACCTAATCAAAGTTACACAGACATGCGATACAATTTTAAAATAAAAATGTTGATAGTGTTATCTGCTTACAATTATATTCAAATTTTATATATAAATATTGATATACTGATCACATGCATTACATTTATTTTCTTTAATAAGAGCCATAAAATGGAGTTCTAACTTTCAAAGGCTCAATCAAGTTCTTGATAGATTTTATCAGAATTCCGTCTTTTCATCAATTCTGTCCTATAGAGTATGCTGTAAGTAGTTACTGCACATAAGCGAACATTTTCTCTCAATTAACTACTTACAGGATACTTTATAGGACAGAATTTATGAAAAGACCTAACTCTGATTAAATTGATTCCCGGTTTTAATTACCCTATTGTAAATGCTGCAATTGTAATTAGCGTACTTGCAATTGTCGCATATATTCTATTGTGATTGCCTGCGGTGATTAAAACCGCCGATTACAATCGCGAATCAATTAAATCAAGATCGCTGCTGAGGGCGATCTAGAACTCTTATTGGTTAACTAATTATCATCTAAAGACTTAAATTTTAACCATACCATTATAGGCACCATTATTTTAATATTTAATGAATTTGAACACAGTTTTGATAATAACTTGTAGGATGTGCGATTTTTATGTCAAGTCGAATTTGCGAAATTGGCCTGATTTCATTTTCTTTGTTAATTTTCATATTTAATAGCATTTAAAAAAAGTCGAAATTTTGTTCACCGATTTTTCGTTCGTGTTAATCACACAGTTTCTGATTCGGCTATTTTTTTTAATTTTCTGATCCAGGAGTGAGATCTACAAATCTGTGGAAATAATCTTAAAAAAATTAGTAAAATTCTTCGGTAACCGAGCTGGTTATTTTTGCAGGAACATTTGCAGGATTAACATTAAAATCAAAATCGGAACGAAGAGTCAAATTATGATCACCTTGTGTAAAATAAAATTATGTTTTCCGAAAAATTGGAAATTTCAATAATTATTGCGACTATATTTTTTTCTAGACCGTTTTTGTTTTCTGGTTGTGTCGGTCAACCAGACAGTTTCTGATTCAGATAACGAAGACACGTTAAAAAGTCCTATTTCTTCCACAGTCCGATCGAGGACAGTTTATGATTCAGATAATGGAGACTACTTCATTTTAACATGTATAAACTTGTATAAATTTCAATGCAAACGGGCTTAAATTTGATGAAACCTAGGTATATAGTGTGAATTTTTTTATAGTTCGTGGAAAATTGTAATAATTTCATGGTAAACTGTATAATTTTCATGGAAAATTTTCTACGGAAATGAGTATAAACTTCACAAATCGCAAATTTAGTAGCAAACTGAATACATTTTATGAAATAAACGGTATATATTTCATGAAATCATGCACAAACTTCTATAATCTTCTATAGTCTTTACGGAAAATTTTAAACACCATGGAAATGAGTACAAATTTCAAGGAAAACTTCAGAAAACGCAAATTTAGTAGAAAATTTGACAAATTTGATGAAAAATGGTGTATTTAATGAATTATTTCTTTCAAATTTTTGGAAACTTGCCTATTGTATGGGAAAATGTGACCAATTTAATGAGAAATGGTATATTTCATGGATTATTTCCCAAATTTTTTACAAAATTGCCAATTGCATGGGAAGTGAGTACAAATTTCAAGGAAAACTTCACAAAATGCAAATTTAGTAGAAAATTGGACAAATTTGATGAAAAATGGTATATGTCATGAATTCTTTCTTTCAAATTTTTGCAAAAATGCCTATTGCATGGGAAAATGTTACCAAGTTGATGAGAAATGGTATATTTCATGGATTCTTTCCCAAAATTTTTGGAAAATTGCCTATTGCATAGGAAGTGAGTACAAATTTCAAGGATAACTTCACAAAATGCAAATTTAATAGAAATAAAACGAATATATTTCATAAAATCATGCACAAACTTTTTAGAAAAATGCCTAATATATGACAAATTGTATCACTGTATACATTTCATCGATTATTGTATAACTTATGACAATAAGTTATAAACTTATATAACTTTCATGGAAATTTGTAAGTTTTGTAAAATCTTTCAATAGAAAACAGTTTCCGATTCAGATAACGAAGACTCATTCAAGTGTCTACTTTTTTGCACAGACTGATCCAGACAGTTTTTGATTCACATAATGGAATGTAGTTCACTAGTTCTAGATGATTCTATAGTAAAGATGGAAAAATGTAAACATTTCATGGAAACTTGTATGAATTTCAATGCAAATTGGAACAACTTTTACGAAACTACGTATATACAGGTAGTTAGATTGTATGAATCGGCGGTTAATACTTTAATACTTAAAATTAGTATAAATAAAGCACTTGGTTAGGATTCAAATTGTATGAGGTAATGGTTAATTCTTGGTGACACATCTTGATAAGATGAATAAGGTAAAATACTTAGTAGAGTTTCACAGGTTTACTAGATTGCTCTACAATTGTATAAAATTGTACAAAATGTACTTTTTTTATAAGCAACCACTTGATTGAGCTGAATAAGGGAAAAAACTTGGTATTGTCTCTCAGGTTTATTAGATTGTTCTACAATTGTTTAGACCTTACGGTCATTCTCAAGAGAGATATAAAACTGATATTTATCAGCTTATTTCAGCTCAATCAAGTGTTTGCATATAAAAAAGTATATTTTGTACAATTTTGTACAATTGTAGAGCAATCTACATTGCTCTGTAGCAGCTGATAAATATCAGTTTTATATATCTCTTGAGCATGACCGTAAGGTCGAAACAATTGTAGAGCAATCTAATAAACATGCGAAACTATACCACGTGTTTTTTCTTATTCAGCTTAATCAAGTGTTTGCATATAAAATGGTACATTTTACACTCAAAATGAATTTGTTACACCGACAAATGAATTGATAAGATGTTATCTTCTGAGTGATGATCAATAAAGTTAATAAAATTATTATATAATTCATTTAATATAGTAATAAGAAAGAAGTTAATACGTAATATTAAAAAGTAATAATAATACGTGATAATAGAGATAATCAGCTCAATCAAGTGTTTGCATATAAAAAAGTACATTTTACACTTAAAAATTAATTGATTGCACCGATAAATGCATTGATAAGATGTTATCCTATGAGTGATGACCAATAAAGTTAATCAAATTATTAAATAATACATTGAATATGTTAATAAGAAAGAGGTTAACAGGAGTTTTTAATACATTAAAATACATATATACATCGCTAATTAATATTATATTTAAATAATACCAGCCTCATGATAATACGTAATAATAGCTTCTGTCCTCTTGTGATATTCAGCTTCATGTTGGCCCACGAAATTGACGGCATTTGTAAAATCTTTGGCCAAGTCTGGTTTCTCATCAGCACCGGCCAAAGCAAACTTCAAAGCAGTAATCGACATCAATAAGCCATACAAGCTAAACTTCTTCCATTGCTCCTGGAATGTCGAGTAAGGAAATATCACATCTGGATCACAGTTGAGATCGCGCAAGTGATTTGCTAGGCTGTCGTAGTAGACTTTCAAATAATGATCTGCGTTTTTTATCATCTCCGGGGAGGAATTAGCCATGAAGAAGTAACTGACATCCATAGCAACTGAACCTGGACCAATTACTTGGAAATCGATTAATTTCATACTTGTTGGTTCGCTGGATTGGTGCTAAAATAAAGCTTTAGTTTATTGATAATCTACGTGAATGATTGTATATTTTGGTTTAAACTCACATCATATGTGAACATCATATTATTACACCATGAATCTCCGTGGTAAATAATTGAATATTCATCTGGCGTGGTTACGTTATTGTGGATTTCATGTACCATGTTGGAAACTTTGCAAAATGGTTCAAATATTGCGGCGTTCGGATTGAGAACTTTTATCAAATTATTAAAAACATTAGCAACGATTTGCTTTGATGCGCCGTTGGCGTATTTCTGGTGCAAGTTCACTATATTATTAGCCAACTTCTGGTACCCCTCAAAATCATGGTGCTTATATGCTAGAGATATGGCGTGGTATTTTCCATAGGCTTTTAGTACTAATTCCACATGTGCACCATCCATTGGGACCAGACTGTTTCTGATGCTGTATCCATCGTAAGTTAAATTCTCGAGCAAGATTAACTCACATTTTGGTGAATCATCATAGCCGACACATTTGCATGTACTATCGAATGGGTTTTTGCTTCCATAGCGTTGCTGTAATGAGGCAAAAAGCGGCATCACTTCGTTATAAAACTTGATCTCCTGAAGGAAGACGTCGCGTATATATAGGTTTTCTCTGAAGACGTCATCCCTTGATGCGTATTTGGCGATTAAGTAGCGTTTTTCCTTATTTTCTCCTGTGATTTCAATTTTTGCTATGCTGCCTAAAAAACCATTTTTAGGACCATCAGTGAAGTACTCGTATTTCGGGTTGATGATATTCTCCTTTGTGCAGATTTCCTGCAGCAAGTTGTTGATCGATGCTTTGTAGACGTCCTCCATAATCACCAGAGAAAATTATACTAACCTGATAGCAAATTCGTGTTCGAACGTGATCATCGCTATATATTATATTATCTTATTAAACGTTATCTTGAATGCCGTAAATGAGTTCAACACTAATATAATATAATATTCAACACAGGGCCAATATTTTTTTTATTAGAATTAAGTAAATGTTTCTGTATAAATTATGATTTGTTAAAATATGATGTACATTAGTTTTTAGATTCCTACTCTATTTAAAAATTATAATTTACTATATTAATATATTTTATTAATATAAAGAAAGTTTGATTTATAAATAATAAAATTATATTATCGTATGATTACAAGAAAAAGTGACCAAATAATAATGCAGGTTTAAAAAATATATATATCTAAAAATTCAACACATGATATATCTAATTTTCAATATTCATTGTTTTGTAAAGCTTTTATTGCCATTCCAGTGAACCATGATACAACATAGAAACTTTTTGCTCAGTATCAGCCCTTTTTGTTAAATTTTGACTTGGATACTTTATCTTGTATACCCATGATATGATCTAACAAAATATATGGGAGTAGTTAAGCTAGGAGAGTTCCAAGTCACCCCCAGCAGAGAGTTCGATTAAATTAATTCGCGCTTTTCATTGCTTGATTTAATCGGCGTTCTAATTACTGCGTGCATTTACAATAGGATGATTACGAAAATTGCGAGTAAATTTATTACAATTACATGTTAATTACTACAATTATAGGTAGTTTAATTACAATTACAGGCTTACAATATCATAATTATAGGTTAATCAGCGATCCGCGATTATAATTGGCAGCCTAATCACAGCGGAAATAATTAGAGGTCGAATTGATATTATAATCTTTGTGATGGTGGTGACTGTTGCCAGGGTGAGGGTGCGGGGGGGGTGAGGGAGGGTATCTAGAAGGTATTGGAGGGAATTTGAGGGTATGGGAGGATATCGGGAAGGTAAGTCGCGGACGCCGCCGCTGACACCACCACCACCACCAACCCCAACACCACCACCACCACCACCACCACCAAGGCCAGCACCACTACCACTACGATATGATACATGATGACAATATGATCTAACAAAATATATGGGAGTAGTTAAGCTAGGGGAGTTCCAACTCACCCCCAGCAGAGACGTCGATTAAATTTATTCATGCTTTTGGTGGTGGTGGTGGTTGTGGTGGTGGTGCTGGTGTTAACCACCACTAACACCAGCACCACAACCACAACCAAAAAAGCATGAATTAATTTAATCGACGTCTCTGCTGGGGGTGAGTTGGAACTCCCCTAGCTTAACTACTTATGGGTAAAAAAATGTAAATGGATTATAATATATTTGGACGATTTATCTATACATACAGAACACTAACTTATACTGCGTAGTCATCATTCCTATATGAGTCTATCTCTAAGGGCTTGTAAATACTGATGACATCACCGATAAGCCATGCAATAAATATGATCGTAAATGGCCCAAAAAGCAATTGTCTGCCTGGTCCCAAAATCATAAATCTTGGCACTTCCTGCATGTACCCAAGCAGTACAGGCGAGTTGAGGCTATCAAACTTGGTGAAACTTCTATAAACGTCATTGCTGAAGCCATTTAGAAGAATCCAATCACTGGGTTTCTGAAGTTAAACGAAACGAAAACAACGAATTAAACGAAATTATAATAAAACAATAATCTTGAATCATGAAATTTAATCGTCTAAAAAACAAATAACTCTAATAATAAAAAATAACCAAAATAAATGATACAAATTGATTATAAAAAAAACGAAAAATGATCTGGTAGTATAGTATAGTGCAAAACATGTAACGGTCTGGTTTTGCCTCCGGCAGAAACTGCCTTTTAATTATTAATTGCGTGCACAGACCTCCACCGTAGGCGACCATACTCACACGTTTTTTTGGACGTGACGTGTTTCCCGTCCTGCGTGTGAGTTTTAAAAATCGTCGCGAGACGCTGCCACTAACGCCTACTAACTGCCTACTAAGGCCATGTGCTTTGCAGGCGTTTTTTTGGGTAAGGGCTAAGTAACCCAGTCAGCCAGGTTTTGGCTAGGGGCAGCGACCATCCTGTCAGAGTTTTCTGACGACCGCAGCTAGTGGCCGCATCAAGGTTCGAGAGCCGAGTCCAGAACCATCAGCGAAGTCACACACGAGGAATACAGGCCAGATCTATATATTTTTTGTTGTTGTTCGCATTTGATATTTTAATTTCATTTGATATATCGTTTTTTTTTCTTTTGTGTAAAATTTGCGTTGCGTGTTCGTGCCGTACGTGTTTTGCGCTTTTGTAAGAAAAATGTCGCTCCGACGGCCCTTGGAATCGCGCGATTACGAGTTCGCGGTATTCGGCCGAATATAGTGAACCCTGCGTGATAGGGTTGCAGACGGAGGAATTTATTTCAGGAAGCGTAGGCACGGTGTCCCGTCTTTTGTGTGAATAAACGCACATATTTTACACCACAAAATTCACACCTGTTATTTTTTGTTCCCCCCACGTTTTCTTAATCGGGCATTCTTTCAGTCAAACTATTCTCACTGCGAGATTTAAATCTGGTGGTGTGGGCGCGAGATGGTCAGCCGTTGCGACAGTTCGTAATTTCTGAACTTCGCTGACTGTCTGCCGTCAACCCAAGCAGATAGGGTGGAGCCCTCCTTTGTTATGAAGTAGTGGCGAGGTTAAAATTACGTGGAGCCTTTTTTAACCCCCCCACTCTCCGACACCGAGAGCCTGGCCCTCGTCGCTGCTTCGAAGGGACCCTAAACTCGCTCCGCGGCCTAACGCGCTGATTGCCCTTCAGGCACGTCACAAACATACTTACAAAAGTACTGTTTAACCAACACAAGTATAAAGAAAACAGCACTGCATCTAGAAGTATCATTAGGGCTGTATAAATAATCCACGGCAATATTATAAACTTGCAAAACTTTTTGCCCAGCTGGGCACTGCAAAAACTTGCACCTTAAAAATAAAGCAGAATGTTAAGAATTCATGTATTTATATTATACTGTATGTACTGTACTGTACTATATGTATTGTTGCAAGTTGAAAATGAGCTAAAAGGATGTAACTACAGTTAGTCTAAATTTTATATCCTTAAAATGGTGACTAAATAATCTGGTGTATTGTATATCAAAGGTGTATAAAAAAAAACTTGCAGCACATTCGAATATCAGATGCATCTATGTCATAAATGCATCTGCCAATCAAATGCGATGCTGCCAAGTAATGTACACCACAGATTACAGATTACGTACAGTCATGCGCACATAAATCTATACCTTTTCAAGTTCAAATTGAGACCAATCAAGTTCAAATTGAGACCAATCAAGTTCAAATTGAGACCAATCAATTTCAAATTGAGGCCAATTAAGTTCAAATTGAGACCAATCAATTTCAAATTGAGGCCAATCAAGTTCAAATTGATACCAATCAATTTCAAATTGAGACCAATCAATTTCAAATTGAGACTAAACAAAATCAAGTTGACACTAAACAATATCAAGTTGTCATAATAAATGATATTTGTTTACTCTCAATTAGATATTGTTTAGTGTTAACTTGATTTTGTTTAGTCTCAATTTGAAATTGATTGGTATCAATTTGAAATTGATTGGTATCAATTTGAAATTGATTGGTATCAATTTGAAATTGATTGGTCTCAATGTGAAATTGATTGGCCTCAATTTGAAATTGATTGGTCTCAATTTGAACGTGATTGGTCTCAATTTGAACTTGAAAAGGTATAGTACAAGAAATTAGGTTACAATAGCAATTTTATATAGCAATGTCAAATATTTTGTACTAGATTTATGTGAGCATGACTGTACATGTTACTGCGAAGTAACCAACAGATGCATTTATGTCATGAATAACTCGTCTGGGAAACCAGATAACAGTGTAACTCTACATTTACTAAAAATCGAGATAATAGTACCATATATGAGGCAGTAGTTGTTCTTTGTGTCGATAAAATTTAATTGCAGATTTGTTTAAGAATCCTGTAATAACATTCCGAGAAATTGTATATTGATCTATGATGTATGTGTAAAATTATGACGTTAAAAATTCTCCCCTGCAAAATTTACATTTTTGGAGTGGGGTTGGAGTTTTTGGAGATTTTTGGAGCAGAAAAACTTCAGTTTTAATTGAAACCCAAAGATCACAATAACAGCAAAATTTTTGCTTAAATGAACAAAAACAAATAAAAATACACAGCTTACTGAATAAACAAATATTCAAGAACATCCAAATACCATTCGCAGAGATCCACAAAACCTGAGTATGCTTCAACGTTTTCGAAACACCTCCGTGCGATTTAGTTAATTTACTTACTTCAGTAAGAAATTGTTTTGCAGCTTTATTAACTTTCAAATCGGAAATCTCATCCGTACTAAACATATGTGCGTACTTGGGTTCTGAAAAAAGTATATAACTATTAAGATTCGTTAAAATTAGCATTCATTTTTGTATTTTATTATTAAAAATAAATTATAATTGTAAAAATAATACAAAAATAATTGTATTATTATGTATTATTGTATTATAGAGTGCAGATAATGTACGTGGTATTAAGTAGTCTTAGAATTTTTTGGAAATTATAAATGGTGTTGGCATATGTTTTGATCCATTTCTGAAAAATGTTATTATCTTGTTGGGATTTGATGTACTTTCAGGTTTAATGTTGTAATTTTTTTTTTTAATATTATTTATTTTAAATGGATCCCATTAAGTGTTGCAGGTACATTCTGGATGTTGCAGGATGCAGGTTTCTGTTCAATTTTGGTACATATATTTTGACTTAATATAGTTTTTTTTTTTTTAATCTGCTTCTGTGACTGGTATATAGACTTAGCAATAAGCCGAAGTAACGCCATTTGTTGAAAACACTTTCTCAACTGATTGTATAGGTATTTTGACATAAGAAATATTTAAGGAAATGTGCAGTGAAAGAACGTAATTCTAAAGAGAAGCAGAAATAAGACGAAGTAACGCCAATTATTGAATTCATTTTTGAAACTGATTGTATAGAAAATTTTCCAAAAAAAAAAATATTTCTAAGGCGATGTGCAGTGAAGGAACGTGAATTCATTTTTGGAACTGATTGTATAGATAATTTGCCAAAAAAAAAAATCTAAGATGATGTGCAGTGAAAGAACGTAATTCTTGTCTTCTCACTTTCGTTATAATTCTTAATATCAATATCCAGAAATGTGCTTACCAAAATAAAACGTGTATCTTGACACCCTAAAGGCTGGACTGCTTTCCTTTTCGAACTTCAAAAGTGGATTCCTTTCACTATACAATACGATCACTGAGTAATATGCCTCTATCTGAAAGATAAAGCGTTTAAACTATGATGCAATTGCAGTTGGTACTCATGGTAAGTTAAGGTAAGGTTAAGGTATTGGTAGGTTTAGTTTAGTTTAGTTTAATTTATTAAATGTATGAAGATACATATACATTACAAATTAATAGTAACTTATAAACTTAACACAGGTACATGTGATAATAGTACATAACAATATTTATACAATTGATAGCTTTTAGTAAGTTAAGGTAAGGTTAAGGTATTGGTAGGTTAAGTTTAGTTAAGTTCAAATATTAAATATTATGTATGAAGCACATATGAGGAAACACGTAATAGATAAATTATAAGTTGTTTTTTTCTTTTGTTTTCTTTTCTTTTCTATTTTCTTCTATTTTGGCATTGTAGATATTTTTTTGTTTTTAGTAATCTGTAATCTAAGTTTAGTTAAGTTCAAATATTAAATATTAAGTATGAAGCACATATGAGGAAACACTTAATTGATAAATTATAAGTTGTCTTTTTCTTTTGTTTTCTGTTCTTTTCTATTTTCTTCTATTTTGGCATTATAGATATTTTTTTGTTTTTATAAATCTGTAAGCTAAGTTTAGTTAAGTACAAATGTTAAATATTAAGTATGAAGCACATATGAGGAAACACTTAATTGATAAATTTTAAGTTGTCTATTTATTTTGTTTTCTTTTCTTTTCTATATTCTTCTATTTTGGCATTGTAGATATTTTTTGTTTTTAGTAATTTGTAATCTAAGTTTAGTTAAGTTCAAATATTAAATATTAAGTATGAAGCACATATGAGGAAACACTTAATTGATAAATTTTAAGTTGTCTTTTTATTTTGTTTTCTTTTCTTTTCTAATTTCTTCTATTTTGGCATTGTAGATATTTTTGGTTTTTACTAATCTGATGTTACATCCGCTAGCAATGTAATACACTGTATACGTGGCCCCAAGAATTTAGAAATATTAAATATTAAGGATGAAACACATATGAGGAATCACTTAATTGATAAATTATAAGTTGTCTTTTTTTTCTTTTGTTTTCTTTTCTATTTTCATCTACTTTGGCATTCTAAATATTTTTTTTCTTTTTTGTAATCTGACTGTAACATCCGCTAGCAATGTAATACACTGTATACGTGGCCCCAAGAATTTAGAATTTTGAATCTTGAATTTTGAATTTTGAATTTTGAATGTTTTGAATTTTTAATTTTTATTTTTGAATCTTTTGAATTTTGAATACAGAATTTTGAATTTTGAATTATTGAAGATAAAATATCTATCACCAATGGCTTGAAGGTGAGATTCACTTTGAAAGCGGTTTCGATATCTACAAAGATATCAAGAACATATATCAATCATATTGTCCAGAACACCTAAGCCCAGAACTGTATCCTGAACCTGTGGATTATAGAACTTTATAAATTCTGAATATAATATAATTGGTAATGTAATGTAATTGGTAATTTGTAATTTTTAATTTGTAATTTTGTAATTTGTAATTTGTAATGAGCATGTTATCTGTAATGAATTATTTGTAATTTTGTATATTTATCTGTAATTATTGACGCTGTCAAATCTCTTTCTGTGCAAGCAATAATTGAGTTTTGAATAAAGAATATTATTATTATTATTATAAAAGATACCCTAAAGATAAAAGATAAAGATAAAATATAGATAACAGCACCTGTGGACTATAGAACTTTATAAACTCAAAATATACTATAAAAGATACCATACTTTGCTGCGAAATTTAAGAGTATGTCTGCTGGAGGACTCTAGACAACATTCTGGACATCGCTTTAAGAAATATGGATTTCCACACCTTCCAAATAATAAGGGCCCATGGTCATGTCTCGCCTACACATACATTAATTTTAGCCACCTACCATAGTCACAAGTGATACAATGAAGATTCTCGTAGAAAACTTGAACCAGTATTTACACATTTTACGTTTTTATTGAACTCTGTCAAAACCATTAAATTGCAATGTGTCAGTCAAAAAATATGTAATGGCAGCGAGTATCTACCATTACTATAGTTGGATCAATTAAACAAATTTATCCTAAATATCTCTGCTCTGGCTTAGTTTTGAACCAATTTAAACGGCGCAGCTCAGTGTTTAAAAATAATAATAATAATAATAATAATAAAGTAATCCAAGTAAATTGAGTGCTTCAATTTATTGATAATAAAACCATTGAACCATTGAACCATTGAACCATTTATTGATGGTAACGTAAGGTGGAGAATCAGATTAAAGTAATAAGGGTATTACTGTTATAATGTGAGCAACTGTAAGACTAAAATATTGTATGTGGAATATGTGGAATATGTTACTTACAATGTTGTGCGAAGAATGTGTCGATTTGATTAAAATTGCTGAAACTTTCTAGTTTTGCCCTTTTATCGTTTCATTGTGCTTTATTTTTGAGTTTTCTTGCAATGTTCGCAATTTCTGTACCATCCGATACTTTTAATATTTTGATTAAAGTTATAGACTTATTAAGTCTTTTCGTATTTTGATTGCAAATACTATAAATTTCTACAAAACTTTGTGGCATTTTTTTAAATCTTTATAAAATTTGATACAATATGTATATTTTGATGTTATTATTAAATATTCTGCAATTTTATTGTTTTTTTTGGTTTCTTCGTTTCTTTAGATTTCTTTTCCAGATATACTAGAAGTTTCACAAAATTTAAACAAATCATTGAAACTAATTTTTATTTATAATGCTTTTGGTTGCAAAACTTTTTATTTTATTTTCAATTGCAAATTTGATATTGGATTCGTTTACAGTACACCTAAATCTAATTCTCCTAAAAATTTGACGAGGTTTCAGTTTAAAATAAGGGAGAAAATTAAACACTTAACTTTCTGCATTGATAAGTATGGGTTAGCTATTACTGAAATTTCTGAAAATCTATTATTTGCAAATTTGATACTAGATTCGTATACAGTACCACTGAAACTAATTCTCCTGAAAATTTTACAAGGTTTCAGTATTAAATAAGGGAAAGATCAAACACTTAACTTTCTGCATTGACATGTATGGGATATCTATTACTGAAATTTCTGAACATTTATTATTTGCAAATTTTATATTAGATTAGTTTACAGTACACCTAAAACTAATTCTCCTAAAAATTTCACAAAGTTTTAGTTTTAAATAAGGCAGAAAATTGAACACATAACTTTCTGCATTGACAAGTATGGGATAACTATTACTGAAATTTCTAAAAAGTTATTATTTGCAAATTTGATATAAGATTTGTTTACAGTATACCTAAAACTAATTCTCCTAAATATTTGATAAAGTTTCACTTTTTAAATAAGGGAGAAAATTGAACACATAACTTTCTGCATTGACATGTATGGGATAACTATTACTGAAATTTCTGAAAATTTATTATTTGCAAATTTGATATTAGATTTATTTACAGTACACATAAAACTAATTCTCCTGAAAATTTGATAAAGTTTCAGTTTTAAATAAGGGAGAAAATTAAACACATAACGTTCTGCATTGACACGTATGGGTTAGCTATTACTGAAATTTCTAAAATGTTATTATTTGCAAATTTGATATTATATTCGGGTACAGTACACCTGAAACTAGTTTTCCTGAAAATTTGACAAAGTTTCAGTATTAAATAAGGGAGAGAATCAAACACTTAACTTTTTACATTGATATGTATGGGATAACTATTACTGAAATTTCTGAAAAGTAATTATTTGCAAATTTGATATTAGATTTGTTTACAGTACACCTAAAACTAATTCTCCCGAAAATTTGACAAAGTTTCAGTTTTAAATAAGGGAGAAAATTAAACACATAACTTTCTACATTGACACGTTTGGGTTAGCTATTACTGAAATTTCTGAAATTTTATTATTTGCAAATATAATATAATATTCGTGTACAGTACACCTGAAACTAGTTCCCCTGAGAATTTGATAAAGTTTCAGTATTAAATAAGAGAGAAAATCAAACACTTAACTTTCTGCATTGACATGTATGGGATAACTATTACTGAAATTTCTGAGAATTTATTATTTGCAAATTTGATATTAGATTAGTTTACAGTACACCTAATACTAATTCTCCTAAAAATTTGACAAAGTTTCAGTATTAAATGAGTGAGAAAATCAAACATTTAATTTTCTGCATTGACATGTATGGGATAACTATTACTGAAATTTCTGAAAACTTATTATTTGCAAATTTGATATTAGATTAGTTTACAGTACACCTAAAACTAATTCTCCTAACAATTTGACAAAGTTTCAGTTTTAAATAAGGGAGAAAATTAGACACATAACTTTCTGCAATGATAAGTATGGGTTAGCTATTACTGAAATTTCAGAAATTTTACTATTGGCAAATTTGATATTGGATTCGTTTACTGTACACCTAAAACTAATTCTCCTGAAAATTTGACAAAGTTTCAGTTTCAAATAAAGGAGAAAATTAAACACATAACTTTCTGCATTGACACGTATGGGTTAGCTATTACTGAAATTTCTGAAATTTTATTATTTGCAAATTTGATATTAGATTCGTTTATAGTACACCTAAAACTAATTTTCCTGAAAATTTCACAAAGTTTCAGATTTGGATTCAGTAGCAGTAATGTTATTTGATTGGGTATTGCATTAATATTATCTCAAATCTTTAAATATACAAAATTTAAGTACCAGTTCGAGTTACAAATTTGAATTGATGCAGCTAATACTTAGGCAGACTTGAAAGATTATAATTGAAAATTTCACCTCACAGCAACTATATGGAATTTAATAATCTTATTTCATTAAAAAAAATATTTTGATTTGTTAGTTGGATTTGAAAATTTGACAAATTCGGACAGATTCAATAAATAAATTACAACTTTGGAAAATCTAGCAAAATTTTGCGAGTTGAAGTTAAAAATTTGGCACTTGAAATTGAAAGTTTCACAGATTTGATTAAAATTACTGAAACTTTCTAGTTTTTCACTTTTTTCGGTTCATAGTGCTTTCGTTTTTGAGTTTTCTTGCAATGTTCGCAATTTCTAAACCATCTGATACTTTTAATAGTTTGATTCAAGTTATAGACTGCTCAAGTCTTTTCGTATTTTGATTGCAAATACTATAAATTTCTACAAAACTTCGTGGCATTTTTTTAAATCTTTATAAAATTTGATACAATATGTATATTTTGATGGTATTAAATGTTCTGCAATTTTATTGTGTTTTTTTTTTGTTTCTTCGTTTCTTTAGTTTTTATTTCCAGATATACCGGAAGTTTCATAAAATTTTAACAAATCTTTGAAACTTATTCACTTATTTATAATGTTTTTGGTTGCAAAACTTTTTTAAATTTATTTTCAATTTGGATTCAGTAGTAGAAATATTATTTGATTGGGTATTGCATTAATGTTATTTCATATATTCAAATATACAAAATTTAAGTTCCAACTCTAGTTACAAATTTCAATAGATAATACTTATCTAATACTCTAGCAGATTTGAAATATTACAATAGAAAATTTGACAGCACAACAACTATACGGAATTCATTAAATTTAAGTCATTAAAAATTTTGGATTTTGATTTGATAGTTGGATTTGATATTACCAAATTACCAATTTGGAAAATCAGGCAAAATTTCGCCAGTTCATGTTTCAAATTTGGCAGATTTTGATATTTTCAGCGACCCCTTAAAATTTAACAAGTACTTCTGAAGGCTCTGAAGTATTTGACAGATTTTGAGCTGTACTTTATTATAGTTGAAAAAAATGGGAAGAGTATGACCGTTTCGGTCGAAATTTAACAGTTTTGGACAGTTGTAATTAAAAATTTGTCAAATTTGGAAAGATGCAAATGAAAATTCAACAAATTTGATTTCAAACATTTTGTTTTAATCTGGAAAATTACGACACTTGAAGTTCTAAATTTGACAGATCTGATTTCAAACTAGATCTTATAGAATCCACAATTTTTTTAGGTGACCTAATACTTCCATGTGAATGAGATACCAATAGCTGCTTATTTACAGAAGTTTTCATTAGAAATATACTATTTCTAACAAAACTTATTAAAACTTAACAATAGCAAAAATTAATAATAAAATAGCAGATTTGAAAGATTACAATTGAAAATTCTACAGTACAACAACTATATGGAATTCAGTAATTTTATTTCATTAAAAAAAATATTTTGATTTGATAGTTGGATATGAAAATTTGACAAATTCGGACAGATTCAATAAATAAATTACAACTTTGGAAAATCTAGCAAAATTTTGCGAGTTGAAGTTAAAAATTTGGCAGTTGAAATTAATAGTTTGACAGATTTGGAAAGATGCAATTCAAAATTTGACAGATTTTATTCCAAACATTTTTTTTAAATCTGGCAAATTTCGACTCTTGAAGTTCAAAATTTGTCAGATTTCGATATTTTCAGCAACTTCCCAGAATTTTGAAGATACCCTCTGAGGTGCTGCGGGCCACAGTTTAAGAATCGAAATTTGATAGGTTTGCCCTGTTGAAATTGAAAATTTGACAATTTTGGATAGATGCAATTGCAAATTTGACAGATTTCGATAGATGCAGCTAGTACTTCAGCAGATTTGAAATATTACAATTTAAAATTTGACAGCACGACTATATGGAATTCATTAAATTTTAGTCATTATTTTTTTTTAAATTTTGATATGATAGTTGGATTTAATATTTGATCAAGTTCGGACAGATTCAATAAATAAATTACATATTTTGAAAATCTGGCATAGTTTTGCCAGTTGATGTTTCAAATTTGGCAGATTTGGATATTTTCAGCGACCCCTCAAAATTTGACAAGTACCTCTAAAAGCTCTGAAGTATTTGACAGATTTTGAGCTGTAATTTATCGTAGTTGAAAAAAATTGGAAGACTATGACAGTTTCGGTCGAAATTTGACAGTTTTGGACAGTTGAAATTACAAATTTGTCAGATTTGGAAAGATGCAATTGAAAATTTAACAGATTTGATGTCAAATATTTTTTAATCTGGAAATTTCGACACTTGTAGTTCTAAATTTGACAGATCTGATTTTAAACTAGGACTTACAGAATCCACAATTGCAGGAGATGTAAATTGATATAAAGGAAAAGTAGAAACCTAGAAACAAGTATACTGTAATTTTATGACAAAAAAATAATGCAAGCCACATTTGTTTCTTAGGTGACCTGATACTTCCATGCGATGGAGATACCAATAGCTGCTTCTATACAGAAGTTTTGATTAGAAAGATACTATTTCTAACAAAACTTGTAAAAATATTACAATAGCAAAAATTTATCATAAAATACCAAGAGATTAACTTCAACACGTAGTATTCCTGCTAAGCCACTCATTTGCTTGCTACGAACTTGCTTGCTATGTCCTGCTGTGGTGGAATTGTTGAATCCCATCGGGATAATCGCGGATCTGTGCCGCTAGCCAAGAACACTGGCCGGCACATTGCGTGGAGCTGTCAAGTGTCCACGTGGGTGGACTAGTGTTTGACTTCCCCACCAGCATTCTCCATCATGTTTGCACTCCATTAAAGCATCGCTCCATCTCTTCGATGGGGCCCCACCACCGGAGTCCGTCCCTGCCTGCCGCTTCGTCTCCTCGACGGCCTTCCTTCGTTCCGGCCGCAGGAATTTCCAAAACCGAGAGCCGCCGATTAGAATATCAGAGTTTAGAGGCTCGCCAAACGCCGAAGAGATGTTTACTGTTACGATTTGGAAAGTGTTTGGGCGGAGGTGCTCGAATTGGTCTTCGCCGTTTCCCAAGAAGCCGTAAATTGCCCGAAATGTCAACGTGTTGCCCAAAATGGCTACAATTTCTCTAATCTAATTTCGGACTTACCAAATAATTGTTTATAATCATTAGACCTAAATATTACTTACCTCCAGTTTATATTTTTAATGGAATTGAGTTCTTTGATTTGATCTATTACTTTAATCAGGTAGAACTCCTTACATTTATGTAGTTACATGTGTAATACACAAAGCGCACTGTAATTATTATCCTGAAAATTGGGTTGCAAAGGATCAACCAATCTAACGATCTAAAGCAGTCCACAAAATAATAATCGATAAGAATCCAGGAACAATTGATTAACAAGAAACACCTGATCGCAGTCCATCTTCATCCTGTTCACAATAGCAACCCAGCATTTCCAATTCGTGTTGCCCAAAATGGGTACAATTTCTCTATTCTAATTTCGAACTTACCCATTAATTGTTTATAATCATTAGATCTGAATATTACTTACCTCTAGTTTATATATTTAATGGAACTGAGTTCTTAGATTTGATTAGGTTAAATCAAACACTTGGTTAAAGTCTCACTGTATTGATAGAATAATTAGATTTGATCTATTATTTTGATACTTTTTTTTATTAAAGGAGTAGTTTAGAAGAAATTGTATCAACACAGAGAACAGATTTCTCAATAATAGCATTACAAGCTCGCTCATTACATTACAAGCATTACAAGCTCATTCATACGAAAATCTTTGCAATTGGGATATTCCTTACCACAAAACAACTCTCGCATAATGAATCTTACTTACCTACTGATTGTATGAAAATGCCAAATATGAAGCTATTAATGAATTGTATTGTATAAAGAATGATGGGCAAAAGTTTTATATATATTTAGATATTCGAATATCAATGTCCGCTATTTAAAAAAATATGTTCAGAAGAGTATAGCAGCAAGTTTCTCAATGATATACAGGGTGTCTCTAAATTATGTGGACATGGCTCAACCACAGATTACTGGGATCAAAAAGAGACGATTTAACACAACTTATCTATACACAAATGCGTCTGGCTTAGCCAGTATTCAGCTTCAGAGATAATTTAAAAAAACAAAATTTTCATATAATAAGAGAACGTTTACATTGATTTGGATGTTGTTTGGTATGACACTTTATACGGGTATAACTCATATTTTGACATACTATTGTTATTATTAGTAGCCCGGTTGTGTACAAAACAAGGGTGGCCCAACTTTAAAATATTCATATCTTTTAATAACAAAGCAATTAAATTAAAAAAAATCTTTTTTCTATAATTTTTTTCTATAAAAGTTATTCTATAAACAAAATACATTTTTAAATGTATTTTTGATTGAAACTTAAATTGAAACTTAACAAGTGCTATATTTATACTAATATATTTTTTAATATCTTTAATATTTTCATCTTTATTAAATTGGCTGATGGTTTTAAATAAATAATGTTTTCGACGTTATTAACGAAACAATTGGCAGATGTTTAAAATTAACACCTGCTTACGGTTTTCGTTTTTTTTTTCAAAATTAGATTTTGTCCAAAAATGTAAATTTATTATAGATTTATTTCTATAAGTCGTGTTCTACCTTATCTTATATCTAGCTTCTGTTGCTCTATTCATAAACCATTGACTTGTGCAAACAAACTTTTAGGTTACAAGTCACAACTTCTAGATGTGTGACTACTTTTATGAATTTCCATAAATCTGATAGTTTTTGAAATATTTGGAAAAAAGGGGAAAAATCTGCCCATTAAATTACTACTTTCTTATTTCTGCTTTTAGCCAAAAATCACTGAGTCCTTCAATTCTTGCAAATACTTTAAAAATGAATTTTAGTTAAATAGTCTAGATGTATAGAAAAAACAGAAGACCCTAAAACGGACATTGCTGCAAAAATCTGGATTTCGAAAATTTTCGCGATTACAATATTTCAGTTTACTGCGTAATTGAAAGCTATTGCCTATATTAGGTATTACCTAAACGTAAACCTAAAACATAACCCTAAGAAACGTAAAACCTAAAACCCAAATCTAGACCTTAACAATTACCTAAAACAATTAACCTTTGTAATAAAATGTAAACATACGAAATAAGTAGGAAACATTAACCATTAAATTATTTCAGTTTACTGCGTAATTGAAAGCTATTACTTTTATTTGGTATTACCTAAACCTAAACCTAAACCTAATACATAACCCTAAGAAAAGTTAAACCTAAAACCCTAACCTAAAACAATTACCTAAAACAATTAACCACTGTAATAAAATGTAAGCGAAATAAGTAAGAAACATTAATCATATGTATTAATATTCTACCACTAAAAATTACAAGATTAATCCTTTTATTCCTATAAGTATATCATATCCATGTCAAAATTACAGATCGCTGACTTATCCCATTTTGTAAACTCATGCTACGTGCGCGATGAAATCGTATGCGCGTGCATACATCTGATAGTTTTTGAAATATTTGCAAAAAAGGGGAAAAATCTGCCCAATAAATTACCACTTTCTGTTTTCTGTTTTTAGCCAAAAGTTTTAAGTTAAGTAAGTTTTATACTTTGCATGCCACATTTTTATATTTCAGTTTATTCACCACATAAGTATGTTACAATTGTGTGTTTCTATCTCTTGCGAATTACAATTAAAGTAAATTTGTTTTGTCGAGTTTATAAGTTACAAATAATTTCATAATGCATTATGTTAAATATTTGAAATTGTGAATACATTTTAGCAACTTTTGGGAAAATTCTTAAAAATTCCAACAAATTTACCGAAAATTTAATAAGTTCTACAGAATTCTTTTGGCAGAATTCTTAAAAGTTCCAACAAATTTAACGAAAATTTAATAAACTCTACAGAATCAGAAAATTTTTACAACATTCCATAAAGTTTCTCTCGTTGATAAGAGACAATTCGAATCAATTTTGCCAATTTCCTTGTGATTCCTAAAAGTTCTCCAAAATTCATCCAAAATTAGGTACATCTCAAATAAAGTTCTTTAAAATTAACTTAGTTTTGTTTTGGTTACATTTTCTAAAGATATTTCAATATTTATGATGGATTATTTAATATCTTTCAAGGGGTGCAGAATGTTCCAGCGATTTTAAAGTAGTTAAAAAATTATAACAAAAATAAAAAAGTGTATGATACTTGCTAGAGGTTCCTAGAGATCTGGAATTTTATCGAAATTTTATGATTGCGTAATTGAAAGCTATTGCCTTTATTAGGTATTGCCTAAACCTAAACCTAAACCTAAAACATAACCCTAAGAAACGTAAAACCTAAAACCCAAACCTACACCTAAACAATTACCTAAAACAATTAACCATTGTAATAAAATGTAAGCGAAATAAGTAAGAAACATTAATCATATGTATTAATATTCTACCTCTAAAAATTACAACATTAATCCTTTTATTCCTATAAGTATATAATATCCAAGTCAAAATTACAGATTGCCGACTTATCCCATTTTGCAAACTTATGCTACGTGCGCGATGAAATCGTATGCGCGTGCATACATCTGATAGTGTTTGAAATATTTGCAAAAAAGGGGAAAAATCTGCCCAATAAATTACCACTTTCTGTTTTCTGCTTTTAGCCAAAAGTTTTAAGTTAAGTTAAGTAAGTTTTATACTTTGCATGCCATATTTTTATATTTCAGTTTATTCGCCACAAAACTATGTTACCATTGTGTGTTTCTGTCTCTTTCAAATTACAATTAAAGTAAATTTGTTTTGTCGAGTTTATAAGTTACAAATCATTTTATAATGCATTTTGTTAAATATTTGAAATTGTGAATATTTTTGTTGAATTTTCGCAACTTTTGGCAGAATTCTTAAAAGTTCCAACAAATTTACCGAAAATTTAATAAATTCTACAGAATTGTTTTGCCAGAATTCTTAAAAATTCCAACAAATTTAACGAAAACTTAATAAATTCTACAGAATCAGAAAATGTCTACAAAATTCCATAAAGTTTCTCTCGTTGATAAGAGGCAATTCGAATTAATTTTACCAATTTTCTTGTGATTCCTAAAAGTTCTCCAAAATGCATCCAAAAGTGGGTAAATCTCAAATAAAGTTCTTTAAAATTAACTTAGTTTTGTTATTTGTTAAGATATTTCAATATTTATTATGTATTATTTAATATCTTTCAAAGGTTGCAGAATGTTCCAGCGATTTTAAAGTCGTTAAAAAATTATAACAAAAATAAAAAATGTTTATGATATTTGATGGAGGTTCCGAGAGATTTAGAATTTTATTGAAATTTTGAATTAATGGATTATTTAATATCTTTCAAAGGTTGCAGAATGTTCCAGTGATTTTAAAGTAGTTAAAAAATTATAACAAAAATAACAAATGTTTATGATACTTGCTAGATGTTCCTAGAGATCTGGAATTTTATCGACATTTTATGATTTCGTAAACGTCTTAAGAAAGTTTTTTGGAAGTTATAATACTATTTGTACATTTTAAGATGAAAGTATTAAAAGATTTTAGAAACAGAAATAGAACCTAAAGAGTTAGAACACTACCTCAATACCCCTAGAGTAAGAGAGCAAGCAAAAAGTAAATAAAATAATAAATTATTCTTTTAAAATAAATAGGATAATAATTCTGTGATGGGTGGGAAAAACAGTATAAGTCGAAAATTTGGGAAAATGAGTTTAAGTCAAATTATATTTCAGAAAGTGATGCTGTACATTGTGTTTGAAACAGTATATGTCACATTATTCAGTTAAGGCTTTTAAATAGGTTGGCAGTTTTAGTACAACTTTAAATGCTACGATTATTGGAGGGAAAAAGGTATAAGTCGACGCTTCCTTAAAATGCTAATTCTTGCCTTATACTGTTTTTCCCACCCATCACAGAATTAATGCCAACATGATAGTATTTTTAATTTTATTTGCTTATATTTTCTCGGGATTTGAAGTGGCATTTGTAACTATTCTAAAGTTATCTCTAAAATTGTGAAACTTAACAAGTGCTTTATTTATACTGATATATTTTTAAATATCTTTAATATTTTCATCTTTATCAAATTGTCTGTTATTTTTATTTGATGGTAATAACTAATATTTTCGACGTTATTAACGAAACAATCGGAAGATGTTTAGAGTAAACACCTCCTTACGGTTTTCGTTTTTTTTTTTTCAAAATAAGATTTTGTCCAAAAAATGTAATACTCAATACTTTGTTCATGAACTGTTTTTGACTTATAGTATCCAACACACGTGCACATTCAAACATTTGTTTTTCGGAAATTATCTTTATATAATTTTGGGATCTCAGAACTGACATTTCTTCCATTGAAATCTGAAATTCGGAAAAAATCGCGTTCTTTAAACTGCACCAAAGGATTCAAAAACCACCAATCAGCCAATCTTAACAAAATTTAAATCATTTTATAAATACACACTACAACCTACATAAAGTGTGTAATAACGTATTAGTTAGAGGACAAATGTTAATTTATGTCTTGAGAAGGCAGCGGGAAACTGCCCAACAGGCACACAGTCGAAATATCCGAAATGTCAGACGGCACATTTAGATAAGTAAAACAAGTGATAATCCTATACAAAGAAACCCACATATCTCTTACAGATAAGGTCAACAGAATTCGAAAATGCAAAAGTTCAGGCCTTCGGATTACCAGCAAAAAAATGACCGCTCGGCTGATATCCCGTGCGCTCCTCTCGCACACGGAGAAAGACAATTACATAGGCACATGTGCACACTTAAAATGCATATTTTATACCGGGAACTGATATTTATTGGCGAGCGAGCTGGTTATTTAACAGTGAACACTGCCTGCGACTGGGTAGATGTTTTTTGCACGGATTCCGAGGGCGGACGAATTACGGGGGCGGTGGTTGTTGCCTTAGATGGGCAAAGGCTTGCCGCACTGGAAGGTCGTGCCAATATTACTATAATACCTATATATACATATTTCATTTTTGTTCTCAAGTTCTGAATTGCTTGCTTGCACGATTTTTGTTTTTTAACAGTTTATTTTCAATGTTTCATCAAAGCCTATCATACTTTTTGGAAATGGCCTCGAACAGTTTCCGCCAAAAATTACCGTTCATTTAATTTCTTTCCAGTTCTTAAAAGCCATTTTCTTATGTTCGTGTTCTTCTTTTTTACGTCAATTTTGTTTTCGTTTTTCTGATTTTGCTGATTTTAAGAGTTCATCTCTGTATCTGGCGTCCGAAATGGCACCAATCTTTATTTGTCTTGAAGTTATTAGTTTGGTGGTTTATGGTGTTATTTCTTGATATTTAACCTTGTAGTCTCATCATAGAGCTAATACATGAATAGCTGGAGGTTTACGCGAATTGTAGCCCTGTCCAAAAGTGTCATTCAGATTTATAAGAAGGAATATACAAAACTGTTGCACGTACCGAAAATAGTGGTATCAATTTGCTGGTTTTAGATTGGCACGAAAAGCTTTACGAACCAATATAGCAATCGTATCGTAATTAAAACGTTCGAACGCATGCAAATAAACGCGTGAGCGTTATAACAGATTTAGATAATCCCGCATAGGCTATGTGCATGTAAATATGTCACCATTTTATCTGTTTTCCCTCCTCTCCTCTCCCCTCGTCTACTCAAGAGGTTTTTTTCATAGTCAACACGCAACTTGCCTACTTACTTAACGTAGAGCATGCCAGTGGTTGTTATTAACGTAGGCTCGAGTTATGGCACTACTAAAATAATAAAACGCTTAGCGACACGCATATATGGACACACCTTTGAAAAATAGGTGCTCTTACAAAATCCGAGCCGAAAATGCTGGCGCTATTGTAAATCAGGAGATAATCAATTTTCATTGCCCAACAAGAGTGGATTACTTAGAAAATATTGTTCGACCGTCGATTTATGCTCATGTTTATTTTTAGCCAGGGCGATAAATTCCCCAGGTGCTTGCAAATGACCAATTATCTCCGGTCCCGATCTCTATTTGGGAGAATAGAAACCTCATGGCGCGTGGGCGTGCAGAGATTTGTTACATTTAAGGCGATTCTGCGCGACACTCTTGCCATCGAACGCGCACTACATCAGCGCAGATTATACTTTCAAATATTCAAATGGTTTATCACTTATTTATTCGCTCGGAGTTTGGAGTGAATATAAAATCTGCCTCCAGGCAACAGAGCCACCGTAAACAGAACCACGCGATCCTGCCAGCGGTAAATTGAGCCATTCGTCTTCGGATAGTGGTAAAAAAACGTCGTAAAATTCGGTTCCATCAAAACCGCTACAGGCATTAATCTATGTAACGAAGGCACGTGCTGGTTTTGCCAGGTTCTGATCGAAAACACTTTGATATTGATTGATGCTGATTGCCTATTGTCAAAGGTAATTGTGTATGTGCATGTACTTGACACGCTCGGCAACTTAAGCAGATTACTCGAAAGTGAAATAATGGAGAAAGCAGATCTAAACTCGTAACTACGATCAAGATTATCAATTAATAAAGTAATAATAAAAATTATAATATAAAAAATAATAACGAGATAATAGAGAAAGCTGATTTAAACTTATGATTGTGATCAAGATTATCAAGCTATTAATAACACAATAATAAAAATTAATGATATCAAACAATTTAATCGCATGATTAGAACGATAGATCCAATCGCACTTATTAATTACAAGGAAAAAAATGCACCGCCCATGTCTACTCTCGATGTTTTTATCAAAATATCATGTAATTGGAATCAAATTCAATATATTTGCAGTAGTATAGCATAGCACAGTATAGTTATATTGGTGTAATAACAGTCATATTTAACACAGGTAAATATAAATAAGTATTAATAAACATAATATTTAAAACTAGCAAATGCAGATAACAAAGAAATATTTGAAGAACTGCTCATTGGATAATTATTTAATTGCACATATTGCATACTAATATATCACTTAATAGCAGTAAAAAATTGAATTCATATTCATACGCCAGTTCTGGAGATACCATAACTTATGTATGATAAATATGGCGATACACTTAAAATCGCCTCAAAATATTGTAGTCACTAACAAATATTGAAATATCTAAAGAACTACACATTGGATATTAATTTAATTACATGTATTATATGCAACTATGTAACTTAATATCAGCAAATAAATGTATTATCATTGATACGTGAGTTGTTGAGATACCATAACATATGTATAATAAATATAGAGATACAATTAAAATCGCCTCAAAGTCTCTAACAATATATGAAATTTCTTAAGATTTACTTATTGGATATTAATTTAGTTGCACATGTTATATATTAATAGATCTCTTAATATTAGTAAAAAATTGAATTCATATTGATTTGCCAGTTTTTGAGATACCTACATTTATATATGATAAAAACTAGAGGAATTCTTAAAATTGCACCAAAATATTGTAATCTGTAACAAAATCGCAATATTTAAAAAAATGCACATTGCATATTAATTTAATTGCATATGTTATGTAGTAGTATATCAGTTAGTAGTATTACAAAGTTTGATTTAAATTAATACGCCAGTTTTCGACATACCTTCACTGATGTATCAGTAAAATTTGAGTACAATCGTGATCTCAAACAAATATTGAAATATCTTAAGAACAGCTCATTGGATATTTATTTAATTGCACATAATATTGATACGTAATGTATCATCTATTATCAGCAAACAATTACATTCATATTAATACGCCAATTCTTGAGATACCATAACTTATGTATGATATATATGGAGATACAATTAAAATCGCCTCAAAATATTAAAGTCTCTAACAAAAAATGAAATTTCTTAAAAATTACTTATTGGATATTAATTTAGTTGCACATATTATATATTAATAGATCTCTTAATATTAGTAACAAATTGAATTCAAATTGATACGCCAGTTTTTGAGATACCATCATTTATGTATGATAAAAACTAGAGGAATTCTTAAAATTGCACCAAAATATTGTAATCTGTAACAAAATTGCAATATTTAAAAAAATGCACATTGCATATTAATTTAATTGCATATGTTATGTAGTAGTATATCAGTTAGTATTATTACAGAGTTTGATTTAAATTAATACGCCAGTTCTTGAGACACCCTCACTGATGTATCAGTAAAATTTGAGTACAATCGTGATCTCAAACAAATATTGAAATATCTTAAGAACAGCTCATTGGATATTTATTTAATTGCACATATTGCATCGTAATGTATCATCTATTATCAGCAAACAATTACATTCATATTGATACGCCAATTCTTGAGATACTATCACTAGTGTATGACAAATATGGGAGATACATTTAAAATCGCTTCAAAACATCAAGTCTCTAACAAAAAATGATTTTGTTTTAAATTTACATATTGGATATTAATTTATTTGCACATGTTATATATTAATAGATCTCATAATATTAGTAAAAAAAATAATTCATATTGATACGCGAGTTTTTGAGATACTATCATTTATGTATGATAAAAACTAGAGGAATTCTTAAAATTGCACCAAAATATTGTAATCGGTAACAAATATTGCAATATTTAAAAAAATGCACATTGCATATTAATTTAATTGCATATAGTATGTAATAGTATATCAGTTAGTATTATTACAAAGTTTTATTTAAATTAATACGCCAGTTCTTGAGACACCCTCATTGATGTATCAGTAAAATTTATAGTAAAATATTTATGTAAAATATATTATTTTTTTTAAATTACTTATTGGATATTAATTTAGTTGCACATGTTATATATTAATGGATCCCTTAATATTAGTAAAAAATCGAATTCATATTGATACGCCAGTTTTTGAGATACAATCATTTATGTATGATAAAAACTAGACGAATTCTTAAAATTGCCACAAAATATTGTAATCTGTAACAAAAATTGCAATATTTAAAAAAATGCACATTGCAAATTAATTTAATTGCATATACTATGTAGTAGTATATCATTTAGTATTATAACAAAGTTTGATTTAAATTAATACGCCAGTTCTTGAGACACCCTCACTGATGTATCAGTAAAATTTATAGTAAAATGTTTATGTAAAATATATTATTTCTTAAGAAATACTTACTGGATATTAATTTAGTTGCACATGTTATATATTAATAGATCTCTTAATATTAGTAAAAAAATTAATTCATATTAATACGCGAGTTTTTGAGATACCATCATTTATATATGATAAAAACTAGAGGAATTCTTTAAATTGCACCAAAATATTGTAATCTGTAACAAAAATTGCAATAATTAAAAAAATGCACATTGCATATTAATTTAATTGCATATATTATGTAGTAGTATATCAGTTAGTATTATTACAAAGTTTGATTAAAATTAATACGCCAGTTCTTGAGACACCCTCACTGATGTATCAGTAAAATTTGAGTAAAATCGTAATCTCAAACAAATATTGAAATATCTGAAGAACAACTCATTGGATATTTATTTAATTGCACATATTACATCGTAATGTATCATTTATTATCAGCAAACAATTACATTCATATTAATACGCCAATTCTTGAGATACCATAACTTATGTATGATAAATATGGAGATACAATTAAAATCGCCTCAAAATATTAAAGTTTCTAACAAAAAATTAAATTTCTTAAAAATTACTTATTGGATATTAATTTAGTTGCATATATTAATAGATCTCTTAATATTAGTAAAATATGGAATTCATATTGATACGCCAGTTTTTGAGATACCATCATTTATGTATGATAAGAACTAGAGGAATTCTTAAAATTGCACCAAAATATTGTAATCTGTAACAAAAATTGCAATATTTAAAAAATGCACATTGCATATTTATTTAATTGCATATATTATGTAGTAGTATATCAGTTAGTATTATTACAAAGTTTGATTTAAATTAATACGCCAGTTCTTGAGACACCCTCACCGATGTATAAGTAAAATTTATAGTAAAATATTTATGTAAAATATATTATTTCTTAAAAATTACTTATTGGATATTAATTTAATTGCACATGTTATATATTAATAGATCTCTTAATATTAGTAAAAAATTGAATTCATATTGATACGCCAGTTTTTGAGATACCATCACTTATGTATGATATATCTCACTGATGTATCAGTAAAATTTATAGTAAAATATTTATGTAAAATATATTATTTCTTAAAAATTACTTATTGGATATTAATTTAATTACACATGTCATGTACTAATATATCATTTAATAACAGTAGAAAAATGCATTCATATTGATACTCCTGTTTTTGAGATACCATCATTTATGTATAATTCTTGAGACAGCCTCACTGATGTATAAGTAAAATTTGAGTAAAATTGTGATCTCAAACAAATATTGAAAAATCTTAAGAACTACTCATTGGATATTTATTCAAGTGCACATATTGCATTGTAATATATCATCTATTATCAACAAACAATTACATTCATATTGATACGCCAATTATGGAGATACCATCACTAATGTATGACAAATATGGGAGATACATTTAAAATCGCGTCAAAATATTGTAGTCTCTAACAATAATTGAAATATCTCAACAGTTGCTCATTGGATATTGATATAATTGAACTTATTATGTACTAGTATATCACTTAATATTATTACAAAATATCATTTAAATTGATACGCCAGTTCTTGAGATACCGTCGCTTTTGTATCAGTAAAATTGAGTAAAATCGTAGTCACAGACAAGTCTCTAACAAAAAATGATATATTTTAAAAATTACTCATTGAACATTGATTTAATTACACATGTCATGTACTAATGTATCACTTAATAACAGTAGAAAAATGCATTCATATTGATAAGCCAGTTTTTGAGATACCATCACTTGATAAAATGGTATGATAAAAATTAGAGAAACTCCACCAAAATATTGTAGACAGTAATAAAAATTGCAATATTAGAAATAAATGCATATGGGATATTAATTTAATTGCACATTTTATGTAGTATGATAGCACTTAATACTATACCATTTCAAATTCAAATTGAAACCAATCAAGTTCAAATTGAGACCAATCAATTTCAAATTGAGACCAATCAATTTCAAGTTGAGGCCAATCAAGTTCAAATTGATACCAATCAATTTCAAATTGAGACGAATCAGTTTCAAATTGAGACTAAACAAAATCAAGGAGACACTAAACAATATCAAGCTGTCATAATAAATTTTATTTGTTTACTCTTAACTTGATATTGTTTAGTGTCAACTTGATTTTGTTTAGTCTCAATTTGAAATTGATTGGTATCAATTTGATCTTGATTGGCCTCAATTTGAAATTTATTGGTCTCAATTTGAACTAGATTGGTCTCAATTTGAACTTGAAAAGGTATAGTACAAAGTTGCATTTAAATTGATACGCCAGTTCTTGAGATCCCATTAATTTTCCACTTACCTTTTTTTTTGTTGCATATTGCATATTGCATATTAATTTAATTGCACCGATTATGTAGTAGTTTATCACTTAGTATTAGTGCAAAATTGCATTTAAATTGATACGCCAGTTCTTGAGACTGTTGTATTATTGTTGTATCAGCAAAATTTGGGTAAAATGATGGTATCAAACAAATATTAAAGTATCATAATAACTGCTCATTGGATATTTATTTAATTGCACATATTCCCTGGTAATGTATTACTTAATATCAGTTAAAATTTGCATTCATATTGAGGTGCTAATTCTTGAGATACTATCACTAAGACATCACAAATATGGGAGATGCATTTAAAATCGCCTCAAAATATGATAATAATAATAATAATAATAAGCCTTTATTCACTGAACCATTTTACAACGGATATGATAACTCAAAAGTGGCTACAAGCCGCACATGATTACATATTACAATTGCTTAAAGTGTTATAAAAAATATAAATATAAGATAAAGTAGGTTCATGACTGTGCTGAACTAGACTAAACCGCTGGTATATGTTGCCCAGAACCTGATTCAGTTTTTCTACTACTTCATTTAATTTCATTTCATCATTTATTTGTATTATGACTCTAATTTTTGTTGGTGATCATGTGTAAAACTTTATAAAATGAAACCACAGCCTTCTTAGTTAATAATAAAAATTGAACAGACTATAATAATTAGTGTTTTAACAAGTCATTGACAGTTTTTGACAGTTACCATAAAAATTTGTGATAATGATTAAATGTTAATAATTGAATATTTGGTACTATTCATAAAAAATTGAAAGTATCCATTCAAATATTGACGATCAAATTACGCTTGTTATATAGGCGTACTTTGGTGCTATAAACCCAGTGAATCCGAAATTCAGTGCACAACTATCAAAAGTTACAGCGCAGTTTTAGCACACTAAATCCTAAACCATTAACCAATAGAGCAGTTCAAATAGTTATTTATGGTACTCTAATGGTGCTAATCTATGGTGCTATAAGTCCTCTAAGAAAGTCTTTAACAGGGAGGTCGGAATATTAAACGTGTGATCCATAGATGTTATGTATTAAAATTTGAAATTTGGTAGTAACAAATACAATTTTGACAACAATGAAATAGCAATTCGTGTTTTAAGAGTATTCATTGAAACTTAGATGCGAGGCATCAACCGCGCATTTAACCGACAATATTGTGACAATATTGACTTTATTACTGTCAAAATTTAATTAATTATTATCAACATTAAATGTTTTGTCAAAATACAAGTTTCAAATCAACTATTCCTCTTAATATTTCAAAGATTACTGTCAAAATTTCAATGAATACTCTCAAAATACTAATCGCTATTTTATTATTGTCAAAATTGCAATTTTTATTGCAGCATTTCAGATTTCAATACATAACTTCCATGGATCACACCCAAGTTAAGTAGGCCTGGACTATAAAAGTAAAGTTTTCTTACGTCAAAATTGCTATTCTTACAGCAAAATATCAATTGTCTGTCAATTTTGGCAATCTGTTTATTTTTATAATCTGTCAATTTTGACAATCTATGCATTTATTTACGTTCATTGAAACTTTGATGCGAGGCATCAGCCGCGCATTTAACCGCCAATATTGTGATGATATTGACTTTATTACTCTCAAAATTTAATTAATTATTATCAACATTAAATATTTTGTCAAAATACAAGTCTCAAATCAATTATTCCTGTCAATATTTCAATGATTACTATCAAAGTTTCAATGAAGACTCTTAAAATACTAATTGCTATTTCATTATTATCAAAATTGCAGTGTTACTACAACATTTCAAATTTCAATACATAACATCCATGGATCACACCTAAGTGACGACCATAAAAGACCATAAAAGTATAATTTTCTTACGTCACAATTGCTATTATGGCTATTGCTATATACTAAGTATATTGCTATATACTATATTGCTATATACTAAGGTGCAGGATATACCTATTACGCCATATAAGAATTGCATTAAGAAGTATCTTATACAAAATGCATTTTACAGTTTTGATGAGTATTTTAAGAGCAACTTCTGTGATATGATTACCAAGTAAACTTGTCAGGCCAATTTCTTATATACATGCACCTACTTTTGTATTATTTTATATTATTTTATTATCTTTACTATTGTAATATTTCTGTGTCGATATTATGTCCTACTGTATTTTATATTTACCTACATTGTATATTTCAATTTTTACTTACTTTATACTATTGTATTTTTCAACTTTAATTGTATATTATTTTTTTCTTGACTTGTGTAAAACTATTTTGTTTCTTAACACCAATAAATACTACACTATACATTTCTTACAGCAAAATATCAATTGTCTGTCAATTTTGACAATCTGTTAATTTTGATAATCTATCAATTTTGACAGATTGTCAAAAGTTACATTTATTGCTATCAACATTTAAATTGTTACGGAAAATTTTCAATTGATACTCGCAAAATATCAATTATTTCTTTCAAAATTTCAATGTTTACTGACCTCATTTGATTTATCCTCTCATTAAAACTGCCATTTCATTACTGTCAAAACTGGAAATGTTTTCTGTCAAAATTACATTGATTATTGTTTAAATTTCAATTCTTATAGTCAAAATGTTGTCAAAATTATTAGTGGCATAGTTTCAACTATCGGTATTAACAAACATTTCAAATATTTTTACAAATTTGTGTAGAACTTTATAAAATGAAACCACAGCATTCTTAGTTAAAAATAAAATTGGAACAGCGTATATCTAATGGTTAAAAAGAGATAATGGTTTTAAATCACTTTGATGGAAATTTGGTTAGAAATCAAATTGTTTGCTTACTTTAGCTTGTGTAGCCTCAGATATTGTATCTAAGTGTGCAAACCACCCCAATTGAATTTTTATTTCAGTTTTTTTCTTTTTTTCTGTTTGTTTCAGTTTATTTCAGAAACTGGTCAACAGACATTTTTATGGATTTTTTTTTTGCGGAATCAGTATCTCCTATTGTCAGGGCATATTTTCCTGCAATATAACTTCAATTGCCATTCCGTTTTATGGGATATAATTTACAAAGAATATCGCCTTTAGTGCAGAAACCTCTCAAGCGACATCATATAGCGTGTTTCTGCAGTAAATTTAAATTTCAGCAGTAAAAGTCCTGTGGTACTTTGTATAATACTAATACCTTGGTAACAATTACCATTGGTTTACCATTACTTACCATTGCTTAGTAGTTTGGTACATTTAACAAATCAGAAAATTAGTTTCTTTATTGTATTTTAATGAAAACACGGGAAACTTTGTGTTTCATTCTGTGTTCAATTAAAAAAATATATAGTTTATAATAGTGTCTTGTTTGTTAAAAATCATAAAACTATATAATAATCACAAAAAAATAAGGAAATTACCATTAAAAATATATGTTTCTACATTAAAATCGTATTTTATTGTAGAAACGAGTCAACTGGAATATTTTCCATATTTTTTTTTTGCAATTAAGGGAGAAATAGTATAATTTAATTACAGGTAGGTAGCATCAACTTTGGGAAGATGTTAACTAATACTAGATATTTTTTCAGGCGAAAATCTGCTTAAATATCAAGGATATTATATTTTTCTTTGTTTCCCAATTTGAAAAGGTGCACTTGACCAGTTTTTGGAATAAACGATTCAATTGTTTCTTCTCTATTATTTTGATCATGGCCCCCACATTCTAGCCCAGCAGTTTAAAAATGCGAAATTTAAAATATGAATTTGTTCGTTTATATTTATACAAAGTGATTAGTACTTCGAAATGATAATGGCTGCATAACTGCTTTTACGGATATACGAGGGCTGTTTGACGGAAGAGTGACTTTTCAAAGGTTGGTAACACTTTCGTTATAATGATTATGTTGCTAGCTCCTGAGGTCTTTCGGAGGTCTACTGTCAAAATTTGGCACCAATCTGACAGATAGATTATGTTTTATACTTATTTGAAGGAAACTGTTTTCGTTGTTTTGTAAATATGTAAAAAAAAAATTCGAGTGTTGATTAAACATTATTTTCTACGTGAAAAAACAATTAAATAAACCGAGGAAAAGTTACGTAAATATTATCCAGAATCTGCTCCGTCCCATGGAATGATTTGTAAGTGGTTTCTGCTTTTAAAAGTGGCCATATGAGCACGGTTGATGCAGATCGTCCGAAACCATCATTTACTGTGACTACTCCAGAAATGGTTAATAAACTCTATGGCCTTGTAATTGGCAATCGTCGAATAAAAGTTTGTGAGATAGCTAATGAAGTAAACATCTCAACCGAACGGGTATACAATATTTTGCATGAACATTTCAATAAGAAAAAGCTATCCGCGAGATGGTTGCCGCGTTTGCTTAATGGTGATCAAATGCGCGTTCGCATTAAGAATTCAGAAGAATGTTTGGCCGTTTTCAACGTAACTCAAAGGATTTTTTTCGTCGATATGTCGCAGTAGATGAAACTTGGATACATCATTATACTCCAGAAACAAGAATACAGTCTAAATACTGGATTTCTCCATGCGAATATGCTCCCAAAAAGGCAAACACACTTTTTTCGACCAATAAGGTCATGGCCACAGTTTTTTGGGATTCTAAAGGTGTAATCTTTATTAATTGTTTACAAAAAGGAAAAACCATAACTGGCCAGTATTATGCTGATTATGCAGACATGTATTGATGCCGAACTTGAAAAACAACGACCGCATTTGATGAAGAAAAAAAGTGTTGTTCCATCACGATAATGCGCCCTCTCATTCGTCTGCAATTGCTACAACTAAATTGACTGAATTGCATTACGAATTACTGCTTTATCCGCCATATTCGCCAGATCTGGCTCCCAGTGATTTCTTCTTATTTCCAAATTTAAAAAAAATGGCTGTGTGGAAAAAGATTTCAGGCAAATGAAGAGGAGATAACCGACACAAATGCATATTTTGAAGACTTTCCGAAAGATTACTTTTTGGAAGGTTTAAAAAAATTGTAAACTCGCCGGGCTAAGTGTGTACACTTGAAAGGGTGTTATGTTGACAAATAAAATATATTTTGAACAGAAAAATAACGTTTTCATTAAAAAGTCACTCTTCCGTCAAACAGCCCTCGCATAAGGTGATTTACAAGGTATGGTCCAAACTTAAGGGTGTGATGTGGGATGTTATACGAAGCAAAAATGTAAATAAACCTATGTCTTATTTCCAAACGTAATCTAGTTACATTTTAACTTCCCCAATTATACCTTAATGGTTGGACCCCACCTTTTGAATCGCCCTATATGTCAAAATTAATTATAAACTGTCGCAATCTCCTAAATATACAATTATAGTCAAAATCTGTTACATTTTTAACAACTTTCTAAATGGGTACAATTCCCGACTGACACATTTAAAATCCATAAAATTCAAAGCTTCTGCTGTGAAAATCTGTCAATGTTTCAATAGATACTGCCTGATTCTCTTAAATTTGGCAATTTTTGAAATCCCAGTTTTAAAATGTAAACATCTATCAGATTTTTAAGTGCAACAGTTCACATACGTCAAATTCTGAATTAAAACCGTCGAAATTTGTCAAATTTTCAATTGCAACTGTCAAAATATATCAAATTCTTAAGTTCAGCTGTGAAAACCTGTCCATTTTTTAATATATACTACCAAAATTTGTCTATTTTTTATGTCTCAGTGTAAAAATGTAAAAAACTATGATTGCACCTTGAACACAATAGTGACACCATGAGTTTAATTTACACAAACCGCGTATATTAGATTTAATTACGTTGGGCAAGTTGAAGTTTGGACTTCAACTTGTAATTTATTTATTTGTTTTACAATCAAAGATATTACAAGGGCAGATATGATACTCCAAGTTAATACATTAAAAGTAATTATTCTGTAAGTACACGGTTATCAGTTAATTGACATGTTATCTTGGTACTTATTTTCGAGTGCTTTATTTATCACTTTTGATTTTTTGTAATGTGAAATTGAGTGCAGGATCAAGAGAGCGAATCTTGGACACGGCTGACGTCTAATTACGTTTCCCAACGGACAGCTAATTCCTCTCTCGACTTGGGGAATGGATATTTGCAGTGTCATTAAATGAGAACTGAGTAATTGAACGTTAAACGGTGACCGTAAACAACGTTCCACAATGCAGAACACAGAGAAGGCTTTCAATCCAATACAATTACCATACCCGCCATGCGGCCGAGCCGCGGATTGTTATTCAAAACACCTGAGAGATAAAATAGTTAGCCCACACGCTAAGTGCATATATGGGTTGTATCTTTTGAAAAATCGCTGAAATATTGCAATTTTAAGACCGGTTCTGCCGCGCGTCCCACGACTGCAGCAGGACTGTCTTTGTTAATTAACTTCTTGTGTCGACGAGGGGGCAAAAATCTGGACCGAAAAAATGCAGGCCGCTTAGATTGGAACGGCTGTGGAGGGAATCGCCGGCGAAGGTGAGGTGGAAACGGACGTGGGAAGTGCACGTTCTACGTGGACATCGGAACTAGTTTATTTGCCCGTTTAGATTGTGCGGACGGTGCGAAGGAAGCTGCCGGAGATGACCCCTCAGGACGCAGGTGAAATGGCGGAGGCGCGCCCCGAAAATCTTCTTTTGGGGCCAACTTTTATTGCTGCTGCGACTCCCAAAAGAGATGCTGTATTGTAATAATAACGCCTCATTTTTTCACTTAATTCTGAATTATGTTGATTTTTATTCCCCTATTTGCATTTAACAATCTTTGCGTTTACCTTTTATTAAAAGTTTTTATGGAAAACCGTGACATGTGTTGGGGTCACCCGAGCAGAGGAAAAATCAGGAAGACAGAAATTTAAATGAATCAAAGGAAATGGACGAATTGAATAGAATGATTAAAGGTTTCATAATGAAGACGAAAAACTAGAAGTTAAAGATAGGTTCTGGGAGGAGATGCAAAGCATATATGAAAAATCGGTTGTAGAGACTTATATCTTTCGAGACTTAAATGGTAGAGTTGGGAACAAGGCAGAACGATATGAAGGTGTCATAGGGAAACATGGAGAAGAAAATCTCAATAGGAATGGCAAGAGAATAATAAGAGAGAGGCAAGAGAATTTGCATGGAGAATAGTCTGATCATAACAAATTCGTTTTTCCAACATAAAGACAGTCACAAATACACGAGAGTGGTGGCATCAAGAAATGAAATGTCAATAATAGATTACGCGCTAACAGAAAAATCAAACAAAAACAAAATAACCAACGTACTAGTGAGAAGAAGTGCGGACATAGGAAGCGACCACCACCTATTAGTAGTAGATTTAATCAAGAAGGCATCGTAAGCAAAGAGGGACAATGGATTAAGAAGCAAACTCGAACAAGAAAAGTTTAAAGGATATAGACTCCAAGACCAAGACGTGCAGGAAAAGTACAGGGAAATATTTAACAGAAAATTTAGAAAGAAAACAGAGACCGCAGACAACCTTGAAGAAAAATGGCAGAAATTGAAAAGCATTGTACTGAAGGCAGCAAGAGAGGCATGCGGCACCACCAAATTGGAATACAAGAAAAAAACACCACCTGGTGGACAGACGAAGTCAAGTATGAGATAAAGGAGAAAAAGAAGAGGTGGAATGAATACTTGGAAACAAAGACGGCAGAGAAATACAGCAGGTACAAGGCACCAAGAAAAAAGGCCAAAGAAACAGCAGACGGAGCAAAGAGGAAAAGCTGGGATGATTTCGGGAGGAAAATGGAGGAGAATAAAAGGGACAACCAAAATCTGTTCTACAAGGTTATAAAAAGTTCTACAAGGTTGAAATTCCAATAATAAATATTGAATTTCCATGCATTTTGCATTCATATTAATAATTAATTGATACATTTCAGTTTTTTTACGTTTCCTTCTACATCCATTTCAAATTATACGACAGTTAATCATTAAAAATTAAATTGGTATATTTGATTAATGAACCAATTTATTATCAGATAATGTGTGTATTTAAAAAAATATCAATTAGTAATCAATCACGTTCGATAATATTTGATATATTCGAAAACTGTCAGCTGTCATTTTATGAAAACTGTCAGTTGTCAATATTCGAAAACTGTCATCTGTCAGCTGTCAATACTTTAAAACTGTCAGCCGTCATAATTTGAAAATTGTCAACTGTCAGCTGCCCATATTTCAATCTGAAATTGCAGGCAGATTTCTTAAATGGCAGCTTTCAGCTGTCAATATTGGGAAACAGTCAACTGCCAGCTGTCAATATTTGAATATTGTCAGCTGCCAATATTTGAAAACTATCAACTGTCAGCTATCAATATTTGATAACTATGAGCTGTCATTATTTGAAAACTGACAACTGTCAGCTGCCAATATTTGAAAACTATTCTTAAATGGAAATAATATTACTGACAAACCAGCGAGTTGTAAACTTTCACCTGTCAATATTTGAAAGGTGTCAGCCGTAATTATATGAAAATTGTCAACTGTCAGCTTTCAATATTTCAATCTGAAATTGCAGGCAGATTACTTAAATGGCAACTATCAGCTGTCAATATTTCATAACTATGGGCTGTCATTATTTGAAAACTGACAACTGTCAGCTGTCAATATTTGAAAACTTCTCTTAAATGGCAATAATATTAATGACAAACTAGGGAGTTGTAAACTTTCACCTGTCAATATTTGAAAGGTGTCAGGCGTAATATGAAAATTGTCAACTGTCAGCTTTCAATATTTCAATCTGAAATTGCAGGCAGATTACTTAAATGCCAACTGTCAGCTGTCAATATTTGATAACTATGGGCTGTCATTATTTGAAAACTAATAACTGTCAGCTGTCAATGTTTGAAACTATTCTTAAATGGAAATAATATGAATGACATACCAGCGAGTTGTAAACCTTGACCTATCAATATTTGAAAGGTGTCAGTCGTAATTATATGAAAATTGTCAACTGTCAGCTTTCAATATTTAAATCTGAAATTGCAGGCAGATTACTTAAATGGCAACATCAGCTGTCAATATTTGATAACTATGGGCTATCTTTATTTGAAAACTGACAACTGTCAGCTGTCGATATTTGAAATCTATTTTTAAATGGTAATAATATTAATGACAAACCAGCGAGTTGTAAACTTTCACCTGTCAATATTTGAAAGGTGTCAGCCGTAATTATATGAAAATTGTCAACTGTCAGCTTTCAATATTTCAATCTGAAATTGCAGGCAGATTACTTAAATGGCAACTATCAGCTGTCAATATTTCATAACTATGGGCTGTCATTATTTGAAAACTGACAACTGTCAGCTGTCATTATTTGAAAACTTCTCTTAAATGGCAATGATATTAATGACAAACTAGCGAGTTATAAACTTTCCCCTGTCAATATTTAAAAAGGCAGCGGGCAATATTTGAAAACTGTCAACTTCAGCTGTCAATATTTGAAAACTATCAACTTTCAGCTGTCAATATTTGAAAACTCTCATTATTTGATTTATATAGAACTTAGGAAGTGAAAACTGTTTCTTTTGAAATGCCAGCAATAAACATTGAATTTCCATGCATTTTGCATTCATATTAATAATTAATAAAATCATTTCAGTTTTTTTTAGGTTTCCTTCTACTTCCAGTTTAGGTACGACAGTTAATCATTTAAAATTAAATTCGAATATTTGAGTAATGAACCAATTTATTATCAGATAATGTGTGTGTTAACGATTTATTATTTCACTATCTATATATTTCTTAATTGTATTTCAGTTTAACCCTTTAGGTATCCGAAAATCATATTTGGCACTGACAAATAATATCTGGAGTTATAAAGGGCACCATATCTCAAACTGCGTAGGGCCTTATGAAGTCTAAAGCCTGCCCTGATGATGAGAATGAGTTCTTAAGTAACTCAATTTTGAAGCAATAATAAAGACATGATTTGTATCATTATATCATCATGATTGATAATATGTCTAACATCAATATTGCATATTTACTTTAAATTACTTTTTATGAGATTCTCATGAGATCTCATTATAAGATATGAGGGCATCATAGCTCAAATAAGTTAGGGCCTTATCTAAAGCTCTCTAAGTCTAAAGCCTGCCCTGATGATGAGAATAAGTTCTTAAGTAACGCAATTTTGAAGCAATAATAAAGACATGATTTTCATCATGATATCATCATGATTGATAATATGCCTAACATCAATATTGCATATTTAATTTAAAATAATTTTCTTTTTTATGTTTTACCATAACCTAACAGTTTTTGAAATTTTTGCTAAAGGGCGAAAAGCCTATTCAATAATTGAAAGACAAATATAAAGAAACACTTTTCATCATGATATCATCATGATTGATGATATGACTGTATTATCAAGTCTAAAGCCTGCCCTGATGATGAGAATGAGTTCTTAAGTAACGCAATTTTGAAGCAATAATAGAGACATGATTTTCATCATGATAGCATCATGATTGATAATATGCCTAACATCAATGCTGCATATTTAATTTAAAATACTTTTCTTTTTTATGTTTTAGCATAACCTAATAGTTTTCGATATTTTTGCTAAAGGGAGAAAAGCCTATGCAATAATTGAAAGATAATTGATAAAGATACACTTTTCATCATGATATCATCATGATTGATGATATGCCTGTATTATCAAGTCTAAAGCCTGCCCTGATGATGAGAATGAGTTCTTAAGTAACGCAATTTTGAAGCAATAAAAGAGACACGATTTTCATAATGATATCATCATGATTGATGATATGTCTAACATTAATACTACATATTTAATTAAAAATACTTTTCTTCTTTATGTTTCACCATTACCTAATAGTTTTAGACATTTTTGCTAAAGGTCGAAAAGTCTATGCAATAATTGAAAGATAATTGATAAAGATACACTTTTCATCATAATGGATGATATTACTGACACCATTTTTGCATATTTTATATAAAACATTATTGTTCTTTATGTTTTATCCATAAACCTATTAGTTTTTGAAATATTTGCTAATGAGCGAAAAACCCATCCAATAAACTATCACTTCCTGTTGGTGGATTTTAGACAAAATCCGCTGGAACCTTCAAATTATGTAAATATCCAAAAATCTTCAATACGCTGCATAAATCCTCTCATAGCATAGATGCTATTGTTCTTTATGTTTTATCCATAAACCTAATAGTTTTTTTAAATATTTGCTAAAGGGCGAAAAACCCATCCATTGCTCTTTATGTTTTATCCATAAACCTAATAGTTTTTGAAATATTTGCTAAAGAGCGAAAAACCCATCCTATAAACTATCACTTCCTGTAGGTGGATTTTAGACAAAAATCACTGGAACCTTCAAATTATGTAAATATCCAAAAATCTCCAATACAACGCTACATAAATCCTCTCATAGCAAGATGCTATTGTTCTTTAGGTTTTATCCATATCTTAATAGTTTTTGAAATATTTGCTAAAGAGCGAAAAACCCATCCAATAAACTGTCACTGCCTGTTGGTGGATTTTAGACAAAAATCACTGGAATCTTCAAATTATGTAAATATCCAAAAATCTCCAATACAACGCTACATAAATCCTCTCATAGCATAGATGCTATTGTTCTTTATGTTTTATCCATAACCTTATAGTTTTTGAAATATTTGCTAAAGAGCGAAAAACCCATCCAATAAACTGTCACTGCCTGTTGGTGGATTTTAGACAAAAATCACTGGAACCTTTAAATTATGTAAATATCAAAATATCTTCAATACGCTGCATAAATCCCCTCATAGCATAGATGAACATCATTTATGCTAATGGATAAATTCGTCAAATACACTAGAATTGTTAAACACCGAAATAGTTCAGCAAATAATTTACTGAAGAAAGAAAACAATAAAAGATAATTTACTTCTTAGTGGTAATGGTAATGGTAATGGTAATAATTTAACTTCTAAAATCTGAAACTTTGAATTTTCCATTGCATAGAAGAAATTTGCAACTTAGCAAAAGTGTAAATATTTTTTAACTTTAACTTTAACTACATTGATTCGACCTTAAAATGGCATTTCTAGTGCTTATCTGATCTTGATATAAAGCTTGATAAATAGATAGAAAAAATATATAGGGTGTTTCAAATTAGACCACCCAAATCGCTATTTCCATCCACTAGATAGCAGATAGTTTCTGTAGAAATATGTAAAAAACAGATGCATTTTTTTAATTATTTGAAGTGACAGCTATCACTGTAAATTTGAAACAATTTCATATACAGAGTGTCCAAGATAAGGAACAACAGCATGGAAATCTTGGAAAGCGTAAAAGTTACAAAGACAGTTAAATTACAAAACAGAGTTGCGCAATTTAGTGGCCAAATATTCTTTTGAGAAAACCAAAAATTTCCGCTTACTTCCGGAGATATTTGACAAAATCTATACGAACATAGAAAATGCTATTTAATACAGGGTGTGCTTTATTTACGGGCCATATAAAAATATAACGTTGATGATGACTTCTTCGAAACGAAACGTTGTACTGAAATTTATAAACGCTGTATTGTAGAGCTAAAAACGTGGCAATGAGAAAGTGTTTTTTGTTTTTTTATACCTTTTCAAATAACTTCAGCAAAACAAATATCGCAAAATTTCGGATTTAGTCGAGTATCTCCGGATGTAAGCGGAATTTTCTTCTTACTAAATTGCGCAACTTTTTTTTAAATTTAACCGCCTTTTTAACTTTTACGGTTTCCGAGATCTCCATCCTGTTGATCCTTATCTTGGACACCCTGTATGTAATAAATGTGCATAAATTAATGTACAAAAACTAGATACAATTGTAGAATGGTTGTATCAATTCCATGTAGAACATACAAAATAATATTAATTTATTATAAATCTTAAAACTTCAACTGATGACATTGGCAGTAATGACATGACAGTGTAAGACATCACAGATACCTGTTCTAAATTGAGGCTTAGTTGCCATATTTACTTGTTTCTTTTTTACCCTAAGTAAACGCCGTCTGGTGGATGGAAATGGTGATTTGGGTGGTTTAATTTTAAACACCCTGTAGATAGATATAAAAATCTTGATGAATATTCTTGATACATTTCCTTTCATATTACATTTTTTCATTCTTTGACTTATATGGGCTACATTCTAAATACACGAAATTTATACAGTCATGCTCACATAAATCTAGTACAAGAAATTAGGTTATAATAGCAATTTTATATAGCAATGTCTAATTTTTTGTACTAGATTTATGTGAGCATGACTGTACATTATTATTATCAATAATATTTTGTTAGCCGCTGTTAACATTTATCATTTATAAATCATAGGTTAGGTTACGTTAGGTTAGGTTATTCTAAAACAACATACAATAGGTTTTTGTTTGTACAATATTAATACATTATTTAAAAACTGATATACTTACAAGATTTAGTTTTAACAAACCATAATTTAAAAGGAATCATGCACTTGATTCTAATGAAATATATATTGACCTTAATGTCCTGGATTCATTTCCTCCAAACATGATAACGTTAATGTGATAAGTAGTACATAGTGATGCGCACGATTTAATACGAATTCGCTATCAGGTTAGTGTAATTAATTGTGGTGATCATGGAGGACGTCCACAAAGCATCGATCAACAACTTGCTGCAGGAAACCTGCAAAAAGGAGAATATCATCAATCCGAAATACGAGTATTGTACAGAAGGTCCAAAAAATGGTTACATGGGCAGCATAGCGAAAATAGAAATTACGGGAGAAAACAAGAAGAAACTCTACGTAATCGCCAAATACGCATCAACGGATGACGTCTTCAGGGAAAACCTCAGCATACGCGAAGTCTTCCTGCAGGAGATCCAGTTTTACAAGGAAGTGATGCCGTTGTTCGCCACATTACAGGAACGCTACGGATCCAAACGCCCATTCGAAAGTACATGCAGATGCTTCGGCACAGATGATACACCTAAATGTGAGTTGATATTGCTCGAGAATTTGACCAACGAAGGGTACAGCATAAAAAACAGTCTGGTTCCTATGGATGGTGCACATGTGGAGTTCGTACTGAAGGAATATGGAAAGTTCCACGCTATATCTCTGGCATATAAGCACCATGATTTTGAAGGGTACCAAAAGCTAATGATTGATGTGAAGAATTTGCACAAGAACCCTGACAAGAACGATGCAAAGCGTATCTTCGAAAATGTTTTTAATAATTTGAGGGACACTCTCAATCCGAACGACGCAATATTTGAACCGTTTTCCAAAGCTACTGACAAAGTACTAGAAATCCACAGTGACGTAACCATCCCAGATGAACATTCAATTATTTACCACGGAGATTCATGGTGTAATAATATGATGTTCAAATATGAGGTGAGCATTTAAACCAAAATAAATATTCACGTAAATTATCAATATATTATAAACTTTATTTTAGCAAGCATCAAGCGTACCTGCAAGCATGAAGTTCATCGATTTCCAAATAATAGGCCCAGGTTCAGTTGCCTTGGATGTTAGTTACTTCTTCATGGTTAATTCCTCCCCAGAGATGATTAAAAATGCAGATCATTATTTGAAAGTCTACTACGACAGCCTAGCAGAACACCTACGTGATCTCGACTGTGATCCAGATGTGATATTTCCTTACTCCATATTCCAGGAGCAATGGAAGAAGTACAGCAAGTACGGTTTAATAATGTCGATTATAGCTTTGAAGTTTGCCTTAGCTGGTGCTGATGAGAAACCAGACTTGGCAAAAGATTTTACAGAAGCAGTCAATTTTGTGGGTAAAAATGCCGATGAGTACCAAAAGAGGACAGAAGCCATCATCACGTATTATTACGAGGCGGGTATTTTATAAATGTATTATTGATTTGCGTTGCAGATTTTAAATGTAGTATTTAATGATATCATGTTAACCACATAAGGTTGTCTGAATTGGTCATATCCCCAGCAATGTATATATAGGAACTGTTACACTAAAAGAGTACAATTTTACAAAATGTAAGATAAAGACAATTGCAAATGTGAATATTTAGATTGGGCCTAAAGAAGACCTAAGACTATAAAAATATAATATTACAGAATCAGTGTATCATTTTCATCTGAAGATGAATTCAAGATATGTTGGAGATAAACTACTAAATAAGTACAATTTTACAAAATATAAGATAAAGACAATTGCAGATGTCATTATTTTATTTATAATATATAGAAATAAAACTACATAAACCTACTAATTGCGTTTTTTTTGTTTGAAATCAATACAACAATAGACAAAATGTATAAAGATTTAGTTTTAACAAATCATAAATTTAATAGAATCATGCACTTAATTCTCAAAAAATATTACTTTATCGATCTGAAAAAATTTCCGCCCATCATGATAACGTCAGATGTGATAAGTAATACATTGTGATGCACACGATTGAATACGAATTCGCTATCACATTAGTGCAGTTAATACTGGTGATCATGGAGGACGTCTACAAAGTATCAATCAAGAACTTGCTGCAAGAAACCTGCTTGAAGGAGAATATCATCAATCCGAAATACGAGTACTGCACAGATGTTCCGAAAAATGGTTTTATGGGCAGCATAGCGAAAATAGAAATCTCAGGAGAAAATGAGAAAACACTTCACTTGATTGTCAAGTACGCATCACGAGATAACGACGTCAGAGAAAAACTCAAAATACGCGACGCATTTCTACATGAGATCCAGTTTTATGAGGAAGTGGTGCCACTTTTTGCTACATTACAGGAACGCTACGGATCCAAACACCCATTCGACAGTACATGCAAATACTTCGGCTCTGACGATACATCTAAATGTGAATTGATCTTGCTCGAGGATTTAACCAAGGATGGATACAGCATCAAAAACAGTTTGGTTCCAATGGATGGTGCACATGTGGAGTTCGTACTGAAGAACTATGGAAAGTACCACGCTGTATCTTTAGCATATAAGCACCACGACTTTGAGGGGTACCAAAAGCTGATCAATAATGTGGAGAATTTGTTCAAGAAATATGAGAATAACGATGTGATGAAAATATTCGATAATGCTTTTAATAATCTGAAAAACATTCTCAACCCGAACAACGCAATATTTCAACCATTTTCTAAAGTTTGTGAAAATGTACGCGAAATCTTCAATACCGTAACCATCCCAAATGAATACGCAGTTATTTACCACGGGGATTCATGGTGTAATAATATGATGTTCAAATATGAGGTGAGTGTTTCAATCAATTTTTACGTAGATTATTTGGAAACTAAAAACTTTATTTTAGAACCAATCCAGTTTACCAACAAGCATGAAGTTTATCGATTTCCAAGGAATTAGCCCAGGTTCTGTTGCCATGGACGTCAGTTACTTCTTCATGGCGAATTCCTCCCCAGATATGATCAAAAATGCTGATCATTACTTGAAAGTCTACTACGACAGCCTAGCAGATCACTTGCGCGATCTTAACTGTGATCCAGATGTGATATTTCCTTACTCCACATTCCAGGAGCAATGGAAGCAGTACAGCTTGTATGGCTTATTATTATCAATAACTGCTTTGAAGTTTGCTTTGGCTGGTGCTGATGAGAAACCAGACTTGGCAAAAGATTTTACGGATGCAGTCAATTTTGTGGGAAAACATGCCGATGAGTATCAAAAGAGGACAGAAGCTATCATTACTTATTATTACGAAGCGGGTATTATATAAATGTGATGATTTCCGATGCAAATGTAGTTTTCAATAATATTGGGTTAACCATATAAAGTTGTCTGAATTGGTCATACCCCAAGCAATGTATATAAAAATAAATTGAAGTTTATGTTAAAAATGATATTATCTATAGGAACTGTTATATTAACAATGTACAATTTTACAAAATGTAAGATAAAGACAATTGCAAATGTTATTATTTTATTTATAATTCCTAGAAATAAAACAACGTAAACCTATTAATTAATTGTGTTTTTGATTTGAAATCATACAACAATAGATAAGAATGTGAATATGTAAGAAGAATATTTGAAAATTAGATAAAAAATGACGTTTTGTCCATAGGTAGTGTTTCAGGGTATCAGTTGAAAGTAATTCTAATAAAGGAATTTTCCATATGATTGAGCATAAAGAACACCTGAGACTATAAAAATATAATATAGCAGTATCAGTGTATCTGTTTCATCTGAAGATGAATTCAAGATATGTAGGAGATAATGAAAATCGATAATATCCTACAATCAAGTACATTACAAATAATATGCTCTATAAAGTAAAACATATTTATTGATACTTTCTGCTGGAGTTCAAGTCATTATCAAATTGTTACTAGTGCAATACTTTGTGCAATTGCATTAAAAAATATGAATACTATGCGGTTTAAAATTGAGCTAATTGGCAAAATGAGTTGAAAATTATGTCGAATAGAATATCAATAATATATCTATAGCATTTTAATAATAATAATACGTTATTTATGCTATAACTTGACAGTTTTTCATATGTCAGAATAAACAAAAGAAAATTAATTACATTAACACATTAAATATTGCGACAAATTACATGTTAAACATAAAAAAACAAAGTGTTTAGATAAAATTTGAAAATACATACATAATAAAATAAAATAAAATAAAATGAATGTTAACACCTTCAAACTATGGTATTTCTACGTGATTTATAAGTTAATGGTATTATTGAATATAAGCAGTTGTAGCAATTAATAACATAATTTTCGGAGTAATATGTGTTATTGTCGCAGGTATTATAAGTCGAGGTGTTTTGGTGGAACATGTTATAATATATTATTTATAAATCGAAGATTTACTTTATTTCATAATTACAATATTTTCTGTTGTCTATTTATACATTACTAAAAATAAATATGCTTACAAGATTTAGTTTAAAAAAATCATAATTGCAATAGAATCATGCACTTGATCATCATAAAATATATGTTGACCTTAATGTCATGAAATAATTTCCTCTAATTATGATAAGGTTAAATATGTTAAGTAATACATACAGCTGCGCACGATTGAATTCGAATCCGTTATCAGGTTAGTGTAATTAATACTGGTGATCATGGAGGACGTCTACAAAGTATCAATCAAGAACTTGCTGCAGGAAACCTGCACAAAGGAGAATATCATCAATCCGAAATACGAGTACTGCACAGATCTTCCGAAAAATGGTTTTATGGGCAGCATAGCGAAAATAGATATCTCAGGAGAAAATGAGAAAACACTTCACTTGATTGTCAAGTACGCATCACGAGATGACGACGTCAGAGAAAAATTCAAAATACGCGACGCATTTCTACATGAGATCCAGTTTTATAAGGAAGTGGTGCCACTTTTTGCTACATTACAGGAACGCTACGGATCCAAACACCCATTCGAAAGTACATGCAAATGCTTTGGTTCTGATAATACATCTAAATGTGAATTGATCTTGCTCGAGGATTTAACCAAGGATGGATACAGCATCAAAAACAGTTTGGTTCCAATGGATGGTGCACATGTGGAGTTCGTATTGAAAAACTATGGAAAGTACCACGCTGTATCTTTAGCATATAAGCACCATGACTTTGAGGGGTACCAAAAGCTGATTAATAATGTGGAGAATTTGTTCAAGAAATATGAGAATAACGATGTAATGAAAATATTCGATAATGCTTTTAATAATCTGAAAAACTTTCTCAACCCGAACGACGCAATATTTCAACCATTTTCTAAAGTTTCTGACAATTTAAACGAAATCCTCAATGCCGCAACTACCCTAGATGAATATTCAATTATTTACCACGGAGATTCATGGTGTAATAATATAATGTTCAAGTATGAGGTGAGTCTTTTAACCAAACTATACAACTATTCACGTAGATTTGTCAATAAACTAAAGATTATATTTTAGCCCCAATCCAGCATTCCAACAAACATGAAGTTCATCGATTTCCAATTAATAGGCTCGGGTTCTGTTGCCTTGGATGTTAGTTACTTCATCATGGCAAATTCCTCCCCAGAGATAATTAAAAATGCTGACCATTATTTGAAAGTCTACTACGACAGCCTAGCAGATCACCTACGTGATCTCAACTGTGATCCAGATGTGATATTTTCTTTCTCTACATTCCAGGAGCAATGGAAACAGCACAGCCTGTATGGCTTCTTAATGTCAATTACTGTTTTGACATATACTTTGGCTGGTGCTGATGAGAAACCAGACTTGGCCAAAGATTATACTGATGCGGTCAATTTTGTTGGGAAATATGCCGATGAGTATCAAAAGAGGACAGAAGCCATCATTACGTATTATTATGAAGCGGGGATTATATAAATGTGATGATTTCCGATGCAAATGTAGTATTTAATAATATTAGGTTAACCACATAAGGTTGTCTGCATTGGTCATAGCTCTAGCAATGTATATAAAAATAAATTGAAGGTTATGTTAAAAATGTATATTATCTATAGGAACTGTTACATTAAAAATGTACAATTTTACAAAATGTAAGATAAAGACAATTGCAAATGTTATTATTTTATTTATAATTCCTAGAAATAAAACTACGTAAACCTATTAATTATTTCTGTTTTTGATTTGAAATCATACAACAATAGATAAGAATGTGAATATGTAAGAAGAATATTTGAAAATTAGATAAAAAATGACGTTTTGTCCATAGGTAGTGTTTCAGGGTATCAGTTGAAAGTAATTCTAATAAAGGAATTTTCCATATGATTGAGCATAAAGAACACCTGAGACTATAAAAATATAATATAGCAGTATCAGTGTATCTGTTTCAACTGAAGATGAATTCAAGATATGTAGGAGATAATGAAAATCGATAATATTCTACAATCAAGTACATTACAAATAATATGCTCTATAAAGTGAAACATATTTACTGATACTTTCTGCTGGAGTTCAAGTTATTGTCATATTGTTACTAGTGCAATACTTTGTGCAATTGCATTAAAAAATATGAATACTATGCGGTTTAAATTTGAGCTAATTGGCAAAATGAGTTGAAAATTATGTCGAATAGAATATCAATAATATATCTATAGTATTTTAATAATAATAATACTTTATTTATGCTATAACTTGACAGTTTTTCATAAGTCAGAATAAACAAAAGAAAATTAATTACATTAACATATTAAATATTGCGACAAATTACATGTTAAACATAAAAAAAACAAAGTGTTTAGATAAAATTTGAAAATACATACATAATTAAATAAACTAAAATAAAATGAATGTTAACGCCTTAAAACTATGGTATTTCTACGTGATTTATAAGTTAATAGTATTATTGAATATAAGCAGTTGTAGCAATTAATAACATAATTTTCGGAGTAATATGTGTTATTGTCGCAGGTATTATAAGTCGAGGTGTTTTGGTAGAACATGTTATAATATATTATTTATAAATCGAAGATTTACTTTATTTCATAACTACAATATTTTCTATTGTCAATAGGCAAAATGAGTTGAAATTTATGTCGAATAGAATATCAATAATATATCTGTAGTATTTTGTTAGATCATGTTATAATATATTATTTATAAATCGAAGATTTACTTTATTTCATTACTACAATATTTTCTATTGTCTATTTATACATTACTAAACATAAATATGCTTACAAGATTTAGTTTAAAAAAATCATAATTGAAATAGAATCCAGCACTTGATTCTCATAAAATATATGTTGGCATCATTGTCATGAAATACTTTCCTCTAATTAATGATAAGGTTAAATTTGATAAGTAATACATACAGCTGCGCACGATTGAATACGAATCCGTTATCAGGTTAGTGTAATTAATACTAGTGATCATGGATGACGTCCACAAAGCATCGATCAAAAACTTGCTGCAGGAAACCTGCAGAAAGGAGAATATCATCAATCCGAAATACGAGTACTGCACAGATATACTGCAAAATGGTTTTATTGGCAGCATAGCGAAGATAGAAGTCACCGGAGAAAATAAGAACAAACTTCACCTCATCGGCAAGTACGCATCAAGGGATGAGGTTGTCAGAGAAAAACTCAACATACGCGACGTCTTCCTAAAGGAGATCCAGTTTTATAACGAAGTGGTTCCTCTGTTTGCCACCTTGCAGGAACGCTACGGATCCAAACAACCCTTTGATAGTACATGCAGATACTTCGGCTCTGACAATACCCCAAAATGTGAGTTAATCTTGCTCGAGAATTTAACTAACGATGGATACAGCATCAAAAACAGTCTGGTTCCCATGGATGGTGCACACGTGGAGTTCGTACTTAAGGCCTATGGAAAGTTCCACGCTGTATCTTTGGCATACAAGTACCATGATTTTGAAGGGTACCAAAAACTAATAAACAATGTGGTAAATGCGTACAAGAAACATGATAATAGCGACGCTATGAAAATATTTTATAATACATTTAATAATTTGAAAAATATCCTCAACCCGAACGACGCAATATTTGAACCATTTTCCAAAGTTTCTGACAATCTAAACGAAATCCTCAATACCGCAACCACCCTAGATGAATATTCAATTATTTACCACGGAGATTCATGGTGTAATAATATAATGTTCAAGTATGAGGTGAGTCTTTTAACCAAACTATACAACTATTCACGTAGATTTGTCAATAAACTAAAGATTATATTTTAGAACCAATCCAGCGTTCCAACAAACATGAAGTTCATCGATTTCCAATTAATAGGCTCGGGTTCTGTTGCCTTGGATGTTAGTTACTTCATCATGGCAAATTCCTCCCCAGAGATAATTAAAAATGCTGACCATTATTTGAAAGTCTACTACGACAGCCTAGCAGATCACCTACGTGATCTCAACTGTGATCCAGATGTGATATTTTCTTTCTCTACATTCCAGGAGCAATGGAAACAGCACAGCCTGTATGGCTTCTTAATGTCAATTACTGTTTTGAAATTTGCTTTGGCTGGTGCTGATGAGAAACCAGACTTGGCCAAAGATTATACTGATGCGGTCAATTTTGTTGGGAAACATGCCGATGAGTATCAAAAGAGGACAGAAGCCATCATTACGTATTATTATGAAGCGGGGATTATATAAATGTGATGATTTCCGATGCAAATGTAGTATTTAATAATATTAGGTTAACCACATAAGGTTGTCTGCATTGGCCATAGCTCTAGCAATGTATATAAAAATAAATTAAAGGTTATGTTAAAAATGTATATTATCTATAGGAACTGTTACATTAAAAATGTACAATTTTATAAAATGTAAGATAAAGACAATTGCAAATGTGATTATTTTATTTATAATTCCTAGAAATAAATCTACGTAAACCTATTAATTAATTCTGTTTTTGATCTGAAATCATACAACAGTAGATAAGAATGTGAATATGTAAGAAGAATATTTGAAAATTAGATAAAAAATGACGTTTTGTCCATAGGTAGTGTTTCAGGGTATCAGCTGAAAGTAATTCTAATAAGGGAATTTTCCATATAATTGAGCATAAAGAACACCTGAGACTATAAAAATATAATATAGCAGTATCAGTGTATCTGTTTCATCTGAAGATGAATTCAAGATTATGTAGGAGATAATGAAAATCGATAACATTCTACAATCAAGTACATTACAAATAATATGCTCTATAAAGTGAAACATATTTACTGATACTTTCTGCTGGAGTTCAAGTTATTGTCAAATTGTTACTAGTGCAATACTTTGTGCAATTGCATTAAAAAATATGAATACTATGCGGTTTAAATTTGAGCTAATTGGCAAAATGAGTTGAAAATTATGTCGAATAGAATATCAATAATATATCTATAGTATTTTAATAATAATAATACTTTATTTATGCTATAACTTGACAGTTTTACATAAGTCAGAACAAACAAAAGAAAATTAATGTCATTAACACATTAAATATTGCGGCAAATTACATGTTAAACATAAAAAAAACAAAGTGTTTAGATAAAATTTGAAAATACATACATAATTAAATAAAATAAAATAAAATGAATGTTAACACCTTCAAACTATGGTATTTCTACGTGATTTATAAGTTAATGGTATTATTGAATATAAGCAGTTGTAGCAATTAATAACATAATTTTCGGAGTAATATGTGTTATTGTCGCAGGTATTATAAGTCGAGGTGTTTTGGTAGAACATGTTATAATATATTATTTATAAATCAAAGATATACTTTATTTCATAACTACAATATTTTCTACTGTCAATAGGCAAAATGAGTTGAAATTAATGTCGAATAGAATATCAATAATATATCTGTAGTATTTTGTTAGATCATGTTATAATATATTATTTATAAATCGAAGATTAACTTTATTTCATAACTACAATATTTTCTGTTGTCTATTTATACATTACTAAAAATAAATATGCTTACAAGATTCAGTTTAAAAAAATCATAATTGCAATAGAATCATGCACTTGATCATCATAAAATATATGTTGACCTTAATGTCATGAAATAATTTCTTCTAATTATGATAAGGTTAAATATGATAAGTAATACATACAGCTGCGCACGATTGAATACGAATCCGTTATCAGGTTAGTGTAATTAATACTAGTGATCATGGATGACGTCCACAAAGCGTCGATCAACAACTTGCTGCAGGAAACCTGCAAAAAGGAGAATATCACCAATCCGAAATACGAGTACTGCACAGATGTTCCAAAAAATGGTTTTATTGGCAGCATAGCGAAGATAGAAGTCACCGGAGAAAATAAGAAGAAACTTCACCTCATCGCCAAGTACTCATCAAGGGATGACGACGTGAGGGAAAAACTCAACATACGCGACGTCTTCCTACAGGAAATCCAGTTTTATGAAGAATTGGTGCCGCTGTTCACCACATTGCAGGAACGCTACGGATCCAAACACCCTTTCGATAGTACATGCAGATGCTTCGGCTCTGACAATACCCCAAAATGTGAGTTAATCTTGCTCGAGAATTTAACTAACGATGGATACAGCATCAAAAACAGTCTGGTTCCCATGGATGGTGCACACGTGGAGTTCGTACTTAAGGCCTATGGAAAGTTCCACGCTGTATCTTTGGCATACAAGTACCATGATTTTGAAGGGTACCAAAAACTAATAAACAATGTGGTAAATGCGTACAAGAAACATGATAATAGCGACGCTATGAAAATATTTTATAATACATTTAATAATTTGAAAAATATCCTCAACCCGAACGACGCAATATTTGAAACATTTTCCAAAGTTTCTGACAATCTAAACGAAATCCTCAATGCCGCAACCACCCTAGATGAATATTCAATTATTTACCACGGAGATTCATGGTGTAATAATATAATGTTCAAGTATGAGGTGAGTCTTTTAACCAAACTATACAACTATTCACGTAGATTTGTCAATAAACTAAAGATTATATTTTAGAACCAATCCAGCGTTCCAACAAACATGAAGTTCATCGATTTCCAATTAATAGGCTCGGGTTCTGTTGCCTTGGATGTTAGTTACTTCATCATGGCAAATTCCTCCCCAGAGATAATTAAAAATGCTGACCATTATTTGAAAGTCTACTACGACAGCCTAGCAGATCACCTACGTGATCTCAACTGTGATCCAGATGAGATATTTTCTTTCTCTACATTCCAAGAGCAATGGAAACAGCACAGCCTGTATGGCTTCTTAATGTCAATTACTGTTTTGAAATTTGCTTTGGCTGGTGCTGATGAGAAACCAGACTTGGCCAAAGATTATACTGATGCGGTCAATTTTGTTGGGAAACATGCCGATGAGTATCAAAAGAGGACAGAAGCCATCATTACGTATTATTATGAAGCGGGGATTATATAAATGTGATGATTTCCGATGCAAATGTAGTATTTAATAATATTAGGTTAACCACATAAGGTTGTCTGCATTGGTCATAGCTCTAGCAATGTATATAAAAATAAATTGAAGGTTATGTTAAAAATGTATATTATCTATAGGAACTGTTACATTAAAAATGTATAATTTTACAAAATGTAAGATAAAGACAATTGCAAATGTGCTTATTTTATTTATAATTCCTAGAAATAAAACTACGTAAACCTATTAATTATTTCTGTTTTTAATTTGAAATTATACAACAATAGATAAGAATGTGAATATGTAAGAAGAATATTTGAAAATTAGATAAAAAATGACGTTTTGTCCATACGTACTATTTCAGGGTATCAGTTGAAAGTAATTCTAATAAAGGAATTTTCCATATGATTGAGCATAAAGAACACCTCAGACTATAAAAATATAATATAGCAGTATCAGTGTATCTGTTTCATCTGAAGATGAATTCAAGATTATGTAGGAGATAATGAAAATCGATAACATTCTACAATCAGGTACATTACAATAATATGCTCTTTGAAGTGAAACATATTTACTGATACTTTCTGCTGGAGTTCAAGTTATTGTCAAATTGTTACTAGTGCAATACTTTGTGCAATTGCATTAAAAAATATGAATACTATGCGGTTTAAATTTGAGCTGATTGGCAATATGAGTTGAAAATTATGTCGAATAGAACATCAATAATATATCTATAGTATTTTAATAATAATAATACTTTATTTATGCTATAACTTGACAGTTTTTCATAAGTCAGAATAAACAAAAGAAAATTAATTACAATAACACATTAAATATTGCGACAAATTACATGTTAAACATAAAAAAACAAAGTGTTTAGATAAAATTTGAAAATACATACATAATAAAATAAAATAAAATAAATGTTAACACCTTAAAACTATGGTATTTCTACGTGATTTATAAGTTAATAGTATTATTGAATATAAGCAGTTGTAGCAATTAATAACATAATTTTCGGAGTAATATGTGTTATTGTCGCAGGTATTATAAGTCGAGGTGTTTTGGTAGAACATGTTATAATATATTATTTATAAATCAAAGATATACTTTATTTCATAACTACAATATTTTCTACTGTCAATAGGCAAAATGAGTTGAAATTTATGTCGAATAGAATATCAATAATATATCTGTAGTATTTTGTTAGATCATGTTATAATATATTATTTATAAATCGAAGATTAACTTTATTTCATAACTACAATATTTTCTGTTGTCTATTTATACATTACTAAAAATAAATATGCTCACAAGATTTAGTTTTAATAAATTATAATTGCAATAGAATCATGCACTTGATCATCATAAAATATATGTTGACCTTAATGTCATGAAATAATTTCCTCTAATTATGATAAGGTTAAATATGATAAGTAATACATACAGCTGCGCACGATTGAATACGAATCCGTTATCAGGTTAGTGTAATTAATACTAGTGATCATGGATGACGTCCACAAAGCGTCGATCAACAACTTGCTGCAGGAAACCTGCAAAAAGGAGAATATCATCAATCCGAAATACGAGTACTGCACAGATGTTCCAAAAAATGGTTTTATTGGCAGCATAGCGAAGATAGAAGTCACCGGAGAAAATAAGAAGAAACTTCACCTCATCGCAAAGTACGCATCAAGGGATGACGATGTCAGAGAAAAACTCAACATACGCGACGTCTTCCTACAGGAGATCCAGTTTTATAACGAAGTGGTTCCTCTGTTTACCACTTTGCAGGAACGCTACGGATCCAAACACCCATTCGATAGTACATGCAGATGCTTCGGCTCTGATAATACACCCAAATGTGAGGTGATCTTGCTCGAGAATTTAACTAACGATGGATACAGCATCAAAAACAGTCTGCTTCCCATGGATAGTGCACACGTGGAGTTCGTACTGAAGGCCTATGGAAAGTTCCACGCTGTATCTTTGGCATATAAGTACCATGACTTTGAGGGGTACCAAAAGTTGATAAATAATGTGGTGAATTTGTACAAGAAATATGAAAATAACGACTCTATGAAAATATTTGATAATGCAGTTAATAATTTGAAAAATATACTCAATCCGAACGACGCAATATTTGAACCATTTTCCAAAGTTTCTGACAATCTTCACGAAATCCTCAATTCCGTAACTAAACCAAATGAATATTCAATTATTTACCACGGAGATTCATGGTGTAATAATATGATGTTCAAGTATGAGGTGAGTCTTTTAACCAAACTATACAACTATTCACGTAGATTTATCAATAAACTATTTTTTTTATTTTAGCACCAATCCAGCGTACCAACAAAGATGAAGTTCATCGATTTCCAATTAATAGGCCCAGGTTCTGTTGTCTTGGATGTTAGTTACTTCATCATGGCCAATTCCTCCCCAGAGATGATTAAAAATGCTGACCATTATTTGAAAGTCTACTACGATAGCCTAGCAGATCACTTGCGTGATCTCAACTGTGATCCAGATGTGATATTTTCTTTCTCCACATTCCAGGAGCAATGGAAGCAGTACAGCCTGTATGGGCTATTATTGTCAATTACTGTTTTGAAATTTGCTTTGGCTGGTGCTGATGAGAAACCAGACTTGGCCAAAGATTTTACAGATGCGGTCAATTTTGTGGGTAAACATGCCGATGAGTATCAAAAGAGGACAGAAGCCATCATCAAGTATTATTATGAGGCGGGTATAATATAAATATAATATTTAATTGCGATGCATATTTTAATAGTTATTTAACCAACAAGTTGATTAATGAGAGCGATTAATTATCGAGAAATTTTAACGCGTGAGCGAGCGGAGCGAGCGAGCGCGTTAATTCTCGAGATTATTAATCGCCGATTAATCTTACGTGTTGGTTACAATATTTTTTCGTTGATCTTATTAGCAATAAAAAAGTTTAAAAAATCAAATTAATTGTGATAATTATTGTGATATACATATACAAATGATTCAAAACCTATTAACTAATTTGTAAGATTACTAATTTTTAAGTTGCACTGTGTTTGTCTATATTTATAGTTAGATTAGTAACTGTGCAATTGCTGAAATTAAAACCAGGAATAGACATAGTATTTTCAGTTTTCTGGTATTCTGAACTAAAATTTAAGTTTAAGTTATTGTCTTCGACACTTGTTGTGGAATTTTCTGTTTCATTATTATTATTAGCACTCGTAATAGTATGAGGTGCTTTTGAATTATTTGTCGAGAGAATCTTTTCAGCGATGTTTATTTTATTTTGAATTGAATTTTCTATGTATCCTTCAGCAACTGAAGTGGATTTCCAGCCACCATGTCGTTTAATAGCTGCGAAGTCTGCACCAGCGTCGGAAAGAATTGAAGCAGACGATCGTCGGAAACAGTGTCCTGTATAAAGATGAGGCTGATCTAATTTTAAAAATGTTGCAATTCGTGACGGTAATTTGGAAAATGTATTGATGCCTACAGGTTGGGTGGAGCAGACGCCATTTCTATAGAAAATAAAAAATCTATTGTGTGGAGTGTGTCTTGGCCTCAATGAAATGTAATTTCTAATTAATGTTAACAATGTTTTTTCTTCATTGTCCACCACTGTAAAAATTCTATTTGTTTGTGTTTTGGACGCCTTAATTGTAACTAAAAATTTTGATGACATATCCTGAACATTATCTTTCTCTAATTTCAATAATTCATCTTTTCTTAATGCTCCAGCTACTCCAAAAATCATTGCAACCTGAAATGTAATACGATGTTTATATTTTCAGTTGGTCATTATTTCATTACCTTAGTCATTAAGAAGACACTGTTTGGAGAATCAGATAGGAATCGTTGGATGTGTTCTTTTTCGAGTACTTTGGATTTTTTCGGCAGATATCCTTCTTTTTGTCGTTTAATGAACATGATCAATTTATTGAATTTGCTTATATCAATGTTTTCTTTTATATTTAATGTCGCTTTAAGCATTGAATATTTCGGCCATAAGCTTGCCAACAGACCTTTTCCCGCAATATCAGCAAAATACGCTAATAAAACAGATTCCGAATGGCGCGTTACCTGCTTCTCTGCGCACCATGTTGTAAATTCTCCGTATGTCTTTTCGTATAAAGACCTGCTTTTTTCCGGGAGCAAACACAATGAAGCAACATTGGCACTCTCCAAAACTTCTGGCGGGGTCAATATTAGAGCGTCTTCGAGATCCATAATAGCCACAAATAACTTATAAATCACGTTTGACGTTTTACAGTGACATTTGAATATAGTATGTTTGGTGGCCTATACTAAAATAGTTTATTAAAACAAATCGTTCATTAATGGGGGTTATTAATGAACGATTTCTCTGTACAAATCATACATTAATGATATGCTTAAATGACAGATCAACGGAAAAAGTATTTAAGAGTATTTATTATTTAATAATATTATTTTAACCACATAAAGTTGTCTGAATTGGTCATACCTCCAGAGATGTATATGAAAATAAGTTGAAAATTATGCCAAAAATGTATATTCTCTACATTAACTGTGACACTAAAAAGGTACCAATTTACAAAATGTAAGAAAAGGCAATTGCATAAGTAATTATATTATATATTATTCATAGAAATAAAACTACGTAAACCTATTAAGTGCTTTCTTTTTGGTCTGAAATCAATACAACAATAGATGAAAATAATGCAAAAATATTATCACTTTCTGCATGTGAACAGGTAAGAAGAAAACTTGAACCCTAGAAGAAAAAAAAGTTTTGTCCATAGACAAAATTTGTTTCAGGGGATGTGTTTCAGGGGATGAGTTGAAAGTGATTCTAATTCAGAAGTGTTCCATATATGATTGAGCCTCAAAAAACACAATACTAAGAAAATGAAACATTGCAATTCTAGTGTATATTTTCTATCTGAAGATGAATTCAAAATATGTTGGAGATAATGAAAATCGGTAATTTTCTATAATCATGTACAATACAAACTGTATGCTCAATGAAGTGAAACACATTTTCTGATATTTTCTACTTGAGTTAATGTTAATGTCAAAATGTTGCTATTCTTTGAATGTTGTATTTACACTACAAAATTATGAATGCTATGCAGATTATATTAGAGCTAATTGGCAAAACGAGTTGAAAATTATGTCGAATAGAATATCAATAATATATTATTGTGTAAGACCATGTTATAATATATAATTTATAAGTCAAAGATATGCTATATTTCAAAACTATAATATCTATAATACTATATTCCTATTCTTTGAATGTTGTATTTTGATTGATGTATTTATACACAACAAAATTATGAATGCTATGCAGATTATATTTGAGCTAATTGGCAAAACGAGTTGAAAATTATGTCGAATAGAATATCAATAATATATTATTGTGTAAGACCATGTTATAATATATAATTTATAAGTCAAAGATATGCCATATTTCAAAACTATAATATCTTCTTATGTACTTGTAATACATTATCAAAAACAAATATACTTGCACGATTTAGTTTCAACAAATGTTCAGTCAAATAGAATCATGCACTTGAGTCTGATATAATATACATTGACCTTCGTGTCATGAAATAATTTCGTCGAATCATGATAGCTATAATTGTGATACGTAACACTCAGTGATGCGCGCTCGCTAGCAGATTAGTGTAGTAAATACTGGCGATCATGGAGGACGTATACAAAGTGTCGATCAACAACTTGCTGCAGGAAATCTGCACAAAGGAGGATATCATCAATCCGAAATACGAGTACTGCACAGATGTTCCAAAAAATGGTTATATGGGCAGGATGGCGAAAATAGAAATCACAGGAGAAAATAAGAAGAAACTTTACTTGATTGCCAAGTACGCATCAAGGGATGATGACGTCCGAGAAAAACTGACCATACGCGACGTCTTCCTTCATGAAATCAAGTTTTACGAGGAAGTTGTGCCTCTGTTCGCTACATTACAGGAACGCTACGGATCCAAACATCCATTCGAAAGTACATGCAAATGCTTCGGCTCCGATAATACACCTAAATGTGAATTGATCTTGCTCGAGAATTTAACCAACGAAGGATACAGCATCAAAAACAGTCTGGTTCCAATGGATAGTGCACATGTGGAGTTCGTACTGAAAAACTATGCAAAGTACCACGCTGTATCTTTAGCATATAAGCACCACGACTTTGAGGGGTACCAAACGCTGATCAATGATGTGGAGAATTTCTACGCGAAATATGAGACCAGCGAGGTGATGAAATTATTTGATAATGCAGTTAATAATATGAAAGATATTCTCAATCCGAACGACGCAATATTTAAACCGTTTTCCAAATTTTCTGATAATCTACGCAAAATCATCAAGACTGTAACCACCCCAAATGAATATGCAGTTATTTACCACGGAGATTCATGGTGTAATAATATGATGTTCAAATATGAGGTGACTATTTTAACCAAAATATTATCACATAAATTATAAACAAATAACTTTATTTTAGAACCAATCCAGCGTACCAACAAGCATGAAGTTCATCGATTTCCAAGGAATTGGCCCAGGTTCTGTTGCCTTGGATGTCAGTTACTTCTTGATGGCGAATTCCTCCCCAGATATGATAAAAAATGCTGATCATTATTTGAAAGTCTACTACAACAGCCTAGCAGATCACTTGCGTGATCTCAACTGTGATCCAGATGTGATATTTCCTTACTCCACATTCCAGGAGCAATGGAAGCAGTACAGCTTGTATGGCTTAGCATTGTCAATTACTGTTTTAAAGTTTGCTTTGGCTGGCGCTGATGAGAAACCAGACTTGGCCAAAGATTTTACAGATGCAGTCAATTTTGTGGGCGAACATGCCGATGAGTATAAAAAAAGGACAGAAGCTATTATCACCTATTATTACGAGGCGGGTCTTATTTAAATATAATATTGATTTGCGATGCATATCATATTGTACAGTCATGCTTACATAAATCTAGTACAAAAAATTAGGTCAGAATAGCAATTTTATATAGCAATATCAATTTGTTTGTACTAGATTTATGTGAGCATGATTGTACATTCAGGATGTCCCAAAAATAGTTGACAAGCTCAACAGCACGCGACTCAGAGATGGCTACTGAGTCCTTAGAAAGTATTAAAGAAGTATTAGAAATATTAATGAAGTATAGAAGAAAATATTAAAAATTTCGTACTGTAATTAAAATTAAATTTCGTAATATACAGTTTTATACTTTCAAAAAACAACTCGCAGACGACTTTATTATCAATATTTTAATCTACTGTACAATTGTTATCATGTTGATTTTTGAACAGTTTTTATTTTTTTTATCAAATTCCTTCTAAAAGTCCTTATAAACTTGCTATAATGTTATTTCTTTGACTAGCAATATTTCAAACAGTAAAGTTCGAGGATTTTTTTTAGTATTTTTTAAGGACTTAGTTGGTATCCCCGAGTGGCGTGCTGTTGAGCAGTCCACTATTTTTGGGATACCCTGTATATTTATTAACCTTTTCTTTACCTGTATTACCTTATATATCCTACTATATTTAATGATATTTGGTTATCCACATAAAGTAATCTGAATTAATCACGCAATGTATATGTAGATAGGTTGAAGTTCATGTAAAAATATGTACATTATCTCTTTTAACTGATACACTAAATATATACAATATGTACAAAATGTAAGATAAAGATAATGTCAAAATATGTCATTTTATTTGTAATTTATAGAAATAAAACTATGTAAAACGATTAATTTCTTCGATTTTGGTCACTACATGAATTTAAGTTAAATACAAGAATAAATTACCAAACATTATGATTTCACACTTGAACTTACACCTCTATGTGTGTTAATAAAAAAGTTAATGTTAGATAATTATGTAATATAAAGATAATGTCAAAATATGTCATTTTATTTGTAATTTATAGAAATAACACCACGTAAAACGATTAATTTCTTCAATTTTGGTCACTACATAAATTTAAGTTGAATACAAGAATAAATTACCAAACATTATGATTTCACACTTGCAATGCTATGTGTGTTAATAAAAAAAGTTGGAAATAAGAAATAAATATGGTTTTTCCAATTCGCATTATTAAAATGCTATTATGCATATTGAATCTCATCGTTCAAACTATACTTTAATCGAATGTGTGAATAAAATGTTTACATTTTCACTTTATTCACTATAACCATTGACAACGTGAATAATGTAAAAAAATAGGTAAATTCGCACTATCCTGGAAATTTTCGTTGTCACCTGACAATGTGACACTTCACGCAAATACTTCAATTCTGATAACGAATTGGAAAAAATCTTGTATGATACACGTGAATAAAGAAATTTTTCCAATTCGCATTATTAAAATGCTCAATATGTATATTGAATTTCATCATTAAAACAACACTTTGAAATAATGGGGGAATAAAATGTTTACATTTTTACTTTATTCAGTATAACCATTGACAACGTGAATAATGTAAAAAAATAGGTAAATTCGCACTATCCTTGAAATTTTCGTTGTCACCTGACAATGTGACACTACACGCAAATTCTTCAATTCTGATGACGAATTGAAACAAATCTTGTATGATACACGTGAATAAAGCAATTTTTTCCACTCGAAAACATTATCGCACTCAGCATAAAATTCTACTTTATTCACTTATACCATAAATAGGTCCACTTATTGTCCACTGATACTGCTTCAGATGATAAGTTGATTGTAATTTTAAAAATCGAGATTTTAAGTTATAGTGCATACAGTTAAGTATAGTGAGAGTGATAGTGAATATACGAATTGGAAAAAATCTTACATGACACACGCGAATAAAGCAATTTTTTCCACTCGAAAACATTATCGCATTCGGCATAAAATTCGACTTTATTCTTTTATACCATAAATAGCTATTTGTCCACTGATACTGCTTTAGATGCTATGTTAATTGTAATTTTAAAACCGAGATTTTCCGTATGCAATTGTTAAAAAAAAGATTCCTTAAAAAGGACCCAAAGCTATGAAATTTTAAATATTAGTGTATCTTTTCGAACTCAAAGATGTGTTCAAGATATGTTAGACATAATAAAGTTTAGTAAGGTTCTATAACTATTTAAAATACAATTTATATGTTCACTGTAGTGCTCACATTTCTGATAATATTTTCTGCTTGAGTTGAAGATTAAGGCACAATGTTAAAATATTTCTATTCTATGTGTAATTGCACTAGAAGAAGTGTTGAATGCTGTGTAGATTAAATTTGAGATATTTATTTCTATGAAACTTGAAAATAAGTTGAAAATATTCAAAAAAGCCAAATAGAATGTTGTGCTACAATTATCTAAAATACAAATTATATGTTCTTTGCAGTGCTCACATTTCTGATAATATTTTCTGCTTGAGTTGAAGATTAAGTCACAATGTTAAAATATTTCTATTTTATGTGTAATTGCACTAGAAGAAGTATTGAATGCTGTGTAGATTAAATTTGAGATATTTATTTCTATTAAACTTAAAAATAAATGGAAAATATTCAAAAAAGCCAAATAGAATGTCGTTTCATATATGAATATTATATCAAAAGAGCCCCCTATTAATTAGCTTGTTTAAAATCATCATTTGCAAATATTATATACTGTAAATAAATGCAAATATACAGGGTGAGTTTTTTTTTCATTTTAAGCATTGGGATCTCGGAAACCATAAGACATAGAGATTTGGTTAAACGAGGAAAGAGTTGTCGTTTTAAGAGCTTATGGAAGATAGGCTTTTGTTTTTTGAAAAAAGACGTAGTCATAGATGGCTTTGAAATTTTTAAAAATGACAAATTTTTACTCTTTATAACGATACAAGGTTTGCTATACTTACTTTTATAAATAAAGGTCTTTGAAAATTTACTTTTTGACAATTATTATTTACTTTGACAAATAAACACCATACAAGACTATTGCAAAAACAGAATTTGCCATGGACATTTTTTTTCTCCCTCCAACAATGACAATTCTATAATTTTTTCTATTCTAAGTACACTAAATTCTATTCAAATTATACAACGAAAATTCCTGCATCTCATTTATTTATGAAAGTAAGTATAGCAAACCTTATATCGTTACAAAGAGAAAAAAATGTCCGTTTTAAAAATGTCAAAGCCAACTATGACCATTTAGCCATTTAAAAAAAAGTTTGTATTATAACTCAAAAACTATATTTTATTTTCAAAAAACTAAAGCATTTTTTTTATTTAATTTTTTTGAGGATTTTTTAATAGTTGATTAGTCCCAACAATTGAATCATTTAATATTTCTGATGTTATTTATGGATCAAGATTTTATATAGCAACTAATTTGTATTATTTATTTTGGGTATTTCTTTATTATATTTTGCATAAGCTCTTAAAATGACAACTCTTTCGTCATTTAACCGAATCTCTATGTTTTATGGTTTCCGAGATCCCAATGCTTAAAATGAAAAAAAACTCACCTTGTATTTTTTGTATTATATTTGTAAATATTCATTTTGCAAATATCAGAATGGTACACATTATGATGATATTATATTTTATAATGGTTTGACGCAGAATGTTCAAACCTAAAGGGTATCAAAATATAAATATATATCTGCAAACATTTCATTTCATGATTTCTCAACATATGATTTTGATGATTTAAGTGCTTAAATAGTATGTCCAACATTAATGGATATGAACGTCGTTGATGTTTCTTAGTGATATATCTCTGTATGTATTTTAATATTTAGTATATTAAAACATTAATACATTTTTTAAATTACCATTTAAAGGCCAGTAAATTCATAACGCCATATATTCAAAAAACAAGTTTTTTTCTTGTATGTAATTTTTGATACATTGCATAACATTGTTATGGAATTAATAGAAAGCAATTTTATTATTATATGTAATTTATGTGGTAAGGATATGTTGATGCTATTTAGGATATCTTAATTAATTTTAAGGTATTATTATTAGATACTTACTGGTAAAATTATTTTTATTAACTACTTTACTTCGCCCGACTAGTTTCGGTTTTAAAAAAAAAATCATCAGAGGCATTACATCTACGAAGAATACAATAATTAGGCTAAATATAAATTAGAGTTAAGTTTGTTATAAAAATGTTAAAATATAAATTATAAAAGTATTTGTGTCCAAACCATCATCAGAGGCATTATATCTACGAAGAATACAATAATTAGGTTAAAATATAAATTAGAGTTAAGTTTGTTATAAAAATGTTTAAATATAAATTATAGTAGTATTTGTGTTATGTGTTTATTGTTATAGTATGAATAAATTATTTAATATGTATGTAATTTGTTAGTGTTTAGATAAATTAAAATGTATGAATCTATCTTTTTTGGGGGTATTAATTTTGGTAACAGAAAGTAAAATCAATTCTTAATTAAGTGCTTTAGTTATTTTATATGTATATATTTTGAGTTAATTACATACGTATTTTAATATGTATATATCCTGATCTTATTTTTATGATAAATAGTTGTAATGAATTTGAAATTTGAAATTTTATAGCGACACAGGTCTGTTTGAAGTTTAAGTAAATTGTTTTTGTTGTTTTATATGTTAAATAGATTATTTAAAAATTTATAAAAAGGTTTAAATGTTAAGTTAGTGTTTAGATAAATTAAAATATGTGAATCTATCTCTTTTGGGAGTATTAATTTTGGTAATAGAAAGTAAAATCAATTCTTAATTAAGTGTTTTAGTTATTTTATATGTAAATATTTAGAGTTATTTACTTACGTATTTTAATATGTATATATCCTGATCTTATTTTTATCATAAATAGTTGTAATCAATTTGAAATTTTAAATTTGAAAGTGACAGAGGTCTGTTTGAAGTTTAAGTTAATTGTTTTTGTTGTTTTATATGTTAAATAGATTACTTAAAAATATATAAAAAGGTTTAAATGTTAAGTTAGTGTTTAGATAAATTAAAATGTGTGAATCTATCTTTTTTAGGAGTATTAATTTTGGTAATTGAAAGTAAAATTAATTCTTAATTAAGAGTTTTGTTATTTTATATGTATATATTTAGAGTTATTTACTTACGTATTTTAATATGTATATATCCTGATCTTATTTTTATGAAAAATAGTTGTAATGAATTTTAAATTTTAAATTTGAAAGCGACAGAGGTCTGTTTGAAGTTTAAGTTAATTGTTTCTGTTGTTTTATATGTTAAATAGATTATTTAAAAAATTATAAAAAGGTTAAAATGTTAAGTTAGTGTTTAGATAAATTAAAATGTGTGAATCTATCTTTTTTGGGGGTATTAATTTTGGTAATACAAAGTAAAATCAATTCTTAAATAAGTGTTTTAGTTATTTAATATGTACATATTTAGAGTTATTTACTTACATATTTTAATATGTATATATCCTGATATAATTTTATGATAAATAGTTGTAATGAATTTGAAATTCGAAATTTGAAAGCGACACAGGTCTGTTTGAAGTTTAAGTAAATTGTTTTTGTTGTTTTATATGTTAAATAGATTACTGAAAAATTTATAAAAAGGTTTAAATGTTAAGTTAGTGTTTAGATAAATTAAAATGTGTGAATCTATCTTTTTTGGTGGTATTAATTTTGGTAATACAAAGTAAAATCAATTCTTAAATAAGTGTTTTAGTTATTTTATATGTATATATTTAGAGTTATTTACTTACATATTTTAATATGTATATATCCTGATCTTATTTTTATGATAAATAGTTGTAATGAATTTGAAATTTTAAATTTGAAAGCGACAGAGGTCTGTTTGAAGTTTAAGTTCATTGTTTCTGTTGTTTTATATGTTAAATGGATTATTTAAAAATTTATAAAAAGGTTTAAATGTTAAGTTAGTGTTTAGATAAATTAAAATGTGTGAATCTATCTTTTTTGGTGGTATTAATTTTGGTAATACAAAGTAAAATCAATTCTTAATTAAGTGTTTTAGTTATTTTATATGTATATATTTAGAGTTATTTACTTACATATTTTAATATGTATATATCCTGATCTTATTTTTATGATAAATAGTTGTAATGAATTTGAAATTTTAAATTTGAAAGCGACAGAGGTCTGTTTGAAGTTTAAGTTCATTGTTTCTGTTGTTTTATATGTTAAATGGATTATTTAAAAATTTATAAAAAGGTTTAAATGTTAAGTTAGTGTTTAGATAAATTAAAATGTGTGAATCTATCTTTTTTGGTGGTATTAATTTTGGTAATACAAAGTAAAATCAATTCTTAATTAAGTGTTTTAGTTATTTTATATGTATATATTTAGAGTTATTTACTTACTTATTTTAATATGTATATATCCTGATCTTAATTTTATGATAAATATTTGTAATCAATATGAATTTTGAAATTTGAAAGTGACAGATGTCTGTTTGAAGTTTAAGTAAATTGTTTCTGTTATTTTATATGTTAAATGGACTATTTAAAAATATATAAAAAGGTTTAAATGTTAAGTTAGTGTTTAGATAAATTAAAATGTGTGAATCTATCTTTTTAGGGGGTATTAGTTTTGGTAACAGAAAGTAAAATCAATTCTTAAATAAGTGTTTTAGTTATTTTATATGTATATATTTAGAGTTATTTACTTACATATTTTAATATGTATATATCCTGATCTTATTTTTATGATAAATAGTTGTAATGAATTTGAAATTTGAAATTTGAAAGCGACAGAGGTCTGTTTGAAGTTTAAGTTAATTGTTTGTGTTGTTTTATATGTTAAATGAATTATTGAAAAATTTATAAATAGGTTTAAATGTTAATTGAGTTTGGTGATTAAGGCACTGTATAAAAAATAAAAATAAATTTAAAAAACCTTAAATTTATTATTGCTGTTACTTTAACTGATCACTAAGTATGTACAGTCATGCTCACATACATCTATACCCTTTCAAGTTCAAATTAAGACCAATCAAGTTCAAATTGGGACCAATCAATTTCAAATTGAGGCCAATCAAGTTCAAATTGATTCCAATCAATTTCAAATTGAGACTAAACAAAATCAAGTTGACACTAAACAATATCAAGTTGAGAGTAAACAAATAAAATTTATTATGACAACTTGATATTGTTTAGTGTCAACTTGATTTTGTTTAGCCTCAATTTGCAATTGATTGGTCTCAATTTGAAATTGAGTGGTATCAATTTGAACTTGATTGGTCTTAATTTGAAATTGATTGGTCTCAATTTGAAATTGATGGGTATCAATTTGAACTTGATTGGTCTTAATTTGAAATTGATTGGTCTCAATTTGAAATTGGTTGGTCTCAATTTGAACTTGATTGGTCTCAATTTGAACTGAACAGGTATAGTTCAAACATTTTAACATTCCTATATAAAATTGCTATTGTAACCTAATTTCTTGTACTAGATTTATGTGAGCATGACTGTACGTTGCATTTCGTTATATGGAAATAAATTTATTAGTATTTTTATAATTATTATTATTATTGCTGTTGTAGTTGTTAGTGTTATTGTTATACGTATTATGGATATATAGATAAATATGTACCAATTAATGAACGGTGATTTAATTTCTAAGAATTTGCTTAATTATGGTGTTCGTTCAGTGCTGTGAATTAACTTTGGGATAAATATGAATCTATGAATCATACCATAAATATGATATCCGGATTCGACGAGTCATACTCGAACAACTAATTACTAATAGGATCCATTTTGAACGAATACTATTTCTAAGCATTCAACAAATACTATTCCAGGTACCAACAGGATTAATAATTTTAATGTATTAGCCATGCAAAAGAGGAATATTAATACGTATAACTCACTATTTGATTTATGGGTATTGTTTTAATTAGACACAGACATTACTACTACTAGATGCTATTATAGATATTATTATAGATACTATTACAGATTATTATTATATAAGATCGTTTCTTAATTTGTATGTATTTTACTAATACATAACTCTGCTTATAAGAACAAATCCTAGAGCGATTAATTTTTGAGAAAATTGCTGCCTATATTAATTGCAAAACTAGAATACTTTCACATAAATGAATATATGGAAAACCCCTATATAATGTTATTTTAAATATATAAAAAATATATGATATTTATAATTCTATTGTCTCCATAATTATGTTCTAAATCGCGGAAAATCATATATTGTAGAAAATTGTTCTAATAAATCTTCTAGATGAGAATCGTACCTACGACTATTGATTATTATTATTATTAATAATAATAATAAAAATGAGTACAGTAGCATATATGGAAAACAGCATTTGTCATTAAAATTGGCTATCCCACAAGTCGTAATTTCCTAAATTAGCATACAATATTTCCATCGTACACCTCAGATACTTCCAAACTGGTAACCATTAACCTTATAATAAACTCCGCAGAACTCATTTCAGTGGTATTTATTGGTGTATTAATTAGGAAAACGACCGTTGTGGAGCGATATAGTGGGCATCGATCAAAACTCCATGACCAGAGTACACTCTGGTGTGGGTGTCTGGTGATCGTGGGCATTAAACTAAAGAGCACAGGACGAAGTGTGCGCAATTAAGCCCAAATATTCCGTGAATTATATAACGATTTGATCTTTATCTGCGGAATTTCGTGGGAGCCCCATTATCATAACCGAGTAGCGCAAAATGGAATATAATAAATAATACTGTGGGGACGACATGGAAATCGCCATTTTAGGCGAGGGACGAGGCCGAAATGGACCCACAATTTGATCATTGCATGTCTCCACTCACCCACAGGGACATGATTAGAACCATGGTAATACATTCACCAGTATCTTAAAATTTCCATCTAGTGAATTGCGTCAGGCAAATTTACGTTCTCCTAGATTCATGAAGTAACAATTACCTTCACGATATTGTTGGTTTTGTATACCTACATACAACGTTCACAATCTATGCTCACCAAATTTGGCTGAGATATTTTTGGGTCAAGTAGTGCGATAAATTAAAATTTTGAAAAAAAAAATCCTGCCACAGTTTATTCCATTCTTTTTGATATTTAAATTTTTGTTGGGTATTTTCTTAACGATGACATTTTCATAAAAATCTTTTTTTTTTATAAACGAACTAAATGATCACCATGATAAACACCATGATCGATCATCAATACTTTGAAGATTTTTGATAAGATTTTGAAACCGTTTGACTGGTATTTCTAGATTCGTGCGTAGAAAATAAATCCAGCTGCACTTAAAGAAATAGCCCAAAATTCATACAATGAACTCTCAAAACTGGGCTATCATCAACGAAGATCGTGGATTTCCAGGCAATTTAATTTAATTGGGCTCTTTCCGGGTAGGCTAGATGACGATAAAACAGAGTTATTGCCGACCGTGCCACAAGCAAGGTCGCTCGTTTCATTCATTTTCAAGCGAGCAACGGGAATTCATGCGAGCAAGCACAAATATGCGTTTAGTTAATGAATACTGTTTGTATATTTGTCGGCCCGTTTGCTCACAAAGAGTTCCCTGAATCGCTGGCTTAATCTTCTTTTGCGTTATTCAAGGTTTAATTGAGTAATTGGTGGCACAATTAACGAACTTAATTGAGAGGAGTAACTTAAAGTACGTCATGAAGGAGGAAAGTATGTTTAGTGCACAAAATTATGTTCGTTTCGCAGAGTAAGATTTGATGATCAGTACTAATCTCTATCTTAAATTTGTAACTTTTAATATTCAATAAACAAATTGGTCAAAAATCCTGATCGCTATCATATAATTATATAATAAGTAGATAGTAAAAGCAAGGTTTATTTGAGTAATTAATAGCACAATTAAATAATTTAATTGAGCGGAGTAACTTAAGTCTTGAAGGAGAAAATATGTTTAGTACAGATAATTATTTTCGTTTCGCAGAGTAAGATTAGATGATCATTACTAATCTGTATCTTAAATTTGTAACTTTTAATATTCAACAAACAAATTGATCAAAAATCCTGATCACTATCATCTAATTATATAATAAGTAGATAGTAAAAGCAACCCAATTATGTTTAGACGTCAGTGATCAGAGCATCAATCATATTCCTTGTACTGCTGATATCAAATTGGGTCTTTAGAAACGTGCTCAGTCGCGTGGGCAGAGCGCATAATTATTATAAGAATATTTAATTAATCAATCAATCACATCGATGCCGGACAATCCCTCGCACTTTCATAAGGCCGAAGCCGGCAAGTGTACGAAGGCAGCTGTAATTTCGCACGTACTAGTGTCCGTTGGGCAATCGGGAATAATTAATTACCATTTCCTTTCATATTCCCAATCTGCACATGATAACGATCTGGAAACGGCTCCAATCTCGCCGATTTGTCCGCTCCCGAAACGGCGATTTGTAAAGTAATGCGTTATTAAGTGTCTTAATGTGCTGCTGGATATTGATAAATGTTCGTTTAGAAAGTTCGGTGGTAGCAATAACAAAGAGTTTTTAATGATGAATGGTATCACCGTTTGAAAACACGTTTCGTTTAAAACTAAACCATTAATAAAGAATTATAATTTTGCAGTTCTGAAGATAGGCTGTGTTTTTCAAAGTGTTACTGTAAATAAATAAAGTTATTCAATTTGTTTCATACTTTTATTGTAAGTATTGACCAGGAGAAAACCAAAGAGAATGATTATTTTAAAATGATTTAGTTCTTTGATTCAGTTTTGGACACATAAAAAAAATCGATGGCGTTTTAACACAAAAAGAAATGATAACAAAGAGTTTAGATTTATAACAAACCGTGTATTTTTTAAAACGTGTCTGAGGATTTTTCCAAAATATGTTTAATTTCAGAAATAATGAATGTTCAGACTTCTTGCACACCGAGTTGCAAGAAATGTTGCAACTTTAGATTTATAACAAAATGTTTATTTTTTTAAACTAAAATCAAGGTGTCCGAGGATTTTTCCAATATATGTTTAATTTCAGAAATAATGAATGTTCATACTTCTTGCACACCCTGTATATGTTATCATTTAAATCATTTCTTCGGATAATCTTGGGACATTTGCATGACAAAAACATGCTAGTAGGTAAGCGTCTATCAAAATTTTCTTTTGATTTACAATGATTTTCACTTCACACGAAAATGGGAAATATATTGATTACGTAGAAATTTTCTAATTTCGAATTTTGATGAAAATGTCTATTATGACATGGGTCAAAATTGATATTTTAAGGCAGAAAAGGTCACACATTTTTGTGTTTTAAACATTTATCTTTTATGTTCAGTGTTTAATATGTTTAATTTCAGAAATAATGATTGTTCATACTTCTTGCACAACCTGTATATGTTATCATTTAAATCATTTCTTCGGATAATCTTAGGACATTTGCATGACAAAAAAATGCTAGTAGGTAAGCGTGTATCAAAATTATGTTTTGATTTACAATGATTTTCACTTCACACGAAAATGGGAAATGTATTGATTACGTAGAAATTTGGTAATTTCGAATTTTGATGAAAATATCTATTATGACATGGTCAAAATTGATATTTTAAGGCAGAAAAGGTCACTCATTGATGTGTGTTAAACATTAATTTTTATGTTCAGTGTTTAATATGTTTAATTTCAGAAATAATGAATGTTCATACTACTTGCACACCCTGTATATGTTATCATTTAAATCATTTCTTCGGATAATCTTGGGACATTTGCATGACAAAAAAAAGCTAGTAGGTAAGCGTGTATCAAAATTTTCTTTTGATTTACAATGATTTTCACTTCACACGAAAATGGGAAATGTATTGATTACGTAGAAATTTGGTAATTTCGAATTTTGATGAAAATATCTATTATGACATGGTCAAAATTGATATTTTAAGGCAGAAAAGGTCACTCATTTTTGTGAAAATGGGAAAAGTATTCATTACGTAGAAATTTTCTAATTACGAATTTTGATGAAAATATCTATTATAACATGGGTCAAAATAGATATTTTATGACAGAAAAGGTCACTCATTTTTGTGTGTTAAACATTGATCTTTTATGTCCAGTGTTACTTTAAAATATTTAAAGTTTTTGAATTTGTTTTATACTTTTGATGTATGTATTGACCACCACAAAACCAAAGAGAATATATATTTTTTAAATGATTTAACTAGTTTGAAACCATTTTACTTACGTAGAAAGCAAAATTATACTAAATAAAGTTTAAAAAACTTGACCATAAATTTGAAATCATTGTATCTCTTATTTTATTATGTATACCTTTGCTTGGGACATTCTTGAGATATTTCCTTGATAACAAAAAAAAGTGCCGTCCTAGGTAGGTGTTTGTCAAAATTTTGTTATAATTTTCAATGATTTTTACTTCACACGAAAATGAGGAAAGTATTATTTACGTAAAAATATTATATCCATACTTTATATCGTATATCCATACTTTTTTAAAACGGGCAATTTTATTTCCAAAAACAGATAGACGAACAGACAAATAGACAGATATATAACAGACAAATGCGCAAATGTGATATATGTATGTCTGTTTGTATCACATGCAGACTGACAGAATTTTTCACAAAAATTCTGAGTGGTCTCTGGGGACTCGGAGCAATTTTATTTCCAAAACCAGACAGACGAACAGACAAATAGACATGTATATATAATAGGCAAATGAGCAAATATCATGTATGCATGTCTGTTTATATCACATGCAGACTGATAGAATTTTTGAAAAATTGTTTGAATGCTCCCTGGAGACTGAGAAATTTTATTTCCAAAACCAGACAGACGAACAGACAAATAGACAGATATATAATAGGCAAATGAGCAAATATCATGTATGCATGTCTGTTTATATCACATGCAGACGAATAGAATTTTTGAAAAATTGTCTGAATGGTCCTTGTAGACCAATTTTATATCCAAAGCCAGACAGACGAACAGACAAATAGACAGATATATAATAGACAAATGAGCAAATATCATGTATGCATGTCTGTTTATATCACATGCAGGCGGATAGAATTTTTGAAAAATTGACTGAATGGTCCTTGGAGACTCTGACCAATTTTATTTCCAAAGCCAGACAGACGAACAGACAAATATACAGATATATAATAGACAAATGAGCAAATATCATGTATGCATGTCTGTTTATATCACATGCAAACTGATAGAATTTTTGAAAAATTGTCTGAATGGTCCTTGGAGACTCTATGCAATTTTATTTCCAAAACCAGACAGACGAACAGACAAATAGACAGATATATAATAGACAAATGAGCAAATATAATGTATGCATGTCTGTTTATATCACATGCAAACTGATAGAATTTTTCAAAAATTGTCTGAATGCTCCCTGGAGACTCTGAGCAATTTTATTTCCAAAGCCAGACAGACGAACAGACAAATAGACAGATATATAATAGACAAATGGGCAAATATCATGTATGCATGTCTGTTTATATCACATGCAGACTGATAGAAATTTTGAAAAATTGTTTGAATGCTTCCTGGAGACTGAGAGATTTTATTTCCAAAACCAGACAGACGAACAGGCAAATAGGCAGATATATAATAGGCAATTGAGCAAATATCATGTATGCATGTCTGTTTATATCACATGCAGACTGATAGAATTTTTCAAAAATTGTCTGAATGGTCCCTGGAGACTGAGAGCAAATTTATTTCCAAAACCAGACAGACGAACAGACAAATAGACAGATATGTAATAGACAAATGAGCAAATATCATGCATGCATGTCTGTTTAAATCACATGCAGAGTGATAGAAATTTTGATAAATTGTTTGAATGCTCCCTGGAGACCGAGCAATTTTATTTCCAAAAACAGACAGACGAACAGATAAATAGGCAGATATATAATAGACAAATGAGCAAATATCATGTATGCATGTCTGTTTATATCACATGCAGACTGATAGAATATTTCAAAAATTGTCTGAATGATCCCTGGAGACTGAGAAATTTTATTTCCAAAACCAGACAGACGAACAGACAAATAGACAGATATATAATAGGCAAATGAGCAAATATCATGTATGCATGTCTGTTTATATCACATGCAGACTGATAGAATATTTCAAAAATTGTCTGAATGATCCCTGGAGACTGAGAAATTTTATTTCCAAAACCAGACAGACGAACAGACAAATAGACAGATATGTAATAGACAAATGAGCAAATATCATGCATGCATGTCTGTTTAAATCACATGCAGAGTGATAGAAATTTTGATAAATTGTTTGAATGCTCCCTGGAGACCGAGCAATTTTATTTCCAAAAACAGACAGACGAACAGATAAATAGGCAGATATATAATCGGCAAATGAGCAAATATCATGTATGCATGTCTGTTTATATCACATCCAGACTAATAGAATTTTTCAAAAATTGTCTGAATGGTCCCTGGAAACCTGGAGCAATTTTATTTCCAAAAACAGACAGACGGACAGACAAATAGAGATATACAGGTTGAGTTTCTTTTTCATTTTAAGCATTAGGATCTGGGAAACCTAAAACCTCGAGATTCTGTTGAATAAAGAAAGAGGTGTCATTTTTAGAGCTTATGCATGATATGCTTTTGTTTTTAGAAAAAAACACGTAGTTATCAAAGTAAGTATAGTAACTTATACCTTTCTAACGCCTCAGATTTACTGACATTCGCTGCTGCGATCTGCTGAAATAAGGACAAAAATAAATTTCTGTTATGAGCTTTACATTATTATTCTTACATTATTTTTTTAAATCATCCTGATACATTATACATTTCCGGATTTGGTAGACCCCTTAGAAGGAACCATGAAACTCATTGAGATCTTCTTTACTTTCCTCTTCATTTTTCTTGGTGAAACATAACTAATATTTTAAATTCTGTAAATTAATAAAATTAATACTTTCCTTACTAATATCTTGATGAAACATTTTATTTTTATTATAAATGTATGTTACGTATAATTACTTTTGTTTTGTTTCATATGAATATTTTATCACTTTCCCGACACGTGTTTTGGCTTATTCAGCCATTTTCGAAGAAATATATGTGTAAGTTAAGATTTGCATGAATTTTTCTATTAATGTATAACTTTAATTCCATGATATTTGCTAATTTATGGCATCAGTTGATATAATCAGTAACATAATATGCTAAGAAATTGACTTCATGTAGTCTCCAAAGTGGCTAGTTTAACATCTATTACTCAAAAACTAGCGTATCAATATTTATTGAATTCATCACTGACATTTAGCAGTATATTGGCATTATATGTGTAATATTTAGTTAATATGCAATGTGCTATTCTCGAGATATTTGCTATGTTATCAATTACATTAACATAACAATTTCGTAGTGTATCATAATTTCTGAATAATTAATTTCCATATCTTAATTGTTTGGTTTTGTTAGTTCCATTATAAAAACTACACCAAAATTCCTCGGCTATGCAAATATTTTAGAATTCTGTGTAATTTCACTTAGTGCATCAGCTTCTGATAATGATTGAACCAACGACATTAGAAAATTGGTCAACTCTATAACACATGCTTTAAAATGGCGTTAAATTGCTTTGGGTGGTTATTAAAAACTACAGTTCTGATCTTGGTTGTGATTAATTATTAAATATTAGATATGTCTAAACCTGATGATATACAGCTGACCATTTAGAAACCCAATTTTCGTCCCACTAGTGGAACGGTTTACAGTTAGACCCACCGAATTAATGCGACGGATCCGTAACGACCCGGGGGACAATTACCGGCGAGACAAATATCAGGTGTACAATTACACCTGGCCGATACGTTGACCTCCCGACACCTACATCAGAAATTAACATTTTGAGCGTTAGGTGTGCCCCCTATGCTAATTATGGTTTAAAGCGTATATATTGCTAATTGTGTTGGTCCACTTAGAATGCCAAGAGACGAGGAATGCGCGTGGATAGAGGGGAAAACCCTGCTGGACACAAAGCGGATTATGTTAATCTCAAGAATCGCAAACGCAAATGGCATTTGTTGCGAGAGTAATCAGTAAATAATGCAACAGAATTAGAGACATTTGAAAAGTGATGTTGATATTTGCATAGCAACAAAGTTTGCTCGCATTTATTTCGATAGTGTATTATTTCTATTATTTATACATTTTCATTATTTTCACAGACTCTGATTACAGAAACATTTAAGTTGTTGAACTCCAAAAGACTCCCAAAGATTAGCTGACTGATTTGAAAAATTTTGCGTAAGTCTATACATCCAAGCTATGCAGTGCTAATGTTACAACTGCCCAGAGCAATAACCATAAAGCTAGCAGACATGTACCCGTGTACAAAACTCCAGAGATTTTTCGAGTACATTCTCTTATTTTCACTTCTAATGATGATGATGGTAAGGTCATCCCAAAGAGAGCTGACAATAATCCATGCTATTTCGAACAAATAATCGCGTTTTCTATGCTCGTTCACGTGTATAATCATCCCCTAAATTCTACGTCTCTTGTCTATAACTGTACCTTTTCTGTAGTTCAAACTGTAACTCCTGCAGTGATTAGTGCGAAAATAATACGTCCTTTATATGCGTTTGCACTTCAGAACGTACTCGATTACAATAGCAATTTGTACCGTTTTTCTTTATCACACGTAGTGCAGACATAATTAGTACTTCTTATTTGACATGTTAATTCAAACATAAACACCATAGAAGTACCAATATTGCCTTAGCAGCGTGATTTATTCATAATTAACGCATAATTAATGTATCCGAGTGGCAGTAAATGTGCAAGAGTTTACACCATTAAATAATTGTTAATCAACCGTAAAATCCCCTCAATTTTGTAAATCTAGGTTCAAACATCACTTCTGTAGCAAGTAAGCACGTTTAATCGCCTAATTAGCGCCGATAAATGGATTAAAACCGATAGTTCACATTTTGGTTCAAATATTTTGATGCAGGGCGACATCTAGCGGCAACTTACCACACTTTTCGCTATTTTCTTAATTAAGCATCTAATCAAAATTATCTTCAAATAAAATCGATAGCCCTCGTCCTCCTGAATCCGAAGCTGTATTTGTTTGCTTTCGTAGCTCCACTAATAACCGAGGAAATCGAAAAACAAAATCACCATTTTTGAACTTAAATTCCAAATTTCTCGAAAACTAATTTTTTTTTCGACGAACTTTTCGGACCCGAAATTTGCATTATCAAGATGAATCGAATGCCGCAAAAATTTTGCCAAAATTCGAAAGTTGATGTTTTTGTCCCAAAATTTCTTAAGGTTTGCCCCTTGCGATTTTTATGAAAATTTCGAGGTTAAAATTTTTGAGCTGAGATAGCAGTTCGATAGATTTTAGCCTCCTGAGTCCGAATCTGCAAGAAAAAATTGGCTCCGGCGCCTAATAACGCCAAAAATAATTATTTTCGAAATAGATTTTTTTTTCAAAATGTCTTTTTCGGTAAAACTAAATTAGAGAAACCATGTATTTTCTTCTTCTGAATCAGAATCTGCAATTATTTTTGCCATAAGTTACTTAATAACGTAGAAAAAAGCAAAATAAAATGTAGCACATTTTTCGAACCAGGCACTGTTTGGATCGCTGGAGATAAATAAACTTGCTACTCTAATGGAATGCACACTGCTGAAGCCGAATATGTACTTAGTTTTGCTGTACATAATGTAGTTAATTAATAAAAGGCAAATTAAAATTAAATTCATATTTTGAGACATCTAGCGGCAATCGGCTGAACCCGGTAGTCGCGATCCCCATGATTATTTTTAAATTCTTAAATACTGTTTAAAATTGCTTAAAATTACTGCTAAATACCTCTGCATGCATGCACAATGCTTAATTATGTGTTTACAAACGTATTTAATTAGTATTTCAATTTAATCGATGGTATTTGAGTGGTAGCCATCTATCGGATGCAGCCGCAAGTAGCTGCGCCTGATACTTTTCAATGCTGCAACCAAACATGCTCAGCGTGTAAGTGTGTTGCATTCGTATGAGATAAAGATATTTAGACCATGTCAATTTTTCTAAATTGAATTAATTACCATTTTATGTGTACTCCAAAGAAGTTGCTGGATGTTTTTTAAGTTGCTACAGAAGGTTTTACCATTTTTCTACATAATACCTGCAGATATTGTTCCATGTATTGTAATGTAACATTGTAATTGATATACTATATTTCAGTAATAAAAATAGTAATTGCGGTGTGCAATCAGCATTTATTTTATACGCATTTATATTAGAAGAGCAGGCAACATGCGATCCATTATTTGTATTGCTGCCCAACGTGAGAAATTAAATTTGATAAGAGGTACAACCGCGGCCATCCATAAGTGAATGATACTTAGTGAAAATTTCCGATAATTAGACTATATCAGGCTTTAGTCATTGACGTTCATGCAGCATGAGTTACTATTCAAACTGTAACATTTTGGGACACCTATGATATAAAGTAAAAGTCAAACTACGCAAAACAAAAACGTTCACTTTTGGATGGCCGAGGTTACATTGGTACATTGGTTAAAACTTTGAGTAAAAATTAAAAGGTTGATAATTCACATAAATTGGCATAACGAATACATGTTTCTATGAAAACAATCCCTAATGATAATATAATTGATAGATGCAAGCAGATACAAAACAATATGTAGTCCTGCGATCTTTAATTAACAGAGTAAACATTTTACAAGCAGAAATTTTACAATGCGTGAAATTGAGTGAAATGTGTTCTGTACAAGTGACGAATTCTAGATGTATATATTTAAACTACTTCTTATAAGTGTATAATTAATGAAATATTGGTGCTATGCAGAAATTAAAGTCATGACAATAATTACTGCAAGGCTTCAAATGGATTGTTTCAAACCATTGGCGCTCATAAATTATAAATGTCAGCGACAAAAGGTTTGCATTTCTAATAATTAAACCCTATCTGCTACATACATACATGAATAAAGCATCATTTGAATTAATAGTTTAGCTACAAAACAATTTTTAAACTTCATGATTCAAACACCATAATTTAAAACTAGTGTCATCCGAAGACTATACAAGTTAGCAACAAATAGTTAGCATTTCTAATAATTAGCCATCATCAACTCTATATGTATAGAAAGAAAGCATTGCTAATATTAAGAGTTAAACAACATAACAATTTTTAAATTTCATGATTTCGCCCAAACACCATAATGAAATACAAGTGTCACATTAAATCAATTTCCATATCTAATAATTAGCCATCATCACCTCCATATGTACATAAAAAAGGCAATCGCTAAAAGCATTAGTTAAGAAAATTATAAATTTTATGCCATAATTTAAAACAAGTGTCGCTCGAAGACTATACCAGTTAGCAACAAATTGTTTGCATTTCTAATGTGCAGCCGTCTTCAGCTCTATATGTACTCAAAGAAGGCGTCGCTATTGATAGTTATTAATATCTAACAGAACAATTTTATACACTACGACACTATACAAGTTAGTATCATATGCTTGGCATTTCTACTAATATGCCATAATCAGTGCCTTAGGTATATAAAAAAAGAATCACTAATACTAATAGTTAAGCAACAAAACCGTTTGTTCATGAAGATGAACAAACAATATAATTTACTACAAGTTAAAATGTTAATACTTTACGTAAATTGGCAAAAGAAACACATGTTTCTATGAAAACAATCCCCAGTATTAATATAATTGATAGAATATATGCAGTTTTATAATTACTAATAAGTCCTTAAATGGTTAATTAACAAAGTAAAAATTTATTGAATAGAAATGTACTCCTAAAAAGTTATTACTTCTGGGTGTACATGATAAGACTATATATAATGTATGTAAAATTGATTAATTATTAGGCTTTGGTTACGATAGGAGCGGTGAGGAACTGCTGTGAGCGGCAGGCATCAAAACAAATATTTGCTCACGTTGTGAATGCAGCGTGCAGGGGAAAACTTGACACTATGCGCCTGCCACACACCGCTGCTCCTAGACATTATTGCCGCTCACCGCTTGTATCGTGCCAGAGGCCTTAGTGTTATGGAAAAATTAAATGTCTAAATATTATAAAAGCGTAATAATATGTAATTAAAGCATCACATTTGCAAAACTAATATTTCAGATTAATTGCTTCCAATGCCTATTGCTAACATTTTGTTAGTGTCATGCCTTTAACAACGGCTGCCACACCATCAGGATAAGCGTATCTCTTGTATATAGGTGTATCTTGAAACATAAACCTCTTCCTCAATGGAGTATTTTCTCAGAAGCATTCCAGTTTCGTCGTGACTAAACATTGATGGCCTAAAATTAAAAGTATCCTATGCCTATTGCCAATATATTGTTAGTGTCACGTCTTTAACAACGGCTGCCACACCATCAGGATAAGTGTAACTCGTGTATATAGGTGTATCTTGTAACATAAACATCTTCCTCGATTGAGTATTTTCCCTGAAGCATTCCAGTTTCGTCATGACCAAACATTGATGTCCTAAAATTAAAAGTATTATACCATTAGATGTAGTAATTAATTAGAAAATTAGGTTTAAAAACTTTGTTTACGCTTAATAATTATCGCCCAGGATAATAATATAGACAGACTTATAGAGCTTGCTCTTCTATAGCGTGAGAGTATTGAAGGGCGGTAGTAGATACACCAAAGTCTGAGGTTTCCAGAGGAAATTGCTGGCCATGCTCGTACCGTTCTACACAGAGTCTTGAACCGTGACGGTCAAAATCTGCAGACATATCTGCGAGTTAGTGCGTGGTACCATGCCACTTCTTAACCTGTGCAGTCGTATCTGCAGATTTTGACCGCTACCCTAAACAATTTTGCTGCAGGGAATCGTAATATTTCTAACAATTATTTATTCAATTAAGAGACGGGATTAATCTCAAGTAGTTTCTTGCAAGGAATCACATTTATACTAACATTAAAAATTCACTTGATTGAAATACGAGAAATAGTAGCAAAGAGTTAAGAGTAAATAATACTGTGATGTGCCATTTTACCTCGCAGTTTTCTTTATGTGGGATAGTGAAGACACTGACAATTTTATGAACGCTATTTTCGAGTCCTGGGAATACAGCGTCTTGAAACCGGGTCTGCGTGATCAATGCAAACCTCACATCGGGACTTTGTGCCACTGCGTGGTGCTAAAAATATACATAATGTTAGGTGAGTTAGTGCGTGGTATCGCGCCACTTCTTAACCAGCGCAATCGTATCTGCAGATTTTGACCGTTGCAACTCAAAGAGTCTGGAAATCCGCAAAATCTTGGTGCAGGATTTGAAGGCAAGTTGAACGTGTTCATTGCAACAATATGATCTATAATGAAAGACTACATGCAATGATTATGAATACATTCATGATAACATAAATAAATAATCAGGTGTATTGTGTATCAAAAAACGTTAGCAGTAACGTGTACGTTTCTTGACTGCATCACATTCGAATGCAGATGGGAATGTCAGATGCAGACATTGTGGAATGTGATGCTGTCAAGTAACGTATACGATACTGCTAACTGTGTTTGATACGCAATGCACCCGAATTAGTTATCTATCTATTGCTGACAATCATCAATCCCCGAATCTAATATTGAAAGACGACAGAGAATACAATAGAAACTGTGTCTTTACAGATGCCCATATTTACATTAAACTCAAGATATGGACAGCCGGTTTCAATATGGAGGGCGTAAGTTCAGTACTTTGACGGTGCTCAAATTGAAAATCAACCCTGCATTATACATAGCGGTTAACCCATAATAAATGTAGTCATTTTAACTGTTGCACATACATTAACTGTGCTGCAGAAGTGGTCTTTGTATATCCTTATTCAACAATTATTAGAAAAACTGATCATTTATCGACAATAACAGGGTACTCACCTATTTGCAATTAGATTTTCAAAACCAATATAACCATAACCATATGTAATAATTGAGTTTTAAATTAGATAGAATTAGAGCGGTATTCAGCAGCTTTAATAAATGCACCTAAAATACGTAATTACCATTATTTGCTCGAAGAAAACAACAATAAACAGTTAAATTCTATTAATTAACCTACAATATTTTTATCTCGAATGTATGCAACACTCTAAAACAGAGTGTAAGTTTGGTTGCGGTATTCAAAAACGTCAACTTTCGGCTTTTTCCAATAGATGGCTACCACTACAAAAACCATCGATTAAATTGAAATACTTATCAAATACACTTGTAAACACATAATTAAGCCTTGTACATGAGTGCAAAGGTGTTTAGCAGTAATTTTGAAAAGTAATTAAAGATTTTTAAAAAAATATTGGGAGCGCGACTAACGAGTTCAGCCAATTGCCGCTAGATGTCTCAAAATTTGAATATTTTTTTAATTTGCCGTTTATTAAGTAAATATAATTGGTAGAGCAAAACGGAGCACAGATTCAGCTTCAGCAGTGTGCATTCCATTAGTATAGCATGTTTAATTTATCTCCAGCGATCCAAACAGTGCCTAGTTCGAAAAATGTGCTACATTTTATTTTGCTTTTTTCTACGTTATTAGGTAATTTATGGCAAAAATAATTGCAGATTCTGATTCAGAAGAAGAAAATACATAGATTATCTAATTTAGTTTTACCGAAAAAGACATTTTGAAAAAAAAAACGATTTCGAAAATAATTATTTTTGGCGTTATTAGGCGTCGGAGCCAGTTTTTTCTTGCAGATTCGGACTCAGGAGGCTAAAATCTATCGAACCGCTATCTCAGCTCAAAAATTTTTACCTCGAAATTTTCGTAAAAATCGGAAGGGGTTAGTTAACCTTAAGAAATTTTGGGACAAATACATCAACTTTCGAATTTTGGAAAAACTTTTACGGCATTCAATTCGTCTTTATAATGCAAATTCCGGGTCCGAAAAGTTCGTCGAAAAGAAAATTAGTTTTCGAAAAATTTGGAATTTAAGTTCAAAAATGGCGATTTTGTTTTTCGATTTCCTCGGTTATTTGTGGAGCTACGAAAGCAAACAAATACAGCTTCGGATTCAGGAGGACCAGGGGTATCGATTTTATTTGAAGATAATTTTGATTAGATGCTTAATTAAGAAAATAGCGAGAAGTGTGGTAAGTTGCCGCTAGATGTCGCCCTGCATCAACATATTTGAATCAAAATTTGAACGATCGGTTTTAATCCATTTATCGGCGCTAATTAGGCGATTAAACGTGCATACTTGCTAGAGAAGTGATGTTTGAACCTAGATTTACAAATTTGAGGGGATTTTACGGTTGATTAACAATTATTTAATGGTTTAAACTATAGCACATTTATTGCCATTCGGATACATTAATTATGCGTTAATAATGAACAAATCACGCTGATAAGGAAATATTGGTACTTCTATGATGTTTATGTTTCATTTAACATGTCAAATAAGGAGTACTAATTATGACTGCAAGGGGGTTATCTATGGACTGCACTACGTGTGATAAAGAAAAACGGTACAAATTGCTATTGTAATCGAGTACGTTCTGCAGTGCAAACGCATATAAAGGACGTATTATTTTCGCACTAATCATTGCAGGAGTTACAGTTTGAACTACAGAAAAGATACAGTTATAGTCAAGAGACGTAGAATTTAGGGGATGATTATACTTGTGAACGAGCATAGAAAACGCGATTATTTGTTCGAAATAGCATGGATTATTGTCAGCTCTCTTTGTGATGACTTTACCATCATCATCATTATCAATGTCTGCCATTTAATCGTATTCTCTATTAGACTCCTGGCAGTCTCCACTATATTGGAAGTGAAATTGAGAGAATGTACCTGAAAAAGCTCTGGAGTTTTGTATACGGGTACATGTCTGCTAGCTTTATGGTTATTGCTCAGGGCAGTTGTTACAGTAGCTCTGCATAGCCTGGATGTATAGAACTTGCGCAAATATTTTCAAATCAGTCAGCTAATCTTTGGGAGTCTTTGGGAGTTAAACATCTTAACTGTTTCTGTAATCAGAGTTTGTGAAAATTATGAAAATGTATAAATAATAGAAATAATACACTATCGAAATAAATGCCAGCAAATTTTGTTGCTATGGAAATATCAACTTAAATTTTGAAATGTCTCAAATTCGGCTGCATTGTTTACAGATTTCTCTAGCAATATAAGTTTTCTAAATGAAAATTGTCAGATTTTCCGCATATAATGCATGAAAACGCTCCTCGTTCCCCCTCTGTGCAATGTCCTGGTAAGTGGGTCATGCAATGGCAGTCCTGGCTGTCTGGTGTGTAGTGAACGTTGTGCTGAAGCCCCAGGACACCCAAACAATGTGTGAGTAGACGATTATCATACTGCGATAAGCCTGGCAGCCCGATCGACGACGCCCACGCGTTACACCGACGCCCGGCGTCCATCAATCAATTCGCGGCGACGCCACCAGTCCAGCTCGATTCGTGGTTAGGAACCTTTGTTTTCTGCCAGCTCTCGCAACCCGGAAGTCCTCCTACGCGCTCCGCTTCCTCTGGTGAGCGATCCGTTCCGGAGGCACGGCCACCGGGGCCGTAACGACCGGTTTTCGCGGGGCCCCACTGTGCCCCAGGAGAAAACCGCTAGACTCCATATGGCCATGGACGAAACCACGCCGTTAACCGCTGCGAACGTAATTAATAATATTTACTAACAGCACGTTTTTGTACGCCTTGCATGATGCATCCCACATTTAGCAACGCTTTATTTCTTTGCAGATTGTGTCATAGATACTCGTTTGTACACATTCAAGTTTTCGCACCTAACAACAAACTAACGAAACATAGTAGATACGATGTCAATCGTTACTGGATCAATCATTTCCTAATATTTGTTCATTTGTTCTCATCTGTGTAAGATTGTATTTAACACAATATTTGTGCTACATGTTTTGAAGAGAGAAAGGTACTAACATTTTCAAAATCGCAATGTGTCACGAATGTGGCCAAATACAAATTGATACACTAATGTACGAAATAGTCCTCCAATTATATCGCTGAAACGTAACGATTCCAATAATGAGCTATTAAAACTACTCTTCTTCAAATTGACGCTTTGACCTTTGAAACTGTCTGGCCGAAATTGCACCTCAATCGACTGGTTGACAAAATATCTTTGCTCAATATTTCTACTAAGTGGCAATCCTTCAAAATCCAAACGGATTTTGCGTTTATAGGTTTCAAGATACTTTTGATGTGCAAGAGCAATTAACAGTGTGCTGGAACGCCAGCTATAGTTTCTTCTCCAAGGAACTAAGGAGCCAATGAGAGCTCCTCCAATTAATTTATGAATTCAAAAGCGCCAAAATATTCGTCACATGTCCATCAACAATCAAAAATAAGTAAACTGTGAATTCAAGTCGCCAAAATCTTCGTCACATGTACTTCAACAATCAAAAATAAGTAAGCTGTACCATGTTCAGTCAGGCTCACATAAATCTAGTACAAGAAATTAGGTTAAAATGGCAATTTTATATAGCAATGTCACTTTGTTCGTACTAGATTTATGAGAGCATAAAGCAGAAACTAATACAATATACTCCTTGAATACGACTCAAACTTGTGGTTGTGTTCTCATAATGTCTTTAAAATAATTATTTATACTGATATGGCTAATTGGCTATCGATCGCACATCAGATAAGATACGATCTATGGATTACGCTCTATTTAGAATTCGTTGTTTAAACGTTGTCCTGTTTCTGCTATTGTGGTTTGTCGTCGCCAATAAGCGATTTACATACTTGAAAGTTACGATTCTATTGCTTTCTATTCATCCATTAAAAATTCTTTTATAACTTCAGTTATCTGTAGTATGCCAAAGTAAAATCAGTATTTCTTCGGCTTACAAGTGAAATCACTTCAGTCAAAAACTATAAAATGTGAGAAACTGCACTTAAAGTTTTATATTCGGCTGTTACCTTTCCTACTCAGTCATTTAGTGAGTTAAGAATTTGGAAATTCGGCTACAGGATTCTTTACTAAACCCCTACTGAGCCTAACATTAGTTACAATTTAGTAAACCATCAAAGTAAAACTTAACCAAAAACAGCCAAAAATTGACTTAGTATAATTTCACTTGTAATCCGACGATTTAAAAAATGCTTCAAATAGTTATATTTAATAAGTTAAGTTGTTATTTATTGAGTTATCGTTAACTTTGATACATCTGGTATGTCAGTAGTGTTATGACAAAAGTTGCCATCTGCCATTTTTCAAAATGCACTTTTTGGCTTTAAATGGCCACAAATAAAGTATACTTTAAGTTGATCAAAGGGTTTAGTGTTGTATTGTACCTTTTTCTACTAGAGTTTGGAAAACTTTAACATTTGAATACTAATTTGAATTAGGAAAAGTGAAATATTTCCTAACAAGTGCGGAAATTATATTTCAACATTAAAATAATAATTTTTCTACGAAAGTGTTGAAAGACACGTTTTCTGTCATAAAATTTAACCTTGAAAGTTGGCATTTGTTACAAGGAGTGCAGAAAGTACTTTCCGCACTTATATGAGTGCGGAAAGTACTTTCCGCACTCACTTTCCGCACTTCAATACCTCTCTTTTGATTTTTGAGGCAATAAATCGGACGAAACTGTGGATGCAATGGCCGCAAGTTCCGGCGGAGTGTTTGTTATATCATCACTATCGGAATCCATTATTGATATTCTTCTACTTCCAGTATTAATGTATAAATTTCGAGTCTCGATTTGGTGACATGCGATTTATAAATTTTCTGACGTTTAAATTAATGGCAATGACATTTATTTTAAATTAATGATTAAATTTACATTAATCTTTAGTTTTCTACACTTTCGTAGAAAAAATAGTATGTAACACTCTTGCGGAAATGGCCATTGCAAAACTCGTATGAATGGAGCACTCGCTGGCGCTCGTGCTCCAACTTTCATACTCGTTTTGCAATGAAGCCCTTTCCGCACTCTTATTACAATATACTATTGTATGTCAGTAGTGTTATTATATATGTCAGCAAAACATGCTATCTGCCTTTTTTTCAAAATGCACTTTTTGGCATTACATGGCTGCAAGTAAAGTATACTTTAAGTTGATCAAAGGGTTTAGTGTTGTATTGTACCTTTTTCTACTAGTGTTTCGAAATCTTTAACATTTGAATACTAATTTGAGTTAGGAAAAGTGAAATATTTCCTGCAGAAATAATATTTCAACATTAAAAGTTATAAGTCAATTTAATGAAATTGTTCTTGTTATTTTTTATCATTATTGTAAATCTTAACAGAAACAGGTTCATAATTCGTGAAAAAACTTCCAGAACAGGTCTTTATGGAAGCAGAAATATGGTTATTATTTACATTACCTTCTTCATTATTGAAAGCAGGGCAATCTTGACTCCGCTATTTAATTTAGAAATAATTTAGAAATATTAAAATTATCCAAATTTAATTTATTTTCCAAACTCTATACCTTTTCAAGCTCAAATTGAGACCAATCAAGTTCAAATTGAGACCAATCAATTTCAAATTGAGGCCAATCAAGTTCAAATTGATACCAATCAATTTCAAATTGAGACTAAACAAAATCAAGTTGACACTAAACAATATCAAGTTGATAGTAAACAACTAAAATTTATTATGATAACTTGATATTGTTTAGTGTCAAATTGAATTTGTTTAGTCTCAATTTCTAATTGATTGGTCTCAATTTGAAATTGATTGGTATCAATTCGAACTTGATTGGCCTCAATTTGAAATTGATAGGTCTCAATTTGAAATTGATAGGTCTCAATTTGAACTTGATTGGTGTCAATTTGAACTTGAAAAGATATAGTTGAAAAAATCACGTGTGCAACACGTAGGAAATCTATTTTTTTCCGTACTTGGCATGGGATATTTGATCGAGGCGATAGCCGAGATTAAAAACATGCCATCTATTATTAACTTTACTAGGAAACACAGGACCAAAAATAACAATTTTTTAATTAAATTTCCTTATTATTGTTTTATTTATTACTTTTACTTATCTTAGAATCAGCAGTAGCTATTATTCAGTCTTATGTATTTGCTGTATTAAGAACCCTTTATTCTAGAGAAGTAATCTAATGAGTAGACATAAAAACATTTCTAACTACTAATTGCACAAATAGCTATTGTATAAATAACTATGGCAATGACACATGCTAATCGACATTCGCAATTATAAATACAAAACTGTTTTTGCTTCTTCTGTAAAATAACAAAAATGGCTGATAACATGTTTTCATATAACAGTACTGATGTATAATAGTTTTAAAACTTGGTTAACCCAGAAACGAGAGGAAATTTGTAAAAAGTCTATTCTCTCATTTCGACTTAGCATGTGATTCTGCATACGTCATTTCATGTTCACATCTGTTATAAAACACCCTGTATGTAGAAATATACGCATGAACACTCCCAAACGCTTAAACACTCACAAATACGGAAATAAGATAATCCCAAATACAGAAATAAGATACGGAAATTAGATAATCCCTTTTATTATATTTGGTGGAGGCGCCGGGAGTCTAGATTTATGAAAAATTATAATAATCCCAAAATGTGGATCTTTGCCTAACCTGACATTATTTATAGTCTACTATCATATTTTTCTTATAGAAATGATGATCTTGGTGCAAATTTATGAACTTGTTTCAAGTATTATCAAGATTTTTGAAAATTGTAGAAATAATTGTTCTTCTATGGATTCTCTGTTTAAAATTCGTTATTTAAACGTTGTCATGTTTCTGCCATTGTAGTTGTCGTCACCAATAAGCGAAATTACGATTCTATGGATTTCTTATTGATTTGAATTTGTTGATTTGAACAATTGTTAACTATATATTTTTTTTTTATAATGTTATAGATTATTTGTATTCTGGCAAATATTGTTCAGTCGTGTTCTTTAAAGTATTGTACAACATTTCTGCTGTCTGAATGTGGCTCAATTTCACAAACTTCAAAAAAGTGTTATACATACAAATATTTTGAAAGGTTAGATCTAGGTCTATTTAATTAATGATACAGTGTGAGCCTCTGTTGAGTAAAAACACAATAAAGGTTTAATGATAGAATAACTAATACACTAAAGATCTAGAGTAATTAATTTTCATATACAGAATGCAATAATAATATTTTTTGTCACTGTTACTTGTCACTTTGACAGTTCTGAAATGTATCTACCATTGACAAAATATACAGCCAACTACCTATTTCTCTACAACATATTTTTAAACACAATAGCCGATTACCTGTGTTCAACACATTTCTGAACACGACTGTACATTATTTGAATTACCTTGTGCAATCATCGAACCAATGACTGCTGAGAAGTCGGTGCCCTAACCCAGTATGTGAGTCATGCTCGTATGGCATAGCTTTTTCTTATGTTACATGTTCATTATATTCAATAATGTAGTAATTTGTGTTACAAAGCTGTTGCATGTTTGAATAACGAGATCGCGATTAGTACATAGTTGTTAACGTGAATATTTACAACCCGTCAGTATTATTTTACCGATAAACAGCACTTAAAATTCAAAATGATATGAAACCAACGTTTTGGTAATAAGTCAGGCGTAAAATGCGAACTGTTTTGTGTCGTTGAAACACTGTAAACTAGTACGTTGTTGTTATTGTTATTGAATAGATCTAAATTAATATCACTAGTGCTATTTTAATTAATTTCAATTGATGGACTAAATTTTGTTATTTCCACTCGATCATTTATTAATATTATAGGATTAGAAAATTAGAAATTGCAGATAAATTGCATTGAAGTGTTTGTTCTCAATTGATTCACAATGACGTAAGTATTATTTAAGTATTATTGAATTTTTTTCACCTATTTATGCAATTTTATATATCTGCCATATGGATGGATTCATACAGAGCGTTTAAGAAAGTGTTGTCAACTTTTCTAAGTAGTTCCAATAAAATATTCTATAAAATTATAACAAATAATGACATTTGAAAATAAAATCCAGTTAAATTATTCGGTTGTATCCTAGGAAACATATCAGAAAACTTCTAATACATATTTTATTTGCATCTTGAATAGTGTCATCTATCAGTACACATCGTACAAGTGGACACCATTTTCTTGAACGCTCTATAGCTAGGAAAAATGAAAATTTACAGAATAGACAATGAAGAAAATGTAGATTTGCAAAGGACAAAAATTTAAGAATATGATAAAAACATATGGATGCAGGAATGTAAACTAATAATTCATATCTTCGTGATACGTATGTGGAATTATATCGCATATATAAATAAATGTCAATCTCAACTAAAATTAGATAAGTATAAAGATGAATTTGCTATAAAAATTATTTTGTTTTAATCTAATCTATAAGTAGATATACAGGGTATTCACTTTTACGACGCCAACCATTAGGATCTATTAAACGGGAATATCAGAGTTGGTCAAATGGGAGAAAAGTTTCTCATTTATGCGACTTTCAATATGCTGAAACGAAATCCGGGATATCTTGCACAGTTCCTGAAATATCGCTGAAAAACTGAAAAAGTGCACTTTCCTTTTCCTTTTATAACTTTTTTTACTTTTGAGGGTGCAACCCTCTCAACCATTACAGAGTAAAGCGAAAACTCAAATAGTTTGTAACAAATATTAGCATGATTATTGTACATGTACAAGTACATACATATTAAAAATATCAGTGCAGTTGTAAAGAAAACATGAAACTATTAAATCAGGGGTTACTCTGTTTCTATAATTTATTAATGAAAAATAAAGAGAAGAAATAAAAAATAGTAAGTATTTAAACATTTAAACAGAAAATTACCACGTTTTGTTTTTCCAATAATAAATTTTTTAATCACACTACATAATTGGTACTTTTGAAAACTTAATACATGAAAATGGTGTAAATGGGTATAAAATAAATATGATTTTATTGTATGAGGTAGTGGTTAATTCTTAATGAATATGATTCTTCCAAATTTTATTTGAAAAAAAAACTGCTGAAATAATTTCATGACACTCTGTTAATGTCAAATTAAGAGATTATGTCACCACAATGGTCAATATTTTTGGAAATATATGATAGTTAGGTACAATCAAAATTCGATATAGGTAACAGACCTGATTCATATAAACATTCTTCTTGACTTTGTCAAAAAAGTGGCTTTTAACTATTATCGTATTATCGAGTATTGCTATTATCGAATTGATTGTAAAATTTTACCTCAAAGTAGAATTTACCAAAGCTAATACATATAGAAAGTAATGCCAAACGTACTATATATTTTTTATTCGGCTATTTTGAATTTAAAAGTAAGGTAGAACAGAAACAAGAAGCAACACAATTACAACTAGTTAAGGTTAGATCTGTCAAATGTCATAAGTTGCAGTTATGGTAAAATGAATAAAAAAATGTTGCTCTTATTGAGAGTTGCTAATAGAGAATGTTGCATTTACAAGAGTTGCATTTATCGAATTTTTACTGTATATGCCATAAAAATAGTTGCATCCAAAGATTGACTATTTTAATTTTAATAAATAATAGCTAAAAATGGTAATTAACTGTAGTAGGTATAAGTATAAAAAAATAACTTTCAACAATTGAAATAAAATATATGCATCATATTATCTTTGTTAAAATAAAACTTTACAAATACAGCTGTAAAATGTATTTGTAAGTAAGAATCGATACAATTTTAACACATTAGTATAAAAGTATAAAAACACACAGTATAAAAAAATAACTTTCAACAATTGAAATAAAATATATGCATCAGATTATCTTTGTTAAAATTAAACTTTACAAATACAGCTGAGGTAAGAATCGATACAATTTTAACACATAAAACCAAATATTGATTTCAATTATTGGTAAATCTCGGCGTAAATATTTACTTCTGTTGACGGTCTAGCGAAGGCTCGTGTCAGTCTCAATACTGGTCGCACCAATGGAAAATTTCCACGAGGATTTTATCGACATGCGTTATGATTTGTTATATTAACAAAAACGCGTACGTAATATTTGCGCTCATGCCATGCAAACAGTTATATTCGCTCAGATAAGTGATAATAAGTGATGTGCAATAAATGTATTCAATCACAAATATTTGCAGAGAATAATAATATCATTTTAAATGCTTACGCGATTATTAATACTGTGCGATGCTTTCGCAACATGTCCTGATGTTGCCCACGACACGATTCTCTTTATAATTCGCACATTTTGATGCAGATTTCGCGTTTTGAAAATTTCAAAATTTTGAAATTCACGAATCAGGAAAGAAAAGAAGAAACAACTTATTGCGATATAAAACATTAGTACTAAAAAACTAATATAGAAATATGCGGAGTAATCAGGCGGACAATATATTGCATGTATTGGTTTTGCAGTGTTCTATATAATAAATGTACAGGGTGTCCAAGATAAGGACCAAGGACTTTGAAGAATTCACGAATGAGGAAAGAAAAGGAAAAACCACTTATTGCGATATAAAACATTAGTACTAAAAAACTAATATAGAAATATGCGGAGTAATCAGGCGGACAATATATTGCATGTATTGGTTATGCAGTGTTCTATATAATAAATATACAGGGTGTCCAAGATAAGGACCAAGGACTTTGAAAAATTCACGAATGAGGAAAGAAAAGGAAAAACCACTAATTGCGATATAAAACATTAGTACTAAAAAAACTAATATAGAAATATGCGGAGTAATCAGGCGGATAATAAATTGCATGTATTGGTTTTGTAGTATTCTATATAATAAATATACAGGGTGTCCAAGATAAGGACCAACAGCATGGGGATCTCGGAAACTGTAAAAGTTGCAAAGGCGGTTAAGTTACAAAAAAAGTTGCACAATTTAGTGGTCACTAATATTGTTTTGAGAAAACCAGAAATTTCCGATAACTTCCGGAGATATTCGACAAAATCCGAACTTTGGCGACTTCGTTTTAATTTTTTTCTGAAGTTATTTGAAAAGGTATAAGAAAACCAATGGCACTTTCTTATTACCATATTTTTAGCTCTACAATACAGCGTTTACAAATTTTCAGTACAAAGTTTCGTTTCGAAGAAACCATCATCAAATTTATTTCTTTATATGGCCTGTAAAAAATGTACACCCTGAATTAGTTTACATTTCCTATTATGAATTCAACTATTTATATCACAGTATGGTTTCTAATGTATTAATTAAAGGCTTACTAATACATTTCGAACATTTTCTTGTAGTAGGCGTTGAAATGATGATGACCAAGAAAAAAAATCTAATGTTAACCCAAAGTAGGTAACAAAACTAAAATAATTTGCCTAGAATAGTTGTTAAACTTGAAACATTATAGCTATTTAGGACCACACTTATTATTTGTTTACTGTGATACGATACGAATGTAACTATTTATATAACAGTATGGTTTCTAATGTTTTCATTCAGAAAAAGGCTTGTTAATAGATTTGGAACATTTTCTTGTAGTAGGCGTTGAAATAATGAATGTTCTGGTTTTCTCAAGAGAATATTACTGACCACTAAATTGCGAATCTTTTCGAGATCGCCAAGCTGTTGTTCCTTATCTTGGACACCCTGTATATATAAAAAAAATATTACAATTTTAAAATTTGCCGAATCATTCACAACATTTAATTTATAATTTATATTATTTTTAATTTATAACTATTTATAGAATGCATTCCTTACTTTTAGTAAGTTTCCACTATAAACGAAAGAGTTCAATAAAACAATAAAGCAAGTCAATATTAACAATGAGTGATTAATGTTTGCATACCCCTGTCCTTTATTGATAATTAATCTCTTAGTTAGTTTCCTACAATATTCAATTGCACAACAACACAAACATCAAATATCAATATTTGTATAAATTTCGTTGAACTTATATCCATTCACTATACTCTTGGGTAATTTTGGACACCGTGTTTACTTAGTTACAAAATCTAATTGAAATAAAATAGAGGCGTATAATTTAAATTTAGGAAATAAGAAAAATCATAGGATTTAGATTGAACCTGCATTTCAAACTACAAAATCTGTTTAAATAATAAATTGTTAATTAAGCAGGAACAATTATATTTCTCAGATCTCACCTGATAAAAACCTGATATAAAAATTAACCATCCATTTTGTTGTAATTATGGCTAGTACACTGTTCCATGGCATAACTGTTTATCGCGTTAATAAATAAATGCATAATTTATGCACTGGAAACATAACAATTTTTCGGTTCTCTTTATTCTGCTCGCCAGAAAACAAATGTGTAATTAGCGGCGCTATCAGCATTGCATGTAATTAAACAGTAATTAATAGCGTCCCATAAATTAATCGTTACAGCCGACTATCTGAGGTCGCCTGAGAACCGATGCTAGGAAAGTTACATAATTAACGTAAAAAGTGCGTTATCAACTTAAAAATACAACGACCACGTTCACACACGTGACCTGTAGTCTAGGTTGAAAACAGCAGATTTAATTGGGAATTATGTTCGAAATCATACCAGCGATTGAGCGAATCGAGGATGATGATTATTTGTATTTGTGTTGCTTGCAAAAGTTGCGGTGAAAAAAAGTATGGGTTCAGTTAATCAATTTTAGTAAAAGTACAGTATAGGATACTTTTCTATACGTTTTTTTCTGCGTAATTTGTTAAGTCAAGTTTAAGCATCTTCAATACATTTTTATGTATCTCTTATGTAGATGTCTACGTTATTATGAGAGAAAGAGGTAACTTTTATATGGTGAAACTATCGTTTTTATAAAAAAAATGTCACTTCAAGGTGTTAATGGTAATATCAGTTTTGAAGTCATTTGATTCTTAATGATAGAAAATTGCAATGAAATATATTTGTTATCGTATAATTATTAATAAATAATAATATCTATACTACATAAAAATGAGAAAACATACATAAAATAGAAATTTATTTCTGAGGAACTATATAAATATGACGATTGATAGTATGCGAAGCATAATGAAATAACATACACATTTTTAGTATCATTATCTTCGATGCTATCAGTTGCAAACTAGAATTAACCATATTTGCACGTGCAGATTAAAAAACACAATGTACAGAAAAAGTCATTGTCAAGTTGTATTCTATACATACAGGGTGGCCCACCTATTCTCGCTCGGACCATTGCTGCTAGACTAACGAAAATTGAGGAAAACATCGGATTGGAAGTTATTGGGCACTTAATGTTCTACTTTTTAAAATTATTTTCGAGTGTACAGAGTGTACCATACATTTGGGACACAAAATTTGGCCTTTTTTAAAAATTGATCACCCTGTATATTATTTTATTTTCAGCTTTATGTGGGCTTCACAAATCTTTTAAATTTTTTGAGATCAGATGCAACGTTGCCACCCTGTATTTAGGAAGTTATATCTTAAAATAAATAATAGTTGATATCAGCATGTAAATGAGTTAGTAACTAGTTCATGAAAACTAGTATGTATAGATAGAAGCAATTGCATTTTTTATCAAACGCTTTTTTATCGTCTGGACAATTCTGTCACCAATGCCACATAAGTAGATCTAGGATGTAAACGTTTCCATCACGAAATAATGTCACTCCGATAAAAACTCTCGTGCCGAATTTCTAATAAAATAGATCTGAAAGCAGTCCAGCTGTTCTATGTTAAATAACCATGATTAATTGGCCGTTGATAAGAAAATTCCGCGCGATAAGAACGGCGTTTGTTTGCGCTTTGAAGCAATAACCACCAATTTTTCCCTAATCCGCGAAAAAACAATCACGTTTTGATGTTGTGCACTGGGCACAAGAACTGGTCCTCATCCCATATAGGAGTTTTAACAGATAAGGGCGAAGCGTTGGTCTGTTGGCGAGGGGGAGGGGGTCAATGCTGGCCCGCTTCCTACGGTCCAGTGGAAGCGGGAATGTTTTATTTACAATGACCACCGCTAATCACACCACATTGCATAGGGGTCATCAAATTGTATCGTTTCATTAGTGGACGGACACGTCGTGCGCGTGCAAGGTTGTGTTGCCGAGTGACCAGCGTATCTCTTACCAGAAAAATGAGCAAAAAGTACGGAAGTATAAAATGTGCCAATGTAAGTAGCGATTATACATAATTTATATTTTTTTACGAATACAGGGGGTAGAAATTTATTTTTTTGCATTGTATTCTTCCTTCCTTAATTTTTTGTTGTTCCTTAATTTTGTTGACAAATGTTGTCTTAATTATAACTTTTAAGTGTATGGGGAAAGCATTGATTTCGAGAAAATTTTTGTATTTCATATTTCAACGGATATATCTGTTTTGGGGTTCCTGGGGTTCATTTAGATAGACGATAGTGATAAGTCAATGACTGTTCCAGATAAATCTATGTATTTTCAACCTTAAGAAAAACTTTCCAAAACCTCATCCAAACTTGAAAACATTTAAAAAAAAATCGAAAAACTTGGTGTATACTATTGTCATATTTTTTGTTTTTTTTTAATAAATAATTTCTGAAATATTACAGATATTTATAAAAATTATGTTATTAAAATTTAAAAACAATCTTAAACTGCATATGCTTTGTAGGAAACAAAATTGTTTCTTTTAGGAATTTCTGTTTCTAGGAAACAAAATAGCACTGTTAGCGCAGTAGTCTTTCAACAAAACTCTTTCTAAATGTGTATCATTTTATTCATATTAATATAGAGAAAGGTATGTATTTTCAACCTTGAGAAATAATTTCCCAAACCTTATCCAAACTTGAAAACAATTTTTAAAAAATCGAAAATGTGAACTTGGTGTATACTGTTGTCATATTGTTTAATTTTTTTTAATTAAATATTTTCAGTTATATTACAGATATTTATAAAAAATATGTTTAAAATATTAAAAGTTAAAAGCATACCTGAACTGCATATCCTTTCTAGGAAACAAAATTGTCTCTTTTAGGAATTTGTCTATCTAGGAAACAAAATAGCACTGTTGGCACCGTAGTGTTCGAACAAAACTAATTTCTAAATTTGTACCATCTTATTCATATTAATGTAGAGAAAGTTATGTGATGCAAAGATTAGATCTTTTCATTTAAGGCATCGACAACAATGATCATTAGCATTAAAATTCTTACAAAATGCTTTAGAAAAACCCCGACTAATGATTAGTCAGAGCCTTAACTTACTACCCCACTTATTGTTTTACTTAATATTAATTTTGTAATAGAGTAAAATGTTTCAAAAAATGTTGAATGGACAGGGGGAGCATAATAAAGAGTAACCTTCCATATCAAGAAAATTTTACAGATTTTAATGGAAATGCCTCTTTTAGGCAATAAAAAAATCATTAACAAGTTTTAACAATCTAATCCTACATGATCCCCTGTCACAAGTCATCCATCCATCCTAAAGAGTAATAATTCTTAAAACTTGTCAATGCATTTTCCATTGCCTAAAAGAGCCATTTCCATTAAAATCTGTAAAAAATTGTTGATATGGATAAAGTAAGATAAATATTTATTGATTGTGAATGAGTTTTAAGCTGTGCAATATTTATGGCTTAACATGCATTTTCATGGAGTAATACCAATGCACACGCGATCAATATATTTCGTACTGAATGAATTATTATTATTATTTTCAGGGGGAGCATAATAAAGAGTAATCTTCCAAATCATAAAATTTGTACAGATTTTAATGGAAAAGCCTCTTTTAGGCAATAAAAAAATCATTAACAAGTTTTAACAATCTAATCCTACATGAATATCTAATCCTACATGATCCCCTGTCACAAGTAATCCATCTAATCTAAAGAGTAATTATTCTTAAAACCCCATGATCAGATCATTTGATTTAAGGCATCGACAACAATGATCATTAGCATTAAAGTTCTTAAAACATGCTTTGGGAAAAACATTTCAATCGCACCCCGACTAATGATTAGTCAGAGCCTTAACTTACTATCCCACTTATTGTTTTACTTAATATTAATTTTCTTATAAAGTAAAATGTTTCAAAAAATGTTGAATAGACAGGGGGAGCATAATAAAGAGTAACCTTCCATATCAAGAAAATTTTACAGATTTTAATGGAAATGCCTCTTTTAGGCAATAAAAAAATCAATAACAAGTTTTAACAATACAATCTAATCCTACATGAATATCTAATCCTACATGATCCCCTGTCACAAGTAATCCATCTAATCTAAAGAGTAATTATCTTAAAACCTGTCAATGCATTTTTCATAGCCTAAAAGAATCATTTCCATTAAAATCTGTAAAATTTTAATCCTACGTAAATATCTAATCCTACATGATCAACTGCCACGAGTAATCTATCTAATCGAAAGAGTAATTATTCTTAAAACCTGTCAATGCATTTTTCATTGCCTAAAAGAGTCATTTCCATTAAAATCTGTAAAATTTTCTTGATATGGATAAAGTAAGATAAATATTTATTGATTGTGAATGAGTTTTGAGCTGTGCAATATTAATGGCTTAACATGCATTTTCTTGGAGTAATACCAATACACACGCGATCAATGTATTTCGTACCGAATGAATGATTATTATTATTATTTTCAGGGGGAGCATAATAAAGAGTAACCTTCCAAATCATCAAAATTTTACAGATTTTAATGGAAAAGCCTCTTTTAGGCAATAAAAAAATCATTAACAAGTTTTAACAATACAATCTAATCCTACATGAATATCTTATCCTACATGATCCCCTGTCACAAGTAATCCATCTAATCTATAGAGTAATTATTCTTAAAACCTGTCAATGCATTTTCCATTGCCTAAAAGAGTAATTTCCATTAAAATCTGTAAAATTCTAAACCTACATGAATATCTAATCCTACATGATCTCCTGTCACAAGTAACCCATCTAATCTAAAGAGTAATTATTCTTAAAACCTGTCAATGCATTTTTCATTCCCTAAAAGAGTATGTCCATTAAAACCTGTAAAATTTTGTTGATATGTATAAAGTAAGATAAATATTTATTGATTGTGAATGAGTTTTAAACTGTGCAATATTCATGGCTTAATATGCAATTTCATAGAGTAATAGCAAACATTTCAAGTATCTAGATACGTATCTAGATACATTCTTGCTTGAGTACCTAAAGTTGTATCTAGATACATTTTTTCTGAAGGATCTGTATTTGTATCTAGATACAAAAAAATGTATCGGTTACAATACTGATAGCAATGCACACGTGATTAATGTATTTCATACAGAATGAATTATTATTATTATTATTTTCTAGGGGCACGTTCACGATCAGTTCATAGTTTAAAAATAAACATAAGTTCGATCAGCGAAGGCATGAGTGATTACGTCTATTTTTATACAAGTTTATCGTCCTTACGCCAACCTGTAAATATTGCACAATTTCAGGTCACGATAAATATAACTTGAAAGCAGAAAAATGAGCTCATGGATAATAAAAAAATATATATTTTGGCAATTATATTTTAAGGCCAGAGTTTTTGTGAGCCGTTATTTTTTGTTTTTTTATATAAAAGCAGACGAATGAAAACATGCATATTGATTAGGGAGATTTAAAAAAAACACTTGGTGTAAGTTTAACTTTTTTTTAATAATATAATATATACTGTACTATACTATATACTAAGACTAGCACAGAGACTAATTAACAAGTTGCCTGAAAAGTGGTCAGATCAGCACCAAACAAAAAGCCAAATGGAGAGAAGAGTGAAGGAGTTCATCGTAAAGCAAGCATTTTACTCCATAGAAAAGTTCATGGAATACGATATGCTGTCTTATAAAACTTATTTTTTAACGATACTATGTATATATAGTAAATGTAGCTTATGATTATTATTATAATAATTAAACTCTACATTTTCAAGAGCAAATGCATACTGTATTGATCAGTATTGATTTGCTCTACAATTGTTTCGGTAGTTAAACCATTTTCAAGAGCAAATGAATACTGTATTCATCAGTATTCACTTGTGAGTTTTTGTGAGCCGCTATTTTTTGTTTTTTTATATAAAAGCAGACGAATGAAAACATGCATTTTGATATATGAGATTAAAAAAAAAACACTTGGTATAAGTTTCACTTTTTTTTAATACTACAGTATATATACTATACTACACTATGTGATAATAATTAAACTCTACAATTGTTTCGGTAGTTAAACCATTTTCAAGAGCATATGCATACTGTATTGATCAGTATTCATTTGCTCTACAATTGTTTCGGTAGTTAAACCATTTTCAGGAGCAAATTAATACTGTATTCATCAGTATTCACTTGTGAGTTTTTGTGAGCCGTTATTTTTTGTTTTTTTCATATAAAAGCAGACTTATTTTTTAACGATACTATGTATATATAGTAAATGTAGCTTATGATTATTATTATAATAATTAAACTCTACATTTTCAAGAGCAAATGCATACTGTATTTATCAGTATTCATTTGCTCTACAATTATTTCGGTAATTAAACCATTTTCAAGAGCAAATGAATACTGTATTCATCAGTATTCACTTGTGAGTTTTTGTGGGCCGTTATTTTTTTTTTAATTATATAAAAGCAGACGAATGAAAACATGCAAATTGATTTGGGAGATTAAAAAAAAACACTTAGTATAAGTTTCACATTTTTTTAATACTATATTATATACTATACTATATAATAATAATTAAACTCTACAATTGTTTCGGTAGTTGAACCATTTTCGAGAACAAATCCATACTGTATTGATCAGTATTCATTTGCTCTACAATTGTTTCGGTAGTTAAACCATTTTCAAGAGTAAATGAATACTATATTCATCAGTATTCACTTGCTCTTGAATATGGTTAACTACCAAAACAATTGTCGAGTTATTTCTTTTAATTTTTTTTTGAAACTTATACGAAGTGTTTTTATAAATCTCCTAAATCAATATGTTTCATTAAGTGATTTCCACACACACATTCAATTTAATATGCATGTTGGCTGGTGCTGGTAATTTTCAACAATTTCAGCAGTTTTCAGCAGGTGCTTTTATTTTACTTATTGCAATAAAGTTTTAAAAAAACCTTCCTGATGTATGTCATAGAAACAGTATTTTCTTAACTTAATAATAGGTTATGGGAATGATAATCCGGATTTAATGAAACACTCTGTATATAGATAACAAAAATCTTCTGTGAAAAAATAAATCAGTGCGTTAATTAATTAACAAGTTTCACAATGTCCCATTACCATATCAAGTATGTAATAAAGATTATGCTCCTACCATTTTCAAGAGCAAATGAATACTGATGAACACAGTATTAATTTGCTGTTGGTCTTGAAAATGGTTTAACTACCGAAACAAGTGTAGTGTTATTTCTATAAAAAAAAAAAAGTGAAACTTATACTTATACCACACACACATTCAATTTAATATGCATATAGGCTGGTGGTGGTAATTTTCAGCAATTTCAGCAGTTTTCAGCAGTTGCTATAAGCTTTATTTTACTTATTGCAATAAAATTAATAACAAAACTTCCTGCTGTATGTCATAGTAACAGTATTTTCTTAAATTAATAATGGGATTATGGGATTATCCAAATCCGCATTTAATGAAACACTCTGTATATAGATAACAAAATATATACTATTAAAGAAATTGTTAAACTTATACCAAGTGTTTTTCTAAAATCTCCTTAATCAATATGTTTCACCACGTGATTATCACACACACACACATTCAATTTAATATGCATATTGGTTGGCGGTGGTAATTTTCAGCAATTTCAGCAGTTTTCAGCAGTTGCTCTAAACCTTTATATTACTTATTGCAATAAAGTTTAAAAAACCTTCCTGCTATATGTCATAGTAACAGTTTTTTTCGTAAATTAATAATGGGATTATGGGAATGATAATCCGGATTTAATGAAACACTCTGTATATAGATAACAAAAATCTTCTGTGAAAAAATAAATCAGTGCGATAATTAATTAACAAGTTTCATAATGTCCCATTACCATATCAAGTATGTAATAAAGATTATGCTATATTCAACCTTTATAAGGTTATCAATTGGAGGAGGTCCAACCGCCCATTTTTTATGACCAATTATATGTTGTTTTTAATTTATTTCGCTTCCTCACTGTATTAATTGTTGTTTTTCATTTATTTCGCATCCTCTATTTACATATTACATAATAAATCAATAACACTAATAAAATGTGATTAATATTATTATTAGTAATAAGTAATTTTATTTCTATTACTATTACTATTAGTAATTTTGATGTTCACTGTCACATCTACTAGCAAATGTAAATACACTGTACACGTGGCCACGTGATTGAAGAATTATTATTATTATTAGAAAATTATTTTTTGCATTGCATATTTAAAAAAAATCATACTGGCATCATAATTTTTGGTTATCGAAGTAATAAACGTGCGATAATCCATCTTTCTGGCACGGCGTGTTTTAAATTTGCCTAGCAACAACACCTTTATGGATCAACTTTAAACGACAAGAAACTTCAGTCAGTACTAATTTTTATTTAAATAAATATTTCATGTAGGTACACTTACAATTGCTGGAAATCCGAAAACCAGGAACCAGAAGCTTCATACTCCTCATTATTGGTCATTTGCAAATTAGCAGTTTCAACCTTCAGAATTTCGTTGATGACATTGACGTCTATATCAGATGCCATTGATGCAACAAATGCAAACCTTCTCCATGTGGACAATTAAAAATGTCACCCACGCCTATCTACCTTGTAATATGATCTAATTGTTCCTTATTTTCTCTTAATTTTTACATTGTAATGCAGGTCCCGTATGAGAAAAAAATATTTTCATCCAAAAAGCATCTACAGCTAAGGCTGTATAGCCTTAGAGGAACAGCAAACGTTGATGATAATAATAATTGCTCCCACGGTATACGAAAACAAGGTATGATACACGTGCATAAGGGCCTTTCAAGCATGGTGCTGTCAAAAGCACTCGGCTCCGCGTCGTTCTCTTAATCCCGGCCAGTGGACTTGAAAGACTCTCTTATGCACTTGTATCATAATAAGTAACTATTTAAATTGCATATTCAATCAAATGTTTTGTAATAGTTAATTGTTCAATAAGTTACGAAATTTATTTTTTCCGTTTTGATTAGGCATAGGATTTTTTCATGGCATGGGGGTATGGAAAACTTGGATTTCCCATGTGTTGCACACCTGATTTTTTCTAGTAGAATTGGGAAATATTATTTCCGCATTTGTTAGAAAATATGCCTCTTCCTATCTCATATTAGTATTGAAATGTTGAAGTTTTCCAAACTGCAGTAGAAACAAAGTTTTTCTTAATAATCCAATTTGTTTGCAAATCGTACATTGCTCTTATTCCGAGCTGAACTTCTAGTGCATGTGTCCTGAGACGACACCGAGTCTGCATTCTCTGCTGTTTACTTGCATAATCCATCGGTCACAGCAGAGATAAACCGGAATCTCCAGATTTATCCACTGCTGCCTTTGAAGGGGCAGAAAAAAGGCAATCCGATAATATTGTTTTCAAAGATTCGGCCGACTTTAGATACGGGCGAAAATTTTCCGCTCGCTTATTATTACAGATATCCATCCTAGTCAACAACAGTAATCTGCAAGAATTAGGATAGCATAATTTAACGGCAAATATAGATACAAATAAAATGATAACAACAATTATGTTATAGGTAATGACAAACAAAAAATGATAACAAAAATTACGCCATAGGTAATGAACAGTAGGGATTATTATTAACAAATTCAAAGTGCACATCGCATTTAGCTTGCACCAAATTAGATGTGAATAATTGAAATAAGTGTTAAAGTACTTCTGTATTAATAATTGAAGGTACCCAAAAAATGTAATCTATTCAGCAGAAATGAATATTTGAGCCGTTGATATTGAATGTGGGGAAGTCCATTTTTTTATAAATTGAGAAAAGTTCAGTAATATACAAGGGACAACATTTCTTGCGTACTGCTGGACTTATATGAATTTAAAAAAAAACACATGGATGTGCTCCATTTTCAAAATCAACGGCTCAAATATCCATTGTTGCTGAATCAAGGGCCCATTTATGAAATTAAAACGAAACAAGCTCAGTCAAAAAAATTTAACATTACAGGTTGTGTAGTACTAGCTTTGAGTTAGTAAGTCTAACACTGTTCAACAACCATTATTTTCTTTTTCAATCAATTGAGAAAAGTCCAGAAATATACAAGGGACAAACATTTCTTGTGTACTTCTGGACTTATATGAATTAAAAAAAAAAACATAGACTTGCCCAACTTTCAAAATAAACGGCTCAAATATCCATTTCTGCTGAATCTATAGCTCATTTGTGAAATGAAAACGAAACAAGCTCAATCAAAAAAATTTACCATTTCAAGTTTTGTAGTACCAGCTTTGAGTAAGCCAGTCTGATACTGGTCCACAACCATTATTTTCTTCCATATTTTTTATTTTTGTACCTTTTATAAAATCAATCGAATCTAATTAATGTTGTGGTGCTAATTACGAATTAAGAAATATAAACTACATACTGACTCTATTTTCCATGATGTACTACTTTTATTTAAGATGAAATTTTAATAAATAGAAAATCCGAGGAAGTAGTAAAGAGAAATCTAACGATTTTATGCAACTTCTGCTGCTTGTGGGTGGCAGGACTGTATACCTGATGAATCAATCGTTTTCACTTCCTAAAGGCGCGTCTTCAAGAATCAAGTTTAATTGATCAATTGTAGTTGATCAACAAAAGTTGATTGAAAACTTTAGTGTAAAGTTGATCGATTCTATTTAAACGAAGATTCTCACTAAGTTGTCAGTCAACTTTTGTTGATCAACTACAATCGATCAATTAAACTTGATACGTGAGAACAAGCCTTAAGAAATTATGAAGATGTCATAGGTGATATTATGAACACATATTATGTGTTTTTGCAGATTTTAAGCCAGCTGTGTACATGTTAAGTTGTAGGTCTGTTCTCTTGATTGTGAGCTAATTAAACAACTGGTCTAATTAGTTTTGATTGCTAGTGCGCGTGTACTTGAAAGATATTATTTATAAGAACGAAATTATTGAGTAATCTATATTGAAGCACATGTCTGTAATTCTAAATCAAATTGTGGATTATTTACAAATACCTGGTAATTGGGATGCATAGGTCACTTAGTTCCTTAGAACTGGCATCGATTAAATTATCCACCGAAGATTCATCGATGAAGGAAGCTCTTTGTAAAATAATAACCCATTGTTGACCGGCGGAAACTTTGGCGTTAGAACAATCCTTTCGCTTGAAGTGCTGGAATTTAATCATCTGTTTATGTAGATTCCGGGCGGCAATGTCAAGCCGGCTAGCCGAGGCTTGACCCGCTGCTGTGGGTCTCGGATCCGATTCATCGGATCCTCTGAAAAAATTAGCGCACATTTCGGTTATCTTGACCTTCGTTAACAATACTGCGCGAGGAGATAGCGATTTCGTGTGCGCGACGGTGTTAAAGGTCGCCCACCAATTAAAACCGGTCCGGTTCGCGATCGGTTATCTTGTGAACCGTCGGTTTTCGTAATTTCTATTTCTGTGCGATTATTAGTTATCGAAGTGCCCAACGTGTTATCTAACGGTAACTGTTGATATGGGGTATGATGTGGTAAGTTTTTTATTCAGTGGCGAAATTTTAACATATGTTTATTGTTTACAAATCACGAGTACGTTATGCTTGATGATTCAATCAATTAAGTAAGATGTGCGATGGGCTAAGTAGTGACGTGATTCGCAAGTTGTTCTAGAATCATCAATATCTGATAAGAGCCAAATTCCTGCCAGATAAAAATTTTTTGGCTTAAGGCAAATATTGGTGGGCGCAACTACAACTTATCATAAGCTTGAGCAACTTTACACCCAAAAAGATACTGGACTTTTTCAAAGAGTCAGGACTAATAGCTGACATGAGTTTACAGGGGAAAGCACAATAGGACTAAAGAGGCCAAAGTGTTGAGGCGCTTAGTGAACCTACCCAGCAGGAAAAAAGAGCTGCAACTATACTTTATCACAACTTATAATTTCCTCTGTGTGTTACTGTACTATTCGGTAGAAATTAGACTAACGAATTTTTAAATTAATTCTCTCTCAGTAAACAAAATTAGAAACTAGTAAATAAACTATTTTTAACTAAGTTGACTTTGTTAGGGTGACAAAATGATTGGCCAATGTAAAAAGTCACTAAACTTGAAAACAGATCAGAAAACAGACTAATTACAAGAATAACAAGAATTATTGAGAAACTGCAAAAATATACATGCATTTTTTTAAGAAATGGCAATTTCTAGAAAAATGATTCAAAGATTGTAGCATAATAAATAATAATTCAAACGATATCGTAGAATTATTTTGATATTGAACAATTGTAGACGAATCATTGATAAATTTGCAAATTCTAGAAGAATGATTAAAAACGAATTAATAAAAGTTAAAAGGTATCGTAGAACTATTGGGAATTGAAAAATTCTAGATGAATCAATGAAACAAAGGGAAACTGTGGAAAAATGAATGCAAAATTGAAGAATATCCTCAAATACTTGAAAATTTCACACATGAACACCAACAAAAATGATCTGGCAGTGAAAAAATTATTAAATGTCTATCAACGTTGCCTAATTCATATATTAAAGTAATTAAATTATTGCTTAAATAATTCAAGTCTGCTTTTTTAATTTTAATTTTTTTAATAATTATTATACCTGCAAAAAAATACACGCATTTTTTAAGATATGGCAATTTCTAGAAAAATGATTCACAGATTGTAGCATAATAAATAATATTTCAAATCTATATATCGTAGAGTTATTTTGATATTGAAAAATTGTAGACGAATTATTGATAAATTTGTTCTACAGTTCTTAAAGTTTTACTGTATTTCAATATTTAATTAACATTCTAAAATTTTTCATATTTGTATAAATTCAATTTATTTCAATTTCGCCAAAAAATTTCTGCAGTAATGAATTTTTAATCATTACTCACTAAGTTTTCAATCATTTATTAAATATTTTCCAATAACCATTCTATCATTGATTCGTTTAGAATTTTTCAATTTCTCAACAATTATTCCAATAGTTTTTGAATTTTGAATGGCTATTCTACAATTTTTCAATCATTCTTCTATAAATTCATGACTTTGTTGAATGAGTTGTATACGAATTTCTTTGTTTCTCAATAGGGATATGGACATTTTTGAGTATTTAGCATTTCTCAATATTTTTTCTACTATATTATTGTTCTTAAATCTTTCACTCCCAATAATTCAATGATACCTTTTGACTTTTGACTCATTATTCTGGAATTTTGTAATCATTCTTCTAGAAATTTTAAATATTTCAATGATTCGTCTATGATTTTTGAATTTCCCAACAATTCTACCATATCTTTTGAAGTATAACTCATTATTCTACAATGTTTCAACCATTATTCTAGAAATTACAATTTCTTCAAAGATTCCTTTATAATTTTTCAGTTTCTTACTAATTCGTCTACATTATATCAATATTCATCATTCTGCAATTTATAAATCATTTTTCTCTAAATTCTATTTTTCTTCATTTTCTCTAAATTTTTTTTGCAGTCATGAATTTTTAATCATTACTCGATGATTTTATATTTGTCTATGATTTTCCAATCTTCCATTTTTTTCAATAATTCATTTACAATTTTTCAATTTCTCAACCATTAATTGATAGTTTTTCATTTTTTAATCGCTATTCTGTTTTTAACAGTTCCATTATTTTTCAATGATTTCTATATGAATTTTTCAATAATTTATTAACGATTTTCCATATTGTTTAATGATTAGATTACAATTTTTCAATTGCTCTAATATTCGATAGTTTTTCTTTTAAATTTTCAATTGCTATTCCTCAATTTTTCACTCATTCTTCTTCAATTTCCCATTTTTTTAATGATATTCTACAATTTTTCAACCATTATTCTAGAAATTACTATTTGTACAAAGATTCCTTTATAATTTTTCAGTGTCGTACTAATTCTTCTACAGTATATCAATATTTAATCATCATGCTACAATTTATCAATAATTTTTCTATAAATTTTATTTTGTCTTCATTTTCTCTACAATGTTTCTGCAGTCATGAATTTTTAATCATTACTCCATGATTTTTCAATGATTTCTATACGAATTTTTCAATCATTTATTAACGATTTTCCATATTGTTTAATGGTTAGATTACAATTTTTTAATTGCTCTAATTTTCAATAGTTTTTCTTTTAAATTTTCAATTGCTGTACCTCAATTTTTCATTCATTCTTTTTCAATGTCCCATTTTTTTAATGATCAGTCTACAATTTTTCAATTTTCCAATAATTCTACGATATACTTTGAAGTATACTCATTATTCTACAATTTTTCAACCATTATTCTAGAAATTACAATTTCTTCAAAGATTCCTTTATAATTTTTCAGTGTCTTACTAATTCTTCGACAGTATACCAATTTTTAATCATCTTGCTACAATTTATCAAACATTTTTCTATAAATTTTATTTTTTCTTCATTTTCTCTACAATGTTTCTGCAGTCATGAATTTTTAATCATTACTCCATGATTTTCAATTATTTCTATACGAATTTTTCAATAATTTATTAACGATTTTCCATTGTGTTTGATGATTAGATTACAATTTTTCAATTGCTCTAATTTTCGATAGTTTTTCTTTAAAATTTTCAATTGCTATTCCGCAAGTTTTCATTCATTCTTTTTGAATTTCCCATTTTGTCAATGATTAGTCTACAATTTTTTAATTTCCCAATAATTCTACGATATGCTTTGAAGTATACTCATTATTCTACAATTTTTCAACCTTTATTCTAGAAATTACAATTTGTTCAAAGATTCCTTTATAATTTTTCAGTGTCGTACTAATTCTTCTACAGTATATCAATATTTAATCATCTTGCTACAATTTATCAATCATTTTTCTATAAATTTTATTTTTTCTTCATTTTCTCTACAATGTTTCTGCAGTCATGAATTTTTAATCATTACTCTATGATTTTTCAATCGGATATTTTTTTTAATGATTTGTTATCAATTTTTTAATTTCTCAACAATTATTTGATAGTTTTTGAATTTTATATGGCAATTCTACAATTTTTTCAACATAATTCTCTAAATTACATTACTTTCCAATTATTTCTTCACGAATTTTTCAATCATTTATTAACGATTTTCCATATTGTTCAATGATTAGTTTACAATTTTCAATTGCTATAATTTTCTATAGTTTTTTTTTTCAATTTCCAATTATTGATCTTCAATTTTTCATTAATTCTTCTGCAATTTTCCATTTCTCAAAGATTCGTCTATAATTTTTGAATTCTCAATAGTTCTACGATATCCTTTGAATTGTTACTCATAATTCTATAATTTTTCAACCATTCTAATAGAAATTGCAATTTCTTCAAAGATTCCTTTTGATTTTTTACCCATTATTCTGGAATTTTTCAATCATTCTTCTAGAACTTTCAAATATTTCAAGGATTCGTCTATGATTTTTGAATTCTTAAATAATACTACGACTTCCTTTGAAGTAATTCTCATTATTCTACAATGTTTCAACCATTATTATAGAAATTACAATTTCTTCAAAGATTCCTTTATAATTTTTCAGTTTCTTACTAATTCTTCTACAGTATTTCAATATTTAATCATTATTCTACAATTTTTCAGTCATTTTTCTGTAAATTCAATTGTTGTTTTGATTGCTCCATAATTTCGCGGAGTCATGAATTTTTAATCATTACAAACTCTATAATTTATAAACTGAAACCACAGCTTTCTTAGTTAAACATAACAATGGAAGAGAGTATATGTCTCCAATTTGTGTATTAGAAAATTTGATTCCATAATTCTGCAGCAAATACTCTTGTTTGGCATGAACTGAAGTCACAGATAGTTAAAAATTTCAGACTAACACACATCCTTTTATTATTTTAACTTTCAATGAATTTGCGTACAAATTGGATACCTTAATGTTGTATTTATTAACTAATTAAGTATGTTAACTATCGTTCACCTATGTTTATCGATTATTTGATGCCCCATTTCTGTTTTTATGACCGTGCATTACACCATATAATATTTTATCGCCCATTGACAATAAATGTATGATTTTAGTATCATTTGAAGTCCTAAAGTGCCTTTTACTGCATTTTTATGCTTTCATGAACAGCAACAGCAACAGCATGATAATTTGCAGTATAATGAAAAAAATATGTTGTAATTATATAGTAGTATTAATTATCTTGTTAAATTTCACCGGAATACTGCGCTTGGCGATTGAACTTCCTGCTGCCATACTTATCAGTTCGTCTAATAGGAATTCCACAAGCTTTGTCCTTTTCCAAGGAAATAATTATTTCAGGAATGCTTTGTAATTACTAAAATCGTTTAATAACCGAATCGCATACAACAGACATGTCTGCATGTATCTCGGTGTAAAATTAGAATCGAGGAATTTAATAAAAACATACTTTTCTTCACCATATAATCATTATTTACTATAAAAGAAGGTGCTTTTGCTAATAAGAGCACCTTTTTTTATAGTAAATAATGATTATATGGTGAATAAAAGTCCATTTTTATTAAATTGCTCCTGACTCCTATTAACTGACTGTTAAGGTCCATGGCAGAAGTATGCAATATTTTTGCAAATTCAATAACCGAATCGGTTTTTGTTGAAAGGGCGTAAGTCTAAAATTTAAAACCTTTACAAATGAGGAAAAACTTTATATTTCATTTACTTAAATACAAAGCAATAAAAAAACATGTTATTGATAGTCAAAATAGAATTTAATGAACAGTACATTTTTTCACAAGATATCGAAAACAGGATTTCATGTATGGTCGTGGCCATAAAAAGTTTGGGACACGTTTTTTGCCTAATGTGAATTTGGTTTAGCTGAAAATGTAAAAAAAATGTGCAACTTGCCTGATAGACTATCCATTTTCAATTTCTCTACTATTCTTGCAGTATTAAAAGCACTAACTTGAGTATTATTACTATATTAGATTAGTATTAAATCTCTAGCTTCATACGTAAATTTCAAATGTCATTATTGTAGAATTGTGAAATTTGGAAAATTGTAGATATAATCTAAACGTGATTATTTTTAATATTCATCACCATGAAATTTTAATCAATAATGTATGTACAAAACAAGACTGAGCAATCCATAAAATTGTCAGTCGATATTATGATTGTATTCAGTAACAGACACGTGTTTAGTTATCACCAGCAGATGATGATACATCACAACACGATTTATAGCACGCGTTGTAACCAAGCGGCAGGTCAAAAGGATAAGCACTGTGTATTATTTGCTCGTGTCATTTCTATCGTGCTAACTATCTATTAGCAAAGTATTTTGCACTTTTAAATTAAAAACCTTTCTGAATGTTGCGTGTTCAAACACGTCGGGGTCACAAACATAGGTGTTCCAGGTTTGGTCTTACCAAAAAACGTATCTTGTAGAATGTAGATTATCCCGTAAAGATAGCATCACCAAAGTGATTGTGATAATTGTTGGTATTAAAATAAGTATGATTTAATATTTAGCAAAGTATAACGTATTAAAAACGTATCTTGTAGATTATCCCGTAAAGATAGCATCAGAAAACAGATTGTGATAATTGTTGGTATAAAAATAAGCATGACTTAATATTTAACAAAGTATTAATGTAAAGTTGTATAACAATTTTGGAGCGATGTTAACTTATAGAACACATTAGTAATCAATTTTTGTTATTTTTTATAATCTTAGCAACTTCTTTCTCATAGTTTTTTTTTTAATAATATGAAATTTATTACCTAACCGTCACCTCATATTTTTGCTTGAAGATGAACCTTCATTCAAAGATTGAGAGAAGAATGATACATCGAATATGGCAAAGGTCTTCATCCTAGGTGATAGTTAATACGTGATATGTTGGATACATATCACATACTAATTATCACCTAAGATGAAGACCTTTGCCTTATTCGGTGTATCGTTGTTCTCTCAAGGTTATTGCTAGATTTTTGTAGACCTTATCCAAGCATACAATATGCTATTCGTATTTGCACTTTTTCTTTACGTTAGTCTACAAAGAAAAGAAACCCTCTTCGTGCTTGGGGTTTTCATATTTCACCAGTCTGATGGTTGTTACCAATCTGGTCATAGCTTGAAATTCGTATTTTTTATGGTTCTCTACAAATGAGTGCAGATGGTTGTTATCAATCTGGTCATATCTTTCATTTCTTATTTTTGATGGTCCTCTACAAATGAGTACATTTCAGTACGTTTGTCAACATTTGTAACGAGTACACTTTCCATCGTTTACATGCTTCTATACCTTTTCAAGTTCAAATTGAGACGAATCAAGTTCAAATTGATACCAATCAATTTCAAGTTGAGACCAAACAATTTCAAGTTGAGAAAAATCAATTTAAAATTAAGAAAAATCAATTTCAAATTGAGGCCAATTAAGTTCAAATTAATACCAATCAATTTCAAATTGAGACCAATCAATTTAAAATTGAGACTAAACAAAATCAAGTTGACACTAAACAATATCAAGTTGTCATAACAAATTTAATTTGTTTACTCTCAACTTGATATTGTTTAGTGTCAACTTGATTTTGTTCAGTCTCAATTTGAAATTGATTGGTATTAATTTGAACTTGATTGGCCTCAATTTCAAATTGATTGGTCTCAATTTCAAATTGATTGGTCTCAATTTCAACTTGATTGGTCTCAATTTGAACTTGAAAAAGTATAGTTCTTCAACAATCTGATACATATTTACTTCTCTGCTTTCTTCTGATCCACAGGCAGTTCATCTTTCTTATATTAGCTCCTTCTAGTTTTCTACCAAATGGTTAGATATTGCTTTAGTTACTTCCTTCTGGTCTTTTGCCAATTTGGGTATATCTTCTATTGCAATGACCTTACTCAGTTCTCCCCTAAATATGATAATATTTGCCTACTATTGATCATTTTGTAGTAGGCAAATGGCAGGTAGTTTTGTGGTTTAGTTCTCTTTGCTTTGTATTGATACAAAGATATTGCTATTAGATATTGCTTAAGTTACTTCCTTCTGGTATTTTGCCAATTTGGGTATATCTTCTATTGGTAACGACTTTTCTCAATTCTCTCCTAAATATGATAATATTTGCCTGCTATTGATCATTTTGTAGTAGGCAAATGGTAGGTAGTTTTGTAGTTTAGTTCTCTTTGCTTTCTTCTGATCTTCTCTAATGTGCAACGTCCATCAATAAGTGTACATCTTCGATTATGGACGTCCTTCTAGTTCTCTACTGATCTGATTGCATCTTCCTTTTAGTAACAATAAGTTTACAATTGTATCGCGTTACTTCTCCAGGACTGGCTCAATCTTCTTTTGTACTTCCTTTTCTTGCTTTTTCTTAATAGACATATGCAAATTTTAGTACTTACATCTATCGCACTTGATGCCGTTCTGGTTTTCTGTATCACATCTTCATTTTGTATAGATCATCAGTTACTGATTTCTTATATTCGTTTTAGGAAGTTTATAGATCAAGACTTTACTGTGTAGTAGTTAATCATGTTGTTATCGGGATTTGAAAACACACTTTTTATTTATACGTTTAACATTATACCTTTTCAAGTTCAAATTGAGACCAATCAAGTTCAAATTGAGACAAATCAATTTCAAATTGAGACCAATGAAGTTCAAATTGAGACCAATCAATTTCAAATTGAGACCAATCAAGTTCAAATTGAGACCAATCAATTTCAAACTGAGACTAAACAACATCAAGTTGACACCAAACAATATCAAGTTGAGGGTTAACAAATCTCAATTTGAAATTGATTGGTCTCCATTTGAAATTGATTGGTCTCAATTTGAACTTGATTGGTCTCAATTTGAATTTGATTGGCCTCAATTTGAAATTGATTGGTCTCAATTTAAACTAGATTGGTCTCAATTTGAACTTGAAAAGGTATAGTGCAGTTTCGACCATAATTTGGTCATTATCAAGTGAATTTGAAAACTGAATTTGTTTTTAATGTTTGTTGCATGTGCAACTGGTACATACTTGGTTTACTTTACGCATTTTCGGCATAAATTTGAGATACTTATTTTGATCTTCCTCTTAGGAGCCCAACGGGCTTAATAAACCAAAGGGCAAGATGAGGGACGAACGGCAGCCCTTACTGGACAACGAGCAGATGGCAGAGGAGACGGAGCAGAACACCGTCCCAGCGACGGTGCTCTCCATGGAGAACGTCATCTCCGAGAAGAGCGACGACCCGGTGCTTAACAGGGACCTGGAGTACCCCACGTCCAATCTGGACACCATGATACATCTGCTGAAGGGCAACATAGGGACGGGAATCCTGGCGATGCCCGATGCCTTCCGCAACGCTGGATTAGCTGTTGGCTTCTTTGGTACCCTCATCATGGGCGCCGTCTGCACCCACTGCATGCACATGCTGGTGAACTGCGCCCACGAGCTCTGCAGGAGGATCCAGAAGCCGGCCCTGGGGTTCTCCGAGGTCGTCGAGGTGTCCTTCCTAACCGGACCCGAGGCGCTACAAAAGTATTCAAGTCTAGTCAAGTAATACCAGAAAAACTTTAAATGTCCAAAAAGACCTAATTTTATTGTTGATTCCAGAACGCTTATCAACATATTCCTCTGCATCACCCAGCTGGGCTTCTGCTGCGTCTACTTTGTTTTTGTTGCTGCTAACCTGCACGACGTAATAAAGCATTACTTCTTCGACGTCAGTGTTATGTGGTACCTGGTGCTACTGTTGATTCCGATGATAATGCTCAATTGGGTTAAGAATCTGAAGTATATGACGCCTGCTTCATTGTTCGCTTCAATACTGACCACGAGCGGGTTGGTCATTACGTTTTTCTACATGCTTCAAGGTTTACCGGACACCTCGACTGTAAACGCGTTTTCGTCGTGGAGTCAACTGCCGTTGTACTTTGGTACAGCTATCTACGCATTTGAAGGAATTGGGGTGGTAAGTAAAGACTTTATATGCATTCAATTCTGTTTCTTCATCTTCTCTAAGTGCCTTGACAGATTCGATCGTTGACAATCATACTGGATATTACATTTAAAATCTTCACTTTATCAACTGCTGCTCGAAACAGTTGGGCCGTTGTTTTGCCATACCATGTTCTTAAGCTTTTTAACCATGAGGTTGTCCTTCTTCCTACACTCCTCTTTCCCATCATCTTCCCTTGCATAATAAGATGTAGCAGACCATACTTTTCCGGATGCCGCATGATATGTCCAAAATATTCTAATTTCCGGCTTTTGATGGTGTTTCCCAGTTCCATATCTTTATTTAGTCTTTGTAGGATCTCTACGTTAGTAATTCTATCTACCCAGCTAACTTTCAATATTCTTCGATATGCCCACATTTCGAATGTCTCGATCGATTCTGTTTAGTCGGGATTAACATGAACTATACCTGTTCAAGTTCAAATTGAGACCAATCAAGTTCAAATTGAGACCAATCAAGTCAAATTGAGACCAATCAAGTTCAAATTGATACCAATCAAGTTCATAGTGATACCAATCAATTTCAATTTGAGACTAAACCAAATCAAGTTGACACTGAACAATATCAAGTTGAGAGTAAACAAATAAAATTTATTATGACAACTTGATATTGTTCAGTGTCAACTTGATTTTGTTTTGTCTCAATTTGAAATTGATTGGTCTCAATTTGAAATTGATTGATATCAATTTGAACTTCATTGGCCTCAATTTGAAATTGATGGTCTCAATTTGAACTTGATTGGTCTCATTTTGAACTTGAAAATGTATAGTTTCAAAAATGGTCTAAATGCAAAAAATGTGCAAAAAGTGTACTAGTGTAATTCTTATCAAAATGGCAAATTGAATTGAAATGTAGCAAAAATTGTGCAAATTTTTTTTTTCGCGTAAATGACACTTTTCTTAAGTACCATTTGTAATTTTAGTACTATTAGTATCGTGTGTGATATAACCAATATATTGTATGTTTAGATTTTGCCATTGGAAAACAATATGAAGAACCCTCAGGACTTTGGTGGATGGAATGGGGTATTAAATACAGGAATGGTTATTGTTGCCAGCTTGTACACAGCAGTGGGATTCTTTGGGTACTTAAAGTATGGTGATCAAGCTAGACTTGGCAGTGTTACTTTATTGCTGCCACCTAATGAAATGTAAGTACATAATCATAATAATCCTACTATCCCCCACTTATGGTATAATTTACTGACATTAGTTTGGCAACAAATTCTAAATAAGGTCATATAATCTTTGTAGATTTTTATCATTAAATATTTTACATCTTCATTCAAAGATAGTCTTACATTGTACGTCCAAATTTTACATCAATTACGAAAATTTGATGGATCTGCACAGTACTTATCCTAATCTAATACTTTGCATCTTAACACTGTCGAAATCAATTTCGAAAATTTGATTCATCTTCACAGTAGGTACTTTTCCTAATCTAATACGTTGCATCTAAACACTTTCGAAATCGATAAAAAAAAATGATTGATCTTCTCAGTACTTGTCCTAATCTAATACTTTGCATCTAAACACTGTCGAAATATGTACTTCACAGTTTCATTTTAATATTTTCGTGCTACTAAACATGATAATCTTACATTATACGTAAAAATTTTACATCAATTACGAAAATTTGATGAATTTTCACAGTGCTTGTCCTAATCTAATACTTTGCATCTAAACACTGTCGAAATAAATTTCGAAAATTTGATTCATCTTTACAGTAGGTACTTTTCCTAATCTAATACGTTGCATCTAAACACTTTCGAAGTCGATTTAAAAAAAATGATTGATCTTTCTCAGTACTTGTTCTAATCTAATACTTTGCATCTAAACAGTGTCGAAATATGTACTTCACAGTTTCATTTTTAAATTTTCGTGCTACTAAACATGAGAATCTTACATTATACGTCCAAATTTTACATCAATTACGAACATTTTATGGATCTTCACAGTACTAATCTAATATTTTGCATCTAAACACAGTCGAAATCAATTTCGAAAATTTGATTCATCTTCACAGTAGGTACTTTTCCTAATCTAATACGTTGCATCTAAACCCTTTCGAAATCGATTTAATAAAATTTATTGATATTCTCAGTACTTATCCTAATCTAATACTTTGCATCTAACACTGTCGAAATATGTACTTCACAGTTTCATTTTAATATTTTCGTGCTACTAAACATGATAATCTTACATTATGCGTCCAAATTTTACATCAATTACGAAAATTTGATGGATCTTCACAGTACTTGTCCTAATCTAATACTTTGCATCTAAACACTGTCGAAATTAATTTCGAAAATTTGATTAATCTTCACAGTAGGTACTTTTCCTAATCTAATACGTTGCATCTAAACACTTTCGAAAACGATTTAATAAAATTTATTGATCTTCTCAGTACTTGTCCTAATCTAATACTTTGCATCTAAACACTGTCGAAATATGTACTTCACAGTTTCATTTTAAAATTTTCGTGCTACTAAACATGATAAATCGTACATTATACGTCCAAATTTTACATCAATTACGAAAATTTGATGGATCTTCACAGTACTTGTCCTAATCTAATACTTTGCAGCTAAACGCTGTCGAAATTAATTTCAAAAATTTGATTCATCTTCACAGTAGGTGCTTTTCCTAATCGAATACGTTGCATCTAAACACTTTCGAAATCGATTAAATTAAATTTATTGATCTTCTCAGTACTAATCCTAATCTAATACTTAGCATCTAAGCACTGTCGAAATATGTACTTCACGGTTTCATTTTAATATTTTTGTGCTACTAAACATGATAATCTTACATTATACGTCCAAATTTTACTTCAATTACGAAAATTTGATGGATCTTCGTAGTACTTGTCCTAATCTAATACTTTGCATCTAAACACTGTCTAAATCATTTTCAAAAATTTGATTTATTTTCACAGTAGGTAGTTTTCCTAATCCAATACGTTGCATCTAAACACTTTCGAAATCGATTTAATAACATGTATTGATCTTCTCAGTACTTGTCCTAATCTAATACTTTGCATCTAAACACGGTCGAAATATATACTTCACAGTTTCATTTTAATATTTTCGTGCTACTAAACATGATAATCTTACATTATACGTCCAAATTTTACATCAATTACGAAAATTTGATGGATCTTCACAGTACTTGTCCTAATCTAATACTTTGCATCTAAACACTGTCGCAATCAATTTCGAAAATTTGAATCATCTTCACAGTAAGTACTTTTCCTAATCTAATACGTTTCATCTAAACATTTTCGAAATCGATTTAAAAAAATTGATTGATCTTAGTACTTGTCCTAAGCTAATACTTGGCATCTAAACACTGTCGAAATCAATTTCGAAAATGTTATTGATCTTCTCAATACTTGTCCCAATCTAGTGCTTTGCATCTAAACACTTTCGAAATCTAATTCAAAAATTTGATTGGTCTTCTCAGTACTTGTCCTAATCAAATACTTTGCTTCTAAGCAAAGAGTCGAAATCAATTTCGAAAATTTGATTGATCTTCTTAGTACTTGTCCTCATCTCATACTTTGCATCTAAACACGTTCTACTATCCTGTTGCAGTTTGGCGCAGTCTGTTCGCCTGATGATGGCCGTGGCAATATTCCTCTCCTACTGCCTCCAGTTCTACGTGCCCATGAACATCGTTTGGCCGATGGTGAAGAAGCATCTGCACACCGACAAGGCTCAGTACTTTGGAGAATACATAACAAGAACAACGCTGGTCATCATCACGTTCGCGCTGGCCGCTGCAATCCCAAATCTGGGCTCTGTGATATCTTTGGTGGGCGCCTTCAGCAGCTCAGCTCTGGCCCTGATCTTTCCTCCGCTCATCGAGATCATCACCTTCTGGCCGGACAGGTTAGGTAGGTACAACTGGATGCTGTGGAAGGACGTGGCTATCATGATGTTCGGAATTTGCGGGTTCATTGTAGGCTCATACGTGAGTATGATGAATATCCTACATCCGGAAGAGTAAAGTATTTTTTTTTGTCTGTGGTTTATCACCTAGTTTGTAACGCATCCTAATCTAACTGTGACAATAACTATTATGTAAATGTATCATATCATTTATTTAAATCATCGCTTACGGGGGATGGTTTATCATGATTGTCGTGATTTAAAGATTCATACCTTAGGTGCAATAAAACATAAACAATTTGTAGCACCCCCACCTACGATTTAATCACAATCTTTATTTGCGTTTTCTAATAATTTGAGAATCATATCATCCCCCAATGCTTTTCACTGTAGATATATCTTTATATTATTTTTAAGTGGAATTGAAAAAGTATCTATGCATAATTATATTTTTAGTACTGTACTTAGTCAATTGTAATTATAATGTGTGATATGAATGATTTACTTATCGTACTGTATAGAATAAATAAGAGCCTTGTAATCATGATTGGCATAGCAGCGGCGGTTTGCACCCCTAATTTGAGCGGGTGGTGGTAAAATCGCACATAATCGTGTGTTAGCGTGAACAATCGTAACGGCTTCGTAACCGCTCAACCACATTGGCGCAAATCGCTCGCGAATTACTGCATGATTTTAATTACAAAAATAGCACCTGCTTATAAATGCACAATGCTGGTATAGAGGCACATTTATTTGTGTGAACACACGCTTACATTAAAATTATATTCTAACTTATTGATTGTGTGTGATAGAGTTTGTATAAATACTTGTACAATACAAGTATCAATTATTAGTATTTTTGTATGTGGGCAGTATATTAGCCACTGTATAATGTATCAATGTACAGAAATATTGCAGAAGATATATAACAAATATTCATGTTAGTCTAAGTGCATTAATATTATATTTATATTGCAAATTGTGATTTCGTGGATATCAGAAGATTCTATGTAAAACTTAAGGGCAGCTCTTGCATTTTAACTCCATGCACAATACCATTATTGAACTTTAACTATGTGTATTTATTTTAACTTTTAAGTGTTTTGTAATGAAGATAATTAATTCAATTTTGTTGTCTGCAGAGTTGGAATAATTTCTGTATTTGTTTTATTTTTATGGTAAAAAAACTCTTTTTACCACCTCTAGATTCTATTAAAACTAGAAGGGGTTAGGGATTAATTATAGATATCATTTAATATATTTTTTTTTAAATTAGTTTCAAACCCCTAGATTCAAGCCTGGTTTTCTATAATAGATTATGTAATAGCCTGTGATATTATTTTTAATGTATGTAAATAGATGAGTCAAAACCAAAATAGGGCAAGTAGTAAAATGAGAAATAAAAAAATATAACCAAAGCATTATTTATATCTTACATGTAACAAAATCAAGGAATTTGAAAAATAATTCATAGATTTTGATGTCTGAATGTAGCAAAATCGAGCATTTAATTATGTTTTAAATGGAAGTTAAAAAGATTTAAATGATTATTTTAAGTAAAATCGACGAATTCGTAAAAATATTTTTTCAAGGCGGAAAGACCCTATGGGGTCGATAGCCTAATAAAGATTGTTTATATATATATATATATATATATTTTTTCAATATCTGTTTTTGGTTTTCGCAACTTCATACTGCAACTGTATAGTTTCACTTCCATTCCTTCGATGTAAATTTAATTATATTTTGTAACCTGCCGTTATCTTAATATCCATTAAAATTTTGAAGTTTCAGTTTTCGCACTGTTGCAATTGAGGGGTTTAGAAGTAAAAGGGTTTAAGTGCATTTTTGGTAGTTCTGAGATAAATGACGTTAAAGTTATCTTAAATTTAATTATATTTTGTAACCTGCAGTTATCTTAATATACATTGAAAATTTGAAGTTTCAGCTTTCGCCTTGTTGCAATTGAGGGGTTTACAAGTAAAAGGGGTTAAGTGTATTTTTGGTAGTTCTGAGATAAATGACTTTAAAGTTATCTTGAATTTCAAAATTTCTGGAATAAGTTTGGAAAACTGTGTTCACATTTTAGCCCAAAATTTTAGTCTAAAATATTAACACAGTCTTCTAAACTTATTCCTGGAATTTTGAAATTCAAGTTAACTTCAAAACCATTTATCTCAGAACTAGAAAAAATGCACGTAAACCCTTTTACTTCTAGACCCCTCAATTATTGTAAATGATCCTGCTAACTGCACCTTTTTGGTTCTGATTCGTTTAATTATTACCCACTATTAAATAATTGTTCATGATACAAAAGTATGAAGCAGCCAATTGTAAAATAGATACATTACAGGGTCTTTCTAGTATCTCTAGCTGCTGCAATTAATTAGATTAAATTATACATTGGTATCTAGGAATGACTTCAATATATTTTTTAAACTTGTGTAGTATATAAAACTGTTTGTTACCAATACCAATTTTGGTTAAAAATCTGTTTATTATTATTATTACAATTTTGTTCTACATATTTTCTTTTTCATATTATTTCCATTATTATAAAAATCTGTTATTATTATTATTACATTTTTTTTCTACATGATATTTTCTCTTTCATTTTATTTCCATTATTATAAAACACAATTTTATACATGTTGTATAATCTGGTTGAGATTATTTTATGGCACACAAAATTGTAGCCTATTACAGTGAATATATTACCATAATTTTGTTACTATCTATGTATACATTACCATTAAGTGATAAAATAGTACCATGAACAAGAATATATTATTATTAATTTATTACATCACTTTAATTTAGCTTGTACAATTATGTGGTGTTCCAAATGGTATTTTTGTTTCTGTTGCTATTTTCTGGATCTGTTATGGAGATAATCTCAACATATTTTGCATTTACTTAGATACTTTTATGTATAAATGTACTAAGGCATAATACAGACAATAAATTATGTGTTCATTTTGCTTCGTTAGGATTAAACGCATCTTCCATTTTTATTGTAATGCTACCAGGTAATTCCAAAGATTAATGGTTTTCATAAATATACAAATATATTATTATTTATAAAGTAATTGTAACATAGACTTATTGAATACTTAAATAAATTATATTTCAATTAATTTATCAATTTCATTATCCTTTAAAACATATGTATATAATAATTGGTACATTTGGAGACTTTCAGCATTGTATTTAACAGAAATTTCTTGTTATTTTATGTATTGACAAAAAATTGTTTATACAGGAACATATCTGTCTGGTGGAATTTTCAGAACATGATTTTTTTCATGAATTCCACTTTTCGATAAATTTCTAGACCTATTCGACCTTTATGGATTTGAATATATCCAAAACAGTTCTAATATTATTAAAAAAAAGCAACACGGTTTTTGAATGGTAACATCCAGCATTTGTCTAAAAATTTTCTTTTTAAGTAACAAACAAAATTATAAAATACAAAATATTTAGTATAACAAAATAGTACTTCTCATTTCAAAAATACCCTTCCTCTCTGCTGTGGCCTCCCTAATAGCCTATTATTACTTGTATAGGTAATAATAGGCAATTAGTATATTACTCTATTAATAATTAGGCTAATAGCCTATTATTACTTGTACAGGTAATAATAGGCAATTAGTATATTACTCTATTAATAATTAGGCTAATAGCCTATTATTACTTGTATAGGCAATAATAGGCTATTATGAATAGCCTATTATTACTTGTATAGGCAATAATAGGCTATTATGGAGGCCATAGCAGACAGGAATGGTGTTTTTGAAATAAGAATAGCTCTGATAATGATAAATTAATCGTTGTCTTCCACCATCTACCACAGTTGGGAATTTCGGTTCATCAATATTTGGTTGTTTAATTTTATATAAGTATATTATATGAGATAACAACACATACAGTTTTTTAGTATGTGATTGGAAAAAAAGCAGAAATAATTTACTCATCTATTAATGTGCAATTTCAAATAGAAATGGCTCCCTACTATCTACAGCAGAAAGTTTATTGTCGTTCTCTAGTTTTAGCGAATAAACGAACAACGATTTTAAATTATTATAAAAGTATTGTTATTTAGAGCAGTAATACATTGCATTTGTATTTCTCGCATTGTTGATATTTGCAAATTTCTCAGAAAGCGAGAAATAAAACTTTTTAAAGATTCAAAGCAATGTTGGTTGTCTATATCTGCAGTCTACAATTTTTGTATAAGTATAGTGAATTTAAATTAAATTCAACTCAGCAATTTACATACCCACATTACATGAAACTGTTGTCTTCGTAATGAAATATTATATATATACGTAAATGTTGCAATACACAGAAATCAGTATTCTGAGTACTTATATAATACTAAGTATTATAATAATGTAACATTATAATTTATAATTCTTGTAAAGAAATAAAATGTACGTTACTATAATATTATAGCCGAAAGAGAGAACAATACGATTTGTCTGTATTAGACATGTGCTTGTTATGTTATTGCTGTAAACCATTTCAACTTCAATTTCAGAAAACAAAATTAAGTCAATTTCAGAAAGAGTAACATTAAATTCAGAAAAAGAAACATTCATTTCAAGTTCAGAATGTTTACACAGTAGTCTGCTACGGAGAATAAAACTGTATGAACTGTAGAATAGGAAAATAGTAGAACCTAAATTAGGAAAACAATACATTTTATGAAGAAAAAATTTCAACGGGAACTATAGAAATCTATCAAGTTCTAAGCCTGAGTTAAAAATATCTGTTAAATTATAAGCTTCAGTTGTAAAACTCCGTCATAATTTATCTGCAACTGTGAAAATCTGTCAAATTTTCAAGGTCAACTGTAAAATTCTGTCATATTTTCAACGTCAACTGTAAAATTCTGTCATATTTATAACTGCAGCTGTAAAAATCTGTCATATTTTCAACTTTAACTGTAAAAATTTGTCATATATTCAATTTCAACTCGAGAAAATTAACAGATTTCAATATTTGCCATTGAAACTCAAAAATTTGTTAAAATTTTCTATTGATACTTCTGAATAAAGTAAAGTTTTTATATGCAATTGCCGTAATCTGTGAAATTCTAGTACATTTTCATATACAGCAGTTCAAATCCATTAAATTTTCAACGCCAACTGTAAAAATGAGAAAAAATGAGATTTATGACGACCGTTGAAATACAGAGTTTTCCGATTGCTTTTCACCATGTATCATTTGTGTTTCACTCTATCTCTAATACTTTTCCCTCTTGTCAATACTTGTCAGTATTGCATCAAATGTATTCCCCATATGTCAAATTGTTTTCACTATTTATCAAAAGTTTTTCGGCTTTTCGTGCGAAATCGCCTTCAAATGAAGCATTAGCTCTCGTTTCCTTCCATTTAATAGGTTACTTTAAATTATTTTTTTTAATGAAATTACTATTACTAAAATTAAATGTTTCCACACGAAAACTAATATCGTTTTCAAAGAGCCAAGATTGAAAATTAATAATCTTAAGTAAAATTGCACAGATTTTTAATTTTTTAATTCTAATTTCGTACATTCGTGTTTTATAATACTATTTGAGGATTGGAGTAGAATTGAATTGAAGGTTTTTATAATCTAAAGGCTTAAAAGAGAAGTTAAAATTTAAATTTTGGTTATTTTGAATTGAAAATTCATTTTTGTAAATTCCTTTTGTATTTTCTATTGCATTTGATTACTTCGACTTTTCTTCATAAAATTTAATTAATTTTAAAGGGTTGCACTTGCAACGTATTTAAAAAAAGAAAACTTGTTGGAAGTTTTTAGTGATGAGCTACAATCTTCGGCAAAATTTTAAATTTTCTTTCAGCTTGTCTTTAATAGTAATATTTGTATAATGTTATTTGATGACAAATTCAAATGATCATGCTTAACACTTTAATTCAGAATACCTCAAAATTAAATTATTTAATTTTATAATCAATCAAACAATCGGTCATGATTTGGAAAGTCGCACACTAATCTAAAGATATTTGTGACATCTTTTCTATAAGTTTTCAAAGTTTTAAATTTTTAATATTATTACTCAGCCTGATAACAAGTTAAATTAAGTAATTAAATATGTATCTCTGATATTATTAATTCAATAATATTATAATTATTAATTTAAACTATGCTTCATATCATTTTGCAATATGATATGAATAATAGAGAATCTCTTGAAATATTTAAAAACTCAATTGTTTTTGTGATGTAGGTAAGTTAAATTAAAATAAAACCATGATTTTTCGGATTCAACTATTTTAAATATATTTTGATAATTTGAAGATAAATTGACAGCTTTTAGTAGCTTGAAAACCTTGAAGACTTAACTTAACGTAATATTTATTTCAAGATAAAATCAAGAAATTCAAAACAAATCATTTTTCGTAAACTATTTCATTTTTATTGTACACAGTTGCCCATTCTTTTTTGTTTCGTGCAATTCTTGTACCTTCTTTCCATGTGGTTCCTCTTGCTTTCAGTATTTTTCCTATCTCACTATCCCATGTTGCTTTGGGTCTTCCCCTTTTCTTTTTACTTTGTGTCTTTGCCTCCCATATTAGTTTTACCGTCTTTTTGCTTTCCATCCGTTGCAGATGGCCCCACCAGCTAAGTTGTCTTCTTTCGATAAATTGTAGTATTGGTCTAGTTCCTAGTTCTTTTCTGATTTGCGAACTTCTTATCTTGTGTTTGATTTTCACTCCTTTAACTCTTCTAAGGAATCTCATTTCCGCTGCTTGGATCTTACTTTTTTGCCTTTCGTTCAACACCCATGTTTCGCAACCAAAGGTCAATATTGGTCTGTATATGGTTTTGTATACGTTAACTTTTGTTTTCTTTGATGTTTCCTTCTTGTTTATGAATGATCCCATTGCGTAATATGTTTTCATTGCTTTTTCTATCCTATTGTTTATTTCCAATTCTTGATTACCATTAATATGTATATCCATTCCAAAGTATTTGTAGTTTTTTACTTGTTCAATCTCTTCGTTTTCCAATGTTATGTCGATCTTGTGCTGTTCATCTCCAATTACCATTACTTTTGTTTAGCTTTTATTTATTGTCATTCCATATTCTTTTAGTGCTGCATTCCAAGTTTTGAGATTTGTGCTCAGTTCTTCTTCCTTTCGTCGACTCCACTCGTACAAACTTCCACAAACACTACAAAACACTGATAAGATTCCACAAATAGAACTGAGATGGGAAAATTGGAAGAGTAGCATTTAAGAAGCAGGAAAATATCTACTGGCACAACCATAAAGCAAAAACAAGAATGGATGACCACAGTAAAATGGACAAAAGAAGAATGTAAAGTAGCAACGTAAAGTAACAATGTAAAGTACGAAGATATCCACAAACTTATGCACAAGAAAAATGGATAAAAGGAGAGCATTTAAAAAGAAGAAGTACGTAAATCACGAAGAAACCAACAAACTTATACACAAGAAAATGAAACAAGCCAAGAAAAACTGAATGATAGAAGGAAGATGAGGTACAAAATCGACCAGATACATATATCATTCACATGTTGGGAGAAACGTTCACTCTTTCGTTCTCTTGTCGTTTCTCATGTTCGCAAATGTAACAATGTAAAGTATGAAGAAATCCACAAACTTATGCACAAGAAAAATGGACAAAAGGAGAGCAGTTTAAAAGAAGAACAACGCAAAGTACGAAGAAACCAACAAACTTATACACAAGAAAATTAAACAAACCAAGAAAAACAGGATGATAGAAGGAAGAGAGCTACACAATCGACCAGATGAATTTATCATTCACATATTGGGAGAAACGTTCACTCTTTCGTTCTCTCGTCGTTTCTCATGTTCGCAAATGTAACAATTTAATATTCGAAGAAATCCACAAACTTATGCTCAAGAAAAATGGACAAAAGGAGAGCAGTTCAAAAGAAGAACAACGCAAGGTACGAAGAAACCAACAAACTTATACACAAGAAAATTAAACAAACCAAGAAAAACAGGATGATAGAAGGAAGAGAGCTACACAATCGACCAGATGAATTTATCATTCACATATTGGGAGAAACGTTCACTCTTTCGTTCTCTCGTCGTTTCTCATGTTCGCAAATGTAACAATTTAATATTCGAAGAAATCCACAAACTTATGCTCAAGAAAAATGGACAAAAGGAGAGCAGTTCAAAAGAAGAACAACGCAAGGTACGAAGAAACCAACAAACTTATACACAAGAAAATTAAACAAACCAAGAAAAACTGGATGATAGAAGGATGAGAGCTACACAATCGACCAGATGAATTTATCATTCACAACGTTCACTCTTTCGTTCTCTCGTCGTTTCTCATGTTCGTAAAAATAACAATGTAAAGTACGAAGAAATCCACAAACTTATGCACAAGAAAAATGGAGCAATGGAGAGTATTTAAAAAGAAGAACAACGTTAAGTACGAAGAAACCAACAAACTTATACACAAAACTGGATGATGGACACAAGAAAATTAAACAAACCAAGAAAAACTGGATGATACAAGGAAGAGAGCTACAAAATCGACCAGATGAAATCAGCATTCACATGTTGGGAGAAACGTTCACTCTTTCGTTCTCGCGTCGTTTCTCTCGCAAAAAAACACATGCCTCACTTAAATGGTGATCTCATAACCGGAATAGAAGAAAATAAGAACGGATAAAATGTACAATAATACTGTCCGGATTCGATATATATGTAATATAAGTATGTAATGGCTAATTATAAAGACTGAAACCCAGAAATAGCCTTTAACATACTAAGATCTGAAATTGAAAAACAGCAAACAAGCAAAGATCAAACTAGTATGACTGGATACACCAATCGAATGGGTAAAACTGGTCGATTATGCAGGTAAAAATATGTTTAAACTTACATATTCTTCAATCTTTCAATTCGGAAGTAATATAACAAGAAGCAATTAACAATGAAACAGCGAAAAAACAAAAAAAACAAAAAAAAACAAACAAAACATGCAGCTTTTTAGGTTTTTGTGTGCAATTTCTGATGACTTCATCAATGTATATTATGAATATTAGGGGGTTTAGTCCACCTCCCTGTATTAACCCTTCGTTTGTTTGGAATGGTTCTGATATTCCGCCCTGGCTTATGACACGGTTGTTATTTCCTTCATAAATGTTTTTAATTATTCTTATTATTTTTTGGTTGATGCCAAATCCTCTGGCATCAAATGAGACATCAATGAGGCATCAAATGAGGCATCAATGAGGCATCAATGAGGTTCTGAGACATCAAATGATGCCTCTTCTATTACCTTCCATAGTTGTCTTCTGGGAATTTTGTCAAAAGCTTTTTCTATATCTATAAATCCTAGAAATAATGTTTTCCCTTCTTGTTGGTATTTCTATTAATTTTCTATTAATTGTTTTATTGTAAATATGTGGTCTTGAATGCGTTTGCCTTTTCTAAATCCGCTTTGCGGTTCTGCCAATGTGTTTTCTATTCTTGCTCTGATCTTTTTGTCTATTATTTGTTCGTATACTTTCATTACCACACTGGTCAGTGCTATTCCTCGATAGTTATTGCATTCATGTTTGTCTCCTTTTTTATGTATTGGTACTATGAGTGTGGTACTCCAGTCTTTAGGGATTTGTTCCTCTTCCCATGCTTTGCTTTTTATCTGGTGTAATTTATTCGTAGCTTTTTGTCCCATGTATTTTAGCATTTCCGTCGTGACTTTGTCGTATCCTGGACTTTTCCCATTTTTCAGGTTTCTTATAGCTTCTTTTGCCTCTGTTATGGTAATTGCCGGTTCTTTGTCCTCTGTTTCACGCGAATTTTCACTTCTGACTACTATTTGTTCTTTTTGTTCCGCCCATAGAAGTGCTTGAAAGCGCTCCTTCCATCTGCCCATCACTTATTTTTCTTGCATTAGCAGTTCCCCGTCTTTATTTTTGATTCTTCTTGTGTCTTGGGTTCTTCCTCTTCTGAGTGTTTTTTGTGCCCTATAAAATAGTTTTTTGGCTTTCTTTGCTATCTCTTTCCATTTTATTGCCAATTTCAATGCATTGTTATCTTCTTGCGGCTATTACTAATTCCTTGACTAGCTTTCTTTCTTTTCTGTCCAACTTTTCTGTTGTTTTATTTCCTACGTAAATTTTCCATTTCTTCTTTTTAATTCTTAATTCATTTTTTATTTCTTCTGATTGCAATGTTAGTTGTCAATATCAGAAACGGATAGTGTACGTGAAGAATAAGATTGTTCGATTATTAGATGTATAAATATGAAATCAATTTTATAATTATGAGTTATGAAATTGTAGAAGACGTCTAATATTTATCTTTTTGGAGGTGTCGTGCGTGTTAATACTGCTACCATTTACAATAGCTGATCCAAAGGCGTAGTAACTTATTCAAATTTGCGGGGGTGTTTAATATGAGAATAAATTGGATCATGATGGAATTTATGAATGATGTGTTTTAAAATCGAATTTATGTATCTGTTCAATGCTCGAGCTTAATATATGTTGCACATTACCCATCGATTCCTTGGTTTCGTGAGTAGGTGCGATAAAATGCGGAGAGAAGAAAAGCCGATCCATATGATTTGTTGGATCGGCGCAGAAGCATGCGGAGGAGCGCATCCTCGGGGGCGGCAAAAACCGAACCCATAAATCACCTGTATGCGTTTGCAGTGCGTAACGACAGGCGTGGGTGCGGACTGCGTCCAAATGCACAGCAGACCACAACCATTTCGCGGCGATTCTTAATTTCACCCGATTATTCGATCGATGGCTTACATTCCGTGAAAGAGACGGAAGAGCCTCTAGCCGTCGCCGTCCGAAATTCGATGGCGTAGTGTCGTGGCCGCTGTCGGTGGTGCTAGTGGCGTATTCGATTTTCCTGCTGGAATTTCCAGTTGAGAAAATCCGCCGGAGCCGTTCTACCTACTATTTCCACCCGCGTCCGCCGTTCCTGCGCCCTGCAGTGACAGTAACTACGTTACCTTTCCATTGCCGAAATTCAAACTGAAAACCGGCAGGGACGTCCCGACGGCGGCGCCTGCACGATGCTTAGCCCGTCTGAAACAATAACAATTAACTAAAAAAATAAAAAATAAAAAACAACAAAAAAACTGCAACAGCGACAGGAATTCAAAACCTAAAACGATGAGTTTCGTGCGGTGCTTCGAGCGGTACAAACTGCACAGGTTCAGGATGGATGTTTGATCAACCCCTTGAACCATGATAAACAAGCTCAAGTACATAGATTGTGGTTAAATGATGATCACCGCGAGGTATACAAAGTGCTAACCGATAAACTGATGTTTGCGTGCGACACACGACGATGATCAAGTTCGCGAATACGTGGTAGACGAGAACCCAGGACACGCAAAATGCCAGGCGGACGAAGGGGGTTGGTGGCCCCGCAGAACACGTTCTTGGAGAACATCATCAGGAGATCAAACTCGCAACGTAAGTACAGCCGACCTCCCCATCGGCGATCGATCCGATTGATTTGACCCCATGCAGATGACACACATACCGGTAATCGCATCGTTGTTGTTACCCCTTCGGCATTACCGTGTTGTTGTGCGTCCTCCAGGTGCTGAATAAATCAAGCCGTCGGATGCTAATAACACCCGCGACCCAAATACACCAGCCACAGCCACACATCTTCAATTAATAACCTTAACATTAACAATAGCAAAAGAACCCATCTGCCACCGCGTTAAGAACCCATCTGGAGATTCAAATCTTTTTTTAGACTTTTTCTTGCACGTACATGTTTCACCCTGTGACGCAAATGCTGATAACAAATCTACAATGCACCGAAACTTTTCGCATTGGCATGCAGATTCAGATCTGGCAATGAATATTTACATTTTCCACGTGCCTTTGCCATATTTGAACTTATAACACACAATGCGGAACTTTTGGACGAACATTTTTATGCATAACTACCTCAATTTTGTTCTGATGATATGTATGTAAACTACATAAATTTTGCATTGATAGTAAAGACACAAACTACACAAATTTTGCATATATTGTACCTACAGGCACAATATATAAATATTGTTTTTTTTTTCAAAGTTATAACCCACAATGCGGAACTTTACATACAGCCGAATTCATACTAGAAATAGAAATCGTTTTATAACCATAAGAGAGCTATAAATTTTTTTTATATCTGCCATAATACGAAGCTGCTTAAAAACGATACGACACAAAAAGGGAAGACCACTAATAATGATCATGGTTCCAAGATACTCTTGCACAACATTGATCAAAATCCATCGCAGTCAAGTAGCTTTGTTCTGCCTGTGGCTGTCCCTAGGAAACGGTTCACAAGATCAAAATCGCATGTTCCTGCTAAAAGATGCAAACCAACTTTAACAGAGGAAAACGAAGAACATAGTTCAACTGATGAAGAATATATTTCAAGTACTGATAACGATACTATAACTCTTTGATCTGCCTGTGGCCGTCCCTAGGAAACGGTTCACAAGATCAAAATCGCATGTTCCTGCTAAACACAAAGACACAAACTATAAAAGTTTTGCATATATTGATATTGCATATCAGCAGAGTAACACGAAGAACATAGTTCAACTGATGAAGAATATATTTCAAGTACTGATAACAATACTATCACTCTTTGATCTGCCTGTGGCCGTCCCTAGGAAACGGTTCACAAGATCAAAATCGCATGTTCCTGGTAACACAAAGACACAAACTACACAAGTTTTGCATATATTGATATTGCACATCAGCAGAGTAAAACGAAGAACATAGTTCAACTGATGAAGAATATATTTCAAGTACTGATAACGATACTATCACTCTTTGATCTGCCTGTGGCCGTCCCTAGGAAACGGTTCACAAGATCCAAATCGCATGTTCCTGCTAAACATAAAGACACAAACTACACAAATTTTGCATATATTGTACAATCATGCACAATATATAAATATTGTTTTTCAAAGTTATAACACACAATTCGGAACTTTTGGACGAACATTTTTATGCGTAACTACTTCAATTTTGTTCCTATGATATGCATGTAAACTACATAAATTTTGATTGGTAGTAGGACACAAACTACACAAATTTTGCATATATTGTACTTACATGCACAATATATAAATACTGTTTCTCTCAATAATATAACCAACATTACTTTAGCCTCGACACCGAAAGTAATAATAGAAAAAGCCTAAATTAAAAAACAAACTTTACTCAAAATACAAATAAAGATACTCAATATACAGGGTGAGTTCTATTCATTTTAAGCATTGGGATCTCGAAAACCGTAAAACATAGGGATTCGGTTAAATGAGGAAAGAGTTGTCATTTCAAGAGCTTATATAAGATATGCTTTTGTTTTTTAAAGAAAAAACATAGATGCAGGAATGTTCGTTGTATAATTTGAATAGAATTTTATATAATTAAAATAGAAAAATTAATAGAATTTTTGCAGTAAGAGGAAAAAAAATCCATGGTAAACTGGTAATAATTGTCATAAAGTTAATTTTCGAAGCATTTATTTATCATTTATTTTAAGTAAGTATAGCAAACCTTGTATCGCTATAAAGAGAAAAATGTATCCTTTTTAAAAATGTTAAAGCCAACTATGACTGCCATTAAAGACAAAAGTTTGTATTATAACTGAAAAACAGTGCTCTTTTTTCACAAAATAAAAGCATATCTTGCATGAGCTCTTAATACGACAAGTTTTTCCTCATTTAACCGAATCTCTATGTCTTATGGTTTCTCAGATCCCAATGCTGAAAATGAAAAAAAAACACACCCTGTATATTATTCCAAACATTTTTGAGTGAAAAGTCGAACTTACCTTAATACCATGATTTATGATTATTTACAACCTTTTTCAGCAGATCACTAATCCTATCTTCAGGCAAAATTGTCAAATATTCGATTGGACAAGATTGGATTCGGTTAAATGAGGAAAGAGTTGTCGTTTTAAGTGCTCATGCAAGATATGCTTTTGTTTTTTGAAAAAACAGCACAGTTATATGCTTTTATTTCTGAAAAAACATAGTTTTTGGGTTATAATACAAACTTCATTTTTTTAAATGGCAGTCATAGTTGGCTTTGACATTTTTAAAAAGGGCATTGTTTTCTCTTTATAACGATATAAGGTTTGCTGTACTTACTTTCATGAATAAATAAGATGCAGAAATTTTCGTTGTATAATTCGAATAGAATTTAGTGTAATTAGAATACAAAAATTAATAGAATTCCCGTAAGAGGAGGAAAAAAAAGTTTCCATGGCAAACCTTGTTTTTGTTACTCTCTATAATACAAATAGTCCTATATCATGTTTTTTTGTCAAAGTAAGTAAATTTTAATAAACTTAATTTTCAAAGAAAGCCCTTGTTTATCAAAGTAAGTATAGCAAACCTTATATCGCTATAAAGAGAAAAAGTTGTCCTTTTTAAAAATGCCACAGTCAACTATGAATGCCATTTAAAAAATATAAAGTGTGTAAAACATAGAGATTCTAATAAATGAGGAAAGAGTTGTCATTTCAAGAGCATATGTAAGATATGCTTTTATTTCTGAAAAACCATAGTTTTTGAGTTATAATACAAACTTCATTTTTTAAATGGCAGTCATAGTTGACTTTGACATTTTTAAAAAGGATATTTTTTTCTCTTGATAATGATATAAGGTTGCTGTATTTACTTTTATAAATAAATAAGATGCAGAAATTTTCGTTGTATAATTTGAATAGAATTTAGTGTTATTAGAATACAAAAATTAATAGAATTCTCGTAAGAGGAAGAAAAAATAAGTTTCCATGGCAAACCTTGCTTTTGCTACTCTCTATAATACAAATAGTCAGTTAAATTAGAAAAAAGTTGTTATTTCAAGAGCTTATGTAAGATATGCTTTTATCTCTGAAAAAAAAACATAGTTTTTGTGTTACAATACAAACTTGTTTTTTTAAATGGCAGTCATAGTTGGCTTTGACATTTTTAAAAAGGAGATTTTTTTCTCTTTATAATCATATAAGGTTTGCTGTACTTACTTTAATAAATAAATAAGATGCAGAAATTTTCGTTATATAATTTGAATATAATTTTGTGTAATTAGAATACAAAAATTAAAAGAATTCTCGTAAGAGGAGGAAAAAAGAAGTTTCCATGGCAAACCTTGTTTTTGCTACTCTCTATAATGCATACAAATAGTCCTATATCGTTTTTATTTGTCAAAGTAAGTAAAATTTCATAAAGTTAATTTTCAAAGATGGGCATTGTTTATCAAAGTAAATATAGCAAACCTTATATCTCGATAAAGAGAAAAAGTTGTCATTTTTTAAAATGCCAATGCCAACTATGACTGCAACTTATAAAAAAAAGTTTGTATTATAACTGAAAAACTGTAGTTTTTTTCAAAAAACAAAAGCCTATCTTACATAAGCTCTTAAAACGACAACTCTTTCCTCATTTAACCGATCCTTTATATCTTAAGGTTTCCGAGATCCCAATATTTAAAATGAAAAAAACTCACCCTTTATAAAGTATATAAATTTAATATATTGATTTTCGTCTTCGATATTTTATACGCATTGGTACATTTAAATAAAATATATTTATCTTTATTATATTTTGTTTATTCCTTACTAGTTTCGGAGGGTTATGCCACCTTCAGAAGATAATTGAGGGGTCTAGAAGTAGAAGGGTTTAAATGCATTTTTGGTAGTTCTGAGATAAACGGCTTTAGAGTTAATTTGAATTTCAAAATTCCTGGAATATGTTTTGAAAACTGTGTTAATATTTTAGACTAAAATATTAACACAGTTTTCTAAACATATTCCAAGATAGAAAACGTGGTTTAGAAAACTGCAATACAGATTCCAAGATAGAAAACGTGGTTTAGAAAACTGTGTTAATATTTTAGACTAAAATATTAACACAGTTTTCTAAACATATTCCCGTGTTAATATTTTAGACTAGATAAATTGTTTAACGCAATTTCAACCAATTCACGCAAAGAAATAAGTAATTCCATAATAGGCTCCTAACTTAATCTGAAATTTAGTTATCATTTCAGCAAAATCCTGAAAGCTTACTGTGGTGCAATTAATATGATTTGTGTTATTGCCCGCTGAATGATACAGACAGACCACATTAAATACTTCATGTAATAATTTGATTCAGTAGAGGTTCCCAAACCTTAAATTTTGTTGTTCTACTTTGTGTTTACTCTGAATCATCACAATTCACTGCCATTGAATAATAATAACGTAATCTAATTAATCCGTAATATTCCATATACTGCAGCTGTTCTCAATATTTATAAATTGTTGAAATATTTATACCAATTTGCGTACAAAAATAAGTAATTCAATAATAGGCTCCAAACGTATTCTGAAATTTAGTTATCATTTCAGTAAAATCCTGAAAGCTTTCTGTGGTGCAATTAATATGATTTGTGTTATTTCCGGCTGAATGATACAGACAGACCACATTAAATACTTCATATAATAATTTGATTCAGTAGAGGTTCTTAAACCTTAAATTTTGTTGTTCTATTTTGTGTTTACTCTGAAGCATCACAATTCATTACAATTGAATAATAATAACGTAATCAAGTTAATCCGTAATATTCCGGATACTGCAGCTGTTCTCAATATTTATAAATTGTTGAACTATTTATACCAATTTCCGTAAAAAAATAAGTAATTGAATAATAGGCTCTGAACGTATTCTGAAATTGAATAATAATAACGTAATCAAATTAATCCGTAATTTCCAGATAGTGTAGCTATTCTCAATATTTATAAATTGTTGAACTATTTATACCAATTTGCGTAACAAAATAAGTAATTCAATAATAGGCTCCAAACGTATTCTGAAATTAAGTTATCATTTCAGCAAAATCCTGAAAGCTTACTGTGGTGCAATTAATATGATTTGTGTTATTGCCGGCTGAGTGATACAGACAGACCACATTAATTACTTCATGCAATAATTTGATTCAGTAGAGGTTCTCAAACCTTAAATTTTATTGTTTTACTTTGTGTTTACTCTGAATCGCCACAATTTACTACAATTGAATAATAATAACGTAATCAAATTAATTCGTAATATTCCAAATACTGCAGCTGTTCTCAATATTTATAAATTGTTGAATTATTTATACCAATTTCCGTAAAAAAATAAGTAATTCAATAATATGCTCTAAACGTATTCTGAAATTGAATAATAATAACGTAATCAAATTAATCCGTAATTTCCAGATAGTGCAGCTGTTCTCAATATTTATAAATTGTTGAACTATTTATACCAATTTGCGTAACAAAATAAGTAATTCAATAATAGGCTCCAAACGTATTCTGAAATTTAGTTATCATTTCAGCAAAATCCTGAAAGCTTACTGTTGTGCAATTAATATGATTTGTGTTATTGCCGGCTGAGTGATACAGACAGACCACATTAATTACTTCATATAGTAATTTGATTTAGTTGCAGTTCTCAAACCTTGTGAACATTTTGTTGTACTACTTTGTGTTTACTCGGAACCATTGCAATTTACTGCAATCGAATAATAATAACGTAAGCCTTCAATCATTAAGATGGTTTTCACCGTTACTACGTGGTAATCAATATTTATGTTTATAATGAGATATTAAATTATTTTGCCAAAATGTGGTACACCAAAACCTGGTAACTTAATATCTGAATTGATGAAATCGATAATTTATTTAATTCAGTAATTTAATATCAAATTATGAATATCATCGATCCATGATCATTTCAGTGAATTACTGAAAACCTATCATCTTAAATTTCTGGATTATGATTGCAGACCATTAATTAAAGAATAAATAATTGTTAAGGAAATAAAAGTTGCAATAAAACTTTGCAAAACTCAAATTTATTTAACGTAACCAATTGAATAATAATAACGCAAGCCTTCAATCATTAAGATGGTTTTTACCTTTACTACCAGGTAATCAACATTTATGTTCATAATGAGATATTAAAATATTTTACCTAAATGTGGTACACCAAAACCTGGTAATTTAATATCTAATTATGAGTATAATCTATCAATGATCATTTCAGTAAATTGCCGAAAACCTATCATCCTACATGGCTACATTATGATTGCAGACCATTAATTAAAGAAGAAATAATTGTTAAGGATATAAAAGTTGCAATACAACTTTGCAAAACTCAAATTTATTTAACGTAACCAAATTTGAATGAAAATCTATTTATTCCAGGCAAATTTCTTATCAAAATACTTACTATTAGTACATTAAAATTAACAGTTATTAACATGCATGTTCATGTTCCATCGGATTATTCATTCTTCAAATTTCGAGGGCTTACAAATACAATACAAAATTTGACAAAAATCAGTTAAAATGACCAGGTACTATAAAAGTTCGTTGTATTTATCAGGAAAATATTTCTTTTCGGAAAGAAATTGATAATCCAAAATAGAGTATCATTCAATAGAATTGAAAATAGATTATCAAATAGAAGTCAAAAAAGCCAATTTTTAGATAAATTCTTTTGAAAATGTAACACTTAATGATACATCTAGTTTTCTACATTTGTTGTTTTTAGAAAAGTTTTCCAGATGAATGCTTTTGAAAATGTAACACTTACTGTTAGATCTAGTTTTCTACATTTGTTGTGTTTGGAAAAGTGTTTATAGTAGTCCCGCTGAGAGCTGACAATGACTCATCGATTCATATTTCCGAAATTCGACACACGTTTCATATTTCATTTCAGTCTACTACATTTACCTTAAACATATGAATGAACATAGAAAACGCGATTCTTTGTTCGAAAAAGAAAAAGTCATTGCCAGTTCTCGATGGGTTGACTTTATTAACATTCCAGTGAATCATGATACAACATTCAGACTTTTATCCTGATAAATACAATGAACGTTTTGGGTTTTTGTTTTTTAACCAATTTTCCTAAAATTTTTACTTGGCCACTTTTTATCAGGGTAGGCGTGATTTAAATCAATTGATTTAAATCATGACATAATTCAACTGATTTAAAAAAAAATTATTCATTGATTTAAATCAACTGATTTTTTAAAAATTATTCCTTGATTTAAATCAAAATTATTTTTTTATCAAATTGGACATTGTTTTTACACTATTTGTGGAAAATAAATTGATTAAAATCATTATTTAAATCATGATATAAATCAACTGATTTTTTAAAATAAATCATTGATTTAAATCAAAATTGATTTTTTATTTAAATTAATCATTGTTTTTGCACTGTTTGTGCACTCCAATAGGTGAACAATTAAAAATATAATGTAACTATAGATGCTTTAAATTAGATAATTGTAAGTAAGTTAACTGTATTTATTTCTTTCCATTTTTTTTGTCCATCTCATGGTACAGAATTGGTTGATTTATGTCAATCATGACATAAATCAACAGATTTTTTTTTAAATCTGCTATTTAAATCAAAATTTATTTTTTATTTAAATTAATCGTTGTTTTTGCACTATTTGTGAAAATCAATTGATTTAAATCATGATTTAAATCATGATATAAATAAACTGATTTTTTAAAAATAAATCAATGATTTAAATCAAAATTGATATTTTATTTAAATTTATCATTGTTTGTGCATTCCAATTAGTGAATCATTAAAAAATATATAATGTAACTATAAAGTTAGCATGGTTTACAATAGATAATTGTAAGTCAGTAAACTATTTTTGTTTGCTTCCATTGTTTGGTCCTTCTCATGGTACATATACACAGCAATTTGTTATAATCATCAATTTTTGTTCAAATTCAAGATATAGTATTCAAGATAATTCAAATAAGAGATTTCTATATAAATCAAAATTTATTTAAAAAAAATCATGTGATTTAAGTCGTGATGTAAATCACGAATAAAATCGATAAAAATCACATTCTACCCTGCCAAAAACTGATAAGAAATATAAAAAACAATAAAACACCATTGATTTAAAATAAAAACTTGATATATTTCGACCTTGCTTTTTATTGTCTGCCCACGATATAATCTTACATTACCCAATAATGGTATTGATTTAATCATCAAGATGGATCAGAATTATAAAAAAAAAAAAAAAAAATCGTAGATTTTTTTTAAAATCTTGATTTATTCCAACCCTGCTTTTTACGTATGCTCACGATATAATCTTAGTTTACCAAATAATGGTATTGATTGAATCATAAAGATGGTTGGGACTTATACTACGTGGTAATCAATCCATAATAAAAATCAGAATAAAATAATACTACGTTTTTACCACACAATTTGTAAATGTATATAGTAAAAACATAGCAGTGTTTTATTCTGAGTGATATTGATGTAATAAACACTCGAGTAATGTCTACATTTCATGTAGATATCTCAAACATTTAAATGTATGCCATAATGTACTATTATTCAATACAACTTTCTCAAATTTGTGATAATGATATATTATATTGTACTAGCTAATTGTTAATTGGTAATAAATAATTGTTTATTGTATAATCATAAACAATGAAAAAAACACCATGTTTTTACCACATAATTGCGTGGTAAAAACATAGTAGTGTTTTATTTAGTGTTAATATGGATAATCACACAGTAAAGCATTTCTCAAATTTGTTTATGATATTTTATATTATACTAGTTAATTGTTAATTGTTATTTAATAATTGTATATTGTATAATTATAATCACTAAAAAAAACACTACTATGTGTTTGTTTACTACACTTTATTCAGTGTTTATATGGATTACCACACCGTAAAGAATTTCTCTGATCTGTTTATGATATTTTATATTGTACTAGCATAATTGTTAATTTTTATTAAATAATTGTATATTGTATAATTATAAACACTGAAAAAAAAACCAATTATGTTTTTACCACGTAATTGCGTGGAAAAAACATAGTAGTGCTTTATTCAGTGTTAATATAGATTACCACACAGTAAAGTAACGGATTATACCATTTTGATGGCATAATTATAATTAATAAATGAATTTATTATCCATGAACAAGATGAAGATTTGTTCATGAATTTATACCTCAGTATTTGAATATTTTATAATATTTATTATTTTGAATATTTTAATAATTATATAAATGAATCCATCGTTCATGAACAAGATGCAAACGTAGTCTGGTAGAGGATTTCAACTCCAAATATAATGACTGCTGCTGAAGTGAGTAGGTACTTCATCTCCAGTATCGATTGTAAACATGGCCATTAGAGTGGACTCGAACAAATAAAATTAAGTTGATTAAAACGAAGCCAATGAAGACAATAAAAAAACACTCATGTGGACATAACTTCTCTGTATTCATCCCTCTTCTTGTTCCTATCCTCTTGTCAGAGGGGCAGTAATCGGATTGGGTGTAAAATTAACTATAGCCATTGGTTATGTAATCCTCAATTAGGTAACTAATATTTTTTTAAGGAACATTTTTAAAACATTATTATTGTATAATCTGGTATTTGGACAAGGTAATAAAATTGTTTTAATAATAATAATAGTAATATTTATAATAATTAATGAAGTAAGAGCTTCAGAAATAAATTCCCTATTAATTATATTGTAATATTATGGACTGTAATATTGAATTTTGTTAGAAGTAAGAAAATAATAAAAAAATTAATATTGATCTTGATAATAATTTGATATAAACTTAAATGAATTAAATAAACAACTTTACTTTGTTACTTCCCCTAACACATTTATTTTCCAAAAATAATTTAGTGTCTGCAGTTTCGACTACTCTATAGTCATTGTAAAACTAGTAATAATAATAATAATAATAATAATAATAGTTTATTATCTCAAGAAATGTTTACAAAAACAACAGTGTTATTACAAACATAAATGAAATTGTGTCAACGGAAAAAAAATTAAAAAAATTTAACAACAAAGTAAAATTATTTATTTAATTCATTTACAATGTTCCAGAAACTAATTGCTACCCGCATACAGTATATATATATATATAAACTTCTTTAAGATAACTCGAGATATCAAGAAGATTTCTAAATGAATCTATACGAATCTATATTATGAATGGATGGATGAATGGATCTAGATGATCTCTAAATTAATGTATGATATCTAAAAATATGTAGAAATCATTAAGTAACTCTTGCATCTTCATGATATCACGAGACATTTCAGACGGTTTTACTTACCCTTGGTCCTATTTTAAATTTCATACTTACTCTTAATATGTGGGCAACAAATGGGTTCAAAACCGAAGCACGTTTCCCTTTCAAAACAAACCAAAAATAATGAAAAAATTAGTCATGCTTTGCAAAAATATCGAGATTTCACACATTCTCGATATTTTTGTAAAGCATGACCAATTCTTGCAGTGCAATGGCACAATAACAATAAATAATGATACACAAATAAATGTCGCATTTTATCTAAGTCACATTGTAAAGTCTATTACAATTCATTCGTGCAACTCATGTTTATCATAAGTTTTTCCTTTCAAAACAAACCAAAAAAATGACAAAATTGGTCATGCTTTGAAAAAATATCGAGAATTTGTATTTATTTTAAAGTTTTTGTTTTAAAACAAACCAATAATAATGAAAGAATTGGTCATGCTTTACAAAAATATCGAGATTTCACACATTCTCGATATTTTTGTAAAGCATGACCAATTCTTTCATTATTTTTGGTTTGTTTTGAAAGGAAAAACTTATGATAAACACGAGTCACACGAATTAATTCTAATAGACTTCAAAATGTGACTTTGATAAAATGTGACAATTTTTTTTTGTATCATTAGTTATTCTGAATTTTAATAGACTTCAAAATTCAAAAATATGACAATTTTATGCGTATCATAACTTATTCTGTCAAGTGTAACTAATCGCCTGTTAAATTCAATTAGCCACTATAAATGTAACAAAACTAATCTGCAGATCAGCATTACTTTGAGAAATGGCCAACTTAAATTCGCATTTGCAGGCTCTGTGATAACTAATAAATTTATTGGCTTTTACGATTCGTCAAATGGATTACACTTTTGCTCCCGCCTTGTTTATCTGCCAGCTTCACCCTGTCCTCGATAGAACTGCGTCACTGAAGGCTATCGAACTCTAGCCCTTACTTCCAATATGAGAAAAATATTTACTACAAAATATGTGTAAAGATTAAATTTGTATGAAAAGTGTCACCGAAGAAATAAGTTAATTATTTGAATAAGATTAAGATTAAAAGTTAGTTTTTGTAGTACATTGCTTAGGGTTCATTTCTGAACCCTTTATATACGCTCATATAGTTTCATTGTCAGAGGTAATAATAATGAGAGTTACTACAAGTTTTGTTAATAATAAAGAAAATATGGTTTTTGTAGATCATTGATTACGGTTGATCTCTGAACTCTGTATTCACTCATAAAGCCTTCAGAAATTAGGAAACTGAGGAAAAGTTAGTAATTATTTTATGAATACAATTTAACGTCGAGGATTTTAAGATATGAAACGTAATTCTATATAATTGTTCTTCATATACTAAGATCTTGGATTTACACGTTGATAAATATGTTTTTTTTATCCACTGTATCCACTGTATCCACTCATAAAACCTTCAGAAATTAGGAAAGTGAAGAGAAGTTAGTAATTATTTTATCAATACAATTTATCGTCGAGGGTTTTCAGATATGAAACGTAATTCTATATAAGTATTCTTCATGTACTAAGATATTGGATTTACACGTTGATAAATATGTTTTTTTTTTATATTTATGGTAACATATTAAAGATAAACATATTAAACATTAAACATAATTCTACCCTTCTAAATATGCCTACAATAATTCTTCACGAAAATACAAATATATCTTATAAGAAGTGTATACTTGTAGTTAGATTCAGATAAGAAGTTAGTTAGATTAAAGTTAGATTCAAATTGTTATAGTAAATATAGTGAGACACACATAGCCATGATTTAATTATAGATGTATGGTGTTATTGCCCTGGTTGAATACAGTATATTATAAAAATATAAATACATATACAACGCTACGGGCATTAATAATTCAAGAAATACCTACTAACAAGTTTATTATGGATTAAATAATGGTTTTAAATAATAGTCATTTCCATCAATTAAACAATTATATTATTTTATGTCACGTAATGTCGACATACAATAAACATTTTTAAACCAATATTTATACAGTGTGAGCAAAAAATATTTTCATCCAAGAAGGCATTAAGCTCTACCTCTAACCTATATGGCCTTAGATGCAAAGCAAACTTTGATGGTAATAATTTTTGCTCGCACGGTATTACTTTACATATAAAGTGATGATTAGTTTATGATTTTACGATTATGATTTATGATTCATTAAAGTTAATATATGAATTAGTATCCATATAAGTCAATTTACAATTAATTATACTTTTAGTGTCGCTGTATCATCATTCTTAGTGTTACTTGATTTTTGATTAATTAAAGTTAATATATGAATTAGTATGCATATAAGTCAATTTACAATTAATTATACTTTTAGTGTCGCTGTATCATCATTCCAGAACAAAAAAAAAGAGTTAATCCTGATTTTGCTTTTAAAGAATTACCCTTGGTCTGAAGCCCTATCAGTCAGTGTATAAATCCGTCACTGTCAAGACGCGAGATCTATTTTAGGAAAATAAATATTGACACGGACGTGTAAACATGCAAGCCTGGAAGTTGCAAAAGTTTGAACATTGTTTTGCGTTTCAGCAACACAGAAACTCACATATAACCAATCATTATGTAATTAGGTAAAACGAAAGTAATTTATAGAACGAGAGTTCGCAGTAATGCGAACTAATTATGTCGAAATCGATTTGGGCAAGGTAATAATGATTATAATAAATTTATTCTGTTACTATAATAAAACGCAGTTGCTATAACAGTCATTAAGTACATAAGTAAGTTTATATATATAAATAAAACTCATCATTGTTGTGTTGCTTATTTATATTAAACGCATTATTATTAATAATAATTATAACCTCGACACCCAAAGGGTAAAAGAGAGTTGAAGTTGAATTATGTTTCTATGTATGTATAAATAATAATACAATAATAATACAATAAAATATAATATACAACAACGTACAATTGACTGTACACATTTTATTATTATAAATGTATTTTATGTATAATTACTCTTGTTTTGTTTCATATGTATATTTTTCAGTTTCCTGAGACGTTTTTTATGGATAATACAGCCATTTTAAAAGGATCATATGTGTTTACAATACAATTTATTTGATTGATTACACATTTGATGAATTTAAATAATTCAAACGAATCCCTGCTATAAACATATGATTGCCTTGGAAGAGCTGGTTTAATAATATGTATATTATATTTTAATAATTTGTTTATAATTTTTTTAATTACCATGAAGATTTTTTTTATTCTGCAAAGGATGCTCAAAATGATGTCCATTTACTTTCCAGCAATAATAAATACATTTTTTACATAAATACATACAGAATTTTTTTTTGCAAAAAATCCATCAAACTATTGAGAGAAATATTGGCAATTACGTTTCTTATACGTTCTTGTAAGTCGTCGATTTGTACTGGTCTGTTGATATACACTATAATTTTTATATTTTACAATAATTATTAATTGTTGTGTGTCGTGTGATTATTAAAATCTATCATAAGCAACCAATCAAATCCCTTCATAACATAACTCAATTGCATTCAAATTTTCATGTCAAATTATAAATTTCGTGCAAATATTTCATATAATTAATTTAATGTAAATATTTAATAAAGAATATTGTTAATTATAGGCAAATATTATTATCAAATATTTCAATCACTTAATAATATTCCATGTAGGTAGATAATAATATTCCTACTAGAATATAACTCATCAATATGAAGCTAGAAAAAAATATCACCAAACATTCAAATTTCTCTTTGACAAAACATGAGTTGCATCCGGATATTTTCATCTCAAAGGCATACAATCATCAATTTCGTGCAACATATTCCATGTAAGATAAAACATGATTTGCATTAGGATTTTTCATCTCAAAGGCATACAATCATCAATTTCGTGCAACATATTCCATGTAAGATAAAACATTATTTGCATTAGGATTTTTCATCTCAAAGGCATACAATCATCAATTTTGTACAGCATATTCCATGTAGGTACCATAATATAAACCATTAATATGAAACTTGAAAAAATTATCACCAATCATTCAAATTTCTTTATGACAAAACATGAATTGCATGAGGATATTTCATCTCAAGGGCATATAATCATTAATTTCGTGCAACATGTTCTAGTAGGTACTCTAATATAAATCATCAATATGAAACTTGAAAAAAATATAACCAATCATTCAAATTTCTTTATGACAAAACATGTATTGCATTAGAATATTTCATCTCAAAGGCATACAATCATCAATTTCGTGCAACATGTTCCAGTAGGTACTACTGGAATAAATCATCAATATAAAGCTTGAAAAAATTATCACCAAACATTCAAATTTCTCGTTAATAAAACATGATGTGCATTAGGATTTTTCATCTCGAAGGCATACAATCATCAATTTCGTGCAACATATTCCATGTAGGTACCAGAATATAGATCATCAATATGAAGCTTGAAAAAATTATCACCAAACATTCAAATTTGTCGTTGATGAAACATGATTTGCATTAGGATTTTTCATCTCAAAGGCATACAATCATCAATGTCGTGCAATATATTCCATAAAGGTACCATAATATAAATCATCAATATGAAGCTTGAAAAAATGATCACCAAACATTCAAATTTCTGTTGAATTGAATGAATTGCACCAGGATATTTCATCTCAAAGGCATACAATCATTAATTTCGTGTAACATATATCCATGTAGGTACTATAATATAAATCATCAATATGAAGTTTGAAAAAATTATCACCAAACATTCAAATTTCTTCATGACAAATCATGAATTGCATTAAGATATTTCATCACATAGCCATGAAATCATCAATATCGTACAACATTCAAATCTCTCTAAGACCAGACATGAATTGTAATGAGATGTATTATCTGAAAAATATAAAATGCAATTTCGTGCATATATTTCAGTCACTTTAAAAATCAACAATTTCATGAAACTTTGTAAATCGCGGAATGCAGAATCGTGAATTGTAAATATTTTAATTTGTTCAAAACAAATCATCAACTATACGTCCCTTGAATTAGCCACTCATAAGTTGTTATTTATTTAATCATCAATATGAACCTTGAAAAAATTATCAATAAACATTAAAAATTCTTCATGACAAAACATGAATTGCATTAAGATATTTCATCACATAGCCATGGAATCATCAATTTTGTAAGACATTCAAATCTCTCCAAGATCAGACATGAATTGTATTGAGATGTTTTATCTGAAAAATATCAAATGCAATTTCATGCAAATATTTCAGTCACTTCAAAAATCATCAATTTCATCAAACTTTGTAAATCGCGGCATAATGCAGAATCGTGAATTGTAAATATACCAATTTGTTGCAAAAAAAATCATCATCAATACATTACTTGAAATAGCCACTCATAAATTGTTATTTATTGAATTTTAAATATATTATAGAAACAATAGTGTGATCACTTGTTGTTAGGTACTTCTGAAACTGTGTCCTTACTTAATTAGTAATATTTCAAAAACCAGCGCTTCAATATTAAAATAATTTATTGGCAATATTTAGTAATATATTAGCATATGGTATATTGAATTGGAATAATATCCAATGCGCGAATTATGAAATATTTTATTATTAGTGTGATCTTTTTTTCTGAGATATACCATTTGATTGCTTCTGAGGACATTGCTGATACTAAATTATGGATAACTCAAAAACTAGCGCATAAATATTGATATAATTTATTACCGGTATTAAGTAATATGTAAACATACGATATATCGAATTTGATTAATATCCAATGCGCGAATTATGAAATATTTGATTCTTATTGTGATCATTTTTTTGAGATATAACAATGGATTGTTTCTGAGGATATTGCTGATACTAAATTAATCGTACCTCAAAAACTAGCGCATCAATATTGATATAATTTATTACCTACATGTAGTAATATGTAAAAATATGATATATCGAATTTGATTAATATCCAATGCGCGAATTATGAAATATTTGATTCTTATTGTGATCATTTTTTTGAGATATAACAATGGATTGTTTCTGAGGATATTGCTGATACTAAATTAATCGTACCTCAAAAACTAGCGCATAAATATTGATATAATTTATTACCTACATGTAGTAATATGTAAACATATGATATATCGAATTTGATTAATATCCAATGCGCGAATTATGAAATATTTGATTCTTATTGTGATCATTTTTTTGAGATATAACAATGGATTGTTTCTGAGGATATTGCTGATACTAAATTAATCGTACCTCAAAAACTAGCGCATCAATATTGATATAATTTATTAGCTACATGTAGTAATATGTAAGCATATGATATATCGAATTTGATTTATATCCAATGCGCGCATTATGAAATATTTCATTTTTAGTGTGATCACTTTTTTGAGATATAGTATAGGATTGCTTCTCAGGACATTGCTGATACTAAATTAATCATATCTCAAAAACTAGTGTATAAATATTGATACAATTTATTACTGATATTTTGTCATATGTAGACAAGTGATACATTTAATTGGATTAATATCCAATACGCAAATTATGAAATATTTGATATTTAGTGTAATCACTTTTTTAAAGTTTAGCATTGGATTGTTTCTGAGTTTATTGTTAATACTCAATTAATCATATCTCAAAAACTAGTGTATCAATATTGATACAATTTATTACTGATATTTTGTCACATGTAGACATATGATATATTAAATTGGATTAATATCCAATATGCAAATTATCAAATATTTGATATTTAGTGTGATCACTTTTTTAAGATATAGCATGCTTCTGAAGACATTGCTAATACTCAATTAATGATATCTCAAAAACTAATGTATCAATACTAATACAATTTATTATTAATACAAATATATTGGCATATAATCTGTTTTATAGGAGTATTATGCAATGCACGGTTTACGAGATATTTGATTGATAGTGTGATCACTTGTTTTTAGGTGCTATTCTCAAACTGTGCCAGTACTTAATTAGTGATATTTCAAAAACCAGCGCATTAATATTGATACAATGTATTACTGATATTTAGTGATATATAAATATAAGATATATTTTGTTGTATTTATATCCAATGCGCGAATAATTATGAAATATTTGATTATTAGTGTGATTATATGATATTTTTATTAAAGTTATCACATTATTAGGGATATTTAAAACAATCGCCCATAAATTTCAATAAAATTTGGTATTAATATTTAGAGATACATGTGCATATTTAATTGAATGAATATCCAATATGCGATTTATGAAATATTTAAATTTTAGTGTCATCACTTTTTTTAGATATAGCATTGAGTTGTTTTTGGGGTCATTTTTGATACTCAATTAATTATATCTCAAAAACAAGTGTATCAATACAAAGCCAATTTATTATTAATATAAAGTAATATATTGGCATGTCATGAGTTTTATTGGAGTTACATATCTAATGTACGATTTACGAGATATTTGATTTACTGTGTGATTACTTGTTTCTAGGTGCTACTCTCAAACTGTGCCCGTACTCAATTAGTTATATTTGATAAACTAGCGCATCAAGATTGATACAGTTTATTACTGAATATTAGTGATATGTAGATATTTGATATATTTAATTGGATTAATATCCAATGCGCGAATTATCAAATATTTGATTATTAGTGTGATCATATGATATTTTTACTGTTTTTATCACATTATTAGAGATATTAAAAAAAATCGTTCATAAATTACAATAAAATTTAGTGATGATATTTAGGGATACATATAAATATTATATGAACTAATATCTAATGTGCGATTTATGAAATATTTAGTTTTAAGTGTCATCACTTTTTTGAGACAGCATTGGATTGCTAATGATGATATGTCTGATACTCAATCATAAATCAAAAACTAGTGTATCAATATTGATACAATTTATTATTCATATAAAGTAATATTTAGGCATATCATGTGATTTATTGGAGTAATATTCAATGAACGATTCACAAGATATTTCAATTATAGTGTGATCACATTTTTGAGATATACGAGTAGTATGGCATTACTTCAGGGGACATTTAAACAGTTGTACCTTGAATTCGAAAATTTTCACAAAACCAATATTTTCCCCTTAGGCTTACTAATATGAAAAATTTTATGGTTCTATATTTAAATAGTTGTTTTAGAAATCGAAATGTCTACCTCTTTGGCCTAGAGTTTATGTCATTATATACTCTCAGTTCACTCTACACCATTATATGGTAGAAGGAATACTGATTATATATTTTTCAGTTTATAGCAAAGGATAGCAAAGGTATCCAGAAAATAAAATGATTGCAAATCATTTTTCAAATATCGCAATTAATTATTTATGGAGAAAAATTATTTGGTAATAATCCACGAAAAAACCTGCTGCTAATTATTTATCGATGCCCCTACACTTCAGATGATTACCATCTGCTCAGTGGCTCGATAACTTCGACCAGCATTTTACACACATCGCAATTAAGTCCTCAAGTGTTCAGCGTTGCGTGCGGTGCGGCCATAGGTCAATTATGAAGCGCGATAATCTAATAATTGGTAAAATCACCCGTGAAAGTCATGTGGGCTGTAATTAGTTTTTAACGCCGATGCGATCGCACCACAGACATCACCGATTTCCACTCTGGAGTACATACATGGCACGTTTAATTATTCCCGACTTAGTATTCAACAGCGATTCGCATTGATGATGGAATTAGAATAGTGTATGCAACTGTGAAACCTGCTATTGAATTAGGTTTAAACGCTTAAGGATATTGATTGCCCGGCGTTAGCATTGCGATGAATGTTTAATTTTTGATTGATTTGAAGTGTTGAATAATGCCTGAGTGACGTAATTAATTTGTAAATCGATTTCTGGATGGTCAACATCCGGCAACGAATGCGCAGGCAAAATATGATATAAATACATATATTGTATGTGGGACTTTTATATTTTCCAGTAAAAAAAATCATCCTGTTGAAGATGTTATTATAAGCTTAGCTTTTGAAAATATTAATATTTTGAAACAATGTCTGGGTATTTGTCAGATAAAGTCAGATAAAAAAATGCGAAAACCAGAACAATGCTACCTGAAAAACATATTTCTGACTTTTCCTAATTTTTCGTTGAAACAGTTAACTCTGCGAACCGTCAGATAAAAGTCAGATAAAAGAAGAAGTTAATCAGTGGCTATAAAAAGAACAGTACAACTAGTCCTTTGCATCAGAAAGACATATTTGTGATTTTTCCCAATTTTTCGTTACAACAGTTAAGTCCAGACTCTGCGAAACCGGAGGGACTTTAATAATAAAACTGTTTACTTCAGCACTATCCCCAATTTCGCGGACGGTGACTTTCTAGTAGAAAACACCCCCAAAAATTGCAGACTCGCCCCCACACATGTACCTGATTTATGCCCCCTCCCCGCCGGTGTTTTGATTCGGACACCTGCGGCGCCTACAGCAGAATGGAAAATGGGTCAACTTTCCCAATGGATGGGTGTTTGCGCTCGTTTGCCCCCATCCGCCCTCGCCACGTTTAATATTTGAATAAAGTTCGAAGGCAGATGGCTCACGAACGAAAACACCGTTTACGGGAGTAATTTGATTTCCAAGTGTGTGGAGGATTTTTCATCTGGAAGCCAACATGCAGCTAAGCAAAAGTTGCTTGCTATTTTCTTTCATGTTTCGATAATAAATTAATTCATAGTTCTCATATCTGAAGAACCTTTGAGAGTGGTTTAGCTGTACCAATAACTATTTAGTTCAATGACCTCATAACTAAAATAAAAAACCTTCTAAAGAAAATTCTAAGGCTTCTAAAGAAGATGAAATTCTTATTTTATACTTAATATACGTATTTTTTGAATTTGCATAACTGTGTTTTATGAATAATTTTTTTGTGCAATAAATCTCTTTCGCAGTAATAATTAATATTATGAGGTCCCCGTGAAATTGAAATTCTCCAAACCGCATAATTCCTCAAACGCCCACAAGACACTGACTAAGACGAATGGTCTCCTCTCGTGTCCTCAATGTAGGTAGATTTGTCACGACTGCACAGGAGTCAGAGGCTAGGCAAAAAAAGTCCTCGAGCCGGGCTGGGCGGAAGCAGGGCGTGCGCCTAATCCTTGCTGAAGGATCACTTCTCAGACATCAACGTCGCCGTAGGAGCAAAGCGTGTTCTGCCAAGTAATGGCATGCAGTTAATATTCCACGTTAGGACGTGGAAAACCCCAAGACACGGTGAACCGTGGAAACGCCTGGTGTGGGTGGTTTCACGGGGGCGCCTTTTTAATTCGCTAATTGCTGCCGACTGGGTGATTATTGCTGCGAGATTAAAATAATTAATTTCACCGCAGAGGGTGGTTGTAATCGATTACAACACAAGAGCTAGTGGGTTGAGAAATTGTAAATTAATTTTCATAAGAGATTAATTAGTGGTCGCTTAGATTTCACCTCGAATTCTCTCGCATAATAGAAATTGTATTGTTATCAAACTTAAAACAGTTTTCAATCTGCAGATTATATATTCTCTGAATTAGAATTTATAAATAGATCATTCATTAATAGGTTTTTGATTCCGCTTCAAGTATTCTAACATCTAGGATTTGCACGGTAATAAATATTCCGAGTGATCATTAATAAATTTCAGCTCTAGTTATCCATGGAAATTTTCACGAGATTGGTGATCTCGCCTTTCTTATTTGCTACGAAAATTTCCATGTATAACTAGAGCTGAGATATAATTGATCACTCGGTACATATATTGATTACATTGACTCGCATACAGGGTCACTAAAAATTATGAATACTCAGTAGTTATATCCCTCTTGGGATATAACTCGTTCACTTCGTGCACTCGTAAAAATATTCGCGTATTTGGCATACAAGAGGGATATATAGAGGACTATTTCCCAGCAAAAATTTCATGCGAAGTAAGGATTTCGCAATATAAATAATAAAAGTCGATGGAAGTCATCACTAGAAATTAATTGCAAAGCTGCGAGGAAAATCCAAAATTGACGATGTTAAAACAGACGTTACTTATAGCAATTGCACTTTCAATAATAACTATAATTATTATTGTTCAAATACAAATTGTAATTTAAATCAATAAATGTATTTTGATAATTAATAGCCCGAATGTTTCCAAAATGTCAAAAATATTCATATGTCAAAAATGAATTAAATTCTCATTGGTATTCGTTCGTTGCTAGGCGATTTCTGGAATACGCATTAATATGATTGGTTGCAATCTCGTTGAAATTTTTGGAGGGAAATTGTCGTTGAAATATGGCACTCGGTTAAAAATATTTAAATTCTATCATCTGATCAAATTTCTGCCGTCATTTGATTTGGAGATTCAATTCGATTTTGGCAATTCAAATAAAATAATAGTTTCGAAATAGTACCTAAAAACAAGTGAACACACTGTAAATCAAATATCTCGTGAATCGTGCATTGTATATTACTCCAATAAAACCCATGATATGACTAAATATTACTTCATATGTATAATTAATTGTATTAATATTGATACACTAGTTTTTGAGATATGATCCATTGAGTATCAGCAATGTCCCCTGAAGCAATCCCATACTTCTCGTATATCTCAAAAAAGTGATCACAATCACAATGCACGATTCACGAGATATTTGATTTACAGTGTATCAAATATCTCGTGAATCGTGCATTGTATATTTCTCCAATAAAACACATCACATGCCTAAATATTACTTTATATGAATAATAAATTGTATCAATATTGATACACTAGTTTTTGATATATGATTGAGTATCAGAAATGTCTTCAAAAGCAATCCAATGCTACCATTAAATTTTTAATTTTTCGTATTTGTAAGCCTATGGGAAAAATATTGGTTTTGTGAACATTTTCGATTTCAAGGTATCAACGAAAACGTTCGTTTTGAGGTCCCTTAAGTTATTTTTGGAAAAAAAATTATATGTGTATATGCTAATGTCTGTGACATCTAATTTGTGATGAAAAAGTGATCACACTAAATATCAAATATTTCATAATTTGGGTATTGGATATAAATCCAATTAAATATATCGTATGTCTACATATGACAAAATATCAGTAATAAATTGTATCAATATTAATACACTAGTGTTTGAGATATGATTAATTTAGTATCAGCAATGACCTCAGAAGCAATCCTATGCTATATCTTAAAAAAGTGACCACACTAAAAATGAAATATTTCATAATTAGCGCATTGGATATGAATCAAATTTAATATATCATATGTCTACATATTATTAAATATCAGTAACAAATTCTATCAATATTGATACACTAGTATTTGAGGTATGATTAATTTAGTATCAGCAATATCCTCAGAAGCAATCCAATGTTATATCTCAAAAAAATGATCACTCTAAGAATCAAATATTTCATAATTCAATATCATAATTTCATATCAATATTGGTACACTAGTTTTTGAGATATGGTTAAATGAGTATCACCATTTTTCCGGAAGAAATCCCGTGCTACTCTTATGTCTAAAAAAGTAATCACACTAAAACTTAAATATTTCATAAATCGCACATTGGATATTAAATAAATTAAATATGGTATATGCATATGTATCTCTTAACATCATTACTAAATTTTATTGATATTTATGCGTGATTTTTGAAAATATCTCTAATAATGTGAAAACAATAATAAAAATATCATATGTTCACACTAATAATCGAATATTTGATAATTTGGGCATTGAATATTAATCCAATTAAACATATTATATGCATACATATCACTTAAAATCAGTAATAAATTGAATCAATATTTATGCGTTAGTTTTTGAAATATCACTAATTAAGTATGGGCACAGTTTGGGAATAACACCTAAGAACAAGGGATCACACTATAAATTCAATATCTCGTGAATCGTGCATAGGATAAGACTCCAATAAAACATATAATATGCCTGAATATCTGAATATTACTTTATATGAATAATAAATTGTACCAATATTGACACACTAGTTTTTAAGATATGATTAATTGAGTATCAACCATAAACTCAGAAGCAATCCAATGCTATATCTCAAAAAAGTGATTTCACTAAATACTAAATATTTCATAAATTGCATATTAGATATGAATTCAATTACAAATGCATATGTATCACTAAAAATAAACACTAAATTTTATTGAAATTTATAAGAGATTTTTTAAATATCTGTAATAATGTGATAACAATAGTAAAAATATCATATGATCACACTAATAATCAAATATTTTATAATTCGCGCATTGGATATTAATACAATTAAATATATCATATATCTACATATCTCTAAAAATCAGTAATTAAATGAATCAATATTGATGCGTTAGTTTTGGAAATATCACCAATTAAGTATGGGCACAGTTTGGGAATAGCACCTAAAAACAAGTGATCATACTATAAACTAAATATCTCATGAATCGTGCATTGCATATTACCCGAGTAAATCACATCATATGCCTAAATATGACTTTATATGAATTATAAATTGTATCAATATTGATACACTAGTTTTTGAGATATGGTTAAATAAGTGTCACCAATGTTTCTAGAAGAAATCCCATATTACTCGTATGTCTCATAAAAGTGATCACACTAAAACTTAAATATTTCATAAATAGCACATAGGATATTAATGCAATTAAGTATAGTATATCTCTTAATATCATCACTACATTTTATTGAAATTTATGCGTAAGTTTTTTGGCTTCTGATTGGCGCACGACTAAAAACAAGACGGCGAAAAAGTGCATTTAGACCCCTATGTAAATCTTAATAGAAATGGACTCAGAACCGGTGTTGCCTATCTACTTTTATCATTTTTGATGTCTAATATTTTTTCAAATTTGGGAAATTACCTACATGACGATGGATAATAATTTGAACAATCTAATTATGTAAAGTTTATGACGTAATATATAGGACTAATCGAAACAAATATTAAAACCTTAAAAAAAAGTGCCTTTACATAAATGCCATAAAAATTTCATGTAACTCACTTTTGGGGTTTCCCTTCAGACATGAAAATTAATTAAGCCCGACATCTTTGTGCATTTCTGTTTATAAGCCGGCCACATTGAGAACAGGCACTTGAAAATTCCGCTGGCAAGCCTAAAGAATAATAACGAGCTCGTTCCTCACAATCCACGGCATGAAAATTTGCTAATTAGCACAATAAATTTTAAATTTAATTATTAAGCCCCGCGAGATGCTTTATTCACAAAGGGGTGACATTTTTTAACACCGCGGTTCCATCAGCGTAATTAATAAAGAAATACTGAAAGGGACGTTTTACAACAATTATTAAGTATTTAATATCAGTTTATATTATATACATTGTCTTAAAAGTACCTACTAACATAGAGAATTTATATGTTGTTTTGGGCACTGCCAATTTAAAATTTATTTAAAAATTTCTCATACAATTACAAAAGTTTGATTTAAATTATTTATTTTTTATTTTATTATTTATTCACATCAATTTTAAGATACTTTTCATCCCAGAAATAATAAATAAAAACATATCAATTGTTGCATGAGTTGTTTTGGACACAGCCAATTTTAATTTATTTAAATATTTCTAATAAAATTACAAACGTTTGATTCAAATTATTAATTTGTTATTTCATTATTTATTCACATCAATTTTAAGATACTTTGCATCCACGAAATAATAAATAAAAACATATCAATTGTTGCATCAGTTGTTTCGGACACTGCCAATTTGGAATTTATTTAAATATTTCTCTAAAAATGACAAATGTTTGATTAAAATTATTAATTTTTTTATTTTATTATTTATTCACATCAATTTTAAGATACTTTGCATCCAAGACATAATAAATAAAAACATATCAATTGTTGCATCAGTTGTTTTGGACGCTGCCAATTTGGAATATATTAAAATATTTCTCATAAAATTGCAAACGTTTGTTTCAAATTATTATTTTTTAATTTTATTTCTTATTCACATCAATTTTAAGATACTTTGCATCCAAGAAATAATAAATAAAAAGGTATCAATTGTTGCATCAGTTTTTATGTACCTACTTGCAACGTTGCATTTTTATTACAAAACTAATAAAAATGATATGTAACTTATATATGTTGTAATGAGATGTTCGTTGGATCCTATAACAAAAATATCACTTAACACATTTGTGAGCTAACCGATCAATACATTCCCTAATATGCGTGGTCATGCAATTTCTTCACTGCGCTCGTGCAGGTGCCTAACTTTTCATCATTATGTTCTAATCAACCAAAGAGGAATTTAGTTATGTTTCTGACTGTTAACGTCGAGCATTAAACAAATTTAGTTATGTTTCTGAGTGTTCGTGTCGTGCATTAAAAAAATGTTACCAGAATATTGAATAAATTAAATAAACAAAGATACGAGTTATCATAATGCGTCTAATTCTAGAGCACGACTTTGAAGATTTGCATAGATGCGAAGTTTGCAAACTTCAATTAACGATTACCATCATTCGATTAGCGTTGCTTCGGCATTTGCATACAGATTTTATCGCAAATACTTTATAGCTGTGTGTGGAGGAAAATGAACTCAATTATGAAGCAGCTATTATAAATTCCGAGCGACGATAAAAGCCATAAAGCACTTACAACATTTAAGATAGAATCTGTGCGCATAACTCTTGTATTGTGGAAATGCGTATTTGAAATATCCAACCAAAGAAAATTCTATCGGTATATTTACTACGCCTCAGAAAATATACAGTTGTACGGCGAAAATGTGTAATGTGATAAAACTGAGAATGAAAATTTTGTTCAATAAGATGTGTATGATATTATAACTTATTAGAAGCTATGGTTGATAAATTGATAACAAAATTGGTTAAAAAAATCGTATCTCTGATAATTCTGTTCTGACGTTCTGTTCTGTTCTAGTCTGTTCTATTGTTCTATTGTGTTTATTTGTAGCAAAATTATAACAAAATTGGTTGTACAACAGTACAAGAGAACATAACAGAACAACAGAACAAATCAGAACAGAACAGAACGAACAAATATACAGAACAGAACAACAGCACAGAATAGAACCGAATAGAACAACAGAACAGACTAGAACACAGCAGAACTTCCGTATAAAATAATCTGTTCTGTGGTTCTATTCTGTTGTATTCTATTCTGTTCTGTGGTTCTGTTTTGTTAATTAGTTTTGTTCCGTTCTGTTGTTTTAATCTGTTATGTTGTTCGGTTCTGTTGTTCTGTTTTGTTGTTCTGTTGTACTGTTCTGTACATCTCTGATCTGTTCTGTTCCGTTCCGTTCTATTTTGCAGTTGTCTTTTATTCTGTTCTGTTCTGTTCTGAAGTTCTTCTGCGCCATAAATTTCGATTTAATATATTAGTTCTTTCAGTAGCTGTGATTAGTAGCCTCATACTATTTAGATCTTGATATCTCTATTTCTGTGATTGCTAATAAAGATGCATGTGAGAGAATAACATTGGCAAATTAAACATTTGTCACCTTTTATTTCACCCTCCGTATCTATGCGTGTGAATGTATGTAAGAAAGTGCGTGTGAAATGGTGAATGCGCACATAATCATGTTAGTTATATAAATATTCCTAACTTTTAATACTAGAGCTAAATTTTCATTCAAACGTTAATTAGCGTTAACATCACACTATAGAGATTAAATTCCATGTGACTGTCTAACAACTTCAGGAAATTATAGCCATTACCTTTCCACTTCTTTGCATAATTAGTACTTCCAGTACGTACTTCTCCGGCGCAATTAAATAATTTTATGGGGCAATTATGCGGTGGAAAGGTAACATTTCGAGCGATAATTGCCGCTCGAAAATTGTTCTGGGGAAATAATTTAGTGATGGTCGACGATGTCTCAGGGGAGCAGACGCTATACTGGACCCCTATCATTGTCTGACGCGGCTGGATTCAAAAGGAATGTATTTGTGCGGATGACCGCAGGTCGTGGAGTTTCATAAACCACAATGGGGGGAATTCGGGCTATTATAAAGGCTTGTGATAGATATTTAGCAACAATTGGCTTGAAATACGCATCCAGCAATACAAACTGACAATTATAGGTTCAATGTCTGCCATTTGTATGCAATACTTTAATAAACAACCCTCTTTACTTGAATGATTTTCCCAGAATTTTCATTTTGGGCATTATTTTAATAAACATATTTCATGACGGATTTTCATTACATTTCACACAGTACTTCTAGTTAGGTTTTTCGCCATTTTGTTTTTAGTCGTTCCCCAATCAGAACCCATGGGAAGGGGGTCGACCAAAAACAAAACTTCGAAAAATTATTTTTAGACCCCTATGTAAATCTTTGTGGGAAATTGTCACAGAACCGGTGTTGCCTATCTACTGATAAATGAAAGCTTTAGATTATAAGTTTTTGAACTTGTTCATCGTCAGCAAATTCTAAATTATTTACCAAAAAAATATGTTTAATCACAGAATGAAGAAATATCATTTATTTTTATTAATTTAAGTGCTTCTACAGTAGAAACAAAGACTGTTCTATACCCATACTTTTTGTTTATTTGTAATAATTGGCCATCCAATTAGTCGAGCAGTTCGCTCACGCAATAATTTAATTTAACGGTTGCAGGTTTAGAAAAATTGCCATGAATAATCCCCGAAGCATTTTAATTATATTCCATAAAATCCATAGCGGTCGCATTAACCCAGATCCTTGTCCGCCCCGAATGTTTATTTTATTGTTGGTGTGTTATTTCATAAAAGTTTGCTCCATCGCATATAGAGCTGTCCACACTGTGTACGATTAATCCACTGCATTGTTTATCAGAATGGTACAACGAGCAACCCTATCCTATTACAGAATATAATGAAATTCTATATATAATCTAATGCCTTAATAATAAATCTGCATTTTAATTAAGTTCTATAAATATTCATAATGATGTCAACTAAATTAAACTGACTACATTTTATTACATATAGGTACAAATTTCTGATATAACTCCAGCTTTAACGTTTTTGAACATGTTTTTTTATGGCATATAGAAATTTAGAGTCGCAATTCTAAGATAGGAATGAATCTTTCGAATAGACATATACACAAAGAAATTCGCAAAAATCGCAAAAATATGACAATCGTGTGGAAAGAAACAATTTTCTAGTTTAAATTTGTCCCTAAATATATATTTGTTTTTTATACTTTATTTGTTTTTTTGCCAATAATAATAGCTATAGTGTTTTATTATCAAAATTTTGTATTAAACGTTTATTAACGAAGTGATGTTGATATTGAAACTTTTGTGATGGATTAAATTGGTTGCATATGATGATAGTTTGTCAGAGCAGTAAATATAGGGTGCTGTTAAATGAACTAGCAATCAATCCAATTATAATGATTACTATGCCAATATGGATTAATTAAAATCTAACGAGGCGTAATTCTCAGGTGTGCTAAATTAGTCTCTTGCGTCGGGAATGTCTGCATGTCACTAAATATTCCAGTTGTTTGAATAATTAATACTGTAAACTCGTGCCATGTAGCTATGAAATCATCTATGTGCACGAAAAAAAGGTAACGAAATTAATTTGAAATTGATAATTTGTAACGTTGTAACGAATTGAACTACATTAAATAAATTATTATTATTATTATTAATGCCATGTGTGATGAATTTTAAGACAGAATTATAAGATTAGAAGAAATAAAGAATAGAAATTTATGATATGAGTTACAACCTTGAAAAAATGTGAACCAAATCAAGAATATATCTTCTTGATTTGATTCTATAACTCATGTTTTACCTTATTTTATATCTAGCTTTTGTTTCTACTCATAAACAATTGAGTTGTGCACACAAACTTGTAGGATGTAAGTTAGTTACAAGTTCTAGATATATGACTAATTTTATGTTTTTTTCCATAAACCTGATAGTTTTTGGAATATTTCCAAAAATGGCGAAAAATCTGTTCAATAAATTACCACTTCTTGTTTTCTGCTTATAGCAAAAGAAAACACTGGGACCTTCCACTTTTCTTAAAGCTTAAATATTAATTTTCAGCCAGGTCAGTTAAGTCGTCTAGATGTAGAAAAAGTGCAGAGGACCAGAAATCGGACATTTCTGCAAAAACCAAAGATGAAAAATTAAAACTTTTGCTTATAAGTTAAGTATTTATGCACCAAGGGCGTTGCTACGATGATTACGCCCGGAGAACGATGAAATCCATCCCGAGGGCTTTAGTCTAAGAGATGGATATCGTTCGATGGCCAAATCATTCGGCGACGTCGTGGTGCATACACAATTTTATATTTAACTTTTTCTGTACTTAGTCTGTAAAATACACTCCAGGGCGGAATGAATTCATTACGACCTCTTATTACGCCCTAGTGGTTATGGACACGTTTACATAAAAATACACTCCAGGGCATAATTAATTCATTACGTCCTCTTATTACGTTTGTTATCTCGATTTCGAAAATATTCATATAGACAATATTTTATTTTAGTACGTAATTGAAAGCTATTACCTTAATTAGGTATTACCCAAACAATTAAAGCTATTACCTTTATTAGGTATTACCTAAACAAGTAATGCTATTACCTTTATAATGAAAGCTAAAATAATGAAATAAGTACTAAACATTAATCATATTCTGCCAGCAAATAATTACTAAATTAATTAATCCTATTATTCCCATAAGTATATATTCAGGTATATTGTATATTATTATGCCATTATGTCATATTTGCATTTGACATTTGAATGTATTGCTGTCAAATAACGTACATACACGTTACTGTTAACGTATTTTGATACGCAATACACTTGAATATCCAAGTCAAAATTACAGATCACTGACACATATTTTGTAAACTTATGCCACGTGCGCGATAAAATCGTATGTGCGTGCATAAAACTTTGCATTTTACATATTTATATTTCAGTGTATTCGCCACAAAATTGTGTTTTTCTATCTCTTGCGAATTACAATTAAAGTAGGTAAATTTGTTTTGTCGAGTTTATTACAATTAAAGTAGGTAAATTTGTTTTGTTGAGTTTATAAGTATCAAATCATTTTATAATGTATTTTGCTATGTAATGTAATTGAATACAGATTTTGGCAACTTATGGCAAAATTTCCCATTTTTTATCTTAATTATTAAATATTGTACGAATTTTGGAGATGTTATCAATTTTTAAGAAAATTTATAAAATTTATTCGAATAATTTCTTGTTAATAAGAGATATTTTGTGCAATTGTGTAGAAATTTTCTTATTTTAATAAGTTTAGTAGGAATTTTATTGACGTTTATTGGAATTTTGTAGAAAGTATTAAGAATTTTTACAAATTTGGACAGTTGCACTTGAAAAACTAAACCGTTAGCAGCAAAAGCAGCAGATTTTTATATTTTCACACTTGGGCCTAAAAAAATTCAGTATTCCGATCACAGTATATTTTTAGTTTGCTTTGTTGGTGATGCTATTTTTATGAAGGTTTATTTTTTAAGTATCAAAAATCCATCACTTATTGGTTTTGGAATGCAGAAGAGAAGATTTGTTGTGGCCCTCAACGTTTTTATAGAAATTTTGTAAGAATCATGTCAATTTGAAATACCTACTGAACATACTGTGTATACTGCTTTTTTCAGTCAAAATCCCCACGAGGAAAATGTTCTTCTGGTCTATTCAGACGAAACCCCATGAGATAAATGTTCATCTGAACTATTTGTGATATATTGATATTTAATGTTTCTAAAGTAAATATTTCTGAACTTGCTAGTGTGTTGATCAATGAACTATTAATACAATTATTAATAATTTGGTAACAGCTGTATAGATATTTTAAATTTAAAAAAAAATACGGTGGAACTGATTAAAACAAATATTTTTATTTTTCTTGACGTAGATTTTTTTTTATTTCGGGGAAACCATTCAGTCAAACATAGAAATAACACAATGAATTACTTTCATTTAAATCTTAAATAATTTGTCTAAATAACTCTTCTCTAATGACTCTTCCCTAAATAAAAAAAATATATTTTCTTAGTATCTAGATATTCTAGGCATTAGATACAAGACAAAGTGGACATACGAAGAAAGTCCTTATTTTGCCGAAAATGAGTTGAAATGATCATGTCCATAAAAGTTCGTATTTATCAGGAAAATAAAAGTTTCTATGTTGTATCATAGTTCTCTGGAATGTTAATAGACACTTGCAAAAATAATAAATATTAAAACTAGAAAACTAAACTAGATAACTTATCTAGATGTATCATGAAGTGATGAATTTTCAAATACATGTATCTCGAAGCTGTTTTTTTTATTTCGTTGCTTTTTTATAAGCCCACGATATTTTTGATACATTGAATCGAGTTTTGATCTTTTGAAGATTTTTGTGTTGACATTTTAGATTTGTGAGCTAATCTAATCAGATTTCTAATGAATTTTTATTCATTGCTCATCAGACTATAACAAATTCATTGAATTTTAGATATTAGCTAAGAAATTCATGTAGATCTTTTCAATATACTGCCAAGGATTTTCGTATGGAAGTTTTAGACTGCCATACTAGTAATTTACATCAAAATTGCAGTAAATTTCTTTTCATTGCTTATGGAACTATAACTAGTTGAACTAGTAATACTGCCATAAGCTATAACTAGTCCAGTTCATTGAATGTTTAGATAATCTACGATTTTTTTGTGGCAGTTTTCAATACATGGATTTTTATTTCCCCCAATTTAGAATATTACTTCCCATTTAATTTTCAGGAATCTATAATTAATTCATCGAATTTCAAACAAAAAAAAGAGTCTAAATTTGTTTTGTTTTCGTTGACAGTTTATAAATAATGATAAATTTTCTATGCCTACAACATTTGCATCGAATTTAAAGAAGTACATTGAGAATGAATTTTGCATCAAATTTTCTGAATGTTACACATTAATTTCTTTAAAATTAATCGACTTCTAAATAATGTCCAGGTAGACATCAATATCACTTATTTAACTATTGAGATGAATGTGGAAATTTGAATGATTCCGTGCTAATATCAATTACTGCAGTCCAAATTTTAATGAGTGTTGTCGGAAACTATTAATGACTTAAATTTGACTTACTAACAACTAGTTTAACTTACTATGGACTTCGGGGATTATCTTTGCATTGGACTATTTTGGACTATGTGGGCTAAAAAATATGATTTTTTAGAGTACTGAGTGTACATATGAAACTACAAAGGCAGGCCCAGTTTTACAACCGTGGATTATTCTAGGATTATCCAAATACAGTCCAAAACAAAGATAATCCCCGATTATAAAACTGGGGACTATCCAAACTATCTAAACTGGGGACTATCCTAGGACTATCCAAAGATAGTCCAAAACAAAGATAATCCCTGATTGTAAAACTGCGGACTATCCAAACTGGGGACTATCCAAAGATAGTCCAAAACAATGATAATCCCCGATTGTAAAACTGGGGACTATCCAAACTATCTAAACTGGGGACTATCCAAGGTCTATCCAAAGATAGTCCCAAATAAAGATAATCCCCGATTTTAAAACTGGGGACTATCCAAACTAGGGACTATCCTAGGACTATCCAAAGATAGTCCAAAATAAAGATAATCCCCGATTGTAAAATTGGGGACTATCAAAACTATCCAAACTATCCAAACTGAAGAGTATCCTAGGACTATCCAAATATAGTCCAAAACAAAGATAATCCCCGATTGTAAAACTGGGGACTATCCAAACTATTCAAACTAAAGACTATCCTAGGACTATCCAAAGATAGTCCAAAACAAAGATAATCCTCAATTGAAAAACTGGGCCTCCTTGGTAGTTTCAAATGTACATTCAGTACTTTAAAAAATCATATTTTTTTACATTATAATGGTCCTATCCTTAAAAAAACATGAATTAGTTTATGTGAAATCAACTGTAACACAGTTCAAACAGATCCTAAAATAGACGTAGCGGTAGCGTACGAACAGGACCGGAACCGGAGGTAAACAGAGCCGGATTTAACGGTCGGCCCGAACGCAAACAAAGGGTCCCCTGCAGGGGTGGGCTAGGGGGTGAATCGATGAATCCGCTTTTCCACGCGCTGGAGGGTGCACCTCTGCGGCGGGCAATCACCCAGCCACCATCAATTATTCCAGGCCCGGACGGGCGCAAAACAATTTTTACGCTTCAATAAAAACAATCGAAAAACTGTAGTAATCAACGCTCCTGTAGAATCTGCGAGGCGTAGCTGTAAAACTGATTTGGTAACAACAGCCTTTTTAAAAGATTTTTACCATGCAATATTTATCTTCGGGATTGGAGGCGAGGAGCGGTTATGTTCCTCCGCTTTAATTCGTTTTTGTTTTATTGAAGGTTTCATGGCTTGGGAAATCTCGCCGTTGTTTGCTTTGTGTTTTATATTTAGTGGAGGGCATTCGGGTCTAAGGCATCTCGTATAAATGCGGTATAAGGTCAGAGTTGACTGTGTAATAATAAATTGGGCCATTTAATTTTTTCAAGGAGTACAATAATTCGGTAAACAGAATCAATAAAATTCAGGGCACAATACTATCTTTTATAAGTGAGCACGTAAATAGCTGTTAGTGCTTACCCAATACAAAAAAATAATCGAATCAATATATGGGAGGTCACCATTCTGTCATCGCTTCATTGAGTGACTAATTAGAATAGGCAATGGAAAAATTATATTCAGCCATATGCATAGTGAACTTAGAAGCTTCTAAATCTTATTAGATATTAAAACCGGTTAAAAAGTACATACATACATCACATCCTGGTTAGCATTAGTAGCTCCTAATCTTTAATAGCTACGTAGCTATACGTAGCTACGTAGCTACGTAGCTAATAGCTATAGCTTAGTAGCTAATTTAGATACTAAGATTTATCAGCCCCTATTGCATTTCCCCACAACATGATGTTGTACATACCATCCTGGTTAGCATTAGTAGCTACTACGGTTTAATAGCTACGTAGCTTTAGCTTAGTAGCTAATTTGGTACTAAGATTTATCAGCCCCTATTGCATTTCCCCACAACATGATGTTGTACATAACATACTGGTTAGCATTAGTAGCTACTAAGGTTTAATAGCTAAGTAGCTTTAGATAGTAGCTAATTTAGATACTAAGATTTATCAGCCCCTATTGCATTTCCCCACAACATGATGTTGTATGACTGTTGTATGCAGACTAGTGCATAATATACAATAATGATGTCAGTTGTCGGTAGTATTCCTCTCAACTGCAAAATCGCAAAATATGACCTACTAATACTGCCACATACATATTTAATGTGTTCATTTCAGTTCAGATCTTTGTCCAGATAAATACCCAAAAATTTCACTCTTGTTAGAATTATGTCATTGGTTCTGGTTCTTCTAGTATGAAAGTATAAGCATTGAGTTTTACGTTCATTTAATATCATTTGAATCCTATCACACCATCTTTTGATGTCGTTGTTAATTTCCGCTAAATTATCTTCTAATTATTCAGGCGTTTCTGCTGAAATAGCTACTGATGTATCATCAGCATACATATCCTTTAATCCAGTTGAAATAAACTTTGGAAGATCGTTAGGAAATATTATAAAGAATAATGGTCCAAATATGGACCCCTGTGGCGTGCCTCTAGTTGACTTAAATGTCAATGAGGTTACACCATCTTTTCAAACAACCAATCTTCTTTCTGTTAACTAAGACATCAGGAAATCCAGAAACGTACTTCTGAATTCTACTGCATACAATTTTAGCAATCGTTAGCAAAAATTATAAAGAATAATGATCCAAATAAGGACTTCTGTGGCGTCTCTAGTTGACTTATATGTCAATGAGGTTACACCATCAATTCAAACAATCAACCTTCCTTCTGTTAAATAAGACATGAGGAAATCCAGAAACGTACCTCTGAATCTTACTGCATACAAATTTTGTTCCAGAAATGTAATGTTTCTACAATCAAACGCTATGGACATGTCATAAAACAGCCCCTCCACATATCTACCCCTATCTAATTCTGTATTATTGTACTCTGTAAAAGTATGTGCCGCTATTTCAGTTGTTTATAGAAGTTATTCGGAAAATAACTTGTTCTGCATTAAAAAGTTTATCATTCTATTTGCTACTATTTTCGCGAAAATCTTTGAGAATACACTTGATATGGAAGTAGGTCTAAAATTAGCCAGAGTGTTATAATTATTATCTTAGGGAATGGGGACAATATATGATATTATTAGGTCATTTGGAAAGACTCCTCTTCTACACACAGTTTTGATAAAAAAATGTCCCTACATGAAGAGCTTTTCGATGTTTTTTGCAGTTTTCAATTTAAAATTATCTCTTGCATAAAGCTTTTTAAGTTTATAAATTTTCTTACATATAAAAGGAACTATATTTTTCATACATTTCAATTAGCGATACAAGTTTTTTGCAGTCTAAAAGTATCTCTGCATAAAGCTTTATAGATTTTCAGTTGTTTTCAGTTCATAAATTTCCTTACATATAAAAGGAAATTTGTTTTTCACACTTTTCAAATAGAGTTACACGTTTTTCACAAAATTTCGGCAGTTTTCAGTTTATTTTCGGTAATTTTGATCTAAAAAAGTCCCTACATAAAGCTTTTCCAATGTTTCTTGCAGTGTTCAGTCTAAAATGATCTCTGATTAAATGATTTTAAGTTTTCATTAGTATTCAGTTCATAAATTTCCTTACGTATCAAAAGAACGTTATATTTTAAACAGTTTTCAGTAAGTGTTACATTTTTTTTTTACAAATTTATGGCAGATTTCAGTTTGTTTTCAGCAGTTTTGATCTAAAAATGTCCCTACATAAAGAGCTTTTCTATGTTTTTTGCAGTTTTCAATTTAAAATTATCTCTGCATAAAGCTTGTTAAGTTTATAATTTTTTTTACATATAAAAGGAACTATGTTTTTCACAGTTTTCAATTAGCGATACAACTTTGTTGCAGTCTAAAATTATCTCTGCATAAAGCTTTTTAAGTTTTCAGTAGTTTTCAATTCATAAATTTCCATACATATAAAAGGAACTTTGTTTTTTACACTTTTCAATTAGCGTTACAGTTTTTTTACAAATTTTCGGCAGTTTTCAGTTTATTTTCGGTAATTTTGATCTAAAAATGTCCCTACATAAAGCTTTTCCGATGTTTCTTGCAGTGTTCAGTCTAAAATGATCTCTGATTAAATGTTTTTAAATCTTCATTAGTTTTCAGGTCATAAATTTCCTGACATATAAAAGGAACGTTATATTTCTAACAGTTTTCAATTAGCGTTACATGTTTTTTTTTTACAAATTTATGTCATATTTCAGTTTGTTTTCAGCAGTTTGATCTAAAAATGTCCCCACATAAAGAGCTTTTCGATGTTTTTTGCAGTTTTCAATCTAAAATTATCTGTGCATAGAGATTTTTAAGTTTATAAATTTTCTTACATATAAAAGGAACTATGTTTTTCACAGTTTTCATTTAGCGATACAAGTTTTTTGCAGTCTAAAATGATCTCTGCTTAAAGCTTTTAAAGTTTTCAGTTGTTTTGAGTTCATAAATTTCGTTACATATAAAAGGAAATTTGTTTTTCACACTTTTCAATTAGCGTTACATGTTTTTTACAAATTTTCGGCAGTTTTCAATTGGTTTTCGGTAATTTTGATTTAAAAATGTCCCTACATAAAGCTTTTCCGATGTTTCTTGCAGTGTTCAGTCTAAAATGATCTCTGATTAAATGTTTTTAAGTTTTCATTAGTTTTCAGTTCATAAATTTCCTTACTTATAAAAGGAACGTTATGTTTGAAACAGTTTTCAATTAGCATGTTACATGTTTTTTTTTTAATAAATTTATTGCAGGTTTCAGTTTGTTTTCAGCAGTTTTGATCTAAAAATGTCCCCACATAAAGAGCTTTACGATGTTTTTTGCAGTTTTCAATCTAAAATTATTTTTGCATAAAGCTTTTTAAGTTTATAAATTTTCTTACATATAAAAGGAACTATGTTTTTTAAAGTTTTTAATTAGCGATACAAGTTTTTTGCAGTCTAAAATTATCTCTGCATAAAGCTTTTTAAGTTTTCAGTTGTTTTCAGTTAATAAATTTCCTTACGTATAAAAGGAACTTTGTTTTTCACTCTGTTCAAATAGCGTTGCATGTTATTTACAAATTTTCGGCAGTTTTCAATTTATTTTCGGTAATTTTGATCTAAAAATGTCCCTACATAAAGCTTTTCCGATGTTTTTTGCAGTGTTCAGTCTAAAATGATCTCTGATTAAATGTTTTTAAGTTTTCATTACTTTTCAGTTCATAAATTTCCTAACACATAAAAAGAACATTATGTTTTAAACAGTTTTCAATTAGCCGTACATGTTTTTTTTTACAAATTTATGTCAGATTTCAGTTTGTTTTCAGCAGTTTTGATCTAAAAATGTCCCTACATAAACAGATTTTCGATGTTTTTCTGCATAAAGCTTTTTAAGTTTATAAATTGTATCACATATAAAGGGAACTATGTTTTTCGCAGTTTCAATTAGCGATACAAGTTTTTTTCAGTCTAAAATTATCTCTGCATAAAACATTTTGAGTTGTCAGCAGTTTTCAGTTCACAATTTTCGTACATAAAGCCTTTAATGTTTTTGGCAGTTTTCAATTAGCGTTACATTTGTTTTTGAAGTTTCCAGTCTAAAACTTAATATGTAGGTATACATATTTATTACATTTGCTCCATTACAGCCAAATATATTGGAAAAACAGTGACTACTAATAAATAGCTTCAGATTTTGGAGTGATTTATCACAGTAAGGTTTTGCAGTAATTTTAAGAAAGTTTATTGGAATTTTGTAGAAAGTTTTAAGAATTTTGGACAGATTTAGACAGTTGCACTTGAAAATCTAAACCGTTCTTATGAAAAAGCAGCAGATTTTCACAGTTGGACCTTAACAAAAACAGCAGAATTCCGATCACAGTACATTTTAGTTTGGTTTGTTGGCCATGCTATATTTTGAAGGTTTTTTGAAAGTATCAAAACTCGTCAACTTATAGGATTTGGAGTGCAGAAGAGAAGTTCTGTTGTGGCCCTCAACATTTTAATTGAAATTTTGTAATATCATGTTTGAAGTACAGTCATGCTCACATAAATCTAGTACAAACAATTTGACATTGGCATATAAAATTGCTATTGTAACCTAATTTCTTGTACTAGATTTATGTGAGCATGACTGTACATACTGAAAATACTGTGTTTGCTGGTTTTGTCAGTCGAAACCCCATGAGCCATGAGACAAATGTTCCTCTGATCGAATAGTGATATATTGATCCAAATTAATGTTTCTAAAGGTGCTGGTATATTGATTATGAGTTATTAATATAAATATCAATATATAGGGTAACAGAAGTATACATATTTTGATAAGAAAAAAAAAATACAGGAGAACTGATTTAAACAAATATGTTAATATTTATTGACTGATTTTTGTTTTAAATATTGGGGAAACCATTCATTCATACGTGGAAATAACACAACTGATTCCTTTCATTTTAATCTTAAATAACTTATCCAAATAACTCTTTTCTTATCTAAAAATATTTTCTTAGTATCTAGATATTCTAGGCATTATATACAAGACAAAGTGGACATACAAGAAAGTCATAATTTGATAAAAATAATTTGAAATTATCAGGTCCATAAATGTTCGTATTTATCATGAAAAAGTTTCTATGTTGTATCACGGTTCTCTGGAATGTTCATAGACACTTTGCAAAAACAATAAATATTGAAACTAGAAAACTAAACTAGATAACTTATCTAGATGCATCATGAAGTGATGAATTTTCAAATACATGTATCTCGAAGCTGTTTTTTTACTTCTTTGCATTTTTATAAGGCCACGATTTTTTTATACAACTCCTTATTTTTTATTTTGAAAAACCTACTTCTTTGAAAAGTTTTTGCATCCTATATCACTGAAAGCATCACGAACATGTTTTCGGTTGATGATTCGGTTGATGATTGAAGAAGAAGTTGAATTCCTGAAGAAATTGAAAAGAAGACATGCAATCATGTTCTTTTGCAATCCAGAAGCTAATGCTGAGCTCGGCTTGCAAATTGTAGGTTATGTTGTTGATCGTATTTTAATCAGGTCAGGTCAGGTTAGGTTATATTCAGATATAAGTTGGCAGTCGCCTTTATACTTGTCTACTTGCACACCACAATCTATTTGGGCCTGTTGGGCCTTGATAGACCTTTGTTCATAATACTGCCTTGAAGCTAGACTCTTAAAACTAGATCGTAAACTTCAGAATTCTGCTGATAAAATTTCAATTATTCTTCTAACGTTCAGGATTACTGCTTATTATTGCTGATTACTCTCAAAATTTCAATTGTAATGTCAAATTATCAATGATTTCTGACATTATTTCAATTATTCCTGAAAATTTCGACAATGAGCAAACGTCCAATACTCCAAAAATTTCAATTGTAATGTCAAATTATCAATGATTTCTGACATTATTTCAATTATTCCTGAAAATTTCAACAATGAGCAAACGTCCAAAAATGTCTTAATGTCACAAACATCGTCGATCTTCTTGATTTATATTTCATTGCGATATATATTTCATGTTGTTTTTCAAGTCCCCGTAAAATAAACTATTATTATTATTAATATGTTATTAATGTATCGACATTTTATATACGCTTTCTTAGATGTTCAATAATCAACTGAAAGCGAGTTTCTCTAACTTTGGAAAGCTGAGGTTTAATGATTTCTCAAAAAATTAAAAATATTTCTCTCAAAATTGAAACTATTTCTCTCAAAATTTTAATTACTACTGTGAAATATGAGTTTTTACGATCAAATGTTAAAATATGTCCATGAAAATATCAACGATTACTGCGAAAATTTTAATTATATTGTCAAATTTTATTTTATGTTAGATTTTTCTTGCAAACAGTAACGAAAAGTGGAACATAAAAAAAACTTAATCCACTTTATTATATTAAAATTTCAATTATGACATACAACATTCAAAAGTACAAATTTTTAAATTTTTTTGATAACATTTTAATTATTTTTCCAACGTTCAATGATTATTATCAAAATATCAATGATTACTGCATAATTTCTATTAAAATATCAAATTTTCAATCATTTCTAACATTATTTCAGTTATTCCTAATAAAATTTTAAATAATAGTGTAAAAATTCCACATTCAGTTCCCTAGATTTTCTATTATTATCTAGAACAGAGTTTCTTTAAATTTGAAAAGCTGAGGTGTAATTATTACTATCAAAATTCAACACATTTCTCTCAAACACTGTCAAATTTAAATGAAACTATCAAATATTCAAATTTTTCTGTCAAGATTTTAACGATTACTGCCAAAAGTTCAATGATATTGTCAAATGTATTAGTAGATAAGCGACATAATATACAAAAGGTAAATTGTATATTATGTCGCTTTTCTGCTAATAAATATTCTTTATTATTATATTTTTTTAATCTTCAAATCTTTGCAAAAAAAGTTTGAAACAATCAAAACGATCAGTGAAAAATATAACAATTGCAAAATAGACTGAAATTATATAGATTTTCCAAATAATACTTACAAATAATGTAATAAAAATAAATGATTCAACAATTCTATCAAAATTTTAATGATGTCATTCAATATTAGAAAGATACGTGTTGTCAAATTTGAATAATTTATCTAACGTTTCAAAGAGTTCTGCTTATATTTCAATTATTCCTCCAACATTTAATGATTGTTGTCTAAATATCAATGATTACTGCCAAAATTTCAATTATAATATCAAATTTTCAATGATAATGGTAATAATAATTTATTTGTAAATCGACTCTCAGTGGAGTATTACATTGTCAATATTACATACTTAATGATATTTGACATTACTGATTACTGATAAAATTCTATTCAAATTTTCCTAGATTTTCAATTAATAATGGTAATAGAGTTTCAAAATTTCACTCATGTCATATAAAATTAAAAAGATAAGTCTCAAATTTGAATTATTTATGTAACTTTTTAATTACTGCTCCTTACGTTTCAATTATTCTTTCAAAATTTAATGATTGTGCTCTAAATATCAATAATTACTGCCACAATTTTAATTATAATGTCAATTTTTTAAGGAATTATGACATTACCTATTACTGACACTAATCTGTATTGATTTTTCTAGATTTTCAATTATTAATGGTAATAGAGTTTCAAAATTTCAATTATGTCATACAACATTAGAAAGATAAGTGTAAAATTTGAATTATTTATTTAACTTTTCATTTATTGTTTCTTACGTTTCAATTAGTCTGCCACAATTTAATTATTGTTGTCTAAATATCAATGATTACTGCCAAAATTTCAATTATATCGTTAAATTTTCAATGATTTACTGACACAACTCCTTATTATTTTTCCAAGATTTTCAATTATTAATTATAATATAGTTTCAAAATTTCGATGATGTCATTTTGACATTTTGTGACGTACCTGAAGGGCAGTCGGCGCGTTAGGCCGTGGAGCGAGTGGAGGGTCCCTTTGAAGTAGTGACGAGGGCCAGGCTCTCGGTGTCAGAGAGTGGGGGGGTTAAAAAAAGGCTCCACGTAATTTTACCTCGTTGCTACTTCGTCGCAAGGGAGGCTCCACTCTACCTGCGTGGGTGGACGGCAGACAGTCAGCGAAGCTCAGAAATCACGAACTGTCACAACGCTGACCGCTTGACGCCAACACCGCCAGGTGTAAATCTCGCAGTGAGAATAGAAAACTGTAAAACTGTAACTGAAATGACTGGAATAGAAAACTGTAAAGAGAAAACGTGGGGGGAGCAAAAAAATAACAGCTGTGAGTTTGGTATGATAAGATGTCGGCGTTTATTCACACAAATCAAGACGGACACCGTGTCCTGCGCTCCTGAAAACAAATACCTCCGAGCGCCACCCTTTCGCGCAGGGTCTACTCTATTCGGCCGAATAAAATAAGCTCCTAATCGCGCGATTTAAAGGGCAGAGGGAGCGACCTTTCTCGTACACTAGCGCAAAACACGTACGATACAGAACACGTTTACGTAATTTACACACAAAACAATAATCGGCAAAGATGGCTCAATCGAGCACACAAAAAGAATTATATTATTGGAATTTTTATATCTGGCCTGCGTTCCGGGTGGTCGTCGCCGGTGACTGCTACAGCTCCAGAAGGGCCGACGGCTCGCGTCGTGGACCTGAAGCTCGCTTGCGACCTCCAGCCAGGAATGTTCCGGCCGAGCTGCTTACCCCGCTGCTAGACGCCTAGGAACGCACGGCCTTAATCAAAATGGCCGGACACGTGGCTTCACGAAGAGGAGAGGAGATAACTACTTACTCCGGTGTTATGAGCGTGTTCTCTGCCCTCCAGTCGATGCCTCAATCCCCCTCAAGGGTGGTTAGTTGAGAACCGTTGATTATTCCCGTAAAACGGATGGTGAAATACCTTATCTGCAACGGTTCTTCTGACACGATCTATCTCGGGCACGAGTCAATGTAGTTCTGCCCGTGGTGGCGCTTTATGCCGGTGAATTTAAAAATCGCTCACCGGGGAGACGCGTCACCACAACAAAAAAAATGCAAGCATGGTTGCCTACCGTGTAGGTCTACACGCTAGTTAATTTATTAAAAGCCGTTTCTGCCGAACGCTATTTTTGGACCGTTACAATTTGAAAAGTTGAATTATTTACTACAGCAAAATGAATTGAAAGATCTTCAAATTATCCTCCTTAGACCATTACAAATGTAATGGCTAAATGTAATGAGCTAAAGAAACAGTACCTATTGTACAAAACAATTTAAAGGTGAGACAAATTCTAACAAATGTACATTATAGTTTTTTGTCGTAAATTGCATTCAGAAGTCTAATCCAAGTTATTTCAACTGTCTAATAAATACTTGACAATAATAAGATTTCTACTTGCGATTTGTTCTTCAGATGCAATAGGTTCACATCTAACATTAACTTCTTCTTTGATGGATTTTTGAACTCGTCAATCCATTTGACACTGATTCTCTGTTAGAACTTCAATGTTATCACTATTATCATCACTATCTCTACTGCGATCAGTAGCGGTAAATATGGTATATTCACTTATAGATCAGAAAAAAATAGTTTTGGATTGATGGCCTCGCAATGCTTTCGATTCTTTCTCAAATTTAGGTTTAGTCTTCTGAGAGTTGGATGTTGATTTTGCATCCTAAATCACAGAAAACATCATGAACATGTTTTATGGTTGATGGTTGAAGAAGAAGTTGATTTCCTGATGAAGTTGAAAAAAAGACATCCAATCATATTCCTTTGCAATCCAGAAGCCAATGCTCAGCTCAGCTTGCAAATTTTAGGTTATCTTGTTGATCGTATGCTGATCAGGTCAGGTCAGGTTAGGTTATATTCAAATATAAGTTGGCAGTCGACTTTATACCTGTCTACCTGTACACCACAATGTACTTGGGCCTGTTGGGCCTTGATAGACCTTTGTTCATAATTATGTCTTGTAGCTAGACTCTTAAAACCAGATCGTAAGCTTCAGATTTCCCTCAGAAGTGAAAGATAAGTGAAATTATTACTTGAATAACTTTCCAGTGCATATAAATAGTAATGCTTTGAACAAAATAAGACTAAAACTAAATAACATGATCATCTCTAGCTGTACACTAATATATATGATTACTCTTAACAATACACTCAAACTCATGCATTTCAAAATTGTTGTAACTTATTCCAGATATTTGTCACCAACTCTGTGTCATGAGGGACCTTTTCCCCGCCCCAGGTTGACCCGTAATTACGTTTTAATCATCATAAATCCGCAATGTTTACCGGCGTCCAGCGCTCTCATTAAATATGTGAAGTTGTGGGGATTTAGGGGGGTGAAGGTGGCGTGTAAAGTTGGGGGTGAAAAAAGCGCGGGCCTCTGGGGGCGCGTGACGGGGGGGAATTATAGTTTTGCACGGCCATGCTAAGATGAGAATTAATCTCGAAGTGGGGCGGCAAAAATCCGTCGGGGATGAAAACTCCCCCTACACTAATTTGAGTGGTCCTGAAGTTTGGCTCGAACAAGTGTTGTTGGAAGCCAAACTTTGTTCTGATGGCAGGCTTTAACGGTCAGACGAAGCAACTTGGGTCTTTAAAATGTATGTCTTGCAGGTATTTAGTAAACTCACTTTGCATTACTGGAAATAAGTTAACGTTTCCATTTGTATTAAGTCGATGTTTGCAAATACATGATTAGTAATCATTTATGTGTACACTAATTTATTTGTAATATAATATATATAGTTATAATTATATTAGCTGTGGAAAACCAGAGTGGTATATGACAATTTTTTTTAAATGATTTGTAATAATTTCTAGGTCATAATTTATTTGCAATATAATTGGTATATTTATTATTATACAATTATGTGAGCCGTTAAAAACAGAGCGGGGGAAGAATTTCTTTTTAAAGATAGGTTAGAGTAGTTAAGCTAGGAGAGTTCTAGACGGTCTTTTATCGGCGGTCTAATCACCGCGATTAAAACCGCCGATTAAAACCGCGAATTATTTTAATTGAAATCTCTGCAGGGGTGGTCTAGAACTCTCCTAGCTTAACTACTGGTTAGTCCAGAAATATACAATATACACTTGTATATGTCTGTACTTATTTGAATTAATAAAAAAATAGACTTACACCACTCTAGTTTTCAATGGCTTATTATTATTAACTTATTATTTCGTAATCATAATTATTTCTCTTTGCAATATGAATAATTACAAAAGTTTATGGGAAAACATATGTTTTTTAAGCGGCAACGATATCCAGAATTCACTGGCCGTTTCAGAAAAAATACTTCATCATCATCTTTAATCCTCTTTTACCATACAGGTGTTGAGGTAAATACATAATATATAAAATATAATACGATGTGTACTAATAGTTATATAAAAACGTCTTATAAAAAAGTCAGCTTCCTAAAATGATTGGCATATTTATTTACGTATATGTACTAAAAAAATATATATACAAACAATCTTTATTGGGCTATCAACCCTATGGGGTCTTTCCGCCTTTAAAAAATAATTTTCTATATATTTGTATTATTAAAAAAAATGCGAAATCAGTTTTAATGTAGCCAAAATAAGCGGAAAATTTGTTTTATTTTATTATAACGCACAATTGCGATGCACTGTGTACACAATACACATAAATAAATTATTTATGTGTGTTTAATTATTGTGTACACAATAAATATCCTGAATAATAAAAACCTAATGAAAGTAATTATTACGGAATATATTTACTGTTATGAATTTTTAATACGATTGCAATTTTATGACGTTTAACTGCTAGTCGTTTCGGTTTAATTGTGTACGATGGCCTATCCAATATTGCAGGATCAAATTTCCGTGATTTCCCATGACGGTCCTGCCGTAAATCAGGACGCAACAAGCATTAAATCAATGCAGCAGCGGATTTTTAAAAGCGCTTTGAATCCGGAATTATATTTACACAACAATCCGCAAGGGATCGTAATAAACCTGCAGAATTAATAGGCCAGTATTCACAGTAGGCTATGTAAAAATAGCTCGCAACTTTTATAGTTAAAATGCATTGTTGCTTAGTGAAGACATTATACCTGTAGAAGTGTGTAATCTAAAAATATCTCGCGATTTTTATTGTAGCAATACATTGTTGCTTTAGTGAAGTCATTATACCTGTAGAAATGTGTGCTCTAAAAATATATCGCGGGTTTTATTGTATAAATTGCTACTTTAGTGAAGTAGTTATTCATGCAGAAATATGATATTACAAATAGTAAATATATCAAAATTTGGCTTAAGACAGCGGCTAATTAATAATTCTAGGATTCCTGCAGAAATATGAGATTACTAATAACAAATATATTAAAATTTGACTTAAGCAGCGGCTAATTAATAATTCTAGGATCGATTTTCGGTTAGGGTAATACTAAAATTATTAAATTTTGCTCCAATTAAGGTTTATATATAGAATATTCTTAGAAATCAACCATCTCAGTGCTAATGACTACTGTAATCTACGGCTTAAATCAAAGAAAAATTTATCAATAGATTCGTACATAATGCGTTTATTTATGCATTAAATTTGGTCGATAACCACATTTAAAATTGCTTACATATAATAGTTACATGATATATGTATATGTATACATAAAAATTATTAAATATATGGAGATAGTAATGTAATACTGATATCATGTATTATTCCAAATTTGTAGAAAATATACGAGTTTGTACAGTGATGGTTTCAAATAATTAACTAGATCGTGTATGCAGTATTTCAAATATCAATATTTTGAATTGACAGAGATTTTATATGCAGCAATGATACATATCTGGCTTACAAATTCCGAAAGAAAATTTTTAAAACTTGCAGTAGGAAAGAAGTTACATCACATTATGTAACAAGGTGCTGGAGATACTATGCTGGATTAGACGACGAACCCAACGACAAATAGACGACGAACCCAACGACAAACCAAACAAACCCAAACCAAACCCAAAAAACCAAACCCAAAACCAAACCAAACCCAAAACCAAACCAAACCCAAAACCAAACCAAACCCAAAACCAAACCAAACCCAAAACCAAACCAAACCCAAAACCAAACCCAAAACAAAGTTGCAGGTATCACCATGTATTTCTAGATGATCCATTTCTGTAAAATTATTTTAAAAAAACAATAGGATGCATACCTGTCTTCAATAAGTCAAAAACGTATCAAAATTTTTGAATCAAATTTGACAGGAAGGTACCTATTGATAAAAAAAATGTTCACACTTTCACATCTCAAAAATTGCACATAAACAAAATTACATACAATTACATTATAAAAAACATAATTACATTTTCTGATGTAGTGATTTAGATTTAGTGTCTGACTTATAAACTATACAGACATAAGACCATACAGCATGAAAACATCATAGATATTGTGCACACCTTGACATTTTTTGCATGATGATGATCTGAATTGCTGGTCAAAACCGGTTGCAAAATTAAGATGATATAAAAATTACAGAGGTACAGATTTTGATTTACTATTGTAGGTTTAACGAATATTCTTTGAATACCAAATATTTTTGCTGAAATATATCAATATCAAATGTGGATTATTATGCCAGTTACTATAAATAAAAAATCTGAGAGAACTATGGATGAGGCATTTTGAATTTATTAGATTTTCGGTGGTTCCAAACTGTCGCATGCCAACAAGGAAATTATAGAAATCTTAACCCAACCTTACCTAACCTAACTTAACATAACAGCCACGTAACGTTTGTTCACAATCTAGATAAAATATGGTAACTAATTAAACATGCTAAATATAACAAATTATTAACTATCAAAACCAACCTAATTCCAACGATTTTAGTTATAAATAATGTCAAAACATTAGCTCACTTTATAAGTAATATTCATATCAATTGAAATTTTAAAGTGAGCTAATGTTTTGACATTATTAATAACTAAAATCGTTGGTATTGGGTTGGTTTTGATAGTAACTAATTCGTTATATTTAGCATGTTCAATTAGTTACCATATTTTATTTAGATTGTGAACAAACGTTACGTTAAGTAATATTCATATCAATTAAAATTTTAAACTTAAAATAATGTTTCATTAGAATGAATGAAGATTATGAATGAATTTAGAACAAGAATTAGAATGAAGATTTAAAATCCATAATTTCTAAATATACTTTTCTGAGAGAAAAATTAAGCTTTGAACCTTGTCACATAATTGATTTTTGAGCATATGTATTATGTGTTATGAATCAATTAATGAATTTTAATAAACATTAACGGTAGTTCTGTATATTTATGAAATTTTCATGTAATATCTGCATATTTCATTACGTTTTCTGCAATAATAAGAACATATCATTCATCACGTTAATCCGCATATTCCCAAACTATCTTCGCTTTTGCTAGATTGTAATTTCTTTCAAGTTCTCGCATATTTCAGAAAAGTTCAGTTATGTTTCATTAGAACGATATTTTTCTGAAATTTAAGAGTTGAAAGAATTCAAAAATATGCTCAATAATTATTTGTGTAACAAGGTACAAAGCTTAAATTTTCTCTCAGATAAGTAGATCTAGCAATTCTGGATTTCAAATCTTTATGTTTTTTTATTACTCATTGTGTTAAAGTCTGAATTTCAAATTTTCCCAATTTTGAATTAATGGATTTCAAATTTTCATGCTTTTTAATATAGCGTGAAATTATGTATCTACAAATTCTGATTTCCATATTTTCACAATTTTCAATGTTTGGATTGCTAATTGTAATACCTATCAAATTCATGATTATTATCGCTTGATTAGTGAAAAATGAAAACAAAAACATTTAAAATTTACATGGAAATATAAAAATATGCAAAATATACACTGACAAACTCACGAACTAATATTATTAGACAATCATTCATATTCACAACAGTTCATGGGACGAAAGTCGATAGCTCATTCCATATATCATGTATCACATCGTATATCATATATCTATCAATCTATCATTAATATTATGTTATTATATGTATTAAGTATGCTGCAGGTGTATAGCTGTATATGGAATCAATGTTCATACTACTATTGTACTTACTTTTTTTTAGTAATGTTGCGAAAGTTAATAAAAATACGCGAAAACTTAAAGAAATTACAATCAAGCAATAACGGACATAGTTTCTGAAAATGCGGAATTATGTGATGAATGCTATTTTCTTATTATTGAAAAAAAAGTTGTGGATTAAACAGATATTACATGAAAATTCCATAAATACACAGAACTACCATCAATGTTCTATTGAGAGTCATACATTGATAAATACACAACACACAAATTATCTGTCTCTTAATTATCAGTCTCTTATCAGTATCTTAATAACTGTGATAAAGTTGGCCTACAAAATAAAGAGAATTAAAAATATGACAAAAATAATAAAAATTTACAATCGTCTAAAAAATTAAATATTTCCAATGTTAACTCAAAAACTATAAAATTGTATATTATTCATAAATTATACAATAGTAGTAATATAATAAAAATATCAGTTAAAAATAATACAAAATGTTTGAGGTTTTAGCAAAATGCAGTAGAATCTAAAATTTGACATTATTTAAAAAAACTGTTAAAAATTTTCATTTCTTTAAAACTGAAAATTCATAAATCCTAAAATAACTTCAATGAACTACCATATTATAAATTATTTATGGAATTGAATAAATGGAAAAATTAAAATCATTCCAATGTAACTTCAAAAACTATAAAATTGTAATTTATTCATAAATTTGTAAGAACTTGCAAATATTTTAACAGTATTCTCTGAAATTTATGATATTTCTGGAGTGTTATTATTTTTCATTTTTCCTCTTTCATCTTTTATAAAATGTCCTCATCTGTATAAATCAATGTTTGTATATTTGTACGGATTTGTACTTATCAGTTTACAAGACTCTTCTCTGAAATTTATATAATTTCTGGAGTATCATCGTTTTTCATCTTTCATCTTTTAAAAAATGCCTTCTGTGTATAAATCTGTTTTCGTGTATTCGTAAGAACTTGCAAAAATTGTAACAGTATTCTCTGAAGTTTATGACATTTCAGGAGAATTGTCATTTTTTATTTTTCATTTAGCCAAACTCCGAATGAAAAATAAAATTGTGTATTTCTTGGATACAAGACGTCATATTACATTGTAAATTAGGTCTATGATGCTCAGTCTTGAAAATCTATAGTCAGATGGATGTTTATAAATTTTATCTGTTTTGATGCTGTGGTCTAAGTATCTTCAGCGGTGGATGTAATAACGAACGATAGCATCTTACACCCATTGTGCTTTTAAGTAAATAGTGTAATTTGTAAGCTAATCAAGTATAATATTGTCGCACGATAAAACAATATCGTACTTTTTGCCGTAAACAAGAGGAGGGAATTCCGCTTGTATGCGTAAATTGTCGGCCCCTCCTGACTCTTTAACGCCGCCAGTAAAAACCCCATCAGGCCCATGCCTGAGTCACTGAAATTGGATCATCAAAAAACAAGATAATCTTCGGGATGGGCCGTCCCTTATTAATGTGAGTCATTTTTAATCCCCGGCCTCACGGTGTGAACCCTCGGCCACATCCTGCGCGTGAATGAAAATATAAAATGCAAATTCTCATCTCCAGCTGCGAACGTACATACATCCGAGAATCTGATAATAAATTCCATCAGCGTTACAATTTGCTGGATCATTAAATGCACTGCGCGCCAACTAAGCAAACCTGCGGTGTGTGTATGTGCGTTATAGCCGGCCTGCGACGGCACAGCAGGACTGCGTTGTATCCCACTTCTGATACTAAAAATAACATCGCCGTGCACTTTGACCCGGCGCTCGCGAGATCTCGTATCCACCGGCGGACCCGGTCGACCTGGGGTTGTTCACACCGGCCCTGGAAAACGGGGCGAATTATTAATATATAGTAATAATAAGAAAATTGGAAATCGGCTAGTCGAAGTCATGACTGGAGGGATGTTTGCTGGGGGATTAACGTCAACCCAGCGATTTCTGGATGTAATTACCTGCGAAACGGCGTGTGGCTATTTTTAGACCTTAATAATTTGCTTCCACGGAGCTATTAATGGAAACTGGGTTGCACTTGGAAATCAAGTACATGCCAGGTTTAGGTACAGGCGAGCTCAGTGAAAAGTGATGGATTATTGTACAATGTGTCCGCGGATTGAGTTCACAACAGGAAAACATTTAAATTTTTTTCTTTTAAAATATATCGCATTTTTTATGAAAAATTTTTCGTATCAAAATCCCAAGAAATAAACGTTGAAAACTTCAATTAACAGTTAGAACTTATAACATACAGGGTGTCAAATATAACAATACACAGCATGGGTATCTCGGAAACCGTAAAGGTTACAAAGGCGGTCAAATTAGAAAAAAAGTGCAATGTAGTGGTCAGTAATATTGTGTTAAGAAAACAAAAAAAAATTCGCTTGATATTCAACAAAATCCGAAATTTTACGATAATGTTTTTATGTTTTTCTGAAGTCATTTGAACAGGTATAAAACAAAATCTTATCTTGGACACCCTGTATTTATTTCAACTATTTAATTATTGATTTTCCAAAACATAATATCTTGTATGAACCACAAACCACAAATGTGTTCGAAATTCTCAGTAAATTGCAGTACATTTTATCTACAATTCTGTTTATAAATACTAGACTTAAGTATAAGAACATTTAAAATTGATAAAAATAATCATAAAAATTAAACTCATATAGATTATATAAAAATTAGGAAAATTTTAAATTCAATACTTTCAGTCTAAAGCTGTAATATTTTTTTACCATTTTCTTTACCGTGCCAAACTTTTTGAAAGAAATTTTTCCTACATACGAAAAGCCTAACCTGAAAGCACATAAAACTACAAATTATTGCCATATTCAAATTTACTATAATTAGGTTAATAATATTTCATGAAAATTTTAGCAAAAATAAGAGTTACGAATATTATAAATATCAACAGTTTCAATTTTCCTACATACGAAAAGCCTAACCTGAAAGCACATAAAACTACAAACGATTGCCAAATTCAAATTTACTAAAATTAGGTTAATAATATTTCATGAAAATTTCAGCAAAAATAAAGAGTTACGAATATTATAAATATCAACAGTTTCAGTCTGAAGCTGTACAAAATTTTGACAGATATTTTTACCTTATTATACTTTGGAAAGAGATTTTACCCACATACAATAAAAATGGATACATGTAAAACATCCGTCAAATTAATTGGTTTTATTTTTCATGTCAAAAGAATTACGTTCAGTAAAGTCCAATATCGGACGAAATTACACATGATTATCAAAATCATATTTATCAAAATCAATTTCTGAAAATACAGGCAAAATGATCAAAATATTCAAAACTTTCACGAAACTCGTTAAAAAAAATGGAATTGTTACTTTCCTTGCTAGTGTCAGGATGAAACATTTTATTATAATTATAAATGTATAAATGTATAAATGTATAAGAAAATTATATACCAGATTTCATTAATATTCCTTCCAAAAAGATTAACTTGTTAAATTTTCCACTAATTTCTTTGTAGGTAGATAATACTTCCTCTTATGGTGTCTTATCAGTTTCGGATGTTCCCTAGCAATATAACTAGCCAACATAGCTGACATAGCTATTCGTACTTCATCGCTATATTAATTATAAGTATTATAAATTTTTATATTTTTTTCCAAAATGTTTAGTTTTATAAATAAATTTGTGGGAAATTTGGTTAATTCTATAATCTTTCTATAAGAAATGACGAAAACATCCTTCATATTTTATGAAAATTATAGATTCAGAAAGCAAAAATATCTCAATTGTACCTACTATAATTGTAAACAAATTTTCCAAAATAACAAATTGCATAATTCACAAAATTCTAAATAAGCTTTCTAATGTTTTCAAAATACCATCAACATTTTATAATAGGGAACATATAAAGTCCTTAGAAATTACATTCATAAGATTTCAAAAACCTTGAAAATGTCTTTTATTATTTAATTTTAGTGTAATATTGACAATGTAATACTCCACTAAGATTCGACATACAAATAAATTATTATTATTATTATTATTATGTCATAAAATGCAAAAATCATAAAAAAATGTGAAAATACTAAAACAAATTAGCACAATTCAACAATTAAGAAAATTAAATATATGATGTGTTTCCTTTCCTTCTAGAAATGTTATAGAACTAATCAAATTTTTCATAAATTTCTTGTGTACAAAGATACATCATACCAAAATTTGGTTAGTTTTATATTCTTTCAGGAAGGAATTTTCAAACCATTCTTCATATTATATGAAAATTACAGAAACAATGTAAAAAAAATATGATTATCCAAAACCTGAAAACAAAAAAAATACTATCGATAATACCTTAAGCTTCTTTCATACTTAATGAAAATTACAGAGAAAATATTGAAAAAGCTCTGATTGTGCAAAACTAAAAACAAAATATTAGCGAGAATACCTACTAGTATATAGCCATAAAAAAAATTGAAAAATAATAATTGCTAGTATGAGATAATATCGAGAATAACTTCGAGAATACCTAGTAGTATACAAATACCAGCAATAAAAAATAAATTGAAAAATAGTAATTGCTGGTACAAGATAATAATTAATTGATTGAAATCTTGAACCTTTTGAACTTTCAGCAGACTTGTATGATTATATTAAATTTCAGTTGTCATCGAAAATAGCACAATTTCAAAGTATACTAGATCGCTCCTTGGTAACGGTTAGTAACTGCTAGAGCAGAAATATAACAATATAATAGTAATAATAGTAACATATTTCAACACAGGGCTTTTCTTGCGTTTTCCAATTCAAATCTCTTTTGTCTCCTTAATTGAAATCGGGCACTACTTCTAAACTCGGTAATGTTTTGGAATTAAATAACAGAGCAACATCTTGATGCTTTGTTTTTACCATAAAAAGTTTATTGATATATTGACATATATCAATATATTACGGTCATTTTCAAGTACCGTAAGAAGACCGTAAGAAGTCGAAACTGAAGTCGGTACTTTATTATATATATCGATATATTAATAAACATTTTGTGGTAAAAACATAGCAAGTTGTTAATCTATTTTTTTTAATATGGACTACCAAGTAGTAAAGGTTGAAACCATCGTGATGATTTTCCAATAAAATTTCAGAAAAGTCAGAAATTTTTCAGAAGTATCAATTGTAATTCAGATTAGTGAATAGTACATCAGAATGTGTGAATTTAAAATCAGATTCATCAATTGCATGTCAGAAAGTAGCAATTGTAATTCAGCTTTGTAAATCAGTCAGTCAGTCAGAAAACATCAATTGTAATCCGTAAATAATTGCATAATTGCAACGCATAATTGGCGAATTCCATACAATCAACACCTTTTTCAATTGTCTGTAATGTTTTCCAATTAAATTTCAGAAATGTTCGATATTTTTCAGAACGTATCAATTGTAATTCAGATTAGTGAATTGTACATCAGGATTGCGTGAATTTAAACTCTGATTCATAAATTGCATGTCAGAAAGTATCAATTGTAATTCAGCTTTGTAACTCAGTCAGTCAGTCAGAAAACATCAATTGTAATTCGTAAATAATTGCATAATTGTATCTTATAATTGGTAAATACCATTCAATCAACACCTTTTTAATTGTATTTTAGACAAGGTTAGATGATTTTCAGAATGTACCATTTGTAATTCAGATTAGTCTATAAATCAGAAACCTTTGATTGTAATTCCGATTAAATATGTTTATTTAAGGTTGTTGTAATAAGTACTTACTAGTATTTATTTTTATTTTATTTTGTTATTAATATTTTTATACTTATCAGAAAAAACAATTGATAAATGTATGATTTACAATTTACAAATCTGAATTGCAATTGACACTTTCCGATTTACAATTTACAAATCTGAATTGCAATTTACACTTTCTGATTAACAATGAATAAATTGGAATTGCAATTGAAATGTTCTGATGTACAATTTACAAATCGTTAATTTGAATTACCATAATTATTTTTTTCTGAATTACAATGGCGCAATTGTCTTTGAACCCCATTTGGAGAAGCAATGGTTTTTATTGGGAATCGTTTTTTATTAGAAATAGTTGTACATTAAAAAGTGGCAATATTCATTTTTCACAGACATTTATTTAAGCTAAATGTACATTTTGACCAAACAGTGGTTGTAGATATTTGTTACTCAGTTGGTTTATGTTTTGTGTTTGTATTTGAATTCCCATGCTGATTATTATTCCCTAATCCGAGTTACGATTGACTGTTTCTGATGTACAGTTACACATCTGAATTGCAACTCGCGTTTTCTGAATCTGTGATTAGGATTACAAATAACAATTTCTAAGTTACAATTCGCTAAGCTAAATTATCAATTGATTTTTTTTAAATAGCAATAGGAAAGGAGTGAGGGTGAAAGTTTACTGCTATGGTGAATTAGCCACAAAATTTTAAAACATTCACCAAGGTAGTTATTAGATTGTTATTATTATTTTTTTGTAATATATTTGTTAATATATTATTAATTTGAAATTGTTGTTGGATTTTTTTTAATTACGAAATTACTGACTTTGTAATGAAAATTCCGCTGGCACATTTTCATAACCGCGCATATTAATGTGCACCACGCTTGTAAACGTAAATTAATTTTAATAAGCACGATTTTCCACATTCCGCGGTTTCTAACTAACTGATATGCACACGCTGTTTCTATTTCTTACATCCACTTTCAGCGGAACGTATTTTCTTTCATATTTCCCACAGTAACATAACTTCATTCGCGCATTGCTCTCCTGTGTGACCTCCTTAACCCTTAAAATTTCAATACCACGCACGCAGTGGTCGTGCGAAGGTGGGCGATAAGGGCTGGGGAATGTAATAACGTCGCACGTAACGTAGGTTGGGTGGGGGAGAACAAGGGTGAATGTGCGTCTCATTTGTAAAACTGAAAATGTAACGGGGGAGGAAAAAGGCGGCCGCTTTTTTATGATGCTTCTTGTTTTATGGGGTTTATTGCTATAAGTTCTTTTACCTACACCAGTCATTCCTGGTAAGGATTGGGTACTTTATTGAATGACTATGATTACTTTACTTGCTATGATGATATTATGCAATTTATAGAGTATTATTCGTCATGAATTAACATTAATCTTAGATTTAAAAAATATACCAACATATACAGGGTGTCTCAAAATTGACGCCCGTAATTTAGAGATTTGGTCCAGGGGGCTAAAGCAAATTGAAAATTAAGAGTGGAAAATTTTTCGTTTGTCCCTCGTTATGGAGTTATTGAAAAAAAATTAAAAACAATAACTTTTTCGACTATTCAAATCACGATTTTGTTTTATTCATTTTGTAAAATCAAGAGACATAACTGTCAAATTTGAGAGTTAGTTTGACAGATGTGGACAATACTCCGTTTTTTAATATTATTAGTTATTAAAAAGTTGAAATGGTAATTTATCAATAACTCTATAACGAGGGATAAACGAAAAAATTTCCACTCTTAATTTTCAATTTGTTTTAGCCCCCTGAATCAAATCCCAAAAGCAACGGCGTCAATTTTGAGACACCCTGTATATCTGAACATATTTCTTCTAGATTTAGACAATTTGGAACTGATAAACTTTCACAGGTCTCCACAGATCTTCAATCGTCCAAACCTCGGATTCAATATCATTATTTTCAAATTAATTGATTTGGTTGTAACTTGCTAAAGTGTATATTTGACACTTGAATATTCCTAAACGAAATTGACTAAATTGACTTGGTAACCTCACAGAAACTTGACACTTGAATATTCCTAAACGAACTTGACTAAATTGACCTAGTCAGTATTTACTTATTACTTACGAATTTGCTTACTTATTCCTAAATGAAATTGACTAAATAGTTTTAGTTCATATTTACTTATTACGTACGTATTTTACGATTTAGATTACTCTACACTGGCAAACCTCCATAGATCGATACATATCTTCAATAATCTAAACCTGATCAAACTCATTATTTAAAATTTATTCATTTCATTGCAACTTGGTAGACTTACAGGGCATTTGGCACTTGACTATTCCTGAACGAAATTGACGAAATTGACTTGGCAAACTCACCTAAACTTGACCCTTGAATATGCCTAAACAAAGTTGTCTAAATTGATTTAGTCGGTATTTACTTTTTACTTACGGATTTACAATTTTAAGTACAGACTATAGATACAGATCTCCGTTAGTATTTACTTATTACTTGCGAATAGACTTGAAAAAATGTTTACATAAATAATTAAAATTAAGCAATAAAAGGGTTTGTTTTGTGTTAAATTTTGTTGGTGCATGTATCGTATGTTTGTTACAATAATTAAATGTTTAGTTACGATTCTGCAGGAAACTCATTGCGATTAAACTATTACAAATTATCCGCCAGTCTTATACAATAACAATAAATCGTATGCAAGCTGCAGGTTCGTAATGGCAACATTCCGTGACTTATCATTTCACGATCGTCACGCATATGCCAATGAAAACTTCTGCACTCCGAAAACTTCAAGGTTTTTGTCCTCCAGGAGCAATGAGTCACCCCAGATTTTCGTGGAAATTCGTCTACCAGACGAAAACACGCGCGATATCTAATGAGTCACTAATCGTTCGCTGAAAATTCGTTTGAGTCGTTTTTCAAAATTGCTCTCAGTGATTTCGTTGAAAACTGAAATTTAAATCTTCACGAAAACATGAAAATAAACATTCTTGGATTATTATAAATCGGTACAATTAGTGAAATTTTTAAGTTACAAAAATGAATCAATAAGATTAGGAATTAAAAGTTTATATATAAAAAAATGAGAATGTTAACATGTTAACGTTAATCAATGTTAATTAAATAATTCATTTATTATTTATGGTATGTTTCTTATAATAAGGTTTATTTTTATTTTGAGTGAAAAGTCGTACTTCCTTAAAAAAAATGGTTTATTATTATTTGGGGCCAGTTTCAGCTGACCATTCAGCCATCTTCAGGCAAAATTGTCAAATATTGGCAAATAAATACCTACTGGCACTCTTAATATTTGACAATTTTGCTTGAAGATAGGATTAATGATCAGCTGAAAAAGGTTGTAAATAATAATAAACCATTTTATTAAGGAAGTTCGATTTTTCACTCTAAATTGTTTAAAATAATATACAGGGTGAGTTTTTTTTTCATATTCAGCATTGGGATCTCAGAAACCATAAGACATAGAGATTCAGTTAAATGAGGAAAGACTTATCGTTTTAAGAGCTCATGCAAGATATGCTGTTGTTTTTTAAAAAAGACCACAGTTTTTTAGTTATAATACAAACTTAATTTTTTTTAAATGGCAGTCATAGATGGCTTTGACATTTTTAAAAAGGACACATTTTTCTCTTCATTTATTTTGCTTCTCTTTACTTACTCTATTCATTTTGATAAATAAATGCTATCTTTGAAAATTAACTTTATGACAATTATTACTTACTTTGACAAATAAACACTATACAGGACTATTTATATTATTAAGAGTAGCAAAAACACAGTTTGTCATGGATTTTTTTTCCTCTTACTACAAAAATTCTATTAACTTTTCTATTTTAATTATATTAATTTCTATTCAAATTATGTAACGAAAATTCCTGCATCTATGTTTTTTCTTAAAAAAACAAAAGCATATCTTGCATAACCTCTTAAAATGACAACTCTTTTCTCATTTAACCAAATCTGTACGTTTTATGGTTTCCGAGATCCCAATGCTTAGAATGAAAAAAGCTCACCTTGTATAATAATGTATTTAAATTAGATATATTTTTAAAGATAACAATACTAACTTATTTTTTTGTAAATAATTTACATAATCATATCGATGTCAGAATATAATTAATGTCAAACTTTAATGCATTAACGTAACATTAATTAATTTGTGTGTTCATTAATGTGCGATAAATCAATCATGCAATGAATATAGCGCTAATAAAATACCAAATTTTCGCATATATTAGTTTACATAAAAGCGGAAATTATCAGGCTGTTTAATTAGTTTTATACATACAGCATAATTCAAGTTATCTACCCCATATGAACACTCCATTTAGTATGTAGGTTAATTGTTCAGCGAACACACACCAACTGAATTAGAGCAGCAATAATTTCCTAATGGACCAAAAAAGAAGGTGCAGTTATAAAAACACATGGCGAATGTTAAAAAAAACTAGCAGTAAGTACTGATACTCAACTGAAGTGATAAATTCACATTAATAGATTATTATTAATCGTTAGTTAGAATGAGTGAAATTTTTAAATTAGAAAAAATGAATCTGTAATTAATTTGGAATTAAATTTTATATAAAAAAAGAGACTGTTAATATATGTTTATTATTTGTTTGTTTCTCATATTAAGGTTTATTTATATTTTGAGTGAAAAATCGTACTTCCTTAATAAAATGGTTTATTATTATTTGGAACCAGTTTCAGCTGATCATTCAGTCATCTAAAATATGAAAAAAACTAAATAATGATATAATTAATTACAAATAAAAATGAAAAATAAACTACTCAAAGTCTCACAATAAAACACAAATAATAGTATTTTACTGGCGATACAAGGGAATGATTGACGAGCCACAGGCGAGTCCGTCTTATAGAACCAGTACCTTATAGAACCCGTAAAAACCATTACCTTGCTTATAGAATTAGTACCTTATAGAACCAGTAAAAACCATTACCTGGCTTATAATGTGCAATATTTTATTTGTTAAATACGCGTAAACAGTTAAATTAAGATAATAACATGACACTATAAAATATATCATCTGTCAGTGTCACAGTTTTCATAAACACAATATCATAATTTCAATTATAAATGCACTTTTATGTTTAAATCGAATGATAAAAAAGTACCAAACAATAACAAACCATATAATAATAATTGAAAACTAAGTGAGTTAAAATAATATAAATATGGTAAGGGAGAGTATAAATTTGACACTGGACAAGTAAATAATTTACACTGGCTTGTGTCACTTTTAGTGACATTTTAGTGACATTTTCGCGTGTGAAACAAACGAATATTATTAGATACTAATATATACAAATAACTAATAACGTGTTTGTAGTGTTTCTTCTTGTTCTTAATTTCCTGGGACTTTCTAGGAAATTCAATAGAAATAGAAGTGACAATTGGTACAAGGTAATCCAAATTCAAGTATTTGCTGGAGGAATCATTAACTCTGTTGTGTATTAACTTTCAAGAATTACATTTTTTTATGTTTTTCAGAAAACCAATTAAAATATAATATAAATTCATTGAATCTTTCTAAAATTCTGCATTCTTACAGCAATAATTTATAAAATTCACAATAGATTTAAAGTACAATTGCTGGCAATTGAACTATTTAGGCAAAGTTGTGTGATTGTGTATAATCTTTGATCGTGATTCAGGATTTCTAAGGCCAAGTTGTACGATCGTGGATCATCTTTGATCGCGGTTCATTTTCTAAGGATGCCTTTTCTAAGGATGCCATTGGTAACTGAACTATGGTCAAGGATAATCCACGATCGTACAACTGGGCCTTAGGATACCATTGTATTAAGAATTGTATCCTAGGTAACTGAACCATGGTCAAGGCTGATCCACGATCGTACAACTCGGTCTTAGAGTTTGATAATTATAATGTATATTTGTAACATATCTTATTTAGTGCACCATTTCAAGAATTCTGGTTGCTAAAGCCGAAATGTTATGAAATTCACAATAGATTAGAAGCAGAATTGCTGATATTTGACATAAAAAATTTGATAATTCTTGAAGATATTAGGCAATTGTATTATATTTTCGATATTTTCAAGAAACTAGGTGTATTTTACAGAATTATGAATTAATTTATAAACTGGCGTCACTTTTGCTTCATAATTTCAAAGTACTGAATCTCGAAGCATTAATAGAAATATGCATTAAATCATTGTTATGACTACTGATTTTTTCGCGAAATTTTAATAGTGATACTACCCACCCATACTTTTAATGGTTGCAAAATGACTTATCTGGCGTTGCTAGTGCAATATTTTTTGAATTTTTTCGAAATTAGTACAAGGCAAACCAAATTCAAGTATTTGCTGGAGGATTCATTAAACTTAATTCGTTTATATATGAACTTTCAAAAATCATATTGTTTTAGGGTTTTTCAGAAAACTTTTGAGAGAATGGAAATACTCAGACATGAATCCATACAACTTTTAAACATTGTACTAATATTTGTAAATGTTTAAAAGCGTTTTTGTAGTCTTTCCTCTCTTGTTCTTAATATATTGAGATCCTCTCGAATTTTAATAAAAATAAAATTGGTAAAACCCAAATACATACTTTTGCTAATATTTGTAATTGATTAAAAGCGATTTTGTAGTGTTTCTTATTGTTTTTGATTTCCTGAAGCCTTTAAAATTGCAATAAAAATAGAAGTGACAATTTCTACAAGTCAATCTAAATTCAAGAATTTGCTGGAGGAATCATTAACTCTTTTGTGTATGAACTTCAAGAATCACATTTTTTTATAAGTTTTTCAGGAAAACTTTGAAAACAATGGAAATTTGATATTAATTTAGTAAATCTTTCGAAAATTCTGCATTATTACAGTCAAAATGGACTCGGAGTTATTTAGGCTTAGTTGTGAGATCGTTGAATATTTTTTATCGTAATTTAGGATTTCTTAGGAGATAATTGTATTAACAATTGAATCCAAGATAACCGAACCATGGCCAAGCATAAACCACGATCGAATAACAGAGCCTTAAAGTCTGATAATTTTACTAGATATTTGTCACATATCTTATTTAGTGCATCATTTCGGTTTGCCACAGCAAAAATGTATGAAATTCACAATAGATTTAAAGTAGTTAATTGCTGACATTCAACTTAGGCATGGATCCATACACTTTTAAACTACCACTAATATTTGTAAATGATTAAAACCGTTTTTCTTGTTTTTTTTTCTTGTTTTTCATTTCTTGAGATATTTTTAAATTTTAATAAAAATAAAAGTGATAAAACCCAAATTCATACTTTTACTAATACTTAGTTGGAATTGATTAAAAGCGTTTTTGAAGTTTATCTTGTTGTTTTTGATTTCCTGAGATCTCCTCAGAAATTCAATAAAAAGTAGAAGTGACAATGGATACAAGGCAAACCAATTTCAAGTTATTTGCTAGAGGAATCGTTAAACTTAAACAAGGCAAACCAAATTCAAGTATTTGCCGGTGAAATAGTTAAACTTAATTCGTTTGTGTATGAACTTTTAAGATTCATATTGTTTTGGGTTTTTCAGAAAACTTTTGAACCAATGGAAATTTATTCAGTGAATATTTCAAAAATTCTGTATTGTTACAGCTAAAATTTATTAAATTGAGAATATATTTAATGTAGATTTGTTGACATGGGATTATTTAAAGTTTGATAGTTATACTAGATATTTGTCATTTATCTTATTGCATGCATCTTTGGAATATTCTGAATGATAGCGTGATTTATAGCAGATACAAAATTTTCAATAAAAATAGAAGTGACAATGGGTACAAGGCAAACCAAATTCAAGTTGTTTGCTGGAGGAATCGTTAAACTTAAACAAGGCAAACCAAATTTAAGAATTTACTGGAGGACTCGTTAAATTTAATTCGTTTGTGTGTGAAATTTCAAGAATCATGTTTTTTTTTGTTTTTCAGAAAACTTTTGAACCGATGGAAATATAATATTTATTCAGTGAATCTTTCAAACATTCTGCATTGTTACAGCCAAAATTTATTAAATTGACAATATATTTAAAGTAGATTGCTAGACATGGAACTATTTTAAGTTTGATACTTATACCAGATATTTGTCAATATCTTATTGAGTGCATCTTTGCAATAATCTAGATTTGTACAGCCAAAATTTATGAAATTTATAATATCTTTAAAATAGATTTGTTGATATGAACTATGTATTTAAAGTTTGATAGTTATACTATCAAATAAGTATTAAATCAAATAAATAAATATGTATTACACTAGATAGGTGTCAATTATCTTAGTGTATCTTTGGAAAATTCTGGATTTAAATTGAGGAAATTCCCAATATAGAAGAAGTAGAATTCCAGATATTTGACATGAAAAAATTGATAATAATACAAGGTATTTAATAATTGTCGCCTTATATTTTCGTTATTTTAAAAAAACTACGTTTATTTTGCAGAATTATGAGTTCGTTTACGAACTGACGTCACTTCTGCTTAAATTCAAAGTACTGATTCTCGAGGCATTAAAAGTAATATGCATTAACATCATTTAGTCATTATTGAGGCTACCAATTTTCAACATCAACATCTTGTTGAGTGCATCTTTGCAATAATCTAGATTTGTACAGCCAAAATTTATGAAATTTATAATAGATTTAAAGTAGATTTGTTGACATCAACTATGTATTTAAAGTTTGATAGTTATACTATTAAATAAGAATTAAATGAAATAAATAAATATGTATCACTCTACATATGTGTCAATTATCTTAGTGTATCTTTCGAAAATTCTGGATTTAAATTTATGAAATTCACAATAGAGAAGTAGTAGAATTCCAGATATTTGACATACAAAAATGATAATTATACAAGGTACTTAGCAATTGTCGCATTATATTTTCGTTATTTTCAAAAAACTACGTTTATTTTGCAGAATTATGAGTTGGTTTACGAACTGACGTCACTTCTGCTTAAATTCAAAGTACTGATTCTCGAGGCATTAAAAGTAATATGCATTACCACCATTAGTCATTATTAAGGCTACTGATTTTCTCGCGAAAATTGTAATTTATTTAAAAATTTCGATTCATTTAACATTAATAGATACATATATTTATAATTAACAACTTAGAGCACACGACTTCTCCTATACTAGTTGCTTTTGGTAGATTATTTGAAAAGCTCACAATTTTTCACACAAATTCCCAATATTCTGCGAAAAGTTATTATTATAGAAGTCGTGTGCTTTCATTATTTAATACTTTTTGGGCAATATAATCATTATTTCATTAAATAATCTGCTCTGCAAAAAAAAAAATTACATTCGTCTTGTCGTAAATCATTAATACGTAAATAGTTATCGATATTTATAATCGTTTGTATTTTATTGTGCCTTTGAGTTTTACTAATAACAATTTTCATGAGATATGAATGAAAAATCAAGTAAATTAATTTGACTGATGTTTTACATAAGCATAATTATAATTTTTATTATATGTAGGAGAAATTTCTTTCAAAAGTTTAGTATTGTAAAGAAATTAGTGGAAAATTTGTACAGCTTCATATTGGAAGTATTAATAATTATGACATTCGTAACATTTCTCGATTGATACGATATCGTAATAGTAATAATAACAGATAATAAAACTGCAAACTTCAGATAGTTGTATCTCTGAAACAAATATTACGTTTTTTTATTATATTGTCCTGTTTAAAAATGTCTTAAATCTCTTATAATTTCGTAGTTTTTTGTTGCTATTTTACGAATTATTGATTTTTATTTCATAATTTATCTGAATTCTCCAAAATTTGCCGAGATTTTTATTAATTTTTATAGATATTTGGGATTTTTAACAGATATTGCAATGACCGGTCTGCGAATTTGAAGAATATTTGTCCCCAATTTATGAATAATTTACAATTTTTCCATTGATTCAATTCCTTAAATAATTTATAATTATTTAGTGCGTTAAGGCTATTTAAGGAATTATGAATTGTCAGTTTTAAAGAAATGAAAATGTATAACAGTTTTTTTTAAATAATGTCCAATTTTAGATTCTTCTGAATTTTGCTAAAACCTCAACATTTTGTATTATTTTTAACTGATATTTTTATTGTATTACTACTATTGTATAATTTCTGAAAAATTTACAATTTTATAGTTTGTGAGATTACATTGGAAAGATTTAAATTTTTAGAGAATTGTAAATTTTCATTATTTTTGTCATATTTTTAATTCTCATTATTTTGTAGGCCAACTTTGTCACAGTTATTAAGATACTTATAATTACGAGACAGATAATTTGTATATTATGTATTCATCAATTTATGAGCCTTAATAGAACATCAACGGTAGTTCTGTATATTTATGGAATTTTCATGTGATATCTGCTTATTTCACAACGTTTTCCTCAATAATAAGAAATGGTATTCATTACGTTAATCCGCATAACTGATTTTTTCTGAAATATGCGAGAACTTAAAGAAATTACAAACTAGCAATAACGAAGATAGTTTGAGAATATGCGGATTAACGTGATGACTGATATTTTCTTATTATTGAAGTAAACGTAACGAAATAAGCAGATATTACATGAAAATGTTTAAATATACAGAACTACCGTCAATGTTCTATCAAAATTCATAAATTTATTCATAACACATAATACATACGCTCAATAATCAATTATGTAACAAGGTTCAAAGCTAAAATTTTCTCTCAGAAAACTATATTTAGAAATTATGGATTTTAAATCTTCATTCAAATTTTAAAAATTCTAAATTCATTAATAATCTTCATTCATTCTAATGAAACATAATTTTAAGTTTATAAGTAATATTCATACCAATTGAAAATTTTAAAGTGAGCTAATGTTTTGACATTATTTAAAACTAAAATCGTTGGTATTAGGTTGGTTTATATAGTGATGCTGCCCACCCAGTGGCGCGTTATGCCTTCATGGGGCCCTGGGCCCCAATTTGAATTTGGGGCCCCCCATGTACAGTGTTAAAAAAAACATCATTTGGGCCCCTCCGGGGTACCCCTGACGTTGGGGGCCCTGGGCATATGTCCAAATTAACCAACTAAAAAGTATGGGTGTGTGCCCACCCATACTTTTTAATGGTTTCAAAATTGCATTGATAGCAACATTTTTGTTTGTGCTGCTATTTATTTTCAAGACAGCAGCGTAGTATAAACTTAGCAGAATATTAAATATAAATATTTGTACATTTGGAAACCATCTCCGTAGACAATTGGAGACCGGTTTTGACTTGGTGGGTCTCATCAGTCCAGTGCATCCAGCAACGAAGATATCTCGGTAGTAATTAATTTCTACAAGAACGTTAATAAGCTTCTCTCACACTCTCAAGCTGACAGACAAGAGTAAGCTGACATGACAAGAGTTTACAATAGTAAATGTCGATTTTGGGCTTGCATAACTAAAACTTGTATAATATAAAATTATTAACTAAACTGGTATTGATAGCAATAGATAGTTAGTAGAATGATAGTTCAAGTAAAGGTATAATATAATTTTAACAATAATAATAATGTAGCTCAATGAAAACGCTATAAATCCTAATATTTCAGCCATAAACTGTGAACATATGTGAGATTTAATAAATCAGCATTTCCAGCGCGATCGCTGACCCATCTCGTTTTAACGTTATTTGCGCCCCCAGCAATTTTAGAGGTGATAAAACCCCCATAGGTTACAGTGCCTAATAAAATTCATGGCAAAACGTACGTAAACATTCGTTGTAAAGGCATTTGTAATAGACCATTAAAACCACACATGAATATTTCATATTGAAAATTGTTTCGACTGCTGCAGCAGTTCACGCAAAAAACTTCTGTTATGAACAGCCAGGCGAACTTTTCTCATTGTGGCCCTAATCCTGCAGCTAAAGAACAAACATTTGCAGACATTCCCGTGTAAATAACGCGTCGCGTTTAGCTTGCATTTACATCGGGGATTACGGAGCCAAGGGGGCTGAAAGGGGGCCCCCGTGTAATCGGGCGAAACGGCGCTAATGTCACTGCTAAATGTTAATAATTTGTAGCCTTCACATTCCCAACATTTTTAAACATGACATTTGTGAGTGTATGCCGCCAGCGCTGCGCCAATGTTGTGTTTACTGAGGACTAAAGCATATTTCGCCTGAAATTCTTGACAACACAAACTACAATGGGGGCAACTTCTCATATGCATACGCAGAAATTAGCTTTTAGAATTTTAGTTACGGTAGGTTTTAATTGTCCATACGTAAATTTCATTAATTATGAAAACAAGTCTACAAACCCGAGCAAAATGGTACAGTGGAGTACACCTGTAGTCCCATCGAGAGCCGAGAGTGACTCATTACTCCATATTCGACATACGTTTCTCATTTCATTTCATTCTATTACATTTGCCATAAACATGCGAACGAGCATGTGCATGTTCGAAAAAAAAACATGAGTCATTGTCAGCTCTCATTGCGTAACCATAGATTCAGAGGCTCTGCACTTTTGCAACATAAAATTAACTAATACATATCTTGCTTGAGGGTAAATAATACATGTCGAGTAAGTCTGATATAAAATATGAACGTGGAAAGTCGTTCTCGTATAATAAGGCAGAAGAAAAGATTTATACGAGGCAAACGTTTCCAGATTCCAGACCTGTCACATGCCGGAGACAAGGGCCAATATTGCCATGAAATCTGAGATCAAGGCCTGTAGCAAAACTACTTGATAGGTAAACGTATATAAATCAGAAGTGATGTATGTCTGACGGTGAAGTTAAACTCGAATAAACACAAATAATGAAAGAGCTGTAAAATTATACTCGTATGTACACAAATGTACAACATTTACGTATCACTAATATATTAAATTCTATATTAATTCCATTTCTACAGAGCATTCAAGAAAGTGTTGTCGACTTTTCCGACGGATACTAATACATGGTACTGTTCAATATGAAAACTAAGTCATCAGTTGTCATTATTTTGTTTCAACTGTTTATAAATGGATTTAAGCTTGACAGTTGATTTGGACGATTTAACCTAATTTACAATTTGACAAGATACAAGGCTACCATTTGCCAAAAGAATTTAAAATTACATCTAACATTATATAAAAGCAGAAAATCCCCGAAATGTAGAAAATACTGAAAATTAAAAAAAAAAAATGTGTACGAGAGGCATTTGAATCGATAACTATTGAAGAAATACAAAACAGTATTCAGAGGTTCCACATCAGGCTTGAACTGTCTGAAGAAAATTTTGGGGGATTGTTTAAATGATTTTCATGATTTTCATGATAAATGACATTTTGTTATTTCAAGTGTCAAAAATAGTTTGTTTTTATTAGCCAACACCCTGTATAAATAAATCAATGATCATATCAAAAATCCCTCTTGTAAACTAAATCCGTGGACATATTGTATATTGAATTCTAGTCTATATAATTCGACAATTAAGAATACAAAATACACATGGTAATTTGAAAATTTGACAAGATACAAGGTTACAAGAGTTCAATCTGTTAGCATTAATTGGAAAAGCGGACACCACTTTCTTGATCCCTCTATGTATTCTGTTCTATATTCAATTTCTATATTCTATATTCAATTTCTATATTCTAATACTAATACTAATTGCAAAAGTGGACAGCACCTTTCTGAACGCTCTATATATTCTATTCTATATTTAATTTCTATACTCTATATTCTATACTCAATTTCTGTATTCTATATTCTATATAATTCGATTATAAAGAATTCGAAATACACATGGTAATTTGACAATTTGACAAGATACAAGGTTACAAGAGTTTCATCTGTTGGCACCAATTGGAAAAGTGGACACAACTTTCTTTAACGCTCTGTATATTCTATTCTACAGTATATCCCCATATTAACTTTACAAAAGGGATTTTTTTTAATTTTTACTTTTGAGTAAAAATGTTATAGGAATTATAATTCCTGCTTGGTCTGAAACTACTAGTACAGTTATTGAAACTTTGATTTATTTATACAGGGTGTTGGCAAAATCAATATTTTGTTTGCAAATATAAACCGATATACTAGTATTTGATATCTGCAATTTAAAAATATCCAATGAGAGATACTTGAGACATATCAATTTAACAAACTAATTTAAGTGTTCTTCCAATGAGGCTCATATTTAAATAAGATATCTGAATAACCACCATATTAATATAAATGTAATTTATTGCTGCTGTAGCGTGATACTGTTATTGGATGAGTGTAATTAAAATTAAATCCAATGGTGGATTCTATAGACATATCATTTTTTGTTTGCAAATATCGAATTTTCGAAGCTTTTTTTGTGCAATTTTCCATACATAATATAGAAATCTCAAAAACTAGCGTATGAATATAAATCGAATTTATTGATAATATAAACCGATATACAAGTATTCGATATCTGCAATTTAATAAATATCCAATGAGAGATACTTGAGATATATCAATTTTTGTTGAAAATATCAAATATTAGAACTAATTTAAGTGTCCCTCCAGTTAGGCTCATATTTAAATAACGATATCTGAATAACCACCGTATCAATATCAATGTAATTTATTGCTGCTATAGCGGGATATACTGTTATTGGATGAGTGTAATTAAAATTAAATCCAATGAGGGATTCTAGAGACATATCATTTTTTGTTTGCAAATATCGAAAATTCGAATCTATTTTCTTTTAATTTTCCATTCACAATATAGGATCTCAAAAACTAGCGTATCAATATAAATGGATTTTTTTTTAATATAAACCGATATACTAGTATTTGATATCTGCAATTTTAAAAATATCCAATGTGAGATACTGGAGATTTATCAATTTTTGATTCAAAATATCAAATATTGGCACTATTTTAACTGTCCCTCCAATGAGGATCATATTTATATAACGATATCTCAAAAACCACCGCATCAATATTAATGCCATTTATTTTTTCTGTAGAGTGATATATTCATATTCAATGGATAGAATTAAATTTAGATCCAATAATGGATTCGTGAGATACATCATTTTTTGTTTGCAAATATTGTATATTAGAACTAATTTAAGTGTTCCTCCAACTAGGCTCATATTTAAATAACGATATCTGAATAACCACCGTATCAATATCAATGTAATTTATTGCTGCTATAGCGTGGTATACTGTTATTAGATCAGTGTAATTAAAATTAAATTCAATGAGCCATTCTAGAGACATTTAATTTTTTGTTTGCAAATATAGAATATTCGAAGCTATTTTTTTCCAATTTTCCATACATAATATAGGAATCTCAAAAACTAGTATATCAATATAAATAGAATTTATTGCTAATATAAACCGATATACAGGTATTGGATATCTGCAATTTAATAAATATCCAATGAAAGATACTTGAGATATATCAATTTTTGTTGAAAATATCAAATATTAGAACTAACTTTAGTGTTCCTCCAATTAGGCTCATATCTAAATAACGATATCTGAATAACCACCGTATCAATATCAATGTAATTTATTGCTGCTACAGCGTGATATACTGTTATTGGATGAGGGTAATTAAAATTAAATCCAATGAAGGATTCTAGAGACATATCATATTATGTTTGCAAATATCGAATATTCGAAGCTATTTTTTGCAATTTTCCATACATAATATAGGAATTTCAAAAACTAGCGTATCAATATATATGGAATTTATTGTTAATATAAACCGATATACTAGTATTACATATCTGCAATTTAATAAATATCCAATGAGAGATACTTGAGATATATCAATTTTTCTTGAAAATATCAAATATTAGAACTAATTCAAGTGTTCCTCCAATTAGGCTCATATTTAAATAACGATATCTGAATAACCACCGTATCAATATCAATGTAATTTATTGCTGCTATAGCGTGATATACTGTTATTGGATGAGTGTAATTAAAATTAAATCCAATGAGGGATTCTAGAGACATATCATTTTTTGTTTGCAAATATCGAATATTCGAAGCAATTTTGATTGCAATTTTCCATACATAATATAGGAATCTCAAAAACTAGCGTATCAATATACATTGAATTTATTGTAAATATAAACCGATATACTTGTATTAGATATCTGCAGCTTAATAAATATCCAATAAGAGATACTTGAGATATATCAATTTTTGTTGAAAATATGAAATATTAGAACTAATTTAAGTGTTCCTCCAATTAGGCTCATATTTAAATAACGATATCTGAATAACCACCGTATCAATATCAATGTAATTTATTGCTGATATAGCGTGATATACTCTTATTATATCAGTATATTTAAAATTAAATCCAATGAGGGATTCTAGAGACATATTAGTTTTTGTTTGCAAATATCGAATATTCGAAGCTATTTTTTGCAATTTTCAATACATAATTTAGGAATCTCAAAAACTAGCGTATCAATATAAATGGAATGTATTGTTAATATAAACCGATATACTGGTATTCGATATCTGCAATTTAATAAATATCCAATGAGAGATACTTGAGATATATCAATTTTTGTTCAAAATATCAAATATTAGAACTAATTTAAGTGTTCCTCCAATTAGGCTCATATTTAAATAACGATATCTGAATAACCACCGTATCAATATCAATGTAATTTATTGCTGCTATAGCGTGATGTACTGTTATTGGATCAGTGTAATTAAAATAAAATCCAATGAGGGATTCTAGAGACATATCATTTTTTGTATGCAAATATCAAATATTCGAAGCTATCTTTTTTGCAATTTTCCATACATAATATAGGAATCTCAAAAACTAGCGTATCAATATAAATGGAATTTATCGATAATATAAACCGATATACTAGTATTCGATATCTGAAATTTAATAAATATCCAATAAGAGATACTTGAGATATATCAATTTTTGATTGAAAATATCAAATATTGGAACTATTTTAACTGTCCCTCCAATGAGGATGATATTTAAATAACGATATCTCAAAAACCACCGCATCAATATTAATGCAATTTATTGTTCCTGTAGAGTGATATACTGGTATTAAATGGATAGAGCTAAATTTAGATCCAATGATCGATTTTTAAGGTATATCAATTTTTGTTTGCAAATATGTATATTCGAACTACTTTATCTGTCCCTCCAATGGGGCTCATAAATAACGATATCTCAAAAATCACCGTACCAATATAAATGAAATTTATTGCTGCTATGGAGTGATATACTGATATTAAATGGATACAGTTAAATTTAGATCCAATGATGGATTCTTGAGATATATTAATTCTTGTTTGCAAATATCGTATATTAGAACGACTTTATCTGTTCCTCCAATGGGGCTCATATTTAAATAACGATATCTCAAAAACCACCGCATCAATATAAATGCAATTTATTGTTTCTGTAGAGCGATATACTGATATTAAATGGATAGAGTTAAATTTGGAAATTTGGAAAAATGATGGATTCATGAGATATATCAATTTTCGTTTGCAAATATCGTATATTAGTACGACTTTATCTGTCCTTCCAATGGGGCTCATAAATAACGATATCTCAAAAATCACCGTACCAATATAAATGAAATGTATTGCTGCTATGGAGTGATATACTGATATTAAATGGATAAAGTTAATTTTATATCCAATGATGGATTCTTGGGATATATCAATATTTGTTTGCAAATATCGTAACTTAGAACGACTTTATCTGTCCCTCCAATGAGGGTGATATTTAAATAACGATATCTCAAAAACCACCGCATCAATAATAATGCAATTTATTGTTTGTGTAGAGTGATATACTGATATTAAATGGATAGAGTTAAATTTAGATCCAATGATGGATTCTTGAGATATATCAATTTTAGTTTGCAAATATCGTATATTAGAACGACTTTATCTGTCCTTCCAATGGGGCTCATATTTAAATAACTATATCTCAAAAATCACTGTACCAATATAAATGTTATTTATTGCTGCTATAGAGTGATATACTGATATTGCACGGGTGTAATTAAATTTAAATCCAATGATAAATTCTTGAGATATATATTTTTTTGTTAAAAATTGTCGAATATTAGGTATTTTTTTGGTGTTTTTGTAATTGTTCTCATACATAAATGGCAGAATCTCGAATACTAATGTATCAAAATGAAGGTAACTTATTACTATTATTGAGTCATATATCTGTATAATGATATATCATGTTGACCGAGTTTACAAGAGGTTCTTTTTTTTAATTTTTACTTTTAAGTAAAAATGTTACAGGAATTATAATTCCTGCATGGTCTGAAACTACCAGTTCATTTATTAAAACTTTGATTTATTTATGCAGGGTATCAAGATTTGAAAATTTTGATTTTGATTTGATTTTGATATTTATTTACTATTTGCAAAAAGAATTTAAAATTACATCTAACTATCTAATTATATAAAATCAAACAATGAAATTGTCTGAATATGTCTGAAATAGTAGTTTCAGACCAAGCAGAAATTTTAATTCCAATAACACTTTTACTTAAGAGTTAAATTTAAAAAAAATCCCTCTTGTAAACTAAATCCGAAGACATACTGTATATTCAATTTCTATATTCTATATTCTATATTCAATACAAGAGTACCATTTGTTGGTAGTAATTGGAAAATCGAACTCGATTTTCTTGATCGCTCTATATATTCTATGCTATATTCAATTTCTATATTCTATATTCTATATTCAATTCCTATATTCTATATTCTATATAATTTGATAATAAAGAATTCGAAATACACATGGAAATTTGGTAATTTGATAAGATACAAGGTTACAAGAGTTCCATGTGTTGCCACCAATTGGAAAAGCGGACACCACTTTCATGAACGCTCTATATATTCTATTCTATATTTAATTTTTATATTCTATATTCTATATAATTCGGTAATAAAGATTTCTAAATACACATGGTAATCAAATCATTTGGCAATCAACTTTGCTCAAGCTTACCTGCTTTCTACTTTAATAATACGTAGGAATTATTATCATTATTATTAAAGGAACTGATTTGTTGTAAATCACACGTAATAACCAACTCGTAGACTGATAATTCTGGCACGTGTCCCCTAATTCGTGATTGCGTTGCTGCTTGATTGAGGATAAATTGGTGAAATTTCACGTATCCAACAAAGAGTCCATGTGTTTGTGGGGTGCTCGACACATATGCACTAAACTTCCGCTGGACGGCCTTTATTGACCTGATGAACTCCAGCCAGGCTTATTGATTTTTGTTATGTGTGTCGTCCCATTGGCTTCAAATTGAGCACTTCATAACCACACGATCGGGCGATTGGAAATTGGATACATGTACTTATATGCAAAGTGTTTGGAATAGTTTGGGATGAGTTGTTTCGGTAGACGTCTGATAATTGAAGGAAACAGCGTTTCGTTTTATCAACTCGGTTTCATGATCTGCCATCTATCTCAATAGTAGAGTTCTCTAAAACTGAAATCATCAAAAATGCACTTCATAACCACATGATCAAGCGAATGGAAATTGGATACATGTACTCATATGCAAAGTGTTTGGAATAGTTTGGGACGAGTTGTTTCGTTACACATCAAAAAATCGAAGAAAACAGCGTTTCGTTTTATCAACTCAGTTTTGTGATCTGCCATCTATTTCAATAGTACAGTTCTCAAAAACTAAAGTTCTCGAAAATTTGAAATGGGCCAACCAAGTTAATGTTTTTGTACGCAAGAAAACAGATCACGAAAATGAGTTGATAAAACGAAACGCTGTTTTCTTGCGTACAAAAACATTAACTTGGTAGGCCCATTTCAAATTTTCAAGAACTTCAGTTTTTGCGAACTGTACTATTGAAATAGATGGAAAATCACGAAAATGAGTTGATAAAACGAAACGCTATCTATTTCAATAGTACAGTTCTCAAAAACTGAAGATCTCGAAAATTTGAAATGGGCCAACCAAGTTAATGTTTTTGTACGCTTAAAGAAAGTCAACTAGATTTTTTAACGACGTAATGAAGATTTCTATATTTTATATAAAATGCTAAAAAAAAATTAATTAAACTAAAATATAATTAACTTCTTGCCAATGATGGATAGATTAGACAATGTTTTGCAACGAATCAAATAAAATATATGTGTATTATTTCAAATTTCAATTCCTCAGGTTTCTAAATCTTCGGTATTAAATGGCCTCTTGGCCAAAATTCAATTTTCCACACTTGAAAAATTTTCGCAGGCATTGTCAATGGTCAAGTTTGGTTTACAATACAGTCAAGAATCATGAAAAATGTGCTCCAAATGCAAGATGAATTTAGTTTTGAATTTATTATTTAGAAGAATTTAGACCGAATTTGGAAGAAATTTCAATTTTCATAAATATTATGATTGGTCTATAACTCTTCAAACAAAAACGTTTTATTGAGCATAAGAGCAAGAAAGCAAAATGGTTGAAATTCTACAAGATAAACCTATTCTACAAGATAAACTTAGTTTCATAATTTCGTTTTGTCCGCTTCAATATTATCTTGTAGAATAGGAGAAACCACAAGCATACCGTATAACAAAAAGAGTACAGAAACAAAATTATAAAACTTAAATCCTCTTGTAGAACAGGATAAACTCAAGCATTCAGTAAGTATAAAAAATAGTACAGAAACAAATTATGAAATTTGGGCCATCTTGTAGAACAGGAAAAACCTAAACATATCTGAAAACATGTCTAGAGAATAAGAACAAGTGATTAGGACTGCATATAATGAAGAATACTATAAAAACACCTAGTAAATAAGATCCAGGAAAATATTTAAAAATATACAGCTTGAAGGATAATTCTGGATCTCTTTGGAAATTTATAATTTCGTTTAATTTTAAAAGAAAATTTGTAGGAAATTATTTCATAATATACAGCTTGATGGATTATTCTGGATCTCTTCTGAAATGTATAATTTCATTTAATTTTAAAAGAAAATTTGTAGGAAATTATTTCAAAATATACAGCTTGTTGGATTATTCTGGATCTCTTTTGCAATTTATAATTTCATTAAATTTTAAAAGAAAATTTGTAGGAAATCATTTCAAAATATACAGCTTGTTGGATTATCCTGGATCTCTTCTGAAATTTTTAATTACTAAAGCATAGCTATATGTTTACCTGATTTTAATACTGAACTAAAGCCGAATAGCTGAATTATTACTAATGAACACTGCACCATTTCTTGCTAAGAATATGCAAGTTTTTGGAGATTTTTATGGAATTATCATAAAATATAATATCGTCTACAATGTAGAGCAGTCATAGGTACTAATTGAAATTTTAATGCGATTCTTAAAATATTGACGGTAATAACTGAAAATTTAAGCTGTAAGCTATACAGATTCAGTATAATTAAAATTTTTAGAGTAATTATCTTAATATTAAAACAAAATCAGAAATAATTGAAATGATTACAAGATTCTTTGAAATATTGATAGAAAGAATTGAATCTAATGTAACCACAAAAATGTTACCAAAAATTAACAGTGATTATTGAAAAAAAATTGAGAATAATCATTAAAATTTTGATTTGAGTTATTAAATACCTAATGGCAGAAAGAACTGAAAAGTAGACAGTAATAATTTTCATTTTGACGCCAAATAAAAGTTGTCAGTAGTCTTTGAAATGCTGACTATAATGATTGATATTTAACTAACAATCGAAAATTTGCCTACAACTTTTGAAATTTAGACTGTAATGAAAAAAATGCAAAGTTGCTGTAATCTTTAAAATTTAGGTAGAATTATAACTATAACAACAATAATTGCAATTTTGATAGTAGGTAATAATTGAAAATTTGATAGTTATCTTCGAAACAGTGATGGTAATATCTGAAAATTTACTAAAAATTGGAAATTGTCCAGTAACCTATAAAATTTTTATATTTCCAGAAATTGGATTTGAAGTTACTAGATTAATGTCATATTGGAGGGCAAAATTATTTGAGCATGTGTTTACAAAAAAACACAAGTTTAGTCTATAAATAAGTTTTACTATTATAGACTAATTATTATAAAAATTGAATCATTTAATTAATGCAATTATAGAAACTATTATCAAATTTTCCACATTTATGCAATACACAATTTTCTATCTGAAAACGGAAAAATTTTAGAACACTATCTTGGAGTTTTATGTGTATATCCCATAAATTTCATAAATTCATTCATATTCATATTCATATTTATCATATATTCATATTTTATCAATATATTCATATTCATATTCATATTCATTCATAAATATCCCAGCCCTAATTATGAATTTTGATTCATTAACTTCTTAGTGTGTAGTTCCAGTAGAATAACACTAATAATGTAGAAAATCGTATCAGAACATTCGACAGAAATCCAAGCAGATTTCAGTGCAAAACAATCTGTAAAATTGTATTTATGAATAAAAAAATTACTTACAAATATTTATCTTCTCCTTCTTCTACTTCTTCTTCTTCTCCTGTTTTTCCTTCTTGTCCTTCTTCTCCGTCTTCTCCATCTTCTCCATCTTCTCCACATTCTATTAGATTTTAGATTTCAGTGCAAAACAATCAGTACAATTGTATTTATGAATAAAAAAATTACTTACAAATATGTATCTTCTCCTTCTTCTACTTCTTCTCCTTCTCCTGTTTCTCCTTCTCCATCTTCTCCACATTCTCCTAGATTCTAGATTTCAGTGCAAAACAATCAGTAAAATTGTATTTAGGAATAAAAAAAAATACTTACAAATATCCTTCTTCTCCTGCTTCTCCTTCTCCTGTTTCTCCATCTTAATATTTATCTTCTCCTTTTTCTACTTCTTCTCCTTCTCCTGTTTCTCCTTCTCCATCTTCTCCACATTCTCCTAGATTCTAGATTTCAGTGCAAAACAATCAGTAAAATTGTATTTATGAATAAAAAAATTACTTACAAATATTTATCTTCTCCTTCTTCTACTTCTTCTTCTTCTCCTGTTTTTCCTTCTTCTTCTTCTCCGTCTTCTCCATCTTCTCCATCTTGTCCACATTCTAGTAGATTCTAGATTTCAGTGCAAAACAATCAGTAAAATTGTATTGATGAATTAAAAAATTCTTACAAATATTTATCTTCCCCTTCTTCTACTTCTTCTCCTTCTCCTGCTTCTCCTTCTCTATCTTCTCCACATTCTCCTAGATTCTAGATTTCAGTGCAAAACAATCAGTAAAATTGTATTTAGGAATTAAAAAAATACTTATAAATATTCTTCTTCTCCTTCTTCTCCTTCTCCTGTTTCTCCATCTTAATATTTGTCTTCGCCTTCATCTACTTCTTCTCCTTCTCCTGTTTCTCCTTCTCCATATTTTCCACATTCTCCTAGATTCTAGATTTCAATGCAAAACAATCAGTAAAATTGTATTTAGGAATTAAAAAAAATACTTACAAATATTCTTCTTCTCCTTCTTTTCCTTCTCCTGTTTCTCCATCTTCTCCATATTCTCCATCTTCTCATCTGATTCTTCTGATTCTTCTTCTTTTTGTGCAGCTCCACTGCTTATCGTTGGCGACTACGTTACTAGATATATTTCTCCTTCTTCTACTTCTTCTCCTTCTCCTGTTTCTCCTTCTCCATCTTCTCCACATTCTCCTAGATTCTAGATTTAAGTGCAAAACAACCAGTAAAATTGTATTTAGGAATAACAAAAATACTTACAAATATTATTCTTCTCCTTCTTCTCCTTCTCCTTCTTCTCCTTCTCCTGTTTCTCCATCTTTTCCATATTCTCCATCTTCTCAATCTTCTCCTTCTGATTCTTCTTCTTTTTGTGGAGTTCCAATGCTTATCGTTGGCGACTACGTTAGTAGATATATTTCTCTTTCTTCTACTTCTTCTCCTTCTCCTGTTTCTCCATCTCCTGTCTCTCCTTCTCCATCTTCTCCACATTCTCCTAGATTCTAGATTTAAGTGCAAAACAGTCGGTAAAATTGTATTTAGGAATAAAAAAAAAACTTACAAATATTCTTCTTCTCCTTCTCCTGTTTCTCCATCTTCTCCATATTCTCCATCTTCTCAATCTTCTCCTTCTGATTCTTCTTCTTTTTGTGCAGCTCCACTGCTTATCGTTGGCGACTACGTTACTAGATAAATTCTGATTTTGGTGAAAATTATCAGTAAAAAAGAATATCATTTGGCCGGACGATAAACTAGTATGAGCGAACCTGATTCCAAGATAATCTATCGTGGTCTATTATTAATATGGTGGCTATTATTTAAGTTTTATTCGTGAATTATTATGTATGCACTATACTGATCCATGTATAGTGCATACATGATAATTCATCAAGTCGTATTTTTGTTAAGTTGATAAGAACCAATTGCATTCGATTTTCGTGAATAAATATCACGTTGCTAATGTGTCATGCCAAGCTAGTTTACGATATGTTCCTTTATTCTTTAGATTTATCGAGAAATATTGACTGATTTCCAGCATCACCTATGAGGTACAATCTGTGAAATGAATACTTGATATGCACCCTCAACTAAAACATTGTTTACTGCAATGTTCTTCAGATGAATGGTTTTCCCTTATAAAGAAAATGCGATATCGCCTGGAGCCCTATTATACTTATTATACTAATGAAAGAGCTGAAGAAAACTTAATTGAGTTCAACAGTGTGAAACTAAAAGCTCAATTGTAATCTACAATGTAATACCAGTACTCAATAAGCTTACATGCAACAGAGAACTCGTTACTGGGCTCAAAAGGACCTCCCATTTGGCCTCAACGAGGAACTCCCAATAACGTTCTACCATGCTGCACCAGAACTCAGTGAGTTATTAGTGTTACAGAGAAATCACAATATGGCTTATCACAAGAACTTACATCAGGTTTAGTGCAAATACGCTGGAAATCATACCCAAATAAAGAATTGCGAGATTCGGAAGGAAGATAATGGATATGAAAATCCATTATTATCAATAAATTACCCATTATAAAAAAATATATGTTTTTCGTATAGAAATCCTTAAAAAAACTGTGAAACACCATGCATCATAGAACAAATATCAAATAGTTTTTATTTATAACCATGATTCTGTGACGGTAATTTGTAATCATTAAATAGTATTTACAGTAATAAATTTATTACAAAATTAAATTGATTAACGGTGCAAATCAAGTATTCAATTCACTGATGCCGTTATCTGTTTATTTTATGCATGAGAGATATCGCCTAGAGCCCTATTATACTCATGTATACTCAAAGAAATTTAGTGGATATCTTAAGTCAAATGAAAAAATGCGAGACTTTGAAAGAAAGTATACGAGGATATGAAAATCCATACTAAACTAGCCTAGCAGAATTGCAAGTAGTTGAAAGAAAATATATTGGATATGAAAATCCATATTCCATACACATGCCCATACATTTATATAAATGGTCACATTGTGATAAAGGAGCCCCAAAGTCTGGGTATTTGAGAAAATCTGATTTTTTTGCACGATTATAATTTACAGCAAAATCTGCGTTTTTTGAAAATTCGGTACTCCAATAAAAATACCTCTCCAAAACTTGATATCGTAGGTATCTTTAACCTCAAGATACATTTCGCAATTACATACATGAATGCAAATTAATTGCATGATATTCAAATTTGTTTGCAGTAATATCTAAGTTGCAGTAGTAAACATGTAAAACACTGAAATTAGTAGAAGTCGTAACATTTTTAGACCGCTGTGAATGTTCTTGACATTGTTGTCTACATTCGGAGCTTTTATAAGACATAGTTTGAACTAGTATTATATACTATGCGTATCAAATTCTTTGGAAAACTTGTTCAAACTGAATTAATTCTATTACAGATTAATCAATTTAGTAGGTGAAACATTGTATATACTCAGTGTGTATTTATGAGCAACTAGAAGAAATTTCTAGTGTGCACATACGTTAGTGGTGTTTTATTCGCAAGTTGTAGCAACTTAAAAATAAAACACCACTAAAATATGTGCAAGAAATTTCTTCGAGTTTTTCATAAATGCACATCGAGTATCGATTGTGTTTTACCTATTAAGGCCCAGTTGTATGATCGTGGTTCAGTTCTAAGGATACCATTGTATTAACAATGGTATCCTAGGTAACTGAACCATGGTCAAGGATGATCCACGATCGTACAACTATGCCTTTGTTGATTAATCTATGATGGAATTAATATAATTCGATTGTAGTTTTCCAACGATTTTAATACACATAGGACACACACTAGTTTACAGTATAGCTTATAAAAGCTCCGAATGTAAGAAGCTAGTCAAGAACTTTTTAGCAGTGCCAAATGAAAGCATTTGTAAGTGGAAAATGCACGCGTAAATATTTGTCGTGGCAAAAATTGCTCATAATTATAAACACTAAAGCTAAGACTGAGCGTGAAGATCTGCCTCAAGGCGAGACTACACATCTCAGCACAATAACTTCGACTCATCTCTGAGCTATCGACAACTTACACCACGGCCAATTTTTTTCGATTTGCGCCTCAATTTTACGCCCCCGCGATTTCGAATGTCGGCCGAAATTATTTTAACGTCTCACCGGATATGGACACCGATTTCCGGAAGTACTATACTTCCCTTCATCCACCCAAAGCTCCGATGCCTACCCGCTTTTAACATACTGCAGCGAATTTTGCTTTGCTGGCACACGAGTTCCATGGGGAACTTGGACGTTTCCAATTTTCAGGGATAAAACTTTCTTTTGGAAAATGCAATCTTTATAATTACAATTGAAACCATATTTTATCTTGGATGTGTATTTCAAACTTTGGAAAAACTGGCGCTCATTAATCATAGACATCAGGCTTTTCCACCTGAATGTCCTGATGTGTGAGATACCATAGAAGAAAACTGGCGCTCATGATTCATAGACACCAGGCCTTTCCACCTGAATGTCCCGAACTAGTGAGATGCCATAGAAGGAAAATTGGCGCTCATGAATCATGGACAGCAGGCTTTTCCACCTGAATGTCCTGATGTAGTGAGATACCATAGAAGAAAACTGGCGCTCATGATTCATAGATACCAGGCTTTTCCACCTGAATATCCAGAACTAGTGAGATACCATAGAAGGAAAATTGGCGCTCATGAATCATGGACAGCAGGCTTTTCCACCTGAATGTCCTGATGTAGTGAGATACCATAGAAGAAAACTGGCGCTCATGATTCATAGATACCAGGCTTTTCCACCTGAATATCCAGAACTAGTGAGATACCATAGAAGGAAAATTGGCGCTCATGAATCATGGACAGCAGGCTTTTCCACCTGAATGTCCTGATGTAGTGAGATACCATAGAAGAAAACTGGCGCTCATGATTCATAGACACCAGGCTTTTCCACCTGAATATCCAGAACTAGTGAGATACCATAGAAGGAAAATTGGCGCTCATGAATCATGGACAGCAGGCTTTTCCACCTGAATGTCCTGATGTAGTGAGATACCATAGAAGAAAACTGGCGCTCATGATTCATAGACACCAGGCTTTTCCACCTGAATATCCAGAACTAGTGAGATACCATAGAAGGAAAATTGGCGTTCATAAATCATGGACAGCAGGCTTTTCCACCTAAATGTCCTGATTTAGTGAGACACCACAGAAGAAAAAGTGGCACTCATGAATCATAGACAGCAGGCTTTTCCACCTGAATGTCTTGATGTATTGAGATACCATAAGAGTGAGAAGACAACTATGACGCTCATAAATAAAGGACAGCAGGCTTTTCCACCTAAATGTCCTGAAGTAGTTGAGACACCATAGAAGTCAGTAGAAAATTATCCATATGTTCAAATACACACTTCGATATATTTTTATGGTTAAAAAATTTAAAAAGACAACACAGACATAAAAAGGAAACGTCCGTAAAGTATCCCCACCGCTTATACCTCATGCGCCATATCAATATCACCGCAATATGCCCATTCTGTAGGGGTCAAGCACGAAGTTGGAGGAATGAAGGGAAATATTTCGTTCCGAAAAGCGAAATCCATTTCCAGTCGGAGACAATAATTCCAGCTGACTATCAAAAACGTGGGGTCGCAGAATTACGGCGCAAAAAGAGTAAAAAGGCAGTGCTGCAGAGATGTGGAAAACTACAAAGTGTGTCTTGGTTGCGATGCTTAGATATCATCGTCACATTGAAACCAATTTACGCGCCAAAATTGGAAACGTTTAGTTTCATTTAAGCCAAACAAAATTATGATTTAATTGGTTACCACGAAAAATATTTAAAAGGAAATAAATATACAGGGTGTCCCGTGATAAAAGCAACACCTTAAATATCTACGAATGCAATTTTGTTTCACGAAATCTGTGTAATGCGTCAGTTTTTAAATAAAAGGAGATAATGTTTGGCAAACAAATGATCTCCAAAATTTTAACCCCCTTCCTGCAGTGGAAGTAAGCCCATATTTTTAAATTGCAGTAAGGGTTGAGTGATGGTTCATTTGAAGGCTTACATCATTTACAATACAATGCTGTATTACTTTATAAAATCTGTCGAGTTCAAAAGTAATACAACGTCGCATTGCATATGTAAGCTTTGAAATGAACTATCACTCGATTGTTACTCCAATTCGAATTGTGCTTACCTCTACTTCGGGAAGAAAGTTAAACATTTTAAGATAATTTGCTTGACAGAAATGTCTCCTTCAATTAAAAATTGACGTATTTTGGCGATTTTGCGAAACAAAATTAGAGTCGAAGATATTTAGGGCGTTTCATTTGTCCCAGGACACCGTGTACATATTGAGCGTTCAGCCAAATTCGACGACAAAGTTGGCGTTGGAAATCTCAAGTCATGTCTGAGCTAAGATCAAATCTGACATGGCAAAATGACGCGTGGGCGTGTGACCTTAGTGTAGACATGACTTGAAATTACCAACGCCAACTTCGCCGTCGATTTTTGTTGAACCCTCGGTATATATTAGGGTGTCTGTTATTTCCAAAATCGCAATTTTTTTTTATAGGACTAGTTAAATGTCTTCTCTTCACGGTAAATAACTATTTTGAATAAAAAAACTCACTGGTAACCGTATTTTCGCGTGCCTGCAGACAAATTAAATTTCCCATTTGATTAACATGGGAAAATCGGCTTTAAACGCTCAATTTTTTTTTTACAAACTGTATGTCTTTATATATGTCAACATACCGCGGCAAAACTTCATAAACCGTGAATTAAATACAACGATTTTTTTGCAACAAGAAAACCTTTACTGGTCGCGAATTATAGGTCTGTTACACTAGAAAAGTTGAAATTTTAGTGTAACAGACCTAAAATTCGCGACCTGAAATGGCTTTTCTTGTTGGAAAAAAGAAAAATTCTCTGTATTCAATACACGGTTTTTGAAGTTTTGCCACGGTATGTTGACATGTATGAAGACCTACAATTTGGAAAAAAAATGAGCGTTTAATGACGATTTTCCCATCCAATGGGAAATTTCATTTGCCTGCAGGCACGCGAAAATACGGTTACCAATGAGTTTAATTTTTTGTTTCAAAACAGTTGTTTACCATGAAAAGAAAACATTTAACTAGTCCTATCAAACAAAAAAAACTCGATTTGGGAAATAACGGACACCCTAATATATATATATATTAAGACTTCTACATGTAATATGCATATATTGGCGCCGAAAAGCCCCAAACAGATTTGATCAATTAATACTGCAATCGATAAAGCAGCATACAAATCAAGAACATAATTCATTTATTTCATCACTGTATTTTGTTGCTAAGCACTAGAAATAAAGTAATTTTGATTGCATTTTATTGTAGCATAGGTGGTGAAAATAAAAATATTGTAATCATGCAGAAAAAACACATTTAGAATGATATGACCATTTATTTATTGTTTGTACGTGTGTATGGTTGTAAAAGCTGAGGATTATGTGCAAAGGACAAATTAAGAATGCGTGGTTTTGGGGGCGAGCATAATTCGGCGGATAGCACGAATTTGAAATATCAAAAATCTAAGAAACAAGCAAAAACCCTAACTTTACGAAGACGTAGTACGAGTCGGCACTGAAAATAAAATATGTCTAAGTACGTATTCGTCTAAAAATGTTTAGTTATTACAGTTGCAGCATATACATGATTTTCAAGCAAGTGCAAAGTTGCAATTTTAATTGAATCGATTTATTATCATTATTGTTCAACGATAATAGATAATTATTAAAGGCGTGTTCTTGCGAATCAAGTTTATTGATCCATTGTAGTAGATCGACAAAACTTGAATGAAAAATATAGTATATGGTTGATCGATAAAAATTAAATGGAACTATAGTATAAAGTTCAACGTCCAACGAACAATAATGGTAATAAATCGATTCAATAAAAATTGTAACTCTGTACTTGCTTGAAAATCATTTCTATGTTGCAACTGTAATATGTATCTATTATCGTTGAACTCATCTATTATCATTATTGTTCAACGATAATAGATACATATTACAGTTGCAGCATAAAAATGATTTTCAAGCAAGTACAGAGTTACAATTTTAATTGAATCGATTTATTGCCATTATTGTTCAACGATACTAGATACTTATTAAAGGCTCCTTCGTATGAATCAAGTTCATTGATACATTGTAGCAGATCGACAAAAGTTGAATGAAAAATATAGTATAAGGTTGATCGATAAAAATTTAATGAAAACTATAGTATAAAGTTCAACGTTCAACGAACAATAATAGTAATAAATCGATTCAATAAAAATTGTAACTCTGTACTTGCTTGAAAATCATTTATATGTTGCAACTGTAATATGTATCTATTATCGTTGAACTCATCTATTATCATTATTGTTCAACGATAATAGATACATATTACAGTTGGAGCATAAAAATGATTTTCAAGCAAGTACAGAGTTACAATTTTAATTGAATCGATTTATTGCCATTATTGTTCAACGATACTAGATACTTATTAAAGGCTCGTTTTAATGAATCAAGTTCATTGATAATTTGTAGCAGATCGACAAAAGTTGAATGAAAAATATAGTACAAGATTGATCGATATAAGTTGAATGATAACTATAGTATAAAGTTGATTAACTCTATTGAAACAAAGGTTCTCATTCATTCAAGTTTTATTGTTCAACTACAGTCGACTGGTTTTATTGATCAACTGCAATCGACTAGTTTTATTGGTCAACTACAATCGACTAATTAACTTGATTTCGATAAACGATTTCGAAAAAATAATTTAAATTTTATGTCGTGCAACTGTTTGATTTTGGCTTGCATTTACAAACATATCCATGCTTAGTTTGCAGAGTGACGTAAGCAACCCCTTGCACCTTCACTTACGATCTTGAAATAATATTGAAGTAAATATATATTTTAGGCGAATGTACAATTTTGACAACAATGGTCCAGCTGTACGATCGTGAATCATCCTTGGTAATGGTTCAATTTCTAAGAATCATTGTATTAACAATTGGTAACTGAACCATGGTCAAGGATGTACCACATTGTATCAATTTCTAAGCATCATTATATTAACAATTATTAACTGAACCATGATCAAGGATGAACTATGATTGTATCAATTTCTAAGAATCATTGTATTAACAATTGGTGACTGCACCACGGTCAAGGATGAACTATGATTGTAACCATGGTCAAGGATGAACTATGATTGTGTCAATTTCTAAGAATCATTGAATTAACAATTGGTAACTGAACCACGGTCAAGGATGAACTATGATTGTAACCATGGTCAAGGATGAACTATGATTGTAACCATGGTCAAGGATGAACTATGATTGTATCAATTTCTAAGAATCATTGTATTAACAATTGGTAATTGAACCATGGTCAAGGATAAACTCGATTGTACAACTGGACCTGAGCGTTACTACGCAGTTATCTACGTACGTTACTTTGCTAAACGCATTGATACTTCAAACACCAAAACACCCAAAACTCCACTTACTTTGCACGCAGAGCGCTGAAGCGTTCTGCATGGGTGCACCGACACGACTGGATCGATATACGCCCGGAGCATCGGTGCTCAACAGTGCACTTTTTTCAATTACAATAAAAACGTCCGGCGATGGAATTTTTCACCTTTTGGATTAGACGGCGGGCAAATGCAGCGCGTGCGAAGGTTATTGTATGCAGAGGAACCGACTTCTGAAAATCAAATCAAAATTTTTATATTATAGTAATACCACCCATAAACTTCTTCAATAGACAAAACAATTTAAATTACACAATTAGAAACTACGGACTATGGTGCAGGTACAAAATAATTTTATACAATAGTAACCACAAAAATGTTAAAATTGACAGTAATCATTAAAATTTTGATAGTAATCAATAATATGTTGATCAGGATAATTAAACATTGAAAGAAAGATATGAAAATTAGATAATAATAACTGAAATTTTGCTGAACATAAGCAAAACAAAAGTAAAGGTTGTAGGGAAGCAGGAGCAGATACAAATAGAAATTGACAACAAAAAACTTGAACAAGTAGAGACATATAAATACCTGGTAGTAGAACTGATCGCAGACGGAAATGAAGAGATGGAAATAAACAGCAGAATAAGAAAAACTCAAAAAATATACCAGGCAATCAAAAACATAATCAGCTGCAAACTTTTGAATTGAAAATTAGATAGTAATAACTGAAATTTTGATAGCAAAGAATGAACACTTTTAAGCAAACTCTGAAATGTTATATAAACTTGGATACTAATTATTCCAGTTTTGTAGCAGTAGGTATTACAACAAAATTTAAAATGGTAGTACGTACATAACTATGAATAATTGATAGTACATTACTGTGAATATTTTTACCCGATTAATAATATTGTGAGAGAAATCATTAGAAATTTGAGAGTAATAAATAATCTTTCAATATTGTAATGGAAAACTGAACATCTTTGAAATTAAAAAACAAAAAACTTGTAATGTTTGGAGTTTGGTACAATTAAGACTTTGGCAAAAATCAGCAATACTAATCGAAAATTTGATCAATTCTTATAACATTGACAGTAATAACAGAAAATTTACAGAAAATTGAAAACTTGGCAGTAAGCTGTAAAATTTCACAGTATAGTTCAAATTTTTACATTGTCGCATATTGCTCAACGTTACGAGTAATAAGTTCAATACTGCAAAAAAAAATATTGAAACTTGACAGCATTCTTGCTGTCAAATGCTGAAATATTGACAGTCAAATTGACAGACAAATAATTGCCATCAAGGCACCAAATAAAAATGTAATTTTTGAAATATTGAAGTTGATGACTGATATATGTCTGAAATTTTTTAAATGTTTTTGTAATATTGTTTAGGTAGATTTACAGAATTATTCTTGTTTAGGTAGATTTAAAACTGTGGCAATAATAATCATAGCAATTTTAGTTGTACTAATTGAGATTTTCATGTAACTCTTGATGGTTGGACATTGGTGGTAATGACCGAAAATTAATGAAACTTTGTCATTAAGATCAGTAAATTTAAGTATGACTTAAACTTTTACAGTGATTGTTGCTTTTCTATTCATATTAGAACTTTTGATATTAAAATTAATGCAGACATAATTAAATATAATAGTAACAACAAAAAAGTTATTATAATTGAAAGTAATTATAAAATTTTTGATGATAATTACTAAAATTAAACTAGAGCAATTAAATACGTATCGACAGAAGAAGACAGAAGCAGAAAGAATTGAAAATTAGTCGCAATTTCATTTTGACGCCAAATAATAACTTGTCAGTGATTTGGAATGAATCTTGATCTATTGATCTTATTACTTATAACTATAATGTTTTACATTATACTAACAATTGAAAATTTGGCTACAAACTTTTTTGATTAAAATTGTACTAAAAATTGCCAGTAATCTTTGGCAACTTTAGCAATAATAATTGCAAATTTGGCGGTAATAATTGGAAATTTGACGGTAATCTTTCAAACATTGACGGTGATATTTGAAAATTGACTGAAAACTGGAAATTTTCTAAAAGATTCTGAAATTATTATCTCCCGAAATTGGAATAAAAGTTACCACATTAATGCCATCTTGAATGCCATTTTGAATAAATCTTGATCTATAGAAATGACTATAATGATTGACATTTTACTAAAAATTGAAAATTTTCCTGTAGACTATAAAATTTTTATATCTCCAGAAATTGGATTTAAGGTTACCACATTAATATCATTTTAAATTCCATCTTAAATGAATCTTAATCTATTGAAATTTTGACTATAATGATTGACATTTTAGTAAAAATTGAAACTTTGGCTACAATTTTAAACTTTTTGACTGGAAAGGCTAAAATTTTACTAAAAATTGCATGTAATCATTGGCAACTTTAGCAATAATAATTGCAAGTTTGACGGTAGTAATTGTAAATTTGACAGTAATTTTTGAAACAGTGATGGTGATATCTGAAAAAGTACTGAAAACTGGAAATTTTTGAGTAGACTATATCATTTTCATATCTTCAGAAATTGGATTAGAGGTTACCATATGAATGCCATCTTGAATTAATCTTGTTCTATTGAAATTTTGACTAAAATGATTCACATTTTAGTGGAAATTGAAAAATTTTCTACAAGTTTTCAATTTTGGCAGTAATGACTAAAATTTTACTAAAACTTGCAAATTTGGCAACTTTAGCAATTACTAATTGTAAGTTTGGCGGTAATAATTTGGAAATTTGACAGTAATCTTTGAAACAGTGACAGAGATATCTGAAAAAGTACTGAAAACTGGAAATTTTTGAGTAGACTTAACATTTTCATATCTTCAGAAATTGGATTAAAGGTTAGTATATGAATGCCATCTTGAATCAATCTTGATCTATTGAAATTTTTACTATAATGATTGACATTTTACCAGGAATAAAAAATTGGCTACAATTTAAAATATTTTTACTGTAATGACTAATATTTTACTAAAACTTACAAATTTGCCTGTAATCTTTGGCAACTTTAGCAATTACTTATTGTAAGTCTGGCGGTAATAATTTGGAAATTTGACAGTAATCTTTGAAACAGTGACAGAGATATCTGAAAAAGTACTGAAAACTGGAAATTTTTGAGTAGACTATAACATTTTCATGTCTTCAGAAATTGGATTAAAGGTTACAATATGAATGCCATCTTGAATCAATATTGATCTATTGAACTTTTGACTATAATGATTGACATTTTACTAAGAATAAGAAATTTGGCTTCAACTTAAAATATTTTTTCTATAATGTTTAAAATTTTACTAAAACTTGCAAATTTCCCTGTAACTTTGGCAACTTTAGCAATTAATAATTGTAAGTTTGGCTGTAATAATTTGGAAATTTGACACAAATCTTTCAACAGTGATGGAGATATCTGAAAATGTACTGAAAACTGGGCATTTTCCAGTAGACTATAAAATTTTATAATCTCCAGAAATGGGATTAAAGGTTACCACATTAATGCCATCTTGAATGCCATCTTGAATGAATCTTGATCATTTGACATTTTGACTATAATGTATATTGCTACTACAATTTTACTAAAAATTGAAAATTTGGCTACAACTTTAAAAAAATTGGGTGTAATGATTAAAATTTTACTAAAAATTGCAAAGTTGCCTGTAATCTTTGGCAACATTATCGATAATAATTGCAAGTTTGTGGTAATAATTGGAAATTTCACAGTAATTTTTGAAAAAGTGGCGGTAATATCTGAAAATTTACTGCAAACTGGAAATTTTACAGTAGACTATAACATTTTTATATCTCCAGAAATTGGATTAAATGTAACCCCATTAATGCCATCTTAAATGCCATCTTGTATCAATCTTGATCTATTGCAATGTTGACTATAATGATTGACATTTTACTAAAAATTGAAAATTTGGCTTCAACTTAAAAAAAATGACTGTAATGACTAAAACTTGCAAAGTTGCCTGTAATCTTTGGCAACTTTAGCAATAATAATTGCAAGTTTGGCGGTAAAAATTTGGAAATTTGACAGTAATCTTTGGAACAGTGACGGTGATATCTGAAAATTTACTGAAAACTGGAAATTTTCCAGTAGACTACAACATTTTTATATCTCCAGAAATTGGATTTAAGGTTACCACATTAATATCATCTCAAATGCTATCTTGAATGAATCTTGATCTATTGAAATTTTGACTATAATGATTAACATTTTATTAAAAATTGAAAATTTGGCTACATGTTAAAAAAATTGACTGTAATGACTAAAACTTTACTAAAACTTGCAAAGCTGCCTGTAATCTTTGCCAACTTTAACAATATTAATTACAAGTTTGGCGGTAATAATTTGGAAATTTGACAGTAATCTTTGAAACAGTGACGGTGATATCTGAAAATTTACTGAAAACTGGAAAATTTCCAGTAGACTATAACATTTTCATATCTCCAGAAATTGGATTAAAGGTTACCACATTAATGCCTTCTTGAATGAATCTTGATCTATTGAAATTTTGACCACTATGATTGACATTTTACTAAAAATTAAAAATTTGGCTATAACCTTCAAAATTTAGACTGTAATCACTAAAATTTTACTGAAAATTGCAAAATTGCCTGTAATCTTTGGCAATTTTAGCAATAATAAATGCAAGTTTGGCGGTAATAATTTAGAAATTTGGCAGTAAACTTTGATACAGTGACGGCAACATCTGAAAATTACAAAGTTGCCTGTAATCTTTGGCAATTTTAGCAATAATAAATGCAAGTTTGGCGGTAATAATTTAGAAATTTGGCAGTAAACTTTGATACAGTGACGGCAACATCTGAAAATTACAAAGTTGCCTGTAATCTTTGGCAATTTAAGCAATAATAATTGCAAGTTTGGCGGTAATAATTTGGAAATGTGACAGTAATCTTTGAAACAGTAACGGTAATATCTGAAAATTTACTAAACATTGGAAATTTTCCTGTAGACTATAAATTTTTTATATCTCCAGAAATTGGATTAAAGTTTACTTAATGCCATCTTGAATGAATCTTGATCTACTGAAATGTTGACTGTATTGATTGACATTTTACTAAAAATTGAATATTTAGCTACAACCTTAAAAATTTAGACTGTAATGACAAAAATTTTACTTAAAATTGCAAAGGTGCCTGTAATCTTTGGCAACTTTAGCAATAATAATTGCAAATTTGACGGTAATAATTGGAAATTTGACGGTAATCTTTGAAACATTGACGGTGATATTTGAAAATTGACTGAAACCTGGACATTTTCCAATAGATAATAATTTTTTTATATCTCCAGAATTTGGATTAAATGTTACTACATTAATGCCACCTTCAATGGATCTTGATCTATTGAAATTTTGACTATAATGATTGACATTTTACTAAATATTTGGCTAGAACTTAAAAGGTTTTGACTGTAATTACTAAAATTTTACTAAAACTTGCAAAGTTGCCTGTGATCTTTGACAACATTATCAATAATAATTGCAGGTTTAGCGGTAATAGTTGGAAATTGGATAGTTATCTTTGAAACGGTGACGCAGATATCTGAAAATGTATTGAAAACTGGAATTTTCCAGTAGACTATAAAATTTGTTTATCTCCAGTACTTGGATTAGAAGTTACCACATTAATGCCATTTTGAATGCCATCTTAAAGAACCTTTATCTTATGAAATTTTGACTGTAATGATTGACGTTTTACTAAAAATTTGGCTACAACTTTCAAATATTTGGCTGTAATAATTAAAATTATACTAAAAATTTCGAAGTTGCATGTTAACTTTGGCAAATTTAGCAATAATAAATGCAAGTTTGGCGATAATAATTGGAAATTTAATGGTAATCTTTGAAGCAGTGACACTGATATCTGAAATTTTCCACTATAACATTTTTGATATCTCCAGATATTGTATTAAAAGTTATTACATTAATGTAATATTTCTGTGCAAAATTGTTCTTAGGTGATAAACACAATTTTCTACAAATAAAATTTTCCAAACTTATTCAAAACACAATTTTCTATCAGAAAATGGATAAACTTGAGAACACACTATCTTTACATTTCAAAAGCTACGAATTTTTTAACACTTTAATAGTACAAGTGAGTATTTGTAATGCATTTGTATACAATGCAATACCTAATTGATATGCATGTTTTGAAAATTATCGTTCTTGAATATTTTTTGTAAACGAATGAGCAGCACTGTAGCATATCATGAAATTACTTTAATAATAACTGAATTTTTATAAACATTTCAGCAGTTTCGATCAGATAATCAGAAATTTGTGTGGTGTTATTGGCAGTCACTGGTTTTATTTTTGTAGAATCCCTGGGTTATTAGCATGGCTTATTTATTTATTATTCTAAGTGTACTCATTGGATTATCGCTTAAATGGTTGTATAAGAAAAGTGTTAATGCAGAATTTTTCTAATTACAGCACAAACAAATGAAACGGCATCAAATTTAGTTACTGTATTTATTGGCTATTGATCCGTTTTCTTTCCAAATTTGAGGGAACAAACGAACTCTTTGAAATGGACATAAAATAAGTTTTTCGGGACAATTTAATTAGGAAACTAATTATAATTCAGCGGATCTGCCAATGAATTACAGGAATGTTTACCGCCGAGTAGAAAGTTCGCAACGTTTCAATTAAAAGTTTGTGTTAATTAACACGAAGTTGAGATACCAATCGAAATTCTTCGGGTTATAAGTATATACCTACTAAGGAGTGATTATTTGTGCCAGAAATAGATTAGATCATAATGACGACTAGTAATAAAAAATCGTTGCCAAACTGATTGGGCGATGATTTGTAACATCCTCATTGCCACCTTTCTTACGAAGAGGAATAATGATAGACCGTTTAAACTGTTTCAGAAAAATACCAAACTGACGTGAATTTTTTAAAATGTAAGTTAAATGTTTTATAATGGTATGCAATATTATTTAATGATAGTCAGTATATTATTATGTCCATAGTTGTTTGTGTTTATTAGTTCTATTGCAATATATGTTTCTTCCTATTTAGTGTCTTCGTATAGGTAGGTAGAGTTTTTACGTGCTTTTATGTTACAGTCAAATTTTACATTTGGCAGCCTATTTAGTTATTAAGGTGCATTATTAGAGAGAAATAGTTGATAGATATTTTTGTTGGCGACATTCTTTACGATCTCCTTACAGAACGCCCGGAAACGATTAAGGTTGGTATGAGCTTTCATCCATTATCGCGCAATTATCAACTTATAATGAATGGAGTGTGGATATAATTGTGTCACGCTGTTATGATACTGTTCGTAAGTTCGTAATAGTTTATGACAATCATAATGTCTAATCGATTTTCATTGAAAGAACATAATTGAATCTCATTTGTATTAATAATATTCGTCAGTTCATAATGTCCTATTTAAACAGTTTTAGGTCTTATCCAATATTGTATTCACTTCAAATTTGTGAAGAATTACATCGAGAAATGTTTTATTGGTAATTTTGTATACTAATTTAACTGGCCTTTAAAATCTTTGCAAAACTTTTATAGTTATTCTGCTATTGCCGAATTTTATGATTATTCTTAATTCCTCGTAGCTATAAATTCACCAAATACACAATAATCGTGGGACGTTCGTTCCTTGCATTGCTTTTATTACACCGGTACGCGGATCAGGCCTCCCCCAACCATGGAATTGCCACCCACGCCGCCCCTGTACCGGTTTTATCAATATTTACAGGGCACAGTAGCTGCTGCTCGTCCCACTCGTTGCATAACAATGAAAACATAAGAAAGTTAGCTGTTAATTTCTGACCTAGAAATGTGAATCGATAGCGGACCGCACTAGTCTCTAGGATTCGGAAACCCTTGCAAATCTTCACAAATCCACCATCAAAATCTTGGAAGAAAACTAAACATGGATTCTCTTTGAAATACTCGTATACTCTTTGTTAATCGAGAATTACATGTAATAATAACAAAAATTAATAAAAACGTAGTTTTATTTTGTTTTACAAATCTCTCATTTGCTGCACCAATGTTATATGTCAAAAATCGTGATTTTCTAGGGCACGCATTTGAAGTTTCAGCCCAAGCTTTGAGCTTTTAAATTCAAAACTCTTCCCCACTTTTGCTTGTGGCGTAATTTCTGTTGACACCTCTGGGCCATTTTTCGAACCTGAAATATGTCACTTTACCAGTTAAAAGTACACTGAATTTTCATTATTCGTGGATAAATATATCAAAATTATTTTTCAAAATTCAAAAAAGAATTTTAAGTTATCACATTATTGCAGCAATGTATGTACTAGTTTAACTTTTGGTTTAGTTTAGTTTTTTTTTTGCTTTATTTTGTTTCAATGTATCGTCTAATGACGTGCATGTGTTTTAAGAGATAATTTTTTGGATTATTTCAAGATATAAAGTTCATTGAAACGAATGTTCCAAACGTCGTTTTCGATATTGAGAATGTCGGCCACAAATTGTTATACCTTAGTTTTATATTGAGCCTTTGTAGCCTTTTTGATAAAAATTACAATATACAATCATTCTGAACAACTTGATGTAATTACTTTTTTCGATAAAAGTTCCTACTATAATTTTTCAATTTATATTTCATCGGACAGATTAAATTTAATTACGAGTTTATTTTAAGTAGATATGCTCATTTTTAAAAGTAAAAATTGATAACAACTTAAATGCTATGAGAAAACAAATCAAAAAGATAAAGACGTATCTATATTAAAGGTATATTAAGATATTTCTAGGTATTTATGGTGCAGCTTAGAAATTATTTGACCCTCGTAGATATAGAAATAAATAGAAAAACATTATAATAATAATAATTATTATTATTATTAGCAGAAAGCTACATACATATTCCAAAATATAAATACAAATTAAATAAATAACGACAAAAAATAAAAATTAAACATAAATAGCAAAATATACCGAGAATTTCACTTATACTACTTAACTTTTTACTTTACTACTTAATTTAACTTTCGAGTATTGTTGGAACTTCTATAATAGTAAAATTCTAAATTACATTGTAATTCTAAATGCAATTCTTTGTACTGGTAACATGTTTTATTTCATTAATAGATATTATTTCCGAAAAAAATGTTCTCGAATAATTCGTTTTTGAAGTTTTTTTTCGAAAAAATGAAGTTTCGTAGATTTAGTTTTTCAAAAATTTATCTGAATTGTCGAAATACGACTAATAGCAACAATTACGTTCTCCACATATTGAGATGTATGAAAAACTATATACAAATTAATCTGAACAGCATATTTTTTCTTTTGCTTTCAATTTTGTTTCACATAATAGGTACTATGTTTTATTTCATTTTTAGACATTATTTCCGAACTAAATGTTCTCGAATAATTCGTTTTTGAAGAGTTTTCTTTCGAAAAAATTAAGTTTCGTAGATTTAGTTTTCCAAAAATTTATCTGAATCATCGAAATACGAGTAATAGCGACAATGACGTTCTCCACATATTGAGATGTATGAAAAACTATATTCAAATTAATCTGAACAGCATATTTTTTCGTTTGCTTTCCCATTTTACCAATTGTGTTTCACATAACAGGTACTATGTTTTATTTCATTTTCAGACATTATTTCCTAACTAAATGTTCTCGAATAATTTGTTTTTGAAGAGTTTTCTTTCGAAAAAATGAAGTTTCGTAGATTTAGTTTTCCAAAAATTTATCTGAGTCGTCGAAATACGAGTAATAGCAACAATGACGTTCTCCACATATTAAGATGTATGAAAAATTATATACAAATTAATCTGAACCGCATATTTTTTCTTTTATTAATATTTATCAAATGTTAAGAGGTTATACGTAAAATTAGATTTTGCTAAATCATTTTCACCTTGCATAAAGTGCTTTTGTCATATTTATATGATATATTGCATATAAGTATGGGAAAAGCATTTAGTATAAAGTGAAAGTATTCGACAAAAGAGGAATGTGCTTTGAAATATAACTCTTGATATTTGATACTCTTAATAGTCATATGAGAAATTGTGAAACACAACTGTGACAATTATGAAACTGTGAAATAGTGCAATTGTGAAAAACATGAAAAACAAATGAACAAAAAAACAGTATACATCTTTTCAACTTGAACTTGGCACTAATCACAGTCAAGTTGGCATTAATCATCATCAGTTTGGCATTAATCAAAATCATGTTGGCATTAAACAATGACAACATTAATTTGTTTAATGCCAACATGGTTTTGATTAATGCCAAATTGATACTGATTAATACCAACTTCAATGTGATTATTACCAAGTTGAAGTTGAAAAGGTATACCTAGTTTAATACTAGAGAAACTGTTACAATAATAAGATTATGTTTAACCTATGCCAATCTATAATTGATTTCAAAATTTATTATAGTTTTAGGATATTCTCTGGCACATTCAGATAAATTGTTTATCCTTTCTGAACGTTTGGTGTTGTTTTTCAGACATTTTATTTTTTTACTGTGAAAAATTACATATTTCTCTAAGTTTATAGAATTATTAAAATAATCACTAGAATTAAATTCAAATCAACCAAGTTATTGTTATAGTAGTTTTATTATTATAATAAGCATATTAATATAACTATTTTTGTCAGGTTAGATCAGGTAACAAAACATAACCTCAAGTTAAACTACTCTGAAATGACATAAATTTTAATAGATAATTGTGTAATATTATATACTATTATTAGGTATTATTGTAACTAAATTGAAACTATGTGTGGATACTACTTGGTGAAACATTATGATTAGGTTAAATCAAACACTTGGTTAAAGTTTCACTGTATTGATAGAATAAACCTCTACAATTGTTTCGGCCTCACGACCATTCTCAAGAGTACAGAGATACTAAAACATGGATACTTTTAGTATCTCTGTACTCTTGAGAATGGTCGTGAGGCCGAAACAATTGTAGAGGTTTATTCTATGAATACAGTGAAACTTTAACCAAGTGTTTGATTTAACCTATTATTGTAACGTTTAAGGTATATTTAGGTCAGGTTAGGTTAGGTTAGATGAATATATATCAGTCATATATACCAACTTGTATACCTACACAAAGTATGCCATTATTTTATTTTTAATGTTACTCAATATATGATGCAAGATCTCGCAATAAGATAAATGAAAAATATAAATTATAAAAAGAATTACGAAACTGTGAAATAGCGAAATTGTGAAAAAGAGCACAAAAAAAATGAAAAAAAAACAGTATAGTTTATCCCTAGAGAAACTGTTACAATAATAACATTTTCTTTAACCTATGCCAATCTATGGAATAATTTCAGAATTTATTATAGTTTTAGGACATACTCTGGCACTATCAGACATATTGTGTATCGTCTCTGAACTTTTCGTGTTGTTTTTCAGACGTTTCATTTTTTTGCTGTGAAAAATTTCAATTTTCCCTAAGTTTATAGAATTATTAAAGTAATCACTAGAATTCAATTCAAATCAACCAACTTATTATTATAGTAGTTTTATTATTAAAATTAACTCATTAATATAAATATTTCTACCAGGTTAGATCAGGTCTAACAAAACATAACCTCAAGTTAAACTTCTCTGAACTGACATAAATTTTAATTGATTATTTTGTAATGTTAGGTACTATTATCATATATTATTATAATTTACAAAGTATGTCTACGTTAGGTTAGGTTAGGTTAGATAAATATATATCGGTCATACTCCAGTTGAGATACTCCATACTCTATACCAACTCAGTTGCCATCCTCGAGTGGGTGCTATTGAGCTTGATCACTATTTTTGTGATACCTTGTATAAAGCAGATAAGATTAATAATTTTGCTTAAGATCTTCATTACATAACTCCTTGAAAACTGATTCTACATTCAATAAACTTTTTCACGTTTTTATGATAATATATTAGTTATGCAATCAATTTTTTTATTATCTTTCACAATTTTAAACACTTTCATATAAAAAAAAAAATGATGATAAGAATAAATACTTATTTCCTTTCATCATTTTTTTTCCAAGACTTGAAACATAACTGAAATATTATTTCAAAGAGTTTCACAAACATGTACATACAGATATAGTCTATATCTGTATGCATAAGATGTCACTTTTGTCACAAGAGATAATATGTCACTTTTATCTTTCACAATTTTAAACACTTTGATAGAAAGCAAAAATGATAATGAGAATAAATACTAATTTCCTTTCATATTTTTTTTTCTAAGACTTGAACCATAACTGAAAAATTATTTCAAAGAGTTTCACAAACATGTACATACAGATATAGTCTATATCTGTATGTATAAGAAGTCACTTTTGTCACAAGAGATAAGATGTCACTTTTCACATACAACCGAAATCCCACCCACTGATGGAATTGGACCAATGAGAATGCAACCCAAAATCGCGGCAGCTGTTGAGCCACAAAGCCATAAGCCATTTTTTTTTCTTTGATCCCTAAGTGCTTTAGAATAAATAAGCGCATTACTCACTTTAAGTTCACTATCGTATCATAATAAACTAGGATGTTCCAAGAGGTACATTTGCATTTCTGTTTCCCAGTCCGACAGAACAGAGGAGGGACTTCAGTTTTATGTGAAAAGTGCAATCTTATCTGGCAAGGACTAGAGTCATTCTGAAACAACTATTTATATATGATTCAGATAAGTCCAGAAATATACAACATTCAGATGCACACAACAGAAAGGGACAACATTCTTGTATATTTCTAGATTTATTTGAATAAAAAAAAAATTACGTACACTAATCAGATTTTGAACAGCTGATATGTATGTATAATTGATTATGGCCTATTTCATTCGATATATCTCTTATATAATTTTTCTTGGTATGTCCATTGTCAATAATAAAGCTACTAAGAAGATAAGTATATGATTACAGCATCAATGATGACATGCATAAGGATGTTCCAAGGGTACATTTGCATTTCTGTTTCCCAGTCCGGCAGAACCCTAGAGGAACTTCAGTTTTATGTGAAAAGTGAAATCTTATCTGGCATGGACTAGAGTTATTCTGAAACAACTTTTTATATATGATTTAGATAAGTCCAGAAATATACAACATTTAGATACATACAACAGAAAGTAACAACATTCTTGTATATTTCTAGACTTATTTGAATTAAAAAAAAATTACGTACACCAATCAGATTTTCAACAGCTCATATGTATATACAATTGATTATAGCATATTCAATTCTATATATCTCTTATATAATTTTTCTTGGTATGTCCACTGTCAATAATAAAGTTATTAAGAAGATTAATATATGATTAAAGCATAAATTACGTACTTAACTATTAATCTTGAGGGTAATCTATTATTATTTTGTCTATGATTCATAAATAATACATTAATTATGTACGTATTTATGGTATTTATAACATAATGCCCTTCATAATTTACCGGTGTTTTATGAATTATAAAACAGAGAACTGTCATCAGAATAATGCTTTGCTATGAAATCAAGTCATCATTACATGTGTTTTCTAAGGCCGTTGCTAATGTGCTTTGTTAACTGTTTGTCATTGTTTTCTAAATCGCCATTTAAAAAATGAACAAATTTTGAATTTCCGTCAATCAAGTCATCATTTTACGTCATTCGATGCTAAGGCAGTTGCTAACGATTGTTTGCTGTTTCGTTGATTTCTAATATGCCATTACTAGAATCAACAAGTTTGAATTTGCAAAGATTAATTATATGTTTCACCGGTGTTTTAAGATTATTAAACAGAGGACTGTCATCAGAACAATGCTTTACTATGATATTTAGTCATCGTCCGATGTGGTCACTAAGGACGTTGCTAATGTTTGTGGACTATTTCATTGTTTTCGAAAATGCCATTTCAAAAATCAACAATTTTGGATTTCCGGCTATCAAGCCATCATTCTTTGGCAGTTGCTAACGATTTTTTCGTTGCTTTCTGAAACGTCATTTCAAAAATCAACAATTTTGGATATCCGGCAATCACGTCATCATTCTATGTGGTTGCTAAGACAGTTGCTAACGATTATTGACTGTTCGTTGTTTTCTAAAACGCCATTACTAAAATCAACAACTTTGAATTTCCAAAGATTAATATGTGTTTGTCCAGTTTCACCGGTGTTTCACCGATGACAGTTCTGTGTTTTATGAATTATAAACCACAGAACTGTCATCAGAACAATGCTTGACTATGAAATCAAGTCATCATTCTATGTGGTTGCTAAAGCCATTGCTAATGTTTGTGGACAATTTCATTGTTTTATAAAATGCCATTTCAAAAATCAACAATTTTGGATTTCTGGCAATCAACCCATCATTCTATATGGTTACTAAGGCAGTTGCTAACGATTTTTTCGTTGCTTTCTGAAACGTCATTTCAAAAATCAACAATTTTGGATATCCGGTAATCACATCATCATTCTATGTGGTTGCTAAGACAGTTGCTAACGATTGTTGACTGTTCGTTGTTTTCTAAAACGCCATTACTAAAATCAACAACTTTGAATTTCCAAAGATTAATAATGTGTTTGTCCAGTTTCACCGATGTTTCACCGATGACAGTTCTGTGTTTTATGAATTATAAAACACAGAACTGTCATCAGAACAATGCTTGACTATGAAATCAAGTCATCATTCTATGTAGTTGCTAAGGCCATTGCTAATGTTTGTGGACTATTTAATTGTTTTCTAAAATGCCATTTCAAAAATCAACAATTATGGAGTTCCGTCAATCACGTCTTCATTCTATGTGGTTGCTAAGGCAGTTGCTAACTATTGTTTCATTGTCTTCTACAACACCATTTTTAAAATTTACAATTTTAAATTTCCAAAGATTAATAATGTGTTTGTCTAGTTTCACCGATGATTTAAGAATTATAAAATAGAGGACTATCATCAGAACAATGCTTTACTATGATTTCTAGTCATCATTCTATGTGGTTGCTAATGTTTGTGGACTATTTCAATGATTTTATGTTCAAGTCTAATAGGTCAATTTGTCTAAATGTAAATAATAGTAAGTCATCAATGGCAAAACAAAGGCAAAATGGATCAAACGAATAAAACGAGATACAAAATTCCATAAAGATTTTCTATTCTTAATGGTCCAGATTTATAAATAATTTCGAGACACAAAATTCCATAAAGATGAAGAAGTCGTAACGTCACAAATTTATAACCTATTTTTATTTCAGAGACAAATAAATCAACTTTAGGAAACTTGATCTGCACAAAAAAAGCCTGACTCTACTTTGCACAGGTCGGGGATCAAACGCGAGCAGTTCCGGGAGTGCTTCCGGTGCATTTTTAATAAAACTTCCGGCTATAAATCTTCTCTGCACGCGGGCAGTCGGTAGAAATTGGGGGGGTGGGGGGAGCTAACGCGGATTCAGTTATAAAGGGATGAATCTGAACCGCCGAACAACAAAGCAGCAAATCGTAAATTCCTCTTAAGGGTTTTACGCAACACTCGACGGATCGTCGAAGGGGAATTGTAAGCAGGGGCTGGGATTATGTGTGGTAGCAGGCGTGATGCAGTATTTGCTGAGATTTTTATTTTTATTCACTGTGCAGTGCTTTGAAGATTTAAACACTTGGCTTGAGTTGTTTTTATGTTAAATTTATACAAAAGCAAGTTAAATTAGGATAGTCATGGAAACACAAGAATTTTGAAATATATGTGGTAAACGTTAATTTGGGCCGTGTCATGTTAGGTTAAAAACTTGGAAGCTGACTTAGGCAATCAGTGATTATTTAAGCTAAGATAAGATGAATTAACATGATGATTACTGATCATCATGTTAACTAATGTTTTCTTTGCTTAAACACACGCCGAAATAAGTTAGGATACATAAGTTGCTTACGTAAGATAACATTAGTTGAGATGTCAAGATAACATGATGATTGGTAATCATCATGCTCGAAAGTTGAAATACAAGAATCCTGAATTACAGCAGGAAAGATTAGCTTCGGTGATGTCATGTTTTACCTAAATTATCTTCTTCTTGGAAGATAACAATCAATGACTATTTAAGCTAAGATAAGTTGAATTAACATGATGATTACTGATCATCATGTTAACTAATGTTATGTAAGCTTAAACACACGGCAAAATAAGTTAGGCTACATAAGTTGGTTACATAAGATAACATTGGTTGAAATGCCAAGATAATAAGATGATTGGTAATCATCATGCTCGATAGTTGAAGTACAAGACTCCTGAATTACATCAGGAAAAATTAGCTTCGGTCATGTCATGTATTACCTAAATTATCTTCTTCTTGGAAGATAATTTAGGTAATCATCTTCTACTTGGAAGATGATTGAGGTAATCATATTCTACTTGGAAGATGATTTAGGTAATCAAATATTGTTTAGATTTAGACTAAGATAAGAAGAATTATCATGATGATTACTAATCATCATGTGAACTAACGATATTTAGCTTAATCACACGGCAACATAAGATATGCTAATTTCGATTTCTTGAGTTACATTTGGAAGGTGATGATTTGAATTTATGTTAACTTCGGTTATGTTATTTTAGTTTTGGTTAAACATGTCTGGTTTATTGTAATACCCATTTATTATTTTTACGACGAAACATAAATTTTACGAGTTCATAGAAAATGTCGATAGAGCGCTAAATAATCCAATCTTCAAACGGAGACTTATTGCAGCTTAATGAACTCCAGATGGCCAAATAGTTTACTGTGAACCGTAAAAAGGTCTGGAAACTTGTCGGTCTTAATAAAACTTTGTATCGCGGGATTATTTCCTTGATAAAGAGCAGCGTTAGTGGCAACTGCCCACTGCTGGCCGTTGAATGTGTGCACTTTAATAAAGCCTGGCATTACCAATCGGCTATAAATTTTATGACAACTATCAAAGCCTTGCGGAAGCGACGAGGCGTTGTGAATTTTAAGCGCACCTAAATGAATTGCCTCTACGTGAGCCCTTTTAATTCAAAATAGTTTGCACCGACGGAATAACAATTCACGCCTGCTTAACGGCAAAACAAAAAGTGTAACACTTAATTGAAGCGCAACAGTGCTTCATTCTTTGATCGTGATGAAGCTGAGGGATTGCCTCGTGGAACAGGCGTTCCAGAAATTCATAAAAGTTTTTGCACGCCGCTTTATTTTGCCACGTCTGAGGAGCTGAAATATGTCTGGAGGGCCATCGGGGACGTAAAAGAGGTGCGGGGAAGGCCATAAAGTTCCATTATTAGTTCAATGCTTCGCGTAGCACGAAAGAAACGGCCCTCTCGGTTCCGTTGCAAACACGCGCCCCGCATTTAAATGGGGGCGCACTCTGCTCACAATTCGATTTATTTGTTGCTTCCGCAACCGGAAGTGCCGTTTAAAAATCCAATTATATGCGAACTGCACAGACGTTTTATTAAAAGATGCAATGTGGTTTATACGTTCTGCACTCAAATCGTACCTGAAAACCGTATGAGATGATATAATAGTATATTATTTCACGAGCACATAATAAGCTATAATATTATTTATCGTCATTGCATTATGCATGTCAAAAGCGTTTATAATAATGTGTCCACAACTATCTATAATACACTTATTATACTAATGTTGTATAATAATATCCATTAATCACTGCCAGATTCAATAATCACTACCAGCAGTGATTAATAATCATTATTCACTAGTATAATGTCATTCGGACTTAGTAATTTTAAAAGAATTTAAATTTCGCGCATTACATTATTTAAACCAGGGACTCGAGCAATATATCGCACACAATTGGCCGGTTTAGACGGCCGTCACTTCTATTGCAGTAATTGCCAACCGTCTATATAACTTAATCTGTCAAGCATGTGGATTGTTTTTGTTTTATTTTATCGAGTAGTCCGCAATGTCATCAAAACAATTGAAACATTGAAATATCAATATCATTTACATTTACGTTAAGAGTATTTTGAAGTGCTATAAAATATCGTCGTGGATAAAGTATACCATTACTTTATGGCACAATGCCAATATAGTGCTGTAAAATTGCAATATTGTGCCATAAAGTGATAATATTGTGCCATAAAGTCGTCATGTCATAAAAATAAATAAGCTAATTTGAGACTTGAACGAACTTTAGTCATTGTAAAATTTTAATTGTTTAATAGAACGCATGTTCGAATATTAAACAATGTATGAAATTCGTTTATATTGCAGGATTATAAACCAATTTAATATTGTATTATTATTAGTATTGAATTATAACCATTATGTGCGAGTCATAAACGACGCTTTATCAATGATTTTTTAAATAATAACGCCAAACTATATAATACTTAGCAACCACATAGAATGATGACGTGATTGCCGGAAATCCAAAATTGTTAAATTTGAAATGGCGTTTTAAAAAACAACGAAACAAATCATTAGCAACTGCCTTAGTAACCACATAGAATGATGATGTGATTGCCGGAAATCCAAAATTGTTGATTTTTGAAATGGCGGTTTAGAAAATAACAAAATAGTCCACAAACATTAGCAATGACCTTAGCAACAACATAGAACGATGACTTGAAATCATGGTGAAAGCATTGTTCTGGTGACCGTCCAGTGTTTTATAATTCTTAAAACATGGGTGAAACTGGGCAAACACATTATAAATCTTCGGAAATTCAAAATTGTTACTTTTGGTAATGGCGCTATAGGAAACAACTAACGAATCAAAAATCATTAGCAACATAGAATGATGTTATTGACATAAATTCAAAATTGTTGATTTTAGAAAACAATGAAACAGTCATCAAACGTTAACAACGGCCTTCGCAATGACATACAATGATGACTTGATTTCATAGTAAAGCATTGTTATGATGACAGTTCTCTGTTTTATAATTCTTAAATCACCAGTATAACTGGGCAAACACAACATTAATCTTTCAAAATTCAAAATTGTTCATTTTGGTAATGGCGCTTTAGGAAACAACGAAAGAGTCAACATTCATTAGCAACTGCCTTAGCAACCACATAGAATGATGACTTGAAATCATAGTGGAAGCATTGTTCGGATGACAGTCCAGTGTTTTATAATTCTTAAAACATCGGTGAAACAGTGCAAACACATTATAAATCTTAGGAAATTCAAAATTTTTGATTTTTGTAGTGGCGCTTTAGGAAACAACGAAACAGTCAACAACCATAATCAACTGCCTTTGCAACCACATATAAATGATGTTATTGCCGAAAATACAAAATGGTTGATTTTTGAAACGGCATTTTAGAAAACAATGAAATAGTCCACAAATATTAGCAACGGCCTTGGCAACTACATATAATGATGACTTGAAATCATAATAAAACATTTTAACTTAATCTTATAAATTGGCAATAAATAATCAATAATATAATATATGAGAAACAAATAAGGCAAGATTCATTAACATACTGTAGCTGCTTAAAATATCACATAAATCACTCTGTCAGTCAAGATTTTTTTTCTTCGAATTTTTTACGAATTTTAAGCCTTATCTTATCTCTTTCTCATATACTATATTATTGATTATTTATTGCTAATTTATAAGATTAAGTTATTTTCTTTAGTTACATATTTAGAGCTAAGAGGAGTTATCTTCTATTACCGAAATGCTTAATAATTGAAGATAACTTCTCTTAGCCCTAAAGAATATGTAACTAAAGAATATAACTTAATCTTATAAATTAGCAATAAATAATCAATAATATAGTATATGAGAAAAAGATAAGGCAAGATTCATTGACATATTGGAGCTGCTTTAAATATAACATATATCACTCTGCCAGTCAAGTTTTATTTTCTTCGAATTTTTGATGAATTTTAAGCCTTTCTGTAATTGAAGATAACTTCTCTTAGCTCTAAAGAATATATAACTAAAGAATATAACTTAATCTTATAAATTAGCAATAAATAATCAATAATATAGTATATGAGAAAAAGATAAGGCAAGATTTATTGATAAATTGGAGCAGCTTTAAATAGAACATACATTACTCTACCAGTCAAGATTTTTTTCTTCGAATTTTTGACGCATTTTAGGTTTTTTTCAATAGAAGACAACTTTTCATGGCACTAAAGAATATAGATCCAAGCGAAGTGGAATCAATTCTGATTTGATATTTTATGATATTTTTATTCTTGGAATAAAAACATATTTTTGTTTTGTTAGAACTAATTTACATTTCTTAGTCATCTTTAAGTTCGGTTTAATCTATATATTTGAAAACTTTTCTAAGCCAAATCACTTTTCATAGATTTAATGAAACTTATTAAATAACTTATTGAATTTTGATTTACTCACATATTTTTGCAGTTTTTAATAGAAATTGAATCAATTGTCAATTGTTACTATATGTATTAAAATATTTTTTGAAAATATTAGCCAGTATTCTCCAGTAGACTAAAATATTTTTAGAACTAATTTTCATTTCATAATAATCTTCAAGTATAGAATAATCTATAAATTTGAGAAATTTTCTAAACCAAATCTATTTTCATAGATCTATGGGTAAATACAATTTCATGCATAACTTATTGAATTTTGATTTACTCACAAATTTTTGCAGTTTTCAACAGAAATGGGATCAATTGTCACTTGTTACTTTACGTATTAAAATATTTATTGAAAATATTAGGCATATCCAGTAGACGAAAATCTTCAATAATCTAGAAAGTTAAGAAGTTTTCTAAACCGAATCTATTTTCATAGATCTATGGGAAAATACAATTTCATACATAAGTTATTGAATTTTGATTTACTCTCAAATTTTTGTAGTTTTCAATTTAAATGGAATCAATTATTTTATGTATTAACGTATTTATTGAAAATATTAGCCATTCTCCACTAGACTAAAATCTTCTTAGAACCAATTTTCATTTCTTAATAATCTTCAAGTATAGAATAATCTATAAATTTCAAAAGTTTTCAAAACCAAATCAATTTTCATAGATCTATGGGCAAATACAATTTCATGCATAACTTATTGAATTTTGATTTACTCACAAATTATTGCGGTTTTCAACAGAAATGGGATCAATTGTCACTTGTTACTTTATGTATTGAAATATTTATTGAAAATATTAGCCATTCTCCAGTAGACGAAAATCTTCTTAGAACCAATTGTCATTTCTTAATAATCTTTAAGTAAAGAATATTCTATAAATTTTGAAAGTTTTCTAAACCAAATCAATTTTCATAGATCTATGGGCAAATACAATTTCATGCATAACTTATTGAATTTTCAAATACAATTTCATGCATAACTTATTGAATTTTCAAATACAATTTCATGCATAACGTATTGAATTTTGATTTACTCACAAATTTTTGCAGTTATCAACAGAAATGGGATAATTGTCACTTGATACTTTATGTATTAAAATATTTATTGAAAATATTAGCTATTCTCCAGTAGACTAAACTCTTCTTAGAACCAATTGTCATTTCTTAATAATCTTCAAGTATAGAATAATCTATAAATTTCAGAACTTTTCTAAGCCAAATCAATTTTAATACATTTAATGGGCAAATACAATTTCATGCATAACTTATTGAATTTTGATTTACTCACAAATTTGTGCAGTTTTCAACAGAAATGGGATAAATTGTTACTTGTTACTTTATGTATTAAAATATTTTGTGAAAATATTAGCCATTTTCCAGCAGACTAAAATCTTCTAAAACAAATTTTCATTTCTTAATAATCTTCAAGTATAGAATAATCTATAAATTTCAAAAGTTTTCTAAACCAAACCAATTTTCATAGATCTATGATCAAATACAATTTCATGCATAACTTATTGAATTTTGATTTACTCACAAATTTTTGCAGTTTTTCAATAGACGATTTTTCAATCGTTACTTGTTATGTTATGTAATAAAATATTTATTGAAAATATTAGCCATTCTCCAGTAGACTAAGATCTTCTTAGAATCAAATTTCATTTTTTAATAAACCTCAAGTATAGATTAATCTATAATTTGAGAAGTTTTCTAAAACAAATCAATTTTTATAGTTCTCATGGGCACCTCTGAGGTTTGAAATTTCATGCATAACTTATCGAATTTTTATTTACTCACAAATTTTTGCAGTTTTCTATTTAAATGGAATCAATTATTTTATATATTAAAATATTTATTGAAAATATTAGCCATTTTCCACGAGACAAAATCTTCTTAGAACCAATTGTCATTTATTAATAATCTTCAAGTATAGAATAATCTATAAATTTTTGAAGTTTTCTAAACCAAATCATTTTTCACAGATCTATGGCCAAATATAATTTCATGCATAACTTATTGAATTTTGATTTACTCACAAATTTTTGCAGTTTTCAACAGAAATGGGATCAATTGTCACTTGTTACTTTACGTATTAAAATATTTATTGAAAATATTAGGCATATCCAGTAGACGAAAATCTTCAATAATCTAGAAAGTTAAGAAGTTTTCTAAACCGAATCTATTTTCATAGATCTATGGGAAAATACAATTTCATACATAAGTTATTGAATTTTGATTTACTCTCAAATTTTTGTAGTTTTCAATTTAAATGGAATCAATTATTTTATGTATTAACGTATTTATTGAAAATATTAGCCATTCTCCACTAGACTAAAATCTTCTTAGAACCAATTTTCATTTCTTAATAATCTTCAAGTATAGAATAATCTATAAATTTCAAAAGTTTTCAAAACCAAATCAATTTTCATAGATCTATGGGCAAATACAATTTCATGCATAACTTATTGAATTTTGATTTACTCACAAATTATTGCGGTTTTCAACAGAAATGGGATCAATTGTCACTTGTTACTTTATGTATTGAAATATTTATTGAAAATATTAGCCATTCTCCAGTAGACGAAAATCTTCTTAGAACCAATTGTCATTTCTTAATAATCTTTAAGTAAAGAATATTCTATAAATTTTGAAAGTTTTCTAAACCAAATCAATTTTCATAGATCTATGGGCAAATACAATTTCATGCATAACTTATTGAATTTTCAAATACAATTTCATGCATAACTTATTGAATTTTCAAATACAATTTCATGCATAACGTATTGAATTTTGATTTACTCACAAATTTTTGCAGTTATCAACAGAAATGGGATAATTGTCACTTGATACTTTATGTATTAAAATATTTATTGAAAATATTAGCTATTCTCCAGTAGACTAAACTCTTCTTAGAACCAATTGTCATTTCTTAATAATCTTCAAGTATAGAATAATCTATAAATTTCAGAACTTTTCTAAGCCAAATCAATTTTAATACATTTAATGGGCAAATACAATTTCATGCATAACTTATTGAATTTTGATTTACTCACAAATTTGTGCAGTTTTCAACAGAAATGGGATAAATTGTTACTTGTTACTTTATGTATTAAAATATTTTGTGAAAATATTAGCCATTTTCCAGCAGACTAAAATCTTCTAAAACAAATTTTCATTTCTTAATAATCTTCAAGTATAGAATAATCTATAAATTTCAAAAGTTTTCTAAACCAAACCAATTTTCATAGATCTATGATCAAATACAATTTCATGCATAACTTATTGAATTTTGATTTACTCACAAATTTTTGCAGTTTTTCAATAGACGATTTTTCAATCGTTACTTGTTATGTTATGTAATAAAATATTTATTGAAAATATTAGCCATTCTCCAGTAGACTAAGATCTTCTTAGAATCAAATTTCATTTTTTAATAAACCTCAAGTATAGATTAATCTATAATTTGAGAAGTTTTCTAAAACAAATCAATTTTTATAGTTCTCATGGGCACCTCTGAGTATTGAAATTTCATGCATAACTTATTGAATTTTCATTTACTCACAAATTTTTGCAGTTTTCAATTTAAATGGAATTAATTATTTTATGTATTGAAATATTTATTGAAAATATTAGCCATTCTCCTGTAGACCAACATCTTCTTAGAACCAATTTTCATTTCTTAATAATGGAGTATAATTGATCGAGTTCATTTATTTGGAGATTTTTTTTGAAACAAAATAATTTTCATAGATCAAATGGGCGCCCCTGAGTTTTGCACGTTCGTTGGTGCAAAACCTTCATCATATAGTTCCATGCTCAAATTTTAACTATTTTCTATCAAGTGTCTGGAAAAGACGATACGCCAATTAAGTTGGTATCTTGGATTTTATTTTTCTTCAGTTGGCACTGTTCAGTGACGTGCGGGGTAACTTCACCTAAGTCGAAAGACATAACCAACAAATATTGGGAATCAAGTAAAAATAGAATTGAAAAGAATAACTCCATGATCCATTTGGGTTTTGAATTGCACACCATAAGGACTATAAGGGCCATAAGAGTTATAAGGATGTGCTCATGCATCTTGTTCTGGTGTGAATATTTTAAGATAGTCAAGATAACGGTTTTTAATACTTCTATCGGCACGCCACTGTATACTGTCACATTGACAGCCAAACTGCCATAACTTCAGTGTTGACAACTATAATTGGAATCTTTGGAGTGCAGCCAACATAATTTGAGTATGGGGTTTTCCAGACACCCGGTATATCTTGGTAATGGGAAATATATAAAAATTTCTAGATATAATTTTTAGATTTTGCTTTTCTTTAATGGTATTTTTTTTATTGTTCTATAAATATTAAAATTACCTACTACCGTAGGACTTAAACTCTTTCACATAAAGCTACTACTGTGAAACTATAAAATAAATGAATGGCAATGTAAAGTCCGTATAAAGGCTGGTTCATAGATTTCTTACGCGACCAAAGTAACGCTGTGCATTTTATATGCATATTGAAAATGCCCATGGCGATAGCATTGCTACAGCATTGCGAGGCGTAAGAAATCTACGAATCAACCTTAAAATTCTGGACCCAAATCCTGGCGATTGTCCCCAAATATTTTTTATCGCCGCCGTTAATGGAAAATATATAAAACCCTCCCAATAAAATATTCATGCCATGGCAATAAAAGCGCAGAGAATAATTCACATCCCCAATGAAGCGGCTCCTCCGCGTTTTTCAGTCTTCGTTTTCGCTGGCATTTATTGGGGGTGCTCCTTTATTAGATTTCCCCAAATGAACTCCTCCGTAGCGATCCAATTCTGCACCCATTGTGCTTCTTTAAATTGATTTCGTCCTTCTAAATACATAATGAATGAACGCATAATCAATTCGGGATTCCCTTGTTGTTATGATTGTGGGCGCAGGCGATGTAATTAATATTTGATAAGGTATACAAGAAAACTTAACATTCTGCATGTGATAGAACTGGGGAAAATAATAAGTGACAAGACTAGTAATGGACTGGTTTTAATAGTATATTTCATTACCGTCCGGAGTCCGCTAATAAAGATTTTTCGACGCAAGCGTGATAGATTCTCGTGTGAAGCGAAGCCGAACGCGGGAAGTCATGCAAGCATGGAAAATTCATATCTGAGCGAGTAAGGAATGATACTTATTATAATACTTACTCTTATAATTTGATTTTTTTTATTTTGCGCACGGAAAAAATCGGTGATCGGGAAAAGTTTTCCGTGCGCTGTTCTGAAAATGTCACCTTTACGTCAACACCGATAAAAACAAGATGTTTTAAGATTAGAGGTATAATAAATATAAATTGAAAATACGTATAATAAAACTAAAAATATTATGTAATTAGTGCTAGCGATAAAAATAGGTCTATAAATAATGATACAAAACTACGAAAAATAAAAATAATAGTATAATTACAAATAATAATTATAATTTACATACAGTACACTGGTTGCCTTTACTTTGTGGAAAACAGTAATAAATTGATCAAAATAACTTTACTGTGTTATTACCACTTACACTGTTATTTTTTGAAAAAATAGATTTATTTACATTTTTTTTATAAAATAAGTGTGTAAGTGGAAATTACAAAAATAACGTGTTTAAAATAAAAATTGAGTGTTTTACCTGTGCTTGCAATTATTGTTGCTCCTGTTATTTCAGCCATGGTTCTGTGGTTATTGTTATTGCTCTTGTTGTGGTTGCTACTGCTACAGTAACTATTGTTGTTCTCGTTGTTGTTGATGTTATTGTTGTATTTGTAGTTATTTTTGTTATTTGCATTATTGTTGCACTTGCACTTGTTATTGTTACTGTTATTTGTAGTTGTTGTTGTTATTGTAGGCGTTTCTGTTGTCGTTGTTTTTGGTGTCTATTAATACGAAAATTTTCATTTGTATGTAATAATATGTTTCGGGTTTAATTGATGATTTGATGTTTTACCAAATAATTATTTACTGCACATTATATTTTGTTTAGGTAATAATTAATTAATAAATGCAACTAAATAATTTTATAATTAATAGTTCCATAAAATGAATATTTGTCGATTCGAACATAATGTTTAATTAGTCAAACTATATTATATTAATAAACAAATTTATAATTGTATCGATAATATTGAAAATTATTAATTACAACAAATTTTATCATGGGCTTCGCCTAATTTTCTCACATTTTAATAAATAAGTACATTACTCAAAAGAATGATTGCACATTTATTATAAATAATAATGATTATATGTAAATGCATTTATAAAAATGTATTAATAAGTATTTATATTAATTATAATTAATATTAATATTAATATAGATATAGACATTTTTTGGAATATGCGATAATTCTTTTGAGTAGTGTATTCGCTTATGAAAATTAGTAGTAAAGTAAGTAGACATATCAACATTCACGTCTAATTCATGAATTGTTGTTGCCAATTTTTGATTAACTTATTTTGAAGGAATGTTAGTTTAAAATACACTTATTTCGAACTATTTTCTGCACCTAAAATTTTGTATTTCCTTTGTCACATTAATTAGTTGAATGAGTTACTTCCAATTTCGTTTCGTACTGTGACAATCATATGGACAATTAAATTGTAATTTTTATTAATCTAATATCTGTAAAATCTCTGCACAAAAATTAACATCAATGTATTATTGATTATAATAGGGTTATGCAAGTTATTTGAGTTTGATACATCTTATATTATACTCCAATTACTTTGTCAAAAGTTTTATTAAACTTTAGAATAGAGACATCATTGATACTAAAATATTATGTCTGTGAAAAATTTAATATCAATGTATTATTGATCTCTGAACGGTTATACGAATTATTTGAGTTTGATACATCTTACATTATTCTCAAATTACTGTATCAAAAGTTTCATTAAACTTTTGGACAGAGACAGCATTGCTAAAATTGTATATCTGTGAAAAATGTAATATCAATATATTATTGATCTAAGAATGGTTAGGCGAATTATTTGAGATTGGTGCATTATATTCCAATTACTTTATCAAAAGCTTCATTAAATGGGCAAAGACATTATTGGTGCTAAAATATTAGTATGTTGTTTAAATTCATGCAGACCTTACAGGAAGTGTAACACTATTAAAGCACATATGGTTTTAAGCTACTTAACATTATTGGATTAAATAAAAAAGTGTAGTTAAGCTCAACCGCAGAAATCGACAATAATAAGAGCATTTCTCAAATAAATATTTCTTATATTAAATGGGACATTATGAAAGAAATTATACACGAAATTAGTTGAAAATGTTTACAAAATAAAAAGTTTGGAATGAAATATATAAATTTGCATTGAAATGTAATTAATTTGGTGAAAATCAGGTGTATTACTTATCAATAGTTACAATTAGTAATAATTTCCAAATTATTGATAATAACAAAAATAAGATGAAGAAATATGAAATATGAAAATATGAAGACCAGTCTCCGTTTTTTTTCAAGGCCTTCTCAATTCTAGATTTTATTCCCAAAATTTTAATTTCGAAATTGCACTCAATTACATTTAACGTCTTTGGAAAATAAAAAGACCAAAAGAAATAAGTTAGTAAGTCATACCAACTTATTTCTTTTTATCTTAGATTCACAAGAAAGGTATAACATTCACACACGTATAGGCAAACATTTTCAAAAATAGTCTCAATAAACTCAGGGGACCTCAAACCGATTTTTTTTTCCAAAATAGTCCCACTAATTCGATATTTCATTAAAATATGGAGTCGAAAATTTTCACGAAAACAATTCATATAACGTAATTGTTAAAAAGTCATATCTGGGTGACTCGGTATTCTACAATGCTGTAACTTATTGCTATATAGTGAATTATCTAGCGATGGTCAACATATTAACGTCTCATGCATTGTCTATCCTAGTAGCTACTAAAGCTTAGTCGCTACTAATGCTAATCAGAATGTGCTTTGTCTTGAAGAAGTAACTTTCAGTGATGTACCTTCTATCCGTTTTTAGTATCTACTAAGGTTTAGTAGCTATAAAGTTAACTATGCATATATCTGTAAATACACAAATGACTATAATTTTAACATGACTCAACATACTTTAATGGTTTAATATACGCATTTGCACACCAGGTTTCCGATGAATCATCAAAAAATGCATGAGATGTTAAAAATTTAAGGCACTACAATTTTCAGATGATTTCAGATTAGTTGTATGTAATTCAATGTGAACTTCACGTTTGCGATGACTCATAAGTGCTAAATATTTTCAAATTTCGAATCATTCTAAATTCAAGATAATTCAATTAGTCTGCTATCCAAGGACGTATACATCAAGTTTTTGGTGAATCATCAAAAATACGTGTAGGGGTAAAAGTTTAAGGCACTATAATTTTCAGATGTTTTCAGATAAATGGTATGTAATTCAATGAACTGAACTACACGTCTGCTATGAATCATCTTTAAGTGCTAAATACTTTTGAGATATGAGTCATTCTTATTTCAAGGTGATTCAAATAGTCTGCTATCCAAGGAAGTATATGAAGTATATGAAGTATACGAATATGGAGTATATGGTATATGGTATATGAAGTATATGAAGTATGAAGTATATGAATCATCAAAAGATGCATGAAATGTGAAAAAATTAAGGCACTGTAAATTTCAGATAATTTCAGATTAGTAGTCTGTAATTCAATGAACTGAACTAAACGTCAGCGATGAATCATCTATAAGTGCTAAATATGTTCGTAATTCGAGTCATTCTAATTTCAAGATGATTTATTTAGTATGCTATCCAAAGAAGTATACACCATGTTTCCGGTTAATCATGAAAAACTGCATGAACTGTGAAAAATGTAAGGCACTATAAATTTCAGATGATTTCAGATTAGAAGTCTGTAATTCAATGAACTGAACTAAACGTCAGCGATGAATCATCTATGAGTGCTAAATATGTTCGTAATTCGAGTCATTCTCACTTCAAGATGATTCAATTAGTATGCTATCCAAGGATGTATACACCAGGTTTCCAATGAATCATCCAATAATACATGAAATGTTTAAAAATTAGGGAACCATAAATTTTAGATGATTTTAGATTAGTGGTCTGTAGTTCAATGAACTGAACTCAACGTCTGCGATGAATCATCTATAAGTGCTAAATATGTTCGAAATTTAAGTCATTCTAATTTCAAGATGATTCAATTAGTATCTAAGGAAGTATATTTCACGTTTCCAATGAATCATCCAAAAATTCATGCAATGTTAAAATTTTAGGCACTATAAATTTTAGATTATTTCAGATTAGTAGTCTATAATTCAATGAACTGAACTATACGTCAGCGATGAATCATCTATAAATGCTAAATATGTTCGTAATTCAAGTCATTCTAATTTCAAGATGATTCAATTAGTCTGCTATCCAAGGAAGTATATACCAGGTTTCCAATAAATCATCCAAAAATACATGAAATCTTAAAAAGTTTGAGGCACTATAAATTTTAGATGATTCTAGATTAGCGGTCTGTAGTTCAATGAACTGAACTCAACGTCTGCGATGAATCATCTATAAGTGCTAAATATGTTCGAAATTCAAGTCATTCTAATTTCAAGATGATTCAATTAGTATGCTATCTAAGGAAGTATATTTCAAGTTTCCAATGAATCATCCAAAAATGCATGCAATGTTAAAATTTTAGGCACTATAAATTTTAGATTATTTCAGATTAGTGGTCTGTAGTTAAATGAACTGAACTCCACATCTGCGACGAGTCATCTATAAGTGCTAAATATATTCGAAATTCAAGTTATTCTAATTTCAAGATGATACAATTAGTTTGCTATCCAAGGAAGTATATACCAGATTTCCAATGAATCATCCAAAAATACATGTAATGTTAAAAAGTTTAAGGCACTATAAATTTCAGATGATTTTAGATTAGTGGTCTGTAGCTCAATGAACTGAACTCCACGTCTGCGATGAATCATCTATAAGTGCTAAATATGTTCGAAATTCAAGTCATTCTAATTTCAAGATGATCAATAATTTTTGATCATCTTGAAATTAGAATGACTTAAATTTCGATAGCAGCCTAATTATTAGTCTGCTATCGATGGAAGTATACACAAGGTTACCGATGAATCATCGATACATGCTTAAAATATTAAAACCCCATAATTTAAAGATGACTTATATTCTGTAATACAAGGAACTGAACAACATATCTACAATAAATCATCAACATAGAAAAGCTTGTAAGAAGTTTTAAATTAAGAATTCAAGTAATTAAGAATTGTAGGTTCGAGTTTCAAAATTTTCAATTTTCACCCACAATTTTCCTGCGAATATGACTGTTATGCTATAATAGCATACTCTGATAAATTGGCCATGATCTACAGCAATCTGTAATTCAAGGAACTGATCTCCACGTGTGCGATGTATCACTTATTAGTGTTAAATATGTCGGAAATTCGAGTAATTCTAATTTCAAGATGATAAATTAGTATGCAATCCTAGGTACTAAACCCAAGGTTCGCGATGAATCATCTATACATACTTGAAATATTGAAAACACTATAGTTGAAACATTACTTAGTACAATACAAGGAACTGAACTACTTCTGATCTACAAATCTGATCTACACTGATCTGATCTATCTAAACCGATCTACAATGAATCATCAACATAGAAAAGCCTGCGAAACGTTTTAATTTAAGAGTCCAATAATTTACAATTTTAGGTCCTTGTCTCAAAATTTTAATATACAATTTGCCTCCGAATATGACTCTTAATCTATAGCATACTCTGATAAATTGGCCATGGTCTGTAGTAATTTGTAATTCAATGAATCAAAATCCACGTGTGCAATCACCTATAAGTGTTAAATATGTTGGAAATTCGAGTCATTCGAATTTCAAGATGATAAATAGTTGATTGATTTAGACTACTAAACTTAGTTTAAAAAGCAAAGTATTAAGCACAAGATTCCTTATGAACCATCGATATATACTTGAAATGTTAAAAACACTATAATTTAAAAATGACTAATATGCTGTAGTTCAAGAAACTGAACTTTACATCTACCATGAATCATCAACATAGAAAACATACCAAACACAAGTTTTATGATGAATAATCGATATATGCTTGAATTGTTAAAAACACCATAATTTAAAGATGACTCAATGTTTTGTAAAATAAGGAACTGACCTTCACATCTACAATGAATCATCAAATTAGAAAAGTAAGGCTTTTATAATCCTGTTAGGCATTTCGAATTAAGAGTCCAATCAATTGATCGATCTCTGAACTTTACATCTACTATGAATCATCAACATAGGAAACATACTAAATACAAGTTTTATGATGAATCATCCTTTACTATGCTTTACTTGTTAAATACACCTTAAATTAAAGATGACTCAATGTTCTGTAATAAAAGGAACTGGACTTCATGTATACAATAAATCATCAACATAGAAAATTCTGTAAGGCATTTTGAATTAAGAGTCTAATCAATTACCAATTGTAATGACTCATGACATTGTAATGACATTAAATATGACTCGAAGGAAAAGTAAGGAGTTTACAATCCTGCAAGGCGTTTCGAATTAAGAGTTCAATCAATTAACAATTGTAGGTCTTTGTCTAAAATGTTAACATTATGCAATTTTTCTGCGAATATGACTATAATGCTACAGCAAATTGGACTCTGAGACATTGGATATGATCTGTAGTAATCTGTAATACAAGGAACTGAACTTCACATCTGCACTGCATCACATATCAGTGTTAAATATGTTGGTAATTCGAGTCATTGGAAGTTCATGATGATCAATAAGTCTGCAATGCAAGAAACTAAACACAAGATTCGTTATGGATCATCGATATATACTTGAAATGCTAAAAACACTATAACGTAAAGATGACTAATATTCTGTAATACAGCAAACTGAACGCCACATCTAAAATATATCATCCACATAGAAAACATACTAAACACAAGTATCATGATGAATCATCGATATATGCTTGACATGTTTAAAACACCTTAATTGAAAGATGACTCAATGTTCTGTAATAGAAGGAACTGAACTTCATGTATACAATGAATCATCAACATAGAAAATTCTGTAAGGCATTTTGAATTAAGGGTCTAATCAATTAACAATTGTAATGACTCATGCCATTATAATGACATTGAATATGACTCGAAGGAAAAGTAAGGAGTTTACAATCCTGTAAGGCGTTTCGAATTAAGAGTTCAATCAATTAACAATTGTAGCTCCTTGTCTAAAATATGATGAATCATCGATATATGCTTGACATGTTTAAAACACCATAATTTAAAGATCACTCAATGTTCTGTAATAGAAGGAACTGAACTTCATGTCTACAACGAATCATCAACATAGAAAAGTCTGCAAGGCATTTTGAATTAAGAGTCTAATCAATTAACAATTGTAATGACTCATGACATTATAATGACATTTAATATGACTCGAAGGAAAAGTAAGGAGTTTACAATCCTGTAAGGCGTTTCGAATTAAGAGTTCAATCAATTACCAATTATAGGTTCTTGTCTAAAATGTTAACATTATACAATTTTCCTGCGAATATGCATCTAATACTATAGCAAATTTGACTCTGAGAAATTGGCCATTATTTGTAGTAATCTGTAATACAAGGAACTGTACTTCACATCTGCGCTGCATCACATATCAGTGTTAAATATGTTGGAAATTCGAGTCAATCGAAGTTCATGATGATCAGTAAGTCTGCAATGCAAGAAACTAAATACAAGATTTGTTATGGATCATCGATATATTCTTGAAATGCTAAAAATACTATAATATGAAGATGACTAATATTCTGTAATACAGAAAACTGAACGCCACGTCTAAAATATATCATCCATATAGAAAACATACTAAACACAAGTTTTATGATGAATCATCGATAAATGCTTGAATTGTTAAAAACACCATAATTTAAAGATGACTCAATGTTCTGTAATAGAAGAAACTGAACTTCACATCTACAATGAATCATCAATATGAATCATCGATATATACTTAGAATGTTAAAAATACTATAATTTAAAGATGACTAATAGTATGTAATACAACAAACTGAACGCCTTATCTAAAATATATCATCGATATAGAAATCATACTAAACACAAGTTTTGCGATAAATCATCGATATATGCTTGAATTGTTAAAAACATCATAAATATAAAATTGGCTCAATATTCTGTAATACAAGGAACTGAACTTCATGTCTACAAAGAATCATCAACATAGAATATTCTGCAAGGCATTTTGAATTAAGAGTCTAATCAATTAACAATTGTAATGACTCATGACATTTTAATGACATTGAATATGACTCGAAGGAAAAGTAAGGAGTTTACAATCCTGTAAGGCGTTTCGAATTAAGAGTTCAATCAATTAACAATTGTAGCTCCTTGTCTAAAATATGATGAATCATCGATATATGCTTGACATGTTTAAAACACCATAATTTAAAGATCACTCAATGTTCTGTAATAGAAGGAACTGAACTTCATGTCTACAACGAATCATCAACATAGAAAAGTCTGCAAGGCATTTTGAATTAAGAGTCTAATCAATTAACAATTGTAATGACTCATGACATTATAATGACATTTAATATGACTCGAAGGAAAAGTAAGGAGTTTACAATCCTGTAAGGCGTTTCGAATTAAGAGTTCAATCAATTACCAATTATAGGTTCTTGTCTAAAATGTTAACATTATACAATTTTCCTGCGAATATGCATCTAATACTATAGCAAATTTGACTCTGAGAAATTGGCCATTATTTGTAGTAATCTGTAATACAAGGAACTGTACTTCACATCTGCGCTGCATCACATATCAGTGTTAAATATGTTGGAAATTCGAGTCAATCGAAGTTCATGATGATCAGTAAGTCTGCAATGCAAGAAACTAAATACAAGATTTGTTATGGATCATCGATATATTCTTGAAATGCTAAAAATACTATAATATGAAGATGACTAATATTCTGTAATACAGAAAACTGAACGCCACGTCTAAAATATATCATCCATATAGAAAACATACTAAACACAAGTTTTATGATGAATCATCGATAAATGCTTGAATTGTTAAAAACACCATAATTTAAAGATGACTCAATGTTCTGTAATAGAAGAAACTGAACTTCACATCTACAATGAATCATCAATATGAATCATCGATATATACTTAGAATGTTAAAAATACTATAATTTAAAGATGACTAATAGTATGTAATACAACAAACTGAACGCCTTATCTAAAATATATCATCGATATAGAAATCATACTAAACACAAGTTTTGCGATAAATCATCGATATATGCTTGAATTGTTAAAAACATCATAAATATAAAATTGGCTCAATATTCTGTAATACAAGGAACTGAACTTCATGTCTACAAAGAATCATCAACATAGAATATTCTGCAAGGCATTTTGAATTAAGAGTCTAATCAATTAACAATTGTAATGACTCATGACATTTTAATGACATTGAATATGACTCGAAGGAAAGGTAAAGCGTTTACAATGCTGTAAGGCGTTTCGAATTAAGAGTTCAATCAATTAACAATTGTCGGTCATTGCCTAAAATGTTAACAGTATACAATTTTCCTGCGAATATGACTCTATTACTATAGTAAATTGGACTCTGAGAAATTTTCAATAATCTGTAGTAATCTGTAATACAAGGAACTGAATTTCACATCTGCGCTGCATCACACATCAGTGTTAAATATGTTGGTAATTCGAGTGATTGGAAGTTCATGATGATCAATAAGTCTGCACTGCAAGAAACGTAACACGAGGTTCTTTATGAATCGTCGATATATACTTGAAATGCTTAAAACACTATAATTTAAAGATGACTAATATTCTGTAATACAGCAAACTGATCACCACTTCTAAAATATATCATCCATATAGAAAACATACTAAACACAAGTTTTATGATGAATCATCGATATTTGCTTAAGTTGTTAAAAACACCATAATTTAAAGATGACTCAATGTTCTGTAATAGAAGGAACTGAACTTCATGTCTCAAATGAATCATCGACATAGAAAATTCTGTAAGGCATTTTGAATTAAAAGTCCAATCAATTAACAATTGTAATGACTCATGACATTATAATGACATTGAATATGATTCGAAGGAAAAGTAAGGAGTTTACAATCTTGTAAGGCTTTTCGAATTAAGAGTTCAATCAATTAACAATTGTAGGTCCTTGTCTAAAATGTTAACATTATACAATTTTCCTGCGAATATGACTCTAATACTATAGCAAATTAGACTCTGAGAAATTGGCCATTATTTGTAGTAATCTGTAATACAAGGAACTGTACTTCACATCTGCACTGCATCACATATCAGTGTTAAATATGTTGGAAATTCGAGTCAATCGAAGTTCATGATGATCAATAAGTCTGCAAAGCTAGAAATTAAACACAAGATTCGTTATGAATCATCGATATATACTTGAAATGCAAAAAACACTATAATATAAAAGTGACTAATATTCTGTAATACAGCAAACTCAACGCCACATCTAAAATATATTATTCATATAGAAAACATACTAAATACAAAGTTTAGGATGAATCATCGATATAAGCTTGAATTGTTAAAAACACCATAATTTAAAGATGACTCAATGTTCTGTAATAGAAGGAACTGAACTTCATGCCTACAATGAATCATCAGCAGAGCAAATTCTGTAAGGCATTTTGAATTAAGAGTCTAATCAATTAACAATTGTAATGACTCATGACATTGTAATGACATTGAATATGACTTTAAGGAAAAGTAAGGAGTTTACAACCCTGTAAGGCGTTTCGAATTAAGAGTTCAAACAATTAACAATTGTAGGTCCTTGTCTAAAATGTTAACATTATACAATTTTCCTGCGAATATGACTCTAATACTATAGCAAATTGGACTCTGAGAAATTGGACATGATCTGTAGTAATCTGTAATACAAGGAACTGAACATCACATCTACACTGCATCACATATCAGTATTAAATATGTTGGAAATTCGAGTCATTCGAAGTTCATGATGATCAATATGTCTGCAATGCAAGAAACTAAACACAATCATCGATATATACTTGAAATGCTAAAAACACTATAATTTTAAGATGACTAATACGCTGTAGTACATGAAACTGAACTTAAATCTGCCTTAAATCATCAACATAGAAAACATACTAAACACAAGTTTTATGATGAATCATAGATATATGCTTGAATTGCTAAAAACATCACAATTTAAAGATGACTCAATGTTTTGTAATAGAAGAAACTGAACTTCATCAATCATCAATATGAATCAATGATATATACTTGAAATGTTAAAAACACTATAATTTTAAGTTGACTAATATGCTGTAGTACATGAAACTGAACTTAAATCTGCCATGAATCATCAACATAGAAAACATACTTAGCACAAGTTTTATGATGAATCATCGATATCTGCTTGAATTGTTAAAAACACCATAATTTAAAGATGACTCAATATTCTGTAATAGAAGAAACTGAACTTCACATCTACAATGAATCATCAATATGAATCATCGATATATACTTGGAATGTTAAAAGCACTATAATTAAAAATGACTTATATTATGTAATACAACAAACTGAATGCCTTATCAAAAATATATCATCGATATAGAAATCATATTAAACACAAGTTTTGCGATGAATCATCGATACATGCTTGAATTGTTAAAAACACCATACATATAAATATGGCTTAATATTCTGTAATACAACGAAGTGAACTTCACGTCTACAACGAATCATCGACATAGAAAATTCTATAAGGCGTTTTGAATTCAGAGTCCAATCAATTAACAATTGTAATGACTCATGACATTGTTATAACAGTGGTGCCATCATAGCCTATTTTTAAGAGTCATATTCATATATGCCTCAAATGTAAACAAAAAATAATAATCTACCTCTTATAAGTGACGTAATTGGTTACTTTTATATTTTTATTAACTCTTGACTCAATTTTTTACTTTCAATGTAAACAAAAATATATAATCTGCTCCTACATCTATGACTTAATTAGTTGCTTTTATATTTTTATTTCTGACTCATTTTTGTATTTTATTAATGGAAACTCGAATATTGATCGATGGAGTTATTTAAAACGTAAAATATTCTAATCTGGAAGCTCATGTGAGAGAATCCACAATTCTAAAGCTCGATCACTTAACCATAACCATAAATTCATGAGCCATAAAATGAAGTGCTCTTTAACACGGCATAAGAGGAATACAGGCGAGAAATAAGGTGACACCACAGAGGATTTGCATGCCCTAGAGAAGGATTCAGGTCACGCAAATACGAGGTCAAGTATAAGAAAACATACATTAGAGATACATATGTATGTGCATATGCACATATACAACTGATACATCATAACATTTGAGAGCTCAAACTTAGTTCATTTTAATTTACTTATTTAAGGATGGCCTATTTTCGCTGCTATGGCCAATTACCGTCAATAACCATCGGCCTACCAATATTTTTTTTGAAATCTTAAACACTGTTTTAGAAAAATTTTGCCACCGTGTTTAGTAATGTAGTGTATAATCCTTCTTAGTCTTTACATAAGAAAAATTGGCGAGAGAATTGTGAAAGATGGAATTTCCATAGCACCTGAAAAATAGTATATAACGCCATTAGGCCGATATGTAGCAAATAACAGGCGCGGGTTGAAGTTTGTAAACCGAGGCGAAGCGAAGCGGAGCGGAGCGCAGCCGAGGTTTATATTCAACCAAGCCTGTTATTTGCATATCGGCCGTATGTTGTTCGATAATTTTTGTAATACCTAAATTACAAAAACTGGTCAATTTATCAATATTAAATTTCAAAATTAATAAACTAGTTATCTAGGCGCAATTTGATACCATAGCAACATCAACGGTTCAAATACAAACAAACAAATCAAAGTGAAATTAGAAAAATAATTTCAGATGTGCAAAGTTCTTCGTTTTGTGGTATCCCCGAAGATGTACTAAATGAAGCAAATACTGCCACAATCGATTTACTTCCCCAAAAAAAGCAGCAGCAGGTATGAGAAAGAATATGAAGACTTTATTGCTCATAAATTTGCGTTGTCATTTAAATAACGTCCACGGCCGTTATTATAACGGCCAAGGCCTTTACGCCTGTCATAACGATCAAGCAGACAGTACTGATAAATGTCAATAACACAGAGGTATTACAAAAAAGATAATAACGAAGAATGTTTGTCTAAAAAGTCGAGAAACGCATTTTCTTCGCTACATACTTCTGTATGTAGATATAATTACATCTAAAAAGTGAACAAGCGCATTTACTTCTTTGCATACTTTAGTAAATTTAATACGTTTGCGTTATTTTCAACACAAACTGTATTTTATATGAAAATATAACAATATCACTTAATAGGCAATAGTTTTTCAAGTTGCAACTTTTATCTACATATATTCATAACTAATTTGTAGGAAAACACTGAGCCTTTATAAACGTTAAGTATTATGTATGAAAATATAACATAAAATGAGTATTCTGCTGTCAGAAACTTGCTGTTTAAGCATAAAATTTACGGGTAGTAAATATTTATGACCTGCTAATTAACATCCAACTTGCAGTTGTAAGCGAACCGTGAAAGACGTGTCGCTAACAGCTTGTTTTTCACCCAATAAATTTCCTCGTCGTCAGAGCCCAATTGGATGCGAGAGGTGGATGAGAATTACGAAGCAAAACACGATAAATCACTTAGTTGGCTGCGGACAGCGAAATGCGAATCTTAAACTTGATAACAAGCCAAGCAATAAACACAACAAGATGTAAATAAAACTGGGGAGAAACAGTTATGAGATTTCCTGTTTGATTTTCAGCAGTTTTCCCGAAATCGTAACTCAATGAAAATATTTTTTGCTGATTTTGTAGAACACATTCAGGTGTTCAACAAATTTTTGAAGACGAGCAAAAACTATTAAGAGTTGAATCCGAGCATACATTTTTTGTCCAAAATTGCTGTGCAAAGTTGCATTTTCGATTAAACGACATTCCTTTTAACCATTTATCTCTGCTCATTTTATGATATAAATAAAAACATTGAAATGTTGATTCTTTCAACTTTTTTTCTATAACATAATTTAATTTTCAGTCATTATTGTTGTTATTGTAAATTGCTGTTTTACGAAATTTCTGATTGTTGCTAATAATAATAATATTTATTAGCAGAAAGCTACATTCATATTCCTAAAAATAAATACAAATCAAATTTAAATTTACAATTTTATATTTACATGACCAAAAACTGTACAAACGCAGTTGGATATTTCGTTATCACAATAGCTATTTGAAAATAGATGTTTGCTCTAATAAAAATAATAAACGGCTCGTAAAATTAAATTCTATAAAAAATAATAAACTTAAGATAAGTTCTAATATCCAATGATTTCCAATAAATTAGCTCTTAAAATTAATGTCAATGTTACTTATTCACATAAATGAATATTTGGACAAAAACATGTATTGCTCTCATCACTTTTGTTTACATGCTATGGATCGAAATGATTAATAATAAAAGTTGCCCATTCATTTAAGAACATTATTTGTCCGAGTTGTAACTATACTATCGCTTCGGCATTATAATGGCGAAGCATTAATTTGGTACGTGAGACATGAACGACCCTTGAAAATTTACAGCAGACTATGACAAGGGTGTGCACCTCCCATTGTTATCCAACACAAAAACAGCTCGTGGAACACACCCCTACACCCCCAGGTTTTTGAGTGCTCGAGTACCCCTTTCGTGTAGTGACCACAAATTGAACCCCTGCCAATTAATTCATGTAAAGTGGGCAATCGATTGAAAACAATGCATTAATGAGGGTGTTGGAGGATTTTAAGTGTTTTTAAAGCTCATGATGAACCAATTTTGTACAGAAGATAATTAGAAAAATACATACATATAATCCGGAAACAATATTTAATTGGAATGTTAATATTAATAAAATTCAATATTTTAACTTGTGTGGCAAAACAAGAAATATAAAATAAATAAATATTTGAAAATGATAACGACAATATTATTATTTTAATGAATATGGACCTTCAAAAAATAACAGCCACATCTATTAATGTATTTGAACTAGTAGTTAAAATATTAAATTTTGATGTAACCTAAAAGTTTTATGATTTTTTCAGCAGATTTCAGTTGAATCGTTTATTTCAGCAAATTTTTAAGACACAAAGAAAAACATTATACCTTTGATATTTAAAATATTGTAATTAAATATTCAATATTGATAGTTGAAGGGATATTACAGAAAAAATCCGTTCACAATATGAGATATATAACAGATTCCGTAAGAAAAAATCCATATATTTACTGTTGCCTAATTTCTGAAATAAACGATTCAATTATCTTCTTAGTTTAACTGCGTTACATGCATTATGGTAAAGTAGCAAATTCCACTAAATTCGCAGTAATAAAGCCAGTAAGCGTAGAGCTCTGCAATAAAATTAAATAATCACGTTATAGTGTAATGTAAAAGGCAACATTTCTAAAACAAGAGATACATATGCAGATGTATTTTTCCTTTTACTGCATTATGTGGAAATGTCATATATTTTACAGCAGACTTTTCAGAGATACCCAGCGTATTGCATATTGTCGTAGTTTTATGTGCATACATATTTTAAGCACTTTAGCGCATATTCTCTGGTCTCCTTTCATATATAACATCAATACGAAAACTACTCTTAAACTAACAAGTAAATTATTTCTGACGTTAAAAAAGTATGTGTAGGAAAACTTTCCAGGAGAAAATGCAACTTGTGTACTTTACTAGAATTGGCGAACAGGTTGTTGATATGTCGTTGTATTTACAAGGTGTTTCATATTTCAATTCCAATGATTGAGAACTTGATAACTGTAAGAGATATGAGATCGTTCAAATTACACACTAGTTGCTCAATCAAGTCATCAATTATTTGTAACTTGCCAGATTTTAGGCGGCAGTAATTATCGGTTCATTTCTCAAATTAAGCTTTTAGGATGTTTATGATATTCGACGGAGAAAATGTAATAATAATATCATGATCTATTTTGAAAAATAATACTAACTAATCAAACGAAAAAAATGTTTAACGTAATTAATTTATTATCAATTATCCGTGCCCATAACAAACAATAATCGCCTTCTAAAATAAAGTTTGCTTAAAAAAAGCTCAATACTCAATCTCTATCTATCTATATATGTCATCTATCTATATACCTGTATATCTCAATACTATTTCTCCTTAAAGTTGAGCAACATTTATCCAATTTAACTGACGTTGTAACTCTTACCGTTTATGAGATCACAAGATGACAATAGATGGAATTCAAATATAGGACACTCTGTATTCAAGTTTTAGCAAAACGGTTTTCAGCTGTAACTTAAATTTAATATAAGTATACATTTGTAAATTATGTACTGATGTACTGATACTTTCCAGAATTTAGTTTAAATGTGAGAAATGCAGGCACTTTTTTCATTTTTCAATCATTTTTAATAATTTTTATCTTAAGAAAGTAAAAATTAAAGAATTATCATTTATATCAATATTTCTCAATGGTAGCTACTTTGCCACAAATGGTACTTTACGTTATTTTAGTGGTACATTTTGTACACAATATATTGTAAAAAACTTGATAATTTGTGTTTAAATTTTAGTTAGTGGAATAAAATTTATATAGAATGGATATTCAAAATATCAGTGTAGAAACAATAAAGTTCTCATTCATAAATCAATATCTTTATTTAACAGTGATCAATGATATTTTTACAGAATAAGTAACACATTACAGTAATCATTGAAATTTTGTCAGTAATAAATGAAATTTAGTAATGACAAAATTTTGCATGATATTAGATTTTTTAACAGAATAATTAAAAATTTACAGTTATCGTTGAAATTTTGACAGTGATCGATGACATTATGACTGAATAATTAAAAAAAATTACAGTATTCATTGAAATTTTGACAGTAAAAATTGAAAGTTTAGCATAATAATTGTAATTTTGGCAAAATAATTGAAATAATTGAAAATTTGACAGTAATCATTGTCATTTTGACAAAATAAATCACTGAAATTTTAATAATAATATTGAAACGGTGGCATCTATAATAAAATAATTGAAAATATAGTAACGATTGAAATTACAGCAGTAATTAATGAAATTATGACTGATAATTGAAAAATGTACACTCTTCATTCAGTATTTAACTGAAAAAATTGAAAGATTAGCATAATAATTGTATTGTATAATTGTGTTTGTAATAATTGACAGTAATCATTGACGTTTTGTCTAAATAATTAAAAAAATTCAGTTGTCACTGAAATTTTGGTAATATTAATTGAAATGTTGGTGCAAATAATAAAATAATTGAAAATTTTACAGTAATCATTGAAATTTCTGCAGTAATCAATAAAATTATTACTGAATAATTGGAAAGTTTACATTATTCATTAAATTTTCATAAAGTAAAAATTGAAAGTTTAGTTAGTAGAATAATTAATAATAAATTTGACGGTAATCATGTCGTTTTGTCAAAATAATTAAACAATTTTTATCGTGACTAAACTTTTGAAGGAATAAATTGAAATGTTGATATTGTTATATGTTGAAATTTTGACAGTGATCTTAATTATCGATTAATACATTCTCCAGTTAACTTTTAATCGTGGATTAGTTTCCTTGGATGTAATTGTTCTTAGGATTTGAATATGACATTTGAATTCTTAATATTGCAATTAATACAAAATAATTGAAAATTTATTAACTTCTCAGACAATTGAAATTAATTAATTTCTCAAACAATTGAAAATTTGACAGTGATTATAGAAAATTTGACTCTCATCAATGCAATTTTTAGAGATAATTAAAAAAATTATAGTATCCTTTGAAACTTTGACAGTAATATATAAAATGTTGTCAGTAATAATTGAAAAGTTGGTAAAATAAATAAAATAATTGACAATTTGGCAGCAATTATTAATATTCCGACACTGATCAATGAAATGTTGACAGATAATTAAAATATTTTTAGTAATATTTAAAATTTCAGTAGTGACAAATGATATTATGAGTGAACATTAAAAAAGTTGCAGTAATCATTGAAATTTTAACAGAACGAATTGAACGCTTAGCATAATAATTGTAATTTTGGCAGAATAATTGAAATATTTGAAAATTTGATAGTAATAATTAACATTTCGACAAAATAATTATAAATTTTCTGTTATCACTGAAATTTTAGCAATAATAATTGAATTGTTTGTACCTACAATAAAATAATTGAAAATTTTACAGAAATCATTGAAATTCTGATAGTATTAATGATATTTTGACAAATTAATAACATATTGCACATTAATCACTAACACTGTAACAGTAATAAATAAAATTTAGCCATAATAAGTGTAATTTCTATTGATATGTTCACAGTAATAATTGAAATGTTGGTATTATTGAAATTTTGTCAGAATAATTTAAATAATTAAAAAAATTACGTAATCGTTAACACTTTATACTACTACAGGTACTATTGGAGTGATTAATGACATTTTGACAGAATATTTAAAATATTTACAGTAATCATTTTACAGTGAACTATCAGCAGTGATCAATGAAATCATGACTAAATAATTGAAAAATTTACAGTATCCATTGAAATTTTGGCAGTAAACATTAAAAGTTTAGCATTACAATTGAAATTTTGGCAGAATAATTGAAATAATTGAACATTTGACAGTAATAATTGGAAAATCCCCAAAATTTTGATAATAATAATTGAAATGTTTGTACCTACAATAAAGTAATTGAAAATTTTACAGTAATTATTGAAATTCCTTGAAATTGAAACAGTATTTATTGAAATTTTGACAGTAAACATTGAAAGTTTAGTACCATAGTTGAAATTTTAGCAGAATAATTGAAATAATTGAACATTTGACAGTAATAATTGAAAAATTTTCAATCACCGAAATTTTGACATTAATAATAATAATATAAACTTTATTCCATTAGACTTACACAGTATGGAACATGTCATTACATGTATTAATACTTAATACTACTACTCGTAGTGGAAAAATTGAAGGGATCAATGAAATTTTGAAAGAATAATTAAATTATTTACCGAAAAAACGAAGTATCTCAGTAACCATTTCCTATTTCCATTATTATTCTCTACGTGTATAAGTATAGCTCATAAAAATAATATAGTATAATATGGGATTTTAATTGAAAACTACAAATTTTCATAACATAAAAAACATAAACATAACAAACATAAAAATAATATAATAGAATATGGAATTTTTACGGAAACTTCATTGAAACTTAACCAATAATCGATAATTATGAAATTGTAATTGACAAGTGCAAATTTTCGGTGGAAATTGCAAAAATTGTGATTCAAAATTGATCACTACAGTGTGAAATTTTCATCATTTGAAATTTCAATGCAAATTGCAAAATATTACTGGAAATGATAAAATTTTCGTTGAAACTTAAAAAAAAATGTTCAAAATTTATTAAATTGCAATATGAAGACTACAAATTTTCATGAAACATTGCAAATTTTTAATGCCAAATTAATTACAGTGAAAATTTTAGCACGAATTTAAAATTTTACTGGCTACAGCTATTTTTTACTGAAAATGATGAACTAGTTATTAAAATTCATAAAATATCCATTGAAAATTATGGAATGTTACTGAAAATTGCAAATGTTCATTGAACATAGCAAAATTTGTAATGTAAATTGGCCACTACAGTGAAAATATTAAAATTTTCATCATTAATTTGAAATTTTAATGCCATTTGCAAAATATTACTAGAAACAATCAAATTTCCATTGCAATTTATAAAAAATTATTGAAAAATAATTAAATTGTAACTTGAATACTACAAATTTTCATGAGAAATTGCAACTTTTTTATAGCTAAATTAATAACAGTGAATATTTCAGCACGCATTTAAAACTTTACCGGCAATCGCTATTTTTTTACTGAAAATGATGAATTAGTCATTGAAATTTATAAAAAAATTATCCAAAATTATAGAATGCAACTGAAAATTATAAATTTTCATTGGACATTTTAAATGTAGATTAACCACTACAGTTAAAATAATAAACTTTTTATCATTAATTTCAAAATTTAATGCCTATTGCAAAATATTACTGGACATGATAACATTTTCGATGCAACTTAAAAAAAGTTATTCAAAAATTACGAAACTGCAGCTTTATAACTACTAATTTTCATGGGAAATTGTAACCTTTTTAATGCTAAATTAATTACAGTGAAAATCTCAGCAGAAATTTAAAATTTTACTGGCATTTAATAAAATTATGACTAATAATAGAAAAAATTGCAGTATTCTTTGAATATTTGACTGCAAAAATGGAAATTTTAGCATAATAATTGCAATTTTGGCAGAGTAATTGAAATTTTTACTGTAATCGTTGAATGTTTGGTAAAATACTCATCTGCTATTCCTGACTCGGCTATGCCTCGTCTGGAAATAGCCACGATTCATTTTAGGTACTTGTAACAAAAATAACTATTATAGTAAAATATACATCTGATTTATTTAATATTAGTTAATAATAATATTAGTTTGTGATAGTAAAATAAAATTTTGTGAAAAGAAATAAAAATTTGGAACAAGAAATTGCAGTTTAAATTATTGTTATTTAGAAGCAAATAATGTCAGCATTAGAACTGAGACTGAAGTGCCATTTTCTGAATGTATTGCAGAAACATCGAGATTCAAATTAACTGAATATGCATTTGCACCACGTACGTTCGTAATTAAACACATAAATAACCATTACCCAATTTCCGCATCAGTCGCCTCCACCAATTATCACGAAGTTGTTTTAATAACGCAAACAATACATTGATGTAACTACAGCGAACTTCTGCGCATACAGAACGTTAATTAACAGCCCCACCGACGACTAATCACGGCGACCTAAAACTCGCAACGAGTGCTGAAGGCAGCACCACCATATCCAGAACAAACTCAGGCCTGATGATTTATTGTGCACTTATCAATATGCAAACAGCAGGGCTTCTTCTTCAGCGGTACGAATCGTCTATCTGGAGCTGCTGGCTGAAATATGTCTCCATCATTATTCATACGGCACAACAACAGAGGCGGGAAAGCAACGGGAAAACACTAGCCTACGTAATACGTTTCATACATATTTCAATGTTTTATTTTCCCGCTTCTTCGGTGAATAATGTGGGATGGCGAAAAGTTGTGAGAAGGTTGTCATATGGTGAACACATAAAAAAATTAGGTGATTATTTTTACCTACAGTTTAGCATAAATAATTCAACAATGCCAATTGATTCATTTTTTCTCATACGTGATACAGATATTACAACCTCAAAGGATACAACGTTCGCCCCTTTTGTATTGATTGTTCTCAAGAACAGAAATTAGAGCTTTCAGCTCTGTAATTTAAGTGTTCATTTAGCTAGTTTAAATGTTTTCAATCCACAACTTGGTGCTCCCCATAATTTTCATCCGACTAATAATCTGACAAACTAAACCAATAAATTCAAATCGGAAACCAATAAAAAGTTGACAGCCTTCCAATATCGCTCTAACGCATTGGTGCAGCAGTAAGTTATAACTTCGATGAATTAATTATGGTCGGTTCGATTCTCGCCAACTTTTTTTTTAATTTATGGTTTAAACACAAGTTGTGTGAGTTTGTGTAATTTTTCTAACATTACCTTCTTCTACGATTGATTTTTAAGCTCGTTAATCCATTTGACACAGATTTTCTGTTTGAAATGTTATGATTATTATCATCACCATCCCTACTGCAATCAGTTGCTGTAACAAACTAAATATCTAAAAATAAAATGTGTAAATATTTAAGTTAGAATTCGCGTTTCTGCCAGCAAAAAAGTTATCCATTGTGTGCGTTAATGAACCTGGACGTTGGATATTTGAATGGCAGTGAGTGTGCAGAATGTGGCCAGGTGAAGAATTCGCCGCGCTAAAATTAAAAGCGAGTCGATAAATCCGCGCCCATTCATCATTGTCAGTTTAATGTAATAGGTGACCTCGGTGTATTTAACGTCGGGCGAAAAATACATCCCGGGCAAGTGTGTGTGTGCATAAGAATGGTATATTTCATGTGGGGCGCGTGTCATTGATACATGGATATTTCTGGAGTGTCATTCTTCACTTGCCCGAAGTTAATATTAATATTGCCGCGATGAATTATGGTCGCGAAAAGAGCTCGATAATTTAAATAAATGTGGAAGCTATTATGAAAAAGAAAATGTTAATTTATTTAAAATTATGTGCCACGTGTATGCATAATAAAATGTAGGATTGCACAATGCATGACTGAAAAAAAATATTAAGAATTAAAAAAAAAATACAAAGAAAACAGAAGTTGAGAAGAATACGAAGAGAATAGAAGAAAACATTGAGAGAAAGACATAGAAGAAAACATAGAAAGAAGAAAACATTGACGGTTTTTGGTTCGCATTCATACATTACTTCGGCAAATGATGTTATCCATGCAGATTAGTATATTATGCAACGAGCATTTAATAACTATTAAATGCGAATTTCATACACTAATTTTTCTACGACAAAGCATGAAAAGTGGCAATTGTCAAAATTTATTAAAATTACAATACAACACAATAATTTTAATTCAATTAAATTAGCATTTAATAACTATTAAATGCGAATTGCATACACTATTTTTTCTACGATAAAGCATAAAAAGTGATAATTATCAAAATTTATTAAAATTACAATACAACACAATAATTTTAATATATTTAACGATATGTTTTCTACGACACAGCATATAAATTAATAATAAATATTTAACATCTGCGGCGTCTGTAATAAATTGCTTGATTTCGTTAGTCGCAAACGTTTTAGCTTTTTTAGGTTTATATCCTTTAGATTTCCGTTTTAATAAAGCATGTAATTTTGGATATTTGGAGATATTTGGAAATTTGGATTTGGATTAGATGTGGATATTTGGGTTATTTGTAGTTAAACTGGGAACTTAATTACGTTTTGATTTGATATTTTTCAATAATAATAATAATAGTAATAATAAAATCTGTATTGTATTTTGATTCACAGAATGTTACAATAAATGTGGAAATGTGTTTATGAGCTTATGTTATTTTTTTAAGAAGGAATGTCGTGTGTGGTATGAATTTCATTGGAAAATAATACAAATACTATGTGCACTGGTGAAAGTTGTATTCAATCACACGTTATATGCATGCACAGCATGCCTGCACTTGAAGTGAGCACTGCTTTAGCACTGCGAGTCCCAATTTGAATAAGGCACTTGTAGATCCATGCTCAACATGTGTACACACACTGCGAAGTTTGACTTGTGGCATCAGCAACATGTTACATTTTAGTCTCAAAACAGTTTCGAGCAACACTTGTTGACGGAAATACTAGAAATTCTATTAAAATTGAATTAAATGTAGGTAGTAAAAAGTTACATTTTAGTCTCAATATAGTTTTAAGCAACACTTGTTGATGAAAATACTACAAATTCTAGTAAAGTCATCGATGACCTATTCTATATATCATGTCATATATCAATAACGTAAACATTATCATCATAATTGTATGTATGTTATGTGTATGTGGAATATAACATGTGATTCAAAAAATCTTTCATCAAAGCGTGCCATGAAAAAAAATTACTTATGTCTGAATTCCTATTCTGCTGATTTATCAAAGTGAACGATCACTTCTGGAAAAGTTTCTTGGAAATCTTCAAATGCATTACGTGTCGAATAAACCCACTGCCCATCAATTTTTGCAACAGTCATATCCATAACGTTAAGATCAATAAGATTTCACATTGACAAATTCGAACTCTCACAAATCTGTCAGATTTGACAGTAAGCTAAGACATACATTTTATATCTATCTTTTTTTTTCATGGCAACTTTGATGATAGATTTTTTGAATCACATGTTATTCTTCACTTGCCCGAAGTTAATATTAATATTGCCGCGATAAATTATGGTCGCGAAAAGAGCTCGATAATTTAAATAAATGTGGAAGCTATTATGAAAAATAAAATAGAAAATGTATATATTTCACATACATATATAACATACATAAAATTATGATGATTATGTTTACGTTATTGATATATGATGTGATATATGGAATAGGTCATCGATAACTTTTATAGAATTTGTAATATTTTCATCAACAAGTGTTGCTTGAAACTACTTTGAGACTTAAATGTAACTTCTTACTGTCTATATTTAATTCACTCAATTTGTTTTACTACTCTTAAAATTTAATACTCTTAAACTTAAAATTTAATTAAATGTAGGTAGTAAAATAATATCTCATTTATTTTTATTGATTTCGGTTTGGCATTGATTGCTAAGATTATAGGATACACTACGACTATATATACTACTACTATACTACTCTTAAAATTTAATTCTCTCAAACTTAAAATTTAATTAAATGTAGGTAGTAAAATAATATCTCATTTATTTTTATTGATTTCTGTTTGGCATTGATTGCTAAGATTATAGGATACACTACGACCATATATACTACCACTATACTACTCGTAAAATTTAATACTCTCAAACTTAAAATTTAATTAAATGTAGGTAGTAAAATAATATTTCATTTATTTTTATTGATTTCTGTTTGGAATTGATTGCTAAGATTATAGGATACACTACGACAAATTTCTCAAAATGTAAAATAAAATTAGATAAGTTTTTGTGAGTAGATCCATTCCGTTCTTGTAATCAGCTAATTCTGATTTTTATACAGATTACTGCTATTGTTTGTCACATTATAATGAGAGCCTAGTCATAAAATTTGATTATGCTGGTATCTCCAATTAGCGATTATACCGTATGTAGGATGTATAATTTATATAATTGGTATGGCTTTATATGATTCTTGTTGTCACAAACATCCATTAATGGAAAAATGCGTAAGAAGAAGAAGAAGATAATTTATATTGATTGTATTTCATTCCTATTTCCTACTCTAAATTAGTAGAAATCGATTATCACAAAAATTTACTGTAATATATAATATGTCCCAGGATTGAGTTACCAGCAGGAAAAACTTTTTAATTGTTAATTTCACTGAGCAAAATTTACCTTACAAAAAGTCCTGCTTGTTTTCAAAGCCTAGAAAACCAATTCAGATATGTATAAAATGGTTGATACAAAAATGACAGTTAAGAACATTTGGTGAAAATTTTCAGTTAAAGCTTAGCACCTAAATCTAAATAATAAAGCATGTCGAATTAATTAGTATAAGATTATTAAAAAAGATTTTCAATAAATTTAATGGTGCAAATTGCAGATTTCTATGTCTTTTAGTTTTTGCGCTACATGTATTTAGGCATATTTCAGCATTTCAAAGTAACTTTCGTACCATAAATCGACATAAAATTAGAAAATAAAGTCTAAATTCGACTTCTAGCATCAAAGACTAGTATTCTAGATCAAAATGCAACCTCAAGTTAGGTAAAAAAATATCTTCTGATTAATGTGAAACTAACGATAATAATAACAATATAAATACAACGTGAAAACGTTTACCTTAGTGTTAATAATGCCAAAAAAATATAAATTTGTTTTTAAGGGTTTGAAAACAAACATCACTTTTTGAAAAAAATGAAAGAATTTTTGTAAAATCGAAAATAAAAAAGTTTTTCCTATTGGTTATTCAATTGGTCTTCAAGTGTTAAATGCTAAACAGTTTTATAAATTTGCGATTATTTTGCATTTGAACTGATTTCATATTTTTACACAATTGTTTCTATATTCGAGTTGAAGATTTTTAAATCAAAATCAAAAATTTTGAAAAGGGCTTAGAAAAAAAAATCAAAAATAGAAAATAGGTGTAGAAATATCATTTATTTAATATGCAATTTTGTAAATGTTACAGAAACGTCTTAACTACAGTCTAGAAGCAGTCTTTTAGTTTTGGAGCTTTTCATTTTTCTGTACTTCATTGTAACTTTCGTAGCTGAAATCGACCTAAAATCGGAAAATAAAAGCTATATTAAACGTTCTCTCACCAAATACTACACATCAAATACGACCATTATAGGTTAAAAAGCCGCATAATAATTCGAACGAGTTTCAAATAATCACAATAATTACTTCAATTAAGTAGAAAGTATTAAAAAATACTTTGGTTGAACTGAAATTAATGATAATAATGACAATATATAACATAAAAACGTTGAATTGCAGAAATCGATTAGAAATCACAAAATGGAGGCTAAATTTGACTTTCAAGCATCACATACTACCGTTATAGATCAAAAAGTCGCGTTATAAATTGAAAGAAAAATCAAATAATAATATTGATACGTATACTGAATACTGAATAATATTGAATACTGAATTACGTAGAAAATACATATTTTATATTACATAATTATACATAAAACATATTGTGTCGTCTGATTAATCTGTATATAATAATAATAAAGACAATGAATAGTAGCAGATTTCAACCATAAATCATAAAATCAAGGCTGAATTATATGCATCAAGTACCTAATATATATCAAAAATTCGCTGTAAAACTCGAAAAAAATCAAATCATAATATTATCACTTGAATTAAGTGAAAAATTATTTAAAAATATGTGTGTATGTATGTAATCCAGAAAATTAAAAATATACTGAGCTGAAGATTGCACCATTACACTTTGGCGTGCTTCAATATACCGATTTAGATGCTTAACTCGAAATGAAAACTGTCATAAATTGTCATTTTGTTTACCATCGCAAAAAAATATATAAATTTGTTTTTCAAGGTGAAAACTTTCAACGTTCAACTTTTTGTGCAATCGAAAATAAAAAGGTTTTGCCTATTGGTTATTCAATTACCTATCAAGTGTTAGATCAAATCGTGTTAAAAGTACTAAACAGTTTTAATAATTTGCAATCATTTTGTATTTGAACGGGTTTCATCATATGCAGGTACACAAATTTTCCTACATTCGAATTGAAGATATTTTTAACAAAATCTATGATTTTGAAAATGGCTTAGAAAAAGAATGTAAAACAGAAAATAGGTGTTTACACTCTTTATTTTTTGTTTTAAAATTGCAGATATAACATGTATTTAATATGCAATTTTGTAATTGTCAAAGAAACGTGTAAACTGCAAACACCTAAATCGAAATATTAAAGCATGCCGAATTAATTTGTGTAAGATTAATGAAAAGGATTTTGATTAAATTCAATGGTGAAATTGCAGCTTTCTATGCCTTTTAGTTTTTGAGTTAAAAGCATTAAGGCATTTTTCAGCATTTCAAAGTATCTTTCGTACCATAAATCGACATAAAATTAGAAAATAAAGTCTAAATTCAACTTCTATGCTTCAAATACTACCATTATAGATCAAAATGCCACCTCAAAATTCGAAACGGGGTAGAAAATATAAAAAAAGATCCTCTGATTAATCTGAAATTAGGAATAAGAATAACAATATAACTATAACGTAAAAACGTTCACCTTAGTGTTAACCATAACCAAGAAATATAAATTTGTTCTTGTTGGAAAGAATGAAGCTTTTAGTGAAATCGAAAATTAAAACGTTTTCCTGTTGGTTAATTAATTTAATGGTGATCCTAATGGTTACTTAACACTCATCAAGTGTTAAATGCTTAACCGTTTTAAAAATTTGCAATTATTTTGTATTTGAATGGATTTCATATGCAGACACACAAATTTTCTTACATTTCAAGATTTTTATGATAGAAACTAGGATTTTGTAAAAGGCTTGGGAAAAAAATTTAAACAAGCATCACTTTTTGAAAAGAATGAAGCTTTTTTATAAAATCGAAAATAAAATAGTTTTCCTATTGGTTATTTAATAACTCATCAAGTGTTAAATGCTAACAGTTTTAAAAATTTGCAATAATTTTGTATTTGAGCGGATTTCATATTCAGACACACAAATCTTATAATAAAATCTAGGATTTTGTAAAGGGCTTAAGAAAACTAAAAACAAGCATCACTTTTGGGAAAGAATGAAGCTTTTTTGTAAAATCGAAAAGAAAAAAGTTTTTGCTATTCGTTATTTAATAACTCATCAAGAGTTAAATGCTTAACAGTTTCAAAAATTTGCAATTATTTTGTATTTGAACGGATTTCATATACAGACACACAAATTTTCTTACGTTTCAGTCCAAGATTTTTATATTAAAATCTAGGATTTTATAAAGATCTTGGAAAAAAAAGTAAAAACAGAAATTAGATGTTTACACTCATATTTTTGTTGTAACAGTAGCATGTTACTTGACCGCATCACATTCGGATATCAGATGCATTTATATCATTAATGCATCTGACATTCGAATATGATGCTGTCAAGCAACGTACATGTAACTGCTAATGTTTTTTGATACACAATGCACCTGAATATTTCAAAGCACTAAATCACAAAATTACATCATTTTTTTGTTTTCAATCTATTCACACTAATATTGAGAAGAAGAAGTAATGTGCTGCCCAAATGGTGAAAAAAGTTCTACTAGACAGGTGTCATTTTTTTTTCTTCATAACTTAGAAAACGTAAAACTGTTGATTTCTAGATACATGTCTATAGAAAACTTTTCATAGTAACGTTGTTCCAAACATAACGTTCGTAAAGTCTGGTTAAGCAATTTAGTTACACCCTGTACATATTTTTAATTTTCATCATTATTTACCAATAATTTCAAATATGTTTTCTTAAATATTGAAGTCATTAAGGATTTTAAAAATACGAACAAAACGATAACAAAACGTGATAATGAAGATTTGTATGTGTCGATAAAAAATACCGTCGCTGCTTTTTCTGTGTAAGATGACAAACTCAAATATTTGAAGCTTTATTCCAATATCTATCGTTTCCAGATTAAAAGAGCTCTTCTGTATATTGAACGTAAATGTTCAATCCATTAACTTTCCCCGCCATTACTTTTCCGCGCGATTTTCCAAACTAATCTCAGTTCGACGAGAATAACAATCCGAGCCCCTTCCATCCTTCGGCCGAGAACTATTTAAAAACCTCATTGAACCGCACCTAACGATGTTAAAAGATGGGGTGCTTGATCCTCAGCTCGCCGCAGACTTTCCCAACTTGTCTCAACGTGACGAGCACATTCATCCGATATCGCCATCGTGCACGCCGAGCTTTGGAAGTTCACAAACACAATTACGCATTTAAGTGCCGAACACGACCTTTTTAACCAGCTACGTGACTCCATGAAACTGATTGTGCCGAAGAGGGCATTGATGAAATTTTTTGTTTGTTTCCGGTCGCAGCCGACAGCAGCTTTCTGCTGGCCAACGCGCAGATCGTGGACTTCCCAATCGTCTACTGCAACGAGAGCTTCTGCAAGATATCGGGCTACAACAGGGCCGAGGTCATGCAGAAGTCCTGCAGGTGCGCCTTCATGTTCGGCGAGCTGACCGACAAGGAGACCATCAACAGGGTGGACCACGTCCTCGAGCACCAGCTGCACGACCAGTTCGAGATACTGCTCTACAAGAAAAACAGTGAGTATCCAGCGACTGACTCGCACAGCGCCACACTTACCATATAATTACTATTACATCAATGTGAATCCACAATGCGATTATGCGATACTCAGAGATTGCCTGCGACAATTTGATTCTTTGATTAATGTCAAGTGATTTGTTTATTTATCTTTAGCATGTCGTTCCGCCTAAAGTAAGCGAAGTGCAAAACACACATGTATTGTCTATCTGAGGCGGCCATTGAGAATGCGAAAGACGGTGGCGAGTCTAGTTGGCTAAGGGAGACGATGATGATACATGGCTCGGGAGCAATCCCGAGGCAGATGACCACGGTTCCTATACAACCCCCCCTTAGCTCACACGAATGGCGTTCAGAGCATTTGTATCTTGGTGAATGCTGACTTTTATTTTGAGGACTTGCATATATCACACAGTAGTGGGAATTTTAATCAGTAATTATTTGCTTACTTTATGCAAACAAAGCCAGTTAAATATACTGACTACATCTAAATTCGAGGATTACGTTTTAAGCATTCAGAAAGTTCAGATATGAATTTAATTCAGCCTGTTATGCAAAGTTATGGAAAGTGGCGAGAAGTTTGAGTGATGTATAACACAATTATTAATGTATTGCTTACATAAATGAATTAAAACTGCACGACGATTACAACCAAGAAATATAAATTATATATCCCCAGGCTTTACTTCTCAAATTTAAAAAAAATCGTAGTGTTCTAAGTTTCAGTTTCCTTAAGCCTGGTTTAATTTGGAAAGTTTACTGGCGGAAAGTACTTACCGCCGGTAAACTTACAATGTGCAAACTAGAAAAACGTCTTAATTTCTTGTTTAGTTTCTTTCTTGAAAGTCGTTTTTCTAGTTACACATCGTAAGTTTACTGGCGACAAGTACTTTCCGCCAGTAAATTTTCCAAATGTAAACGAGGCTTTACTGACCACCACACAAGGAAAACTATAGATTTTGCTAAGTAAAATAGAATAAAACACGTGTTTAAGTCAGTAAGTCAGTGAAACTTAACCAAGTGTTTTATTCTATTTTAATTAATTCAAAATGTTTCACCAAGGAGTAACCACAGAGGCTTATAAATTATGTAATTATTAATTATATTACAATATCTTCGGTGAGATGTTAAAATAATTACATAATGAAATAAAAATAAAAAAAGACTTCGTTCAGTTTGAATGTTTTAGACAATTTCTCAATTAGAAATTATTATAATTAGAATAAATAAAGAAATCTATTAAAAACAGTGAAACTCAACAAAGCGTGTTAATTGTTATTTGATTTATGTAATTATTGTTTTATTTTATTTTACTTAATTCAAAATGTTTAACCAAGGGTTAAACACAGAGACTTATAGATTATGTAATTATCAATTAAATTGTAAGACCCTCGGTGAGATATTACAATAATTACATAAATTAAATAAAAATTAAAACAGTTCATTAAGTTTGACTATTTTTGGACCATTTTCAATTAGAAATTATTATAATTAGAATAAATAAAGAAATCTATTAAAAACAGTGAAACCCAAAAAAAGCGTGTTTCCGCTTTGACATCTATATCCGATATCTATCTGGCTATATTATTAAGATCCACTATCCGGATCCGCTATCCAGTTTCCGGTTTCACTATCCGGCATCTAGTTTCCGGATGCACTATCCGACGCCTAGCATCCGAACCCGCTACCTGGCTTCAGTATGTACTATCCGACATATATCTGGTTTCACTATTAAGATCCACTATCCCGATCCGCTATCCAGTTTCCGGTTTCACTATCCGGCATCTAGGATTCGGATGCACCATCCAACGTCTAGCATCGAATTCGCTATCTGGCTTCAGTATTCGGATACGTTATCCGGTTTTCGGTTTTACTTTCCGGATTCATTATCCGACACCTTAGGTTCGGGATTTTTAGACCATTTTTGAATAATAAATTATTATAATTAGAATCAATATTGAAATCGGTTAAAAACAGTAACACTCAACAACGCGTTTTTCCGCTTTGTAGTCTCTATCCGACATCCATCCGGCTCCACTATTAAGATTCACTATCCGTATCCGCTTTCCAGTTTCCGGTTTCACTATCCGGCATCTAGGATGCGGATGCACTATCCGATGTCTAGCATCTGAATCCGCTATCTAGCTTCAGTATTCGGATAGGTTATCCGGTTTTCAGTTTTACTAGCTGGATTTATTATCCGACACCTTAGGATCTGGATTTTTAGACCATTTCTCAATAAGAAATTAATACAATTAGAATAAATAAAGAAATCTATTAAAAACAGTGAAACTCAACAACGCGTTTTTCCGCTTTGACATCTATATCCGCCATATATCTGGCTCCACTATTAAGATCCACTATCCGGATCTGCTATCCAGTTTCCCGTTTCACTATCCGGCATCTAGGATCCGGATGCACTATCCGACGTCTAGCATCTGAATCCGCTATCTGGCTTCAGTATGTACTATCCGACATCTATCTGGCGTCACTATTAAGATCCGCTATCCGGATCCGCTATTCGGCTTACGGTTTCACTATCTGGCATCTAGGATCCGGATGCACCATCCGACGTTTAACATCGGAATCCGTTAGCTGGCTTCAGTATTCGGATACGTTATCCGGTTTTCGGTTTTACTAGCTGGATTTATTATCCGACACCTTAAGATCTGGATTTTTAGACCATTTCTCAATAAAAAATTAATACAATTAGAATAAATGAAGAAATCTATTAAAAACAGTGAAACTCAACAACGCGTTTTGCCGCTTTGACATCCATATCCGACATATATCCAGCTCCACTATTAAGATCCACTATTCGGATCCGCTATCCAGTTTCCGGTTTCACTATCCGGCATCTAGGATCGGGATGCACTATCCGACGTCTAGCTTCCGAATCACCTATCTGGATTCAGGATGCATTATCCGACATCTATCTGGCTCCATTATTAAGATCCACTATCCGAATCTCCTATCCAGTTTCCGGTTCACTATCCGGCATCTAGGATCCGGATGCACTATCCGATGTCTAGCATCTGAATCCGCTATCTGACTTCAGTATTCGTATACGTTATCCGGTTTTCGGTTTTACTATCTGCATTCATTAACTGACACCTTAGGATCCAGATTTTTAGACTATTTCTCTATAAGAAATTATTATAATGAAAATAAATATAGAAATCTATTAGAAACAGTAACACTCAAAAAAGCGTTTTTCCGCTTTGACATCCATATCCGACATCTATCCGGCTCCACTATTAAGATTCACTATCCGGATCCGCTATCCAGTTTCCGGTTTCACTATCCGGTATCTAGGATCCGGATGCACTATCCGACGTCTAGTATCCGAATAAGCTATCTAGCTTCAGTATGTACTATCCGACATCTATCTGGCTCTACTATTAACATCCACTATCCGGATCCACTATCCAGTTTCCGGTTTCACTATGCGGCATCTAGAATCTGGATGCAGCATCCGATATCTAGCATCTGAATCCGCTATCTGGCTTCAGTATTCGTATACGTTATCCGGTTTTCGGTTTTACTATCTGCATTTATTATCTAACACCTTAGGATCCAGATTTTTAGACCATTTCTCAATAAGAAATTATTATAATTAGAATCAATATAGAAATCTATTAAAAACAGTGAAACTCAACATAGCGTGTTTCCTCTTTGACATCTATCCGGCTCCAAGATTAAGATCCATCCGAATCCACTATCTGGCTTCAGTATTCGGATACGTTATCCGATTTTCGGTTTAACTATCCGGATTCATTATCCGACACTTTAGGATCCGGATGTCGGGATATGGATCCATAATTATCCGATTCCGATTAGCTCTGTTTTACCTCTGTGCCTCTCATTTCATTTATGTAATTATTGATCTATTCTTATTAACAAATGCTTCTATAAATAACAAAAAAATATTCCCATTTTTTTATGAGGTAAAGCATAATATTGAAGATCTTAAAGAAATATTTTCTTTTCAAATATTTACAAAAAACGAATTAATATATGTATAGTAGAATTACATATCTCAGTGAAAATATTGTTATTCTCCAAAAACAATTTTATTTGATTGAGAATATGAATACAAACTTTGTGTTCATAAAAGTAATTTTGAATTTCTAGAATGCTTTTAGAGATACACTGGTATTCTGTAAAATTCTTTCTAGAATATTTCTTTAAGCAAATCGGTGCCTTCTACAAACTTTGTGTTCATAAAAATAATTTTCAATTTCTAGAATGTTTTTAGAGATGTTCTAGAATTCTGTAGAAATCTTTCTAGAATATTTCTAGAAGCTAATAGGCACCTTCTACAAACTTTGTGTTCATAAAAAGAATTTAGAATTTCTAGTTTTTTTTTAGAGATATTGTAGAATTCTATAGACTTCTTTTTAGTATATGTGTACAAGCAAACAGTACCTTTTACAAATTATTTTATGAATTAATTAAATGTTTTATGACAAACACCTTGAAATTATAGCAAGGTACTGAAGGAAATATAAATATGGATAATGATTAGAATTATTGTGAAAGACGAAGAAACATAATAATAATATAATAATATAATATTTATTAGCAGAAAGCTACATACATATACCAAAAAATAAATACAAATCAAATAAATAACAAACAAGAAATAAAAATAAAAGTTAAAATAAAAATAAACGTTTAAAATAACAAGATTATTAAAATGCATGAAAACATGCATGAAACGCACTAAAATCTTCTTCAATTTTGTAATATCTCCTAACATGCATTGAAGTTCACTTATGTCTTCTTCAATTTATAAAATCTCCTAAAAATGTTGAAAATTTCTTTCAACTTTATATACCACCCTTTTCTTATTAAGGTATATTATTTATTGCACATTTTCAATATTTGGGGCAGCAAAAATAGTACATTTTATTTATACAGCAAAACTATTTATGGCAATAATGACATTCTGGGATATTTTTGGGATTTTGATATATTTTTTTTCAATTTTATATGTAACGTTTTTTTTAAGATACATTATTTATTGCACTTCTATAATCTTTGGGGTAGCATAAATGGAACATTTTTTCAAATCAAGAAGACAATTAATGGTACATATAAGTTTTTTTAGGTATTGAATAACCCAAAAAAGTCATATGTACCATTAATAATAATTCCCATTTCGATAAGCAAAATATGGCAATAAATAATTACTGCAAAAAATTAAATGCCTGAATTAAAAAATACTATATTATTAAAGATACACATTTATATTAATAAATAATGTACTCAATTTTTTTTTCATCATGTTGAAAATACATATTATCATATATCAAAATAGTGACAATTTTTGCAGTACAACATTAAATATTTTGTGAAACTCGCACCAACTGTGTTTTATTAGTATATAAATACATATTAGTTTAACGATATATTTAATAAATGAACATTGTTATTTTATTAATTATGTATTATAATAAAATGTTCAGAAAGCTCTGAGAATAATATATTAATTATGTGTTAAAATAATTTTTCAATTAAGTAGTTTCAGGTAAGAATAATTGACTGTGACGATACACTGGCCTATTAATTCGAGCTGAATTGGCAAACCAATTCAAAACTAAATCAATAACTAATTACAGTAATTAAACACTGATACTAAATGTACACACCTGTACATATTTCTACTCATAACTTTAATAAAAGTTACCCAGAAATAATTGCAAACTAGCAAGTAAAGTTGTACAGGCCAAAATATTTCCGGTCGATATCCCAGTGAAATACGAGTATATGAACTACTGGAAACATTAAAAGTGCCGAAATTGAAAACTAAACTAATAACGATAATAATTACAGCTATTAAGAAGCAATATATAAAGATGAATTATGATGAACCAATAACCTGTGTTTATTTCCACCCGCAGAAGTTTAAATCGAAACTTCCTCAAAGTATCTAAAGTATGTGTAATATATCAATTCTAAATTGCTCTACAGTATTTACTCTGAAACTCATTCGCAAACTCGCCTTTGATCCAGTTGCACGAGCTGTGCTGGAATACAGGAAAGCTGCGGATTAATATATCTCGTCTTTCAAAGTGCAGACTTCGGCAACTTTCAAGCAGCGTTTTGTGCACAACGATAAAAACCACTTCGTGGGTATGCAAATGAGAATTTCCCAGTTTGCAGGAGTTTACTGGCAATGGCGATAAAACTGGCGATGTTATTTAATTAATAATAAGTAAAGTTTAATAATAAAGATATGCTGGTTCTTTTATAGACTACGATTTGTAAATTAATTTGCAAATAATAAAATTATTATTAAGCGTATTATCCCATATGCTCCTAATTTCAATATAACTCCAGCTAAAATTATTGTGTACTAATGGTCTATGTTGATAGTAATAAATAATAAAATTACAAATACTAAGTTTCTATCAAAACTGTTTAAAAATATGTTAACATTTCTACGACTTATAACTTATATCATATCATAGTATTGCATATCAAAAATGATTACTATAATTTTATTACAATAAATTATTACAATTCCATATTCATAGATAATAACGTACAATGACGGATAAAATTATTGTGCTTCAAAGATTCCCCTTGCAAATTTAATAGTGACCTATTGGCACCAAATGTATTGTAAATTGCTCATCACTTAACTGGAGCGACCGGAATGTTCCACAAATCTGTGTCACTCTGAAACGTATTGATGTACGTCCCATTAATAATTTCGGTGAGCCGAATGAGCGGCAAGCCGCCCTTTTCAGCTGTTAAATTTCAATAAACGATTTCCTAGCAATCCGATCCCGGCGCCTCCACCATTAATACACACGACCGGGTTCATGTTATTCCAGGAAGTTGAACTGGAGCAGCAATTTGAAAATGGTAATTTGTAACTGTTTCTAGGTTTATGCAGTAATATCATTTAATACCAGCGGAGGAATAACACGGGAACTTAGCGGATTAGTGCCGTGCAGCTTTTATAATAAAGTAGTTATAATCCGCCTGGAAATAGTGTGTTATTCCAGTGAATTGTAGATATTTTCACTACGTACTGAATTAAATTTGATTAAATTTTTGAGTATGTTACAAAATAGAAAGAATTTGCATACATATTTAATATCTTAACAGCTGACGAAATTACGTTTTATTTAAAAAACGGAAAATGTATCTCAAACATTTTTGAAAAATAAAAAAAATATTGAATAGTTTTCTTAAGTCCTATAAGATTTGCAAAGAAAAGATTTTGATTACATCAATTTTTAGTGGTGTCCACGTTTGCGATGGATACTGTTCAAGATGCAAAATAAATACGTCTTGCAACATTCCTGAAATGTTTCCTAGGATACAAAAGCAATCATATTACCAGATTTAATATAATTTATTATTTACATCGACATTGTTTTGTGATGTTGTCATAATCACAAATAGTTTTTGTTAAGAGTTCCATCTATTGGCACCAAATGAAAAAGTAGACACCACTTTCGCGAACGCTCTGTATTTAGATTTTCAGATTATTTTTTTTAATGGAGGAGAATGATGGAGTCCATTAAATATTGAGCAATTGTCTTACAAATGCGAATCAGAAAATTGAAATTTAAGTACTTACATATCTCTTACATATTGTAGTCATAAAGACAGAAAAATACAACTTGATCTAAAAAAACTTAATGTTTTCAATGCAGAATATATTTTCTTAAGTGTTAAACAATATTGATGGATGAATTATATCAAATAATGATAGTAATAGTAATAATTGTAATTGATGTGAAAAATATCTCATAGATAATGAGTGGTAATAATAATAATTATCATTGTAATAGTAATTATGGTTATCGTTGTTTATTCAAAATTTAAGTACTTATATTTGTAATGTACTTATCTCTTACATGTTGTATGTCATAAAGATAGAAAAATATAACTTATTAAAAAAAAACTTTTTGTTTTCAATGCAGAATATATTTTCTTTAGTGTTAAACAATTTTGATAGATAAATTATATCAAATAATGGCAATCATAATAATAATACTAATGGTAGTAATAGTAATAATTGTAATTAATGGTAAAAATATCTCATAGATAACGAATAGTAATCATAAAAATAATAATAATTATAGTAATAGTAATTATGGTGATCGATGTATGGTAATCGGTATGGTTGAAGATAACAGAAATTCAAAACAATATTTTTTTATCCGTGGATAATAAATATTTCAGCTAAAGCATGATAATTTTTCAACTTTTCTGAAATAATAACAATATTGATGGATGAATTATCTCAAATAATAATAATAATGATAGTAATAGTAATAATTGCAATTGATGTTGAAAATATCTCATAGATAATGAGTGGTAATAATAGTAATAATAATTATCATTGTAATAGTAATTATGGAAATCGATGTTTATTCGAAATTTAAGTACTCATACTTGTAATGTACTTATCTCTTACATGTTGTATGTCATAAAAATAGAAAAATATAACTTGTTCCAAAAAAACTTATTGTTTTCAATGCAGAATATATTTTCTTTAGAGTTAAACAATTTTGATGGATAAATTAAATTACTTATACTTGTAATGTTCTTATCTCTTACATGTTCTATGTCATTAAGAAAGAAAAATATATCTTGTTCAAAACAAAACTTTTTGTTTACAATGTAGAATATATTTTCTTTAGTGTTAAACAATTTTGATGGATAAATTATATCAAATAATGGTAATCATAATAATAATACTAATGGTAGTAATAGTAATAATTGTAATTGATGTTAAAAACATCTCATGGATAACGAATAGTAATCATAAAAATAATAATAATTATAGTAATAGTAATTATGGTGATCGATGTATGGTAACCGGTAAGCTTGAAGATAACAGAAATTCAATATTTTTATCCGTGGATAATAAATATTTCAGCTAGAGCATGATAATTTTTCAACTCTTCTGAAATAATAACAGTATTGATGGATGAATTATCTCAAATAATAATAATAATGATAGTAATAGTAATAATTGTAATTGATGTTGAAAATATCTCATAGATAATGAGTGGTAATAATAATAATTATTATTATCATTGTATTAGTAATTATGGTAATCGATGTTTATTCGAAATTTAAGTACTTATACTTGTAATGTTCTTATCTCTTACATGTTCTATGTCATTAAGAAAGAAAAATATATCTTGTTCAAAACAAAACTTTTTGTTTTCAATGCAGATTATATTTTCTTTAGTGTTAAACAATTTTGATGGATAAATTATATCAAATAATGGTAATCATAATTATAATACTAATGGTAGTAATAGTAATAATTGTAATTGATGTTAAAAACATCTCATGCATAACGAATAGTAATCATAAAAATAATAATAATTATAGTAATAGTAATTGTGGTGATCGAATGGTAATCGGTAAGCTTGAAGATAACAGAAATTCAAAACAATATTTTTTTATCCGTGGATAATAAATATTTCAGCATGAGCATGATAATTTTTCAACTCTTCTGAAATAATAACAATATTAATGGATGAATTATCTCAAATAATAATAATAATGATAGTAATGGTAATAATTGTAATTGATGTTGAAAATATCTCATAGATAATGAGTGGTAATAATAGTAATAATAATTATCATTGTAATAGTAATTATGGAAATCGATGTTTATTCGAAATTTAAGTACTTATACATGTAATGTACTCATCTCTTACATGTTCTATGTCATAAAGATAGAAAAATATAACTTGTTAAAAAAAAACTTTTTGTTTTCAATGCAGAATATATTTTCTTTAATGTTAAACAATATTGATGGATAAATGATATCAAATAATGGTAATCATAATAATAATACTAATGGTAATAATAGTTATAATTGTAATTGATGTTAAAAACATCTCATGGATAACGAATAGTAATCATAAAAATAATAATAAATATAGTAATAGTAATTATGGTGATCGATGTATGGTAATCGGTAAGCTTGAAGATAACAGAAATTCAAAACAATATTTTTTTATCCGCGGATAATAAATATTTCAGCTAGAGCATGATAATTTTTCAACTCTTCTGAAATAATAACAATATTAATGGATGAATTATCTCAAATAATAATAATAATGATAGTAATAGTAATAATTGTAATTGATGTTGAAAATATCTCATAGATAATGAGTGGTAATAATAATAATAATTATTATCATTGTAATAGTAATTATGGAAATCGATGTTTATTCGAAATTTATGTACTTATACTTGTAATGTACTTATCTCTTACATGTTGTATGTCATAAAGATAGAAAAATACAACTTGTTCCAAAAATAACTTTTTGTTTTCAATGCAGAATATATTTTCTTTATTGTTAAACAATTTTGATGGATAAATTATATCAAATAATGGTAATCATAATAATAATACTAATGGTAATAATAGTAATAATTGTAATTGATGTTAAAAACATCTCATGAATAACGAATAGTAATCATAAAGTAATAATAATTATAGTAATAGTAATTATGGTGATCGATGTATGGTAATCGGTAAGCTTCAAGAAAACAGAAATTCAAAACAATATTTTTTTATCCGTGGATAATAAATATTTCAGCTAGAGCATGATAATTTTTCAACTCTTCTGAAATAATAACAATATTAATGGGTGAATTATCTCAAATAATAGAAATAATGATAGTAATAGTAATAATTGTAATTGATGTTGAAAATATCTCATAGATAATGAGTGGTAATAATAATAATTATTATTATCATTGTAATAGTAATTATGGTAATCGATGTTTATTCGAAATTTAAGTACTCATACTTGTAATGTACTTATTTCACATATTGTATGTCATAAAGATAGAAAAATACAACTTGTTAAAAAAAAAACTTTTTGTTTTCAATGCAGAATATATTTTCTTTAGTGTTAAATAATATTGATGGATAAATTATATCAACTAATTGTAATCATAATAATAATACTATTGGTAGTAATAGTAATAATAGAGAGAGAAAAATACAACTTGTTCCAAAAAGAACTTTTTGTTTTCAATGCAAAATATTTTTTCTTTATTGTTAAACAATATTGATGGATAAACTATATCAAATAATTGTAATCATAATAATAATACTAATGGTAGTAATAGTAATAATTGTAATTGATGGTAAAAATATCTCATAGATAACGAATAGTAATCATAAAAATAATAATAATTATAGTAATAGTAATTATGGTGATCGATGTATGGTAATCGGTAAGCTTGAAGATAACAGGAATTCAAAACAATATTTTTTTTATCCGTGTATAATTAATTTTTGAGGTAGAGCATGATCATTTCTCAACTCTTCTAAAATAATAATAAAATAAAGCAGCCTGTACGTATTGTTTAATTTAGTAAATAATAATATAATAATAATTTTAATAATAATAATAAATAATAAATAATAATAATTTAGTAAAAATTTTGGTTTGATAAACCATAAGTGTAATAATTTTAATAATAATAATAAATAATAAATAATAATAATTTAGTAAAAATTTTGGTTTGATAAACCAAAAGTGTACCATAATCCCAAATTTACTAAATTAAACAATACCTACAGACTGCTTTATTTTATTATTATTATGTATCAAAAATGCATTAGAAGAGTCGAGAAATGATCATGCTCTAGCTAAAAAATTATTAGACGCTGTTAAAGATTTTTTTTTAAATTTCTGTTTTGTTTAAAAATGTACATTTTTTGCAACGTTATTGTTATTTAAAATAAAGTTATGCTTTTCATGGAAAGGACATTTTTTCATTTTATTATTATTTTTTAAATGTAGCGCAATAAACAAATGTTATAATAATTTTTACATTAAGGTTAGGATCCAGAAATTAAGTGAATATGAAATAGTTGATGATTTTATTGATTAACGCTGGAAATGAAAATTTTCCTTAGGAAAGGATTTTTTTTTAAATTTTGTGCCACCTTATTATTAAAACATCTAGATTTGACTCAAGTAAATAAGTAACCAGTTAAACAAAAAATAAAACATGGAGAATAACCTTTTTCACAATACACATTTAGTGTGAAAAAGGTTATTCTCCTTGTTTTATTTAAAAACTTTCACAAGCTCCAATACTTTGAAGTAACAAAGTTGTATGCGGAAGTACCAAATACATTCAGTGTTGCTTATTTTTTTCTGCTCTTTCCAAATATGCAAACAAAATTTTAAAATATTGATATACAGGGTGTTGTTTCGAGTCGAAACCTACTTATTAATTTTTTTTTAAATTAAGGCCGGACCTAGAATATGATTTTCATTTATTATGTTAATCGACATTACAGTGAACAGAGAACATACGTATCAATATTTCAAAAATTTATATAGTGGTTCGTAAGTTATGACTAATTGAAAAAATGGGTAATATTAATAAATCACCCTGTATATTGGTTATAAAGAACGATAGACCCATAAAATACCTAGACCTAGAATAAGATTTTCACTTATTATGTTAATCGACATTACAGTGAACAAAGAACATTCGTACCAATATTTCAAAAATTTATAGCGTGGTTCGTAAGTTATGACTAATTGAAATCGACATTACAGTGAACAAAGAACATACGTACCAATATGTCAAAAAATTATATAGTAATTCGTAAGTTATGACTAATTGAAAAAATGGGCAATATTAATAAATCACCCTGTATATTGGTTATAAAGAATGATAGACCCATAAAATATAGTTTATTTAGAATCACCTCGGTGTGCCGCATTACCATTGTATGCGCACTTCACAATGAATCACCCTGTATATTAACATAGAGTTTCATCATCAGCCTCATCAATCCGATAATCTGTATGATGAAAAAAAAAATGAGTATATTATTTATTATGTGTATCTTTAATAATACATTTTTTAATTCAAACGCATTTAATTTATTGCAGTTATTATTTGTTGATGTAGTATAGTCGTCGAAATGTGATAGTCATATAGTCGTAGAAATATTAACATGTTTTGATACAGTTTTGATACAAACTTAGTATTTGTAATTTTATTATCTATTACTATCGACATAGGACAATAATTTTATCCGCTATTGTAGGTATTCATACTCATAGGTACTCATACTTCATATTCATAGGTATCCATATTCATATCTATGAATATGGAATTGTAATAATTTATTGTAATAAAATAATAGTAATAATTTTTGATATGCAATACTGTGATATGATATAAGTTATGATACAAGTCGTAGAAATGTTAACATGTTTTGATACAGTTTTGATACAAACTTAGTATTTGTAATTTTATTATCTATTTCTATCAACATAGACCGTTACTATTCAATAATTTTAGCTGGAGTTAGATTTAAATTTGTCGATAATTTCGATAAATAGCTTATCGAAATGGGAATTATTATTATTAATATTGCTATTATTATTAAACATTATTATTATATTTTAGCAGATCTTTCATTCAAATATATTTATACTTATGATAATTATATTAAATTTTAGTACGTTATGTTTTATAATATATCGAAGATTGTAATTTAATATAATTTAAATTCATCACATAAACTTATGTATACCTATCATTGAACAGTTAAATCATATTTTTTAAAAGCATGTATGTATGCAGTCTGCAATCATATGTAAGTCACATTTCTGAGAGGTAAGCTATTTCACGGAGTTTGCATTATGTAATGGCTATTTCAATAAAATTATCATAATCGATGGCTTTCTGAAAAATTCCGGCGAAAACGTTTTTACGAGCCGTGGCATCTATCAATTGAATTTCCACGTGGAAAATACATTTTGTCAGCGGAACGGCGGATCAGCTTTAGAGACGAGTCGTTTTCTCCATTCGAGTGAATGCACTGATTCCTATTTTATGCTGATATGTAATTTTTCGGTTATTGAGGCTCGAAGCAATCACATTTGCATTAGATACTTACAAAGCATGTAATTTCGCGATATATACGTGATTGATTAAAAAATGTATTAATTTGGAAGTACCTAAGAGCCTTCAACTCAAATTTATAGATTTCAATATTTAAAGATTTCTGTGTTATTTATAAAATTATCGATTAAAAAATAATTTGGGAAAATTTTATCTGACAAATATTAATGTTAGGTATTATAATTTGTGCATAAATTATTTATGCACTCAGAATACAAAAATCCATATTTACATTTCCTTGCTTAATTAATATGTATAGTGAAGAGCACTCAGCTGTGGTGCACACTTATGATGATAAATTTATACATATATAAATCATGCATCTAATGAGCAGGTAATCTGATATTCCCTCTTCAACACCTATTTCGTAACACGAACGTGTTACCATCCAGAAAGTGCGGATATCTGCAGCGTGTTCATTTATTACCCCGAAAAGTAATAGCCAAAAAGTGCTTTGAAAGTTTAGCAGCGGAAATCCGTCTTGCTTTGCAGGTGGAATTAGCAAGGCAAAAACTCTGCGTCTACGGCCATAACTTTGCATAACGCGAGACACGAGCAGAGAATAAAGTGAAGATACAAAGAGACAATGCACCAATTTTTAGATGTTTAGTTATATATTGATTCTTGTTACTTTCCCTTAATGTATGTCTGTGTATTTGCATCGCTCCGTCCGTCCGCATCACGCATGCTCTATATAGAGAACAAAGGTATGTAGCTTGCACCATTCTCTATAGAGAGCATACAGATTATAATATACAGTAGAAATGAGAAATATATGATGTTGTAATTGCGAACATCTACTGTGTAGAGAATAGTATTGTGGCCCAATTGCGGGCTTGCATGATGTGTTGGTGTATAAACATGCAAGGTGTTAGATAAGTGTTGTTGTTTCCTTAACCGGACAGATAGATTTTAATGGCAATAACTACATAGATGTTGCGTTGTACACTGAATCCTCACTTTTCCGTTCAAGCAAACATGTTGCTTAGGTTAAGTGAGCTTGCAGTGTTCTGCACGTGATTATTGGTGTTAACACTGTTATGTGAGCATTACAAGTTAGGTATGCAGCTCTGTGTTCTAATACTCGTTACTTATGTGTTCCTAAACGCACCATTCTCATTCGTCATACTTGCCGTTTATTAAAAAAAAACTATGATTTTCGTGCAGGTAGGGTGAGAAGGCTAAACAACTCTCGATACACAACAAAAAAAAAATCGAAACCTCTCTCACATGAATAGACTGATAAAGAAAAGCACTGATAAATTTTTATTTTCTTTGTTCTAACAGGCACACCTGAAGGTATGTAGTATTTTGTTTACAATTTTTCCTCTTTCGTTCAGTTTTTTATTTGACTACTCTGTATAAAAATTACTCTCCCTGTTTTGCTCTCTATCTTTCTCTCTATCTATATATATCGGTAGTTTGACACCTTTATTTTGGTTTACTACAAGGTTCTTAAATGCAAATCTTAGAGATCTCCTGCAACCTGGTTTAAGTTTTTGGTTCCCCGTTGGATTCATACTTGGCACCAGTTTTTTGTTCCACATTCAGAGATCACGATGAAAATGAAAGTTCAAGTCTAAGTCATACAGATAATAATGTGCTATACATTTTGTATATAAATATGGATGCGTAAATAACTTAGAGTTGCACCCCCTGTATTTGCTTTATTGTTGTATCTGTATTTTTTACATTTCAATCATGCCCATTTTCATTAGCTCTAACCCATCCACCTGTTGTTCCTATCTATGTACTTACCCTAATGTATATAGAAATTTATTGGATAATATTCGTAATACGTTCAGGTAATATACTGCTAAACATAAATGTTTTTAATTCCATGGTATACTATTTAGATAAGTATTGCCAACTAAAAATTATACAAAATTTGTTTTGTGTAAGTAGTTGGAATATGCTGGTTCGATCCCAATAGTTACATGTAATGACTTTATGACAAAATTATACGCAACATTTATTGTGTAAGTAGTTAAAATGTGCTGGTTCTATCAAAACAGTAATGTAGGGCCCATATAAGGAAATTATATGGACAATATATTGTGTAAGTAATTATAATATGCTGGTTTGATCCCAACAGTTATATGTAATGCCTTTATGAGAAAATTATAGGGAACATTTATTGTGTAAGTAGTTAAAATGTGCTGGTTCTATGAGAATAGTAATGTAGAGCCCATATAAGAAAATTATATGGATAATATATTGTGTAAGTAGTTATAATATGCTGGTTCGATCCCTACAGTTACATGTAATGCCTTTATGAGAAAATATACAGAACATTTATTGTGTAAGTAGTTAAAATGTGCTGGTTCTATCAAAACAGTATAGTAGAACCCATATTAGAAAATTATATAGATTATTTTTTGACGTTTCTCAAAACCAATGATATATTTCGATTTTTGTCATATTGATACTTCTGGACCAATCCCGTCATTATTATACTGGGAATATTCTCTAGAGATTATTATAGTGGGAATAATCTCGGTAGCTAGGTTCACTCTTTTCAATCAAAATATTTGTCAAATTATTAATTTATCAATCATATTAAAGTGTCATACAAAATGAATAAAAGTCGCTTTAGCTGCGTTTCGCATACTGAAATTGATAAAGAAATACTAGAAAGCAAAAAACGTCAAAAAATAATCTAATCAAATATAACTCGAGAGTTCGATAAATTAGAAAATAATTTGACAGATTATGTCTCAAACTTGTCGCCATTTGGCAATAGTCACTCGAGCCCTTCGGGCTCTCGTGACTATTGCCTGGCAACAAGTTTTCGACAATCTGTCAAATTATTTTCAATTTATTCTCACTCTCTTGTTATATTATTACTGATAATATTTGTGTAAGTAGTTATAATATGCTGGTTCGATCCCAACAGTTACATGTAATGCCTTTAAGAGAAACTTATAGAGAACATTTATTGTGTAAGTAGTTAAAATGTGCTGGTTCTATCAAAACAGTAATGTAGAGCCCATATGAATAAGATACATATAAAATAACTATATTGGTAATATATTGTGTAAGTAGTTATAATATGCTGGTTCGATCCCAACAATAACATGCAATGGCTTTATAAGAAAATAGTCAATTCTGGCATTTAATTAATTTAGATTTGTGACTCGATAACCACCGAGGAAAAGTAATACCTAGTCGTGTGGGAGTTATGTTCAGAATACCGTCATAATCGTCAATGACTAGTAGCTCTTCGACATCCCCAACTTTAACAAAGACATTTTATATAATCGTCAATGGCCTGAAGTCATAATCGTCATTGACCAAAAGCTCTTCGACATCCACAACTTTAATGAAGATATTTTAGATAATCGTCTATGACCTGAAGCTCCAGTACACTGAAGATGATAGAAGATGATAACTCTGAAGGTGATAATGACTGAAGATGTACCAGAGCATGGTCAATAACCATTAGACATTATATGCTCATGGATATATACTATATATATACGACATATTTCGTCGTCAATGACCATAAACTCTTCTGCACTGAAGACGCATTCGGGCACCTGAAGATTTTCAGTGCTGTCTTTGGTTCGGAATGCATCTTCGCGTACAAATACCTTGTACTTGACCTTGACTTTGACTTTGTTTGGTTTGTAGAAATCAGACATTGCCAATGACCATCAGCTACTCGGCAGTAAAGAAACCTATGGCCATCGTCAATTTCCAGTCGTCATCGTCAATATTTCATCGTCAATATTTCATCGTCAATGGCCATAAACTCTTCTGCACTGAAGACGCATTCGGGCACCTGTAGATTTTCAATGCTGTCTTTGGTTCAGAACGCATCTTCGCATACAAATACCTTGTGCTTGACTTTGACCTTGACTTTGCTTGGTTTGTAATAATCAGACATTGCCAATGACCATCAGCTACTCGGCAGTAAAGAAGCCTATGGCATCGTCAATTTCCAGTCGTCATCATCAATATTTCATCGTCAATGGCTTCTGCACTAAAGACGCATTCGGGCATATGAAGATTTTCAGTGCTGTCTTTGGTTCGGAACGCATCTTCGTGTACAAATACCTTGTACTTGAGCTTGACTTTGACTTTGTTTGGTTTGTAGAAATCAGACATTGCCAATGACCATCAGCTCCTCGGCAGTAAAGAAACATATGGCCATCGTCAATTTCCAAAATATATTGTGCACTGTCTTCTGTTGTGAAGTTCTTCAGTTTACAAAAAAATAGATTAGTCCTCGAGCAGCTGAGCAACAAAATAATAACTTATTAATCGGTTCTCAAATCCATATCTGAATGTAAGTAGTTATCAACAATATGGGTCTGATAGACTTGAGAGTGCTACAACCCATATTATCGACCAAAATAAAAATTATTTATTTAACAATTTCAATATTTTGACCTTTTTTAGAAAAACTACACAAATTCAATCATTTTTTTTTACTCCAAAGCAAACGGTCTTGATTTTAGTATTGATAGTAGTAAATATGTTGAGGTCTATTGTCTCTTTAAGACAACATGCTAAAGATTTTTTTACGACACTTAGATGTAACAAGTGTTATTATAATATCTAAACTTTTTATGACAATTATATTGTCAAATTGTAGTAATTTATTTATATTTAATACTTACAAAAATGATATATTTGTATATATACATAAAATAATGAAATACTTATTTATCTGATGACGGCAATTGAAAATAAAGAAATATTACCAGTAAGTATTAAATATAAATAAATAACTACAATTTAACAATAAAATTAATAATAATAAGTATTTGACTCGATTAGCTGTTACATACAGATGTAATAAGTCAGTCAATGACAAAGAAAAGACAAACTGATGTTGAAATATAGTTACACATAGTTTTCTCATAGTTGTGAAAGATGTTTAAAATGTATTATCTAAAATTTGCAAAAAAAAATTTGAAACGTGTTTCCCACAAGAAAATATATGATAATCTGCAGAGTAATGAAATGAAACAATTTTCGGTGTATTTATTATAAAATCAATATTATTATACGTTGTATGATACAATACTTGATAATGACCTAAAATGTCGAAACTGTAGTTGTACCAATCCCTTTTTTACAATAAATATCTAGTGGTATAAATCAAATTTTGTGTCAATTCATGTGACATCAAGGTTCAGAAATTTTGCTAAATTTTGATGAATTTTGTAAAGCTGTCAGACCATGTAATTTACATATTGTATAAGTTAATATCGTTGAATAAATTCTAGCAATTTACTGAAGCAACATTACAATGCACAGGTCAAGAAACAAACCTTTTTCAAATGATTAATTGGAGTCTTAGTTTATTACTAATGCAAGTTTTTTGGTACAATTTCTACTATCTAGGGGAAATTTTGTATATTGAAATATAAAAAAACTTACACCAGTTCTCAGCAATTAACTAAATTTTATGTAAATTTTGGATATGGAAGTTATTACATCTACATCTACATAATACAGTGATATTTGGGGAAAATTGAAGAATTTTCCCCACATATGTAAATATATTATATATTAAGATAGAATATTGAGTACAGCTTGCAAGTGACATTGAGATCATTGACCTTAAAGTAGATACAAGAACTAAAAATTCTAAATATAATATACAAGAGCTTTATAGTTGTATGCTAGTTGTATTTTCTTGTTGCATAAGTTAATATCGTTGAATAAATTCTAGTAATTTAGTGAAAACTGAAGCAACTTTACAATGCACTGGACAGGAAACGAACCATTTTCAACTGATTTATTGGAGTCTTAATTTATTACTAAAGCAAGTTTTTTGCTACAATTTCTACTATCTAGGGGAAATTTTGTATATTGAAATATAAAAAAACTTACACCAGTTCTCAGCAATTAACTAAATTTTATGTAAATTTTGGATATGGAAGTTATTACATCTACATCTACGCAATGCAGTGATATTTGGGGAAAATTGAAGAATTTTCCCCAAACATATAAATATATAATACATTAAGATAGAATATTGAGTACAGCTTGCAAGTGGCATTGAGATCATTGACCTTAAAGTAAATACAAAAACATAAATTCTAAATATAATATGTAAGATTTTTATAATTGTATGCTAGTTGTATTTTCTTAAACTTTCTGTCTTGGAGAAATGTTTTCGGGCTCGTGGCCTAAATTTTTTTCTCATGGAAAAACATCCACTTAACTCACTTGTAATATAAATGTCTGTTTCCCAGACGACGTATTTTTGAAATTGAAATAATCTTATTTTCGTCCTTTTGGTGTTTTTTTCAAATATATTGTCTCAAATGCCAAGACATTTTGTAGAAATTTTACAGTTCTACCACGTAGCAAATTGTTGTTCCTCTGATTGAGAATCTACTCAAAATTATGGTTAGGTTAGGTTATGTTAGATTAGGAAATAAGCAAAAAATTGTTACTCTAAGCGAGAGTAGACCCATAATTATGGTTAGGTTAGAGTAGTAACACAGAAAATTGTTTCTACTCTAAGCGAGAATCGACCCATGATTATGGTTAGATTAGGCTAGGTTAGGTTAGTACCCGAGCAAATTGTTGCTACTCTGAGAGAGAATCAATCCATAGTATGGCTAATTATAGCCATAATTTACTACTCCACTTAGAGCATTAATCAATATTTATATTTTGGCAAAATTTACAGTAATTGACAGGTGAAATAAATACTATGAAGCAGGTTTGGAATAAATCATGATTTAAAAAAATCAAAAATCAAATAAATCATGTTTTTTTTTAAATTTCTGATCAGTGTTTGCCAATTTCGATGTGATTTGAATTAATTAATAGGTTAGGTTAGGTTAGGGTAGTAACAGAGAAAATTGTTTCTACTCGAAGCGAGAATCGACCCATGATTATGGTTAGATAAGGCTAGGTTAGGCTAGTAACCGAGCAAATTGTTGTTACTCTGAGAGAGAATCAACCCATAGTATGGTTAATTATAGCCATAATTTACTACTCCACTTAGAGCATTAATCAATATTTATATGGCAAAACTTACAGTAATTGACAGGTGAAATCAATACCATGGAGCATGGTTGGAATAAATCAAGATAAAAAAAATCTAAAATCATATAAATCATGATTTATTTTTTGTTTTTATAAATCTGATCAGTGTTTGCCAATTTAGATGTGATTTGAATTAATTAATAGGTTAGGTTAGGTTAGGGTAGTAACAGAGAAAATTGTTTCTACTCGAAGCGAGAATCGACCTATGATTATGGTTAGATTAGGCTAGGTTAGATTAGTAACCGAGCAAATTGTTGTTACTCTGAGAGGGAATCAACCCATTGTATTGTTAATTATAGCCATAATTTACTACTCCACTTAGAGCATTAATCAATATTTATATTTTGGCAAAACTTACAGTAATTCACAGGTGAAATCAATACTATGAAGCAGGGTTGGAATAAATCATGATTTAAAAAAATCTAAAATCAAATAAATCATGTTTTTTTTTATTTCTTATTTCTGATCAGTGTTTGCCAATTTAGATGTGATTAAAATTAATTGATGTTTTGATTGATTGATTTTTTTAATAAATTAATGCATTTGAACAAGAATTGAGGATAATATAATTTTACCTACTTCCAATTATCTATTTAAAGAGGATTTAAAAAAATTGTATCTCTACTATGTGATGGACAAAAATGGATGGAAAGAAAATTATTTTACTTACTTCCAATTATCTATTTAAAGAATGCTAATTCTATAGTTACATTATATGTTTAATTGTACACCTATTTTAATGCACAAACAGTGCAAAACCAATGATTAATTTAAAAATATATGAATTAGAGATTTCTATGTTCATAAGCCTTATGTTAAACAATAGAAAATACTGTATAATAAGTAAGTGATTATTATTACCATTAATGGTAATATAACAAGAACATATTTGTATTAAACACAACATTATTTTCTAATAATAAGATTATTATTATCAGTAATAAATGCTTAACATAATGCATTTACTCAACAAAATTCAAAGAATTCATCATCAATTCCTACTGTTACTTCAGGATTTGATTTATTTTATTCGAAATTGTGCGTATTGAAATCAATTTTTCAATATATTGTGAAGTTTTGACAAATTTACTTGAATGCGTTTACTGATAATAATTGAAAACATTCATCATTACATTTTTACTGGTACTTCTAGATTTGTTTTAATTTGTTCAAAATTATGCGTATTGAAATCAACTTTTCTCTATCTTATTAAATTTTGAGAAATTTTCTGTTTGTTGTAAACTACTGGTACCGAGTGATCATTTAAATTTCAGCTCTAGTTATCCATAGAAATTTTCACAGCCAATAAAAAAAGTCGAGATTGGTGATCTCCCATTTCTGATTGGCTGCGCGAAATTTTCCATGGATAACCAGAGCTGAAATTTAAATGATCATTAGGTATCTTCATTATAATTCCATTTTCCAATTCTACTTTTAAAGATCTCTTCTAAGATTCTTAAGATTCTTACTTTCTACAGTAAATTTTTACTGTAGAAAGTAAGAATCTTTTATATAATATGAATCGATTATATAATATGACTTTAGATAATGCCATGGAAAATTCACTTCAGAAGAAAACTCAACAATTTTAACATTGCTCAGCGTAAAAATCAATAAATCTGTATTCCGTATTGTTGGATTTTTAATTATTCTTCCATCCCAAGTTTAAATGAGAGAGTGAAAATATTAATATTATTACTCTCGCTGCCACATTATGCCATTATGATTTATATACAATAGCGAAAGTTCAGTCGACATGCAATACTGCAGTAATTAACGTTGGCTTCACGTTATTGTCGCAGTGGAGTAATTTGTATTATAAGAAGGCAATAAAAACCTGATGTCAGAAAATTTAGACACAAGCAACAATTACACTTGTAGTTGGGACCATATTAAATTAGGCAAGACACATCTCAGTAATTTGGTAGTATCGATGTGATATTTCTTTTGCTTCAATTCACATTGCAGGGGCACGAATCAAATAATTTAGTGTACGTGCAGAGCGTAAAAAAATGTTTCTCCGCATCGGCATCAGCAAAGGATCACACCCAAGCTAATCTGATTCCAACTATACATGTAGTTATTTGTGAAGTAGAATTTAACTAGCGACGGATGGCACCCAAAAAAATCTGATTCCAACTATACTTACAGTTATTTACGAAGTTGGAATTTAACTGGCTAAGGTATTTATGAAGTTAGAATTTAACTGGCGAAGGATGACACCCAAGTTAATGTCATCTCAACTATATATGTAATTTTACGCGAACTTAGAATTTAACTAGGTAATGAAAAATTTCTCCGCATCTGCACCAGCGAAGGCTCACACCCAAGTTAATCTGGCTCCAACTATATATATGTAGTTATTTTTTATAACTAGCGAAGGATGACACCCAAGTTAATCTGATTCCTACTATACACGTAGTTTCTTGCGAAGTTAGAATTAAACTGAAGTTAATAAAATTACATTCTGGTGAGCTACGGTTTGACGCAGTTGCCTTCCTCAAAACCCACGTACACGTTTCATCCAAAGCGGATTTATATAAAAGTATTTATTTTCCCAGAAAAGCAATTTTTCTGGATGGAAGCGCAACTGAGTCGGATTTTACCCGGACACCGCACACGTCCGGAAATTTACATCTCGGACAAGGGTTAAGATTTGCATGAATTCGCCATGTGGGCACTGAATTATTGCGGCGCAGTTTTCAGAAACCTGCGACATCCAGATGGATTTCAGAGAAGACTGCATTAAGTATACATCGCGTAAAGTTTCAATCATCTCCAAGAAACGCTTTGTTATGTATTGCAAGCAAAAGTTAGTCGACTCTGAGAAAAACGCCTTAACAATCGATTATAAGAAAGTTCCTTCATAGCAATGCACATTATATCTAGATGATTGATTGGGGCTAAATGAACAAATTATGTACAGTTGATAAAACATAATTTTAATTGAGATAATGTAAGTTTGCTTAACGAACATGTAATTAAAGAAAGACATACCAAAAATGATGCGAGAGATGAAGATAATTTGAGAAAAATTGGGGAGGTCCACGTTCAGGAGTGGACAAACAAAGACTGCTAAAGAAGAACAAGAAGATACCAAAAATATGGAATTTAAAACTGAGTATCATTTTTTAAGTATTTTGCACGAGTATAAAATATGAGAAAAATTGGAGAAAAATTGGGGAGGATTTGTTATAATTTCATTGGAACAAGTTAAAAAACTTCAGTTTCTTGAATTCTCTGTACGATATATGTTTATTCGAACACTGAAGCAGAATTCATCACTTATGCCAGAGGATGCAAAAGGAATATCAAAACACCTACAAACACACCCACGTCCTACTGCTGAACTCTACAAATCTGCATCACCTGTCGAGGACATTAAGCAGTAATCCGGAACTAAAACATTCCCAGATTAAAGCGAATTCGCAAGGAAGCTTAAGTGCGCCCCGTCATGAAAATCAAACCCCTGGACATTAATCTAATGCAATGTGCATGAAATATGTATGCATTTATGTGAGAATTTGCGTATTAATAACAGATGTCGCACCAGTGCAGAAATAGGTGCTGCGAATAATTACCACGGCCTAGTTGAGGTATTCATTAAATAATTACACTAATTAAAACATCGATGAAAATATTGACAATTACTCAGCTGCGTAGCTTTACATATAAGTAATACATATTTGCATTTTTTGTGCTGAAATTGCTGTATTTTAACATGAAATATGAACATCGAAGCATACAAATGTATGCAGAAGAAGCAAAGTTCTGGGTAACAAAATCGGCAACTCCATTCTGGGCGATGGTAATTAAGCTAGATATGTGTAGTTCTTAAATCAACTAAGAAATCTGCTGCATTTAAAAAGTATTGCTAACATTTACTGAAAATTTGTAATAATTACGAGTGGAACTATTGATGTACATTTTTGATATTCAATAAAAATTTAAAGCTATAGAAAAAACATTCAATTCTGTAATTGTGATAGAAAGTCTACAAGCTTTCTATAGAAATTTAAATGTTTCTCAACTATCAGTGTAAAATATAAAGCTATAGAAAAAAATGCAATTCTGTAATTGTGATAGAAAGTCGACAAGCTTTCTATAGAAATTTAAAAATTTCTCAACTATCAGTGTAAATTTTAAAGCTATAGAAAAAACATGCAATTATGTAATTGTGCTTGAAAGTCTACAAGTTTTCTATAGAAATTTAAAAATTTCTCAAGTATCAGTGTAACATTTGTAAGAATATAAATGTATAATTTGTATAAATACAATTTTCAAGCATTTCTTATATTTCTCTAGATTGCTTTTTTATTTTTTTTTAAATATATTTAAAACCATGTATCAAATTTTCAACGGTTTTATATTTTTAGTTTTTCGAGTTTTGCTGGAATTTGTCATACATTTTTTTAGAAAATATTTCTATTCTCTGTTAAAGTTTCTATTGGTACTAACAATAATTTCAATGAAACGCACCAAGATTGATTAGGCCTAAACTATAAAGCTATATTATTAGTAGCTTTTCAATAATTACAAACTTTATTGATTTTCTTAGAATTTCAGTTAGAGTGTCAGAATTCCCTGATAAATGATACTTTTCCACACTTCAATCATTACAGTAGACATATCAAAGATTATTGTTTAAATTTCAAATAGTACTGTAAAAATTTTAGTGATTATCGCAAAAATTCGAATATTATTTCAAAATTTCATAATTCCGTAGAAATGTATTAAATCGTTTGCAGAATAATTAATATTTTGACAGAAAAATATAATATTTTGAGAATAACAATTGAAATTTAGCAGTAACAAGGGGGTTTTTGTCAGTAATCAGTGAAACATTAACAGAATAATTAAAGTATTTAAGGAAATCAATAAAATATTGACAATTAATTTAACATCACATAATATATCAATGTTTCATTCTTTATCCAATCAATCAAATTCAATAAATTTCAATGAAACGTACCTAAATTCATTAGACCTGAACTATAAACCTATATCATTCACCGTAAAATATCCCACAATAGTATTTTAATGATACAAAATTACAAATTTGTTGATTATTCTTAGAATTTCAGTTATAGTGCCAAAATTCAGTTATTACTGTCAAAATTCTAATGATAGTTGTCCAACCTTCATTTATTACAGTAGAAATTTCAATGAATTTAGACAGTTTGCAATGATAACTGTCAAAATTTTAATGATTATGGCAAACAAACAATTATTAGTTTCAAAATTTCATATTTCTGTGGAAATTCATTAAATAATTTACAGAATAATTAATATTTTGACATAGAAAATTAATATTTTGAGAATAACAATGAAAATTAGGAGCTACAATGGAGTTTTTGTCAGTAATCATTGAAACATTGACACAATTGTAACATTTATAGTAATCATTAAAATATGGACAATTTTGGAGCAAGGGACATTGTAGCATTGTAGGAAAAAAAAAAAAATTGAAAATTACATTTGAAATGAAGCTATAACAATTGAAATTTTGATACAAATGATTGAAATACTGACAGGAATTATTGTTATTTTGAAAATAATAATAGAATATCAGCAGCAACAATTAAAATTTTCATGATTTTTTTTTTTTTTTTAGTAGACATACATAGTTTTATTCTCTGTTAACGTTTCTATTGATACAAACAATCAATTTCAAAGCAACGCACCTAAATTCATAAGGCCTGAACTCTAAAGCTATATAAGTAATAGTAAAGTATCCCACAATAGTAATTCAATGACTACACATTGGTTCTTATTATGGTAAAAATTTTAATAATAATTGTCAAAACTAAAATTATTACTCTACAAATTTTAACGAACATTGTCTAAATCAAATGATTACTGTCGATATTTTAATGATTATGGCAAAAAATCAATTATTAGTTTTAAAATTTCATAGTTCTGTGAAAATTCATTAAATTATTTACAGATTGATTAATATTTTTACAAGGAAAATTAAGATCTTGAGAATAACAATTGAAATTTAGCAGCAATAATGGAATATGTGTCAGCAATCATTGAAATATTGACACAATAATTAATACATTTATAGTAATCATTAAAAAAATTGTAATAAATTAAAAATGATATAATTAAAAAAATATATTTAAATGTCTACTGTTAAAATTTTAATGTTTAGTTTCAATTTTTCATAATTCTGTCGAAGTTTTGGAGGTACAGAGTGAAATATTTGACAGAGTAAATAAAACTTCAACAGGAATCATTAGAACGTTTACAGGAAAGAATAATATTTTTCATACACATTTTTTGTTTAGAAAACATATATTTCTATCCACTGTTAAAGTTTCTATTAGTGCAATCAATCAATTTCAATGAAACGCACCAAAATTCATTTGGCCTCAACTATAAAGCTATATTTTTAATAGTAAAGTTCCACAGTAGTATCCCACAATAGTATTTCATTGATTACAAATTTAATTGATTATTCTTAGAATTTCATTTATAGTGCCAAAATTGACTTATTACTGTCAAAATTTTAATGATAATTGTCCAAACTTCAATTATTACAGTATAAATTTCGATCAATATTGTCTAAATCTAATGGTTACTGTCAAAATTTTAGTATTTATGGCAAAAAATCAATTATTAGTTTCAAAATTTCATAGTTCTGTGAAAATTTGTTAAATTATGTACAGAATAATTAATATTTTGACAGGAAAATGTAATATTTTAAGCATAACAATTGAAATTTAGCAGCAACAATGGATTTTTTGTCAGTAATCATTGAAAAACTGATACAATAGTTAAAACCTTTATAGTAATCATTAAAATATGGACAATAAATTAAATTTCATATAATTATATCAATATTTAAATGTTTACTACTAAAATTTCAATGGTTACTTCAATTCTACATAACACTGTCGAAATTTTCGTGGTACAGAAAGAAATATTGATAGAATAAATAAAACTTACACAAACATTGCAACGTTTGCAGGAAAAAATAATATTTTTCATACACATTTTTGTTTTTAGGCCTATAGAGCTATATTTTTGATAATCAAGTTCCTCAGTAGTATCCCACAATAGTATTTCAATGATAACAAATTTTATTGATTGTACTTAGAATAGTGCCAAAATTCCCTTATTACTGTCAAAATTTGAATGATAATTGTCCAAAACTTCAATTATTACAGTAGACATTTCAATGATTATTGTCTATATTTCAATGATTATTGTCAACATTTTAATGATTATAGCAAAAATCAATTCTGTGGAAATTTATTAAATTGAAATGAATTGAAATTTAGTAGCAACAATAGTTTTTTTTACGGTAATCATTTAAATATTGACACAATAACTAAAACATTTATAGAAATCATTAAAATATGGATAATAAATTAAATATTACATAATTATGTCAATATTTAAATGTTTACTATTAAAATTTCACTGATTAGTTTCAAATTCATAATTCTGTCCAAATTTTGGAGGCGCCGTATGAAATATTGATGGAATAAATAAAACTCGGATAGTATTTATTGTACGGTCTACAACAAAAAATAGAATAACAATTAAAATTTAGATTTAGATTTAGATTTAAATATTGACAATAAATGTAAAATCACATAATTACATCAATATTGCTAAAATTTCGACAGATTTATAAAAAAATGAACCTATTCATTGAAACTATAATAGTAAACAATGAAAAGTGTACAAAAAATGAAATTTTGAAGGTACAGAGTGAAATATTGACAGTAATCATTGCAACGTTTACAGGAAAGAAATAGTATTTTGAGAATAACATTCGATATTTAACAGTAACAATGAAATTTTTGACAATAATCATTGACATATTGGCAATAAATTCAATAGCATATAATTATATCAATATTTCCAAAATTTTGACAGATTTATGAAAAATTGACACTATTAATTGAAACTTTAATACTAAGCAATGAAAAATAAACAAACAATGAAATTTTGAAGGTACAGAGTGAAATACTAACAGTAATCATTGCACCCTTTACAGGAAAACAATATTTTGAGAATAACAATTGATATGTAACAGTAACAATGGATTTCTTGTCAATAATAATTGAAATAGTGACAATAACTTTAATATCATATAATTGTATCAATATTTCCAAAATTTCGACAGATTTATAAAACATTTAAACTATTCATTGAAACTTTAATAGTAAGCAATGAAAAGTGAACAAACAATGAAATTTTAAAGATACAGAGTGAAATATTGACAGTAATCATTGCAACGTTCCAGGAAAAAAAAAGTATTATGAAAATAACAATTTAAATTTAGCAGTAATAATAGAGGTTTTAATAATAATCGTTGAAATATTGACAATAAATTATTACATAATTATATCAATATTTAAAAAATTTCGACGGATTTATGAAAAATTTAAACTATTCATTCAAACTTTAATCGTAAACAATGATATATTGATATAATTATATGATATTAAATTTATTGTCAATATTTCAATGATTATTGTCAAAAATTACATTGTTATTATCATAATATTATATTTTGCTGTAAAGTTTTTAGAGAGTACTACAGTTTACTACAAGACTTTACAGCAAACAATAATATTTTGATAATAACAATTGATATTTAGCAGTAACAATGGATTTTTTTACAATAATCATTGAAATAGTGACAATACATTTCATATCATATAATTATATCAAGATTTCACTGTTTACTATTAAAACTTCATAGTTGTGTGGAAATTCATTTAACTATTTACAGAATAATTAATATTTTGACATGGAAAATTAATATTTTGAGAATAAGAATTGAAATGAGGCAGCAACAATGGAATATTTATCAGTAATCATTGACACAAAAATTAAAACATTTATAGTAATCATTCAAATGTGGACAATAAATTAAATATCATATAATTATATCAATATTTAAACGTTTACTATTAAAATTTAAATTATTACTTTCAATTTTTCATAATTCAGTCGAAATTTTGGAGGTACAGAGTAAAATATTGACAGAATAAATAAAACCTAGACAGTAATCATTGCAACGTTTACAGGAAATCATAATATTTTTCATATGCATTTGTTTTCAGAAGACGTACATATTTGTATTCTCTGTTAAAGTTTCTATTGCTACAAACAATCATTTTCAATGAAAGACACCCTAATTTATTAGACCTGAAGTATAAAGCTATATTATAATAGGAAAGTATTAGTAAAGCTATAATAGGAAAGTATCCCACAACACTATTTCATCGATTACTCATTTTATTGATTATTCTTAGAAATTCATTTATAGTGCCAAAATTCTCTTATTGCTGTCAAAATTTTAATGCTATTTGTGAAAGCAATTATTACACTTGAAATTTGAATGAATATTGTCTAAATCTAATGATTACTGTCCAAATTTTAATGATTATGGAAAAAAAAACATTTATTACTTTCAAAATTTCATCATTCTGTCAAAAATTTCGTTGTTTTTGCTAAATTACAATTTTTATTCCCAAAATATTATTTCTTCCTGTAAAGATTGCAATGATTTCTGTCCAAGTTATATTTATTCTGTCAATATTACACTCTGTACTACCAAAATTTCAACAGAATTATGAAAAATTTAAATTTTAATAGCAAACATTTAATTATTGATATAATTACATAATATTTAATTTATGGTCTTATGGATTTATTGTTTAATTTAAGTACAGAGTAAGGAACATTGCAGCATTTACTGAAAAAAAAAACAATATTTTGAAAGTAACAATTGAAATTTAGCAGTAACAATTCAAAATTTTGATAGAAATAATTGAAATACTGACAGGAATGATTGTTGTTTTGAAAATAATAATAGAATTTCAGCAGCAACAATTAAAATTTTCATCACCATTTCAATTTTGTCAACATTTTCAACAATTTTCAGGTAGAATTCCATCTGCCTTTGTATTTTTGAAAGATTGAAAATCTCATAGAGCCATGTTAAGAGGGAGAGAAAAAATCGAAATATACAACAATTGCATGCAGAAGAAGCAAGTACCTCGGAAACAAAATATTGGAAATATGTTTGGCCCTCCGCTTTTTTGGTCACTTTTGGCCCTCCGCTTTTCTGCATTTATCAGATTTTTTCGTTATCATTTTGAAGAGGAACTGAGCTGGTGATCACGTGTGCTGTTAAATTTCAAGTGTACGAACTACTCATGCTTGCACATAAGAGAACCAGACATGGATAAAGCTGAATTCACAGCTGCAAAGAAAACAAATAATTGCTATGTGTTAGCTCGAAGTTACACATTCCGTAGAGCACATTTGCAAAACAAATTTCAATGATGTGGCCCATCAGTGGTGTTGGTACACTCGAAACTTAAAACTACGCCTTATCGCCCACACTCAGAGGAACTTTGAGTAATATCAGACAAGAGCCGGAGAAAACCAAATACACTTTACAGCCCGAACTTCCAGCCTCCCGCTCGACTGCTGCACTTACTTAAAACTTAAACCCCCGAAACAAGTGCCAAGGAAACCGCCCCCAGTCCCGGCGCTCATCACTTATTAACCCGCGACGTAACGGCCTGTAAACTCCTCCGTGCATTAAACATTCATTCTCTTCCGGCGAACAACGGCGGGCCCTTAAAAACGGCGAAGCGAAGCTAAACATGTGCCGGGCATACGTGGGACACGCATCGATATGCAGATGAGGATGGCCTGAGTGATGGGACGGGCGTCTGGCAGCGTTTGAATAATTCAGAAGTGGGATGAGAAAGGTGGACGACAGTACTGGTTACGACGTCCGTGACGGCGAGAAAATGAGAGAAATATAAATATCGACATATTGTCGTGGTTTATTGTGCAGGATGGGGGTTAATCTATTAAATTGGACGATTCGCACTTGGAGGAAATTGGAGGCGACGGTTATTGTTATTAATTGTGGGAATTGATTGGCACGAGGGTGGAAATCAATGGGCTATCAGGAAATGAGATTTAAGTGCATCGGGGTTATTTCAGTAGCACGACCTTCGGCCAGAAACTGTTTGAAGATCCATTAGGTTTTAGTTTTGCACGGTTCTTCGTGTTTCTTTGATGTGAAATGTCTAGATGCATTAGTGCTTAATAAATGTTATTTTCCTGCAGGTAATGCATTGCCTTGCCGCGATTTGCATGCTATTGAAATCATTTCCGAGGCTTTAACATTATGTATTTACGTTTAATGTGAACAAAGTATAACTAAATATTGATAAACCTGTGTGCATAATTATGTTTATAAATTATTTTTGCTCACTAAGGTCCTGGATTTGGATGCAAATAAATTTTTGACCGTCATACTTTAAACAAATAATTATATAAAATATCTTCTCGACTACAGAAATGTGTTATTAGAAAACATATAATTAACCAAAAGAAATAATAAATAAGTAACGAAATTATTTAAAAAAATTACGAATTCACGACAAGACGTTATAATAAGAATTGGCAGTTAAGTAAAAAATCGCTTCTTACCATAAATGGTAATTTAAATTTGACTCTTGCCATAGGAGCTAGGATATAGAATAGATAGGAGATAAGAATTTGCAAATAATATCAAATATTTTGTACACGATTGTAGAAAATTGGAAAGTCAGTTTAGGAGTAGGAATAGATTAAATAGGAGATAAGAATTTGCAAATAATATCAAATATTTTGTACACGATTGTAGAAAACTAAAAAAAGTCAGTTTTTCGCTGTTCGGTGGTAGTTTATTTTTTTTTTTCCATAATTTACAGCTTTTACAAATACATTATCATTGATACGTTTTATTCTACACTCGATGATTACTTTTCATTTTTCTTTCGATAATACATTTCATGTTTTTCAAGTAATTTCCCTTTGTTTTATTGAAGTTGTTGAATCATCGTTGATATACAGTTTGGAATTTTTTTCTTCATTAATGAAGGAATTGTTAATTTTTAAAATTACCAAAAATTGCAAATCTAACAAATAAAGTGTCAAAAAACAAATAATTACTGTTTTCTGTTTCGTTAATTTTCCTTTGTTTTATTGATGTCAATTTTTTCAAATAAGATGAATATTCGTTGTTATACAGCTTGGATTTTTATTTTTCATTATTAGAAGGAATTATTAACTTTCAAAACAAATAAAATGTCAAAAATCACTTTTTTCTAATAGGAACAATATTCGTTGTTATACAGTTTAGATTTTTGTTCTTTATTATTAAGAGGAGTTATTAACTTTCAAAATTCGAATAAATCTCAAAACTAATAAACAAAACGACAAAAAATAAATATATGAAAGAAACAAAAACTAATTTATTTTAATTTTACATTCGATAATGCATTTCATGTTTTTCCGCTAATTTCCCTTAGTTTTATTGAAGTTTCTGAATATTCGTTGCTGTACAGTTTGGATTTTTTTCCTTTGTTTTATTGATGTCCACTTTTTTCAAAATTGCAACAATATTTGTTGTTATATAGTTTCGATTTTTGTTTTTCATTATTAGGAGGAATTAATAACTTTCAAAATTAGAAGAAATCGCAAAACCAATAAATACAAGTGACACAAAAATAAATATTTGAAAGAAACAAAATCTAAGTTAGTGACATTTTACACAGTTTGATTGTTTTTCTATATTTAAAAAAAAATATTAGAAAAATGATTCATTACAAGAATAGTAATTATTATCAAACAAAGTTCTATAATTTTGTTTGATAATAATTACCTAAGTAGTCGAAACCATAGTCACAAATAAATAAAATATGTGATCCTCACAAAGTTACTTGTTTTATTAATAATTGATAAAATGAATCACGAAGTAAACGCCACCAGATATAAAAATAAAAAATAAGATGTTTATTTACTTCTAAACTAAAAGAAATCGCCAAACAATTAAAATATCAAATATCATATATTTTAGGAAATTTTTATTTTTTCTTTGTGTTTCCACTGCTTTGGCCAAATTGATTCTAAGACATCATTATAATTCTAATAACTTATAAGCTCTAAAGAACAGGAAATTTAACCTATCTGGTTATCCGGTTCTTATCATTCGTCCAAAATTGATGTGTAACTTCAAGTATAATTTTCTTATAGGTTAAATAACTGCGCATAATTTAATAAGAAATTCCAATGTTCCGAAGAGTCATCTCTTGACTGATTACGTTGTCATCACTTTGATTTTTACTTACGTAGTTTTTACGTTTTAAGTAGTGTTTCCACTACTTTAGCCAAGCTATATTCTATGTTCTCAATATTTTTGGTAATAAAACATTTAGAAATAAACATAACCTTCACGTTCCAAGAAATTATTGTGATTCTAATAATAGCAACGCAGTAGAAAATTAAAAAAAGTAAAATATCTGGTTATCCGGATCTTGGCAACGTTGCAAGTAGGAACACTGATCAAGACTGATGTGGGATTGACTTTTCAACTGAGAAATCATCAGTATTTATGATATGGAATTGACTTTCATGATGGGGAATTGACTTTATAACTGAGACATCATCAGCATTAATGATGTGGAATTGACTTGATATCATTAATTATTAACACTGATCATCAGCGACGCCATGTGAAACATGTTAGTCAGTGCTGGCTGATATCCCACATCTGTGTTACAATTAGACTTTTGACTTTATACCTCCGACATCATCAGCATTTATAATGTGGAATTGACTTTATAACTGAGAAATCATCAGCATGCATGATGTTGAATTGACTTTATAATTGAGAAATTATCAGCATTCATAATGTGGAACTGACTTTATATTATGAAATATTAACACTGATCATCAGCGACATCTTGCCAAACATGCTGCTCAGTGCTGGCGGATATCCCAGAATTTTTGTTGGAATTAGACGTTTGACTTTATATCTACGATATCATCAGCATATATGATGTGGAATTGACTCTATAACTGAGAAATAATCAGCATTCATGTTGTGGAATTGACGTTATAACTGAGAAATCATCAGCATATATAACATGGAATTGACTTTATAACTGAGGCATCATCAGCATTCATGATGTGAAATTGACTTTATATTTTTAATTATAAACACTGATTATCAGCGATGTCATAGAAAACATACTGGTCAGTGCAGGCGGATATCCCAGATTTGTATTGGAATTAGACATTTGACTTTATACCTCCGATATCACCAGCATATATGATGTGGAATTGACTGTATAACTGAGAAAACATCCGCATTCATGATGTGGAATTGACTTTATAACTGAAAAATCATCAGCATTCACGATGTGGAATTGACTTTATAACTGAGAAATCATCAGCATTCATGATGTGGAATTGACTTTATAACTGAGCCATCATCAGCATTCATGATGTGGAATTGACTTAATATTATTAATTTTTAACACTGATCATCAGCGACATCATGCAAAACATACTCGTCAGTCTGGCGGATATCCCAGATTTGTGTTGGAATTAGACTTTTGATTTTATACTTCCGATGTAATCAGCATATATGATGTGGAATTGACTCTATAACTGAGAAATCATCAGCATTCATGATGTATAATTGACTTTATAACTGAGAAATCATCAGCATTCGTGATGTGGAATTGACTTTACAACTGAGAAATCATCACATTTATAATGTGTAATTGATCTTATAACAGAGGCATCATCAGAATGAATGATGCCGAATTGACTATATATTATAAATTATTAACACATAAATCAGTTAAATCAGTCTGGCCGATATTCCACATTTGTGTTGGAATTAGACAATTGACTTTATACCTCCAATATCATCAGCATATGTGATGGAGAATTGATTCTATAATTGAATTGACGTTACAACTGGGAAATCATCAGCATTTATGATGTGAAATTGATTTTATAACTGAGACATCATCAGCATTCATGATGTGGAATTGATTGACTTTATATTATTAATTAATAACACTGATCATCAGCGACGTCATGTAAAACATGGTCAGTCCGGCGGATATCCCAGATTTTTGTTGGAATTAGACTTTTGACTTTATACCTCCGACATCATCAGCATTCACGATGTGAAATTGACAATATTACTAAGAAATCATCAGCACTCATGACGTGGAATTGACTTTATAACTGACACATCATCAGCATTCATGATGTGGATTTGAATTTATATTATTTATACTGATCATCAGCGACGTCATGCAGAACATGCTGGTCAGTGCTGGCGAATATCCCAGATTTGTGTTGGTATTAGGCTTTTGACTTTACACCTGCAACATCATCAGCAAATATGATGTGGAATTGATTTTATAACTGAGAAATGATCGGAATTTATGATGTAAATTTGACTATGTAACTGAGAAATAATCAACGTTCATGATGTCTAATTGACTTTATGTTATTAATTATTAACACTGATCATCAGCGATGTTATGCAAAATATGCTAGTCAGTGCTTTTGGTTTTCCCACATTTGGGTTGGAATTAAACTTTTGACTTTATACCTCCGACATCATCAGCATTCATCATGTGGAATTGACTTTATAACTGAGACATCATCACCATTAATGATGTTGAATTGACTTTATAACTGAGAAATCATCAGAATTCATGATGTGCAATTGACTTTACAACTGAGAAATCAAAAGCAATTATGATGTAGAATTGACTTTATATTATTAATTATTAACACTGATCATCAGCGACGTCATGCAAAACATGCTGGTCAGTACTGGCGGATATCCCAGATTTGTGTTGGAATTAGACTTTTGACTTTATACCTCCGACATCATGAGTATTTATGATGTTCAATTAACTTTATAACTGAGAAATCATCAGCATTCATGATGTGGAATTGACTTTATAACTGAGAAATCATCAGCATTCAAGATGTGGAATTGACTTTATAACTGAAAAATCATCAGCATTTATGATGTGGAATTGACTTTATATTATTAATTATTAACACTGATCATCAGCGACGTCATGTAAAACATGCTGGTCAGTGCTGGCGGATATTCCACATTTGGGTTAGATTAGACATTTGGCTTTATACCCCCGATATCATCAGCATATATGATGTGGAATTGACTCTATAACTGAGAAATCATCAGCATTCATGATGTAGAATTGACTTTATAACTAAGAAATCATTAGCATTCATGATGTGCGATTGATTTTATAACTGAGAAATCATCAGCATTCATGATGTGGAATTGACTTGATATTATTAATTATTAACACTGATCATCAGCGACATCATGCCAAACATGCTAATCAGTGCTGGCGGATATCCCAGATTTGTGTTGGAATTAGACTTTTGACTTTATACCCCCGAGATCATCAGTATTTATGATGTTGAATTAACTTTATAACTTAGAAACCATCAGCATTTATGACGTGAATTGACTTTATAACTGAGACATCATCAGCATTCATGATGTGGAATTGACTTTGTAACTGAGAAATCATCAGCATTCGTGATGTGCGATTGATTTTATAACTGGAAAATCATTTCGTGGAGCCGCTTCTGCTTGATGATAAAGATTTCATCACAAAAATTCACGTATTTGGGGTATCATCTCAAAAACGTATCCCTTAGCTGTTCGTTGTTCGAAAATCTTATCACCAACGAACATTTATCTCCCAAAGTACGTGCGTCCACTATTGATGTCAGTAAAATATTTGGAGCAAGGATTATGTTATTGGATTGTACGAAAATCTTGACCGCAACAAACAATTTTCTCCCAAAGTACGTGCATCCACTATTAATTTTAGTATAATATAGGAAGCAGGGATTATGTCATTGGCATGAATCTGACTAATTCTCGGTAAAATGTTCTAAATAGGGTTAACCAAAAATTTAAATATACATTCCTATCTTATCTCAAAAACTAACCCTCCATCCCCCTCAAGAAATTGAATCAGAAACATGAATTGTTATTATTTTTGGTTCCTTATATAAATAAATCTTCATAGCCTCCTCGTTACGAAAATCCCTATTATAATTTTCAATAAAGGAAATGCGATTCGTGTTTTTATTTATTCCTTATGTCTACTGTTTAGTTAAGAATTATTAAATACGTTTTTAGTTTACCAAAATTATAAATCTAGTGCTGTGGTAACTATTATTATGAATATTAAATTTTCAGAGAATCAACCCCCAATTCCCCGACCCCCACACATTTTCATTTTTCAGCAGCAATTTCCTCGGGCACCGCTTGATCCAGCTTAGCCGCTTACAGCACGGGGCACATCCGCCCCACCCCAATCATCCCCCAGCTCATCATGCATGCAAGCCCTTCGTGCACGGGCAGATTGTGGCCCCCCCACGACCCCCTGTAAATGTTAGGTTTGGTTGTCCGCTTGCTAGATTTCTGTCGTGCGTTTTTCTCTAGTAAAAGTAAAAACTGACGTTTAGCTATCCTAAGTGGTCAAACGTAGTTTATCAGTAGAGTTTGCGTCAGTTCAGTAACGCGAGCGAATGCCGAGGGCCCGACTAACACGTGATTTCGTTTTTGTAGAAACACCGCTATGGCTTTTACTACAGATCTCGCCCATCAAGAACGAACGGGACCTCGTCGTTCTATTTCTACTCACCTTCAGAGATATTACCGCTTTAAAGCAACCCATAGAAACAGATGATACCAAAGGAGGTAAGTCAAATTTTTATTATTATTATCTATTAATTATAAATATTGATGTTATTGTCTACAATTTTCAATATTATCTTATCTACTCACATATTAGTAAGTTGTCAACTTCAGTGTTAACACTAAACAGTGTTATGTAATAAAAAGTGCAATGTAATGAGCATTAGTAACATTTTCTTTTGAAATTTTCAAAATTGCCATTTGATGGTCATTATCAAATATTGCTATTATCATGTGACAAAAGCAATTTACATCAATATGTGCCTATTTTTCATAATTATGACTGGGAGTAGAAAATATAATGTATGCAACTCACGTTTGCCAGCGTCTATGAAGTCGCTTGTTAGATAATTAGTCTCTAGACTAGAATAGGTCTTAATATCTATCATTAAATGCTCATTGCATAATATATATATTCAGTAAAACAGATCCTGAGAATCTAATCAGACCTTCAGATACTGCAAATTTGAAGTATGCGAGTTTGTTCTTCCAAATATGACGCATTTTGTTCTCTGCGAAAACCGCTCCAAACGCGGATAGAAGCGAACAACAAATTCACCGTAACATAAAGTAGATTAAATCACACCCGTGAGATATGAACTCGATTTTATACTGAATGAAATTTAAATTGCAGAGCAGTGAACGTGCCGACGTCGAGCGTTGTTTTTGTGGGGACGGAACAATGCTCCGAAAATATCGCGTTTTTATCAGGCGCCGTGCACAGAGTTTTTAATCTTCTCATCTTCTTTCTTAGATGAAATGTACACGGCAAGTTAACCGACGTCCGCCGGATACAGAAAATATAAGGGCGAGCGATATTATGTACCGTTTATCTGCCTGAAATGCAATGTATATTGAATTTTGCTAAAGTATTTACGTCTCTCTGTTGTGATTCTTGATTTATCTAAAGATGAAAACTTAAATGCCCTCGTCATCGCGTCGTTCCTAAGCTGGTTCAGATTATACTGTTATTAAAATAGCGCTCCACAAGTTATCAATTTGCGATTGATTTCATTACTGCCGGCTACATCATCAATAACTCGTAATGAAGCTAAGGCCGTTGAGCACCGCACCTAATTGCATAAGCGATGATAAACTGCGTCATCGACTGCGCCTTTTATTAAATATAAATAGTAAACTCGCGATTTTAAATTGCAAATTGGGCCCCGAATTAGGCGGGCAATTAATCACGGTTTGAAGTATCGGTCGATGCAAATTCCGAGGCATTAAAAAGGAATTAATTATCTTTGGATAATTGGAGTGGCGATACGCAGCAGCGAATTAATCTGTTTGATTTATATTCGTGAACCATCCTTGTACTCACCAAATTGCAACTAATTTTATCTTAAGAGAAAGATACGGCGTGCTGGATTGATACTTGGTGGTGGAAATTAGCCGTAGCAAAGAAAATGGGCACCATTAAATATATACAGTGGGATTTGAACCCATAAAAAAAAGTATATCTGGTAACTAAACACTAATTTAGATCTGTAATATCTATCAGAAATTATCAATTCTTTTATAAAGATAATTTCTAAAAAAAATCGAATTTTAAGAAAAGAATTTGTAAAATCGAATCCTAATTTTACAAATTCTCTTCTTAAGATTCGATTTTTTTTAGAAATGATCTTTATAAAAGGATTGATAATTTCTGATAGATATAACAGATACCTATTCTAAATTTGTGTTTAGTTGCCAGATTTACTTATTTCTTTAATGGGTCATTACATGTCAATTGGATATGGAATGATCACCTTAGATCACCTTAGAACACCTTAGATCAGCTTTTGCTGATGAATACGAAAAAAAATAGCAGTGATACTCAGAAAGTAGTACACCAATCACAATTTATCCTCAAAGTAGCCTTAGTTGTTGTGGGCAAATATTTCCACAAGAATGACATGGAATGATCACTTTAGATCACCTTAGATCAGCTGTTGCTGATGAATACGAAAAAAAAAATAGTAGTGATACTCAAAAAGCTGTACAACAAACACAATTTAACCTCAAAGTGGCCTTTGTTGTTGTGGGCAAATATTTCCACAATAATGTAAGCAATTGGTCTAATATTGCAGCAATGTCACCTTTAATTTTCATGAAAGTAACTATGGATGTGTATGTCTATTTGAAATGAACTTCTGTAAAGTTTCAAGTCCAGATATCAAATATCTGATCCACTGCAGCCTTTCCCGTGGATCTCACTCCAAACTCGAATCGTCTGCCAAGAAATTTTTACACAGTTTCACGTGTTCCCACTGCTCATCTAGATTATCTATGAAGCTGAAATTCAAAACCTTCGATCAGCTTTTGCTGATTTTTCGAAAAAAAAATAGTAGTTATACTCAGAAATCAATTGCATTTTTTCATAATTTTTTGGCGAAAACAGGAATCATTTTATATATTGACAATTATAACTAGCAATTTTCAAACATTTTGACAAAATTACTAACAATTTTCAGATATTTTTACAGAATTACTGACGACTTCTAATAATAATAACATTCTGAAAGATTTTGGTACCTTTATGGAAAATTCATTAATGTTATTATTAGTTTTCGAAAATTTTGCGATTTTCTGACATTTTGACAATCATAACTGGCAATTTTCAAATAATTCAGCAAGCTTACTGCAAATTTTGCAATAGGGATAAAAAATGACTTATTTTCCTTCAGTCAAAAATATATTTTTTGAAAATTTGAATCATTGCACATATTGACAATAATTACTAGCCATTTTCAAACATTTTGACAATTATTACTAGCAATTGTACGATATTTTTACAGAATTACTGACAGCTTTTAGACAATTTGATAATTGTAATATATTATTGTAGAATTAATAACAATTTGAAGAGATTTTGGTACCTAGACTAGAAATTTCTTACAAATTATTATCAGTTTTCAGAAATTGTGCAATTTTCTGACATTTTGACAATTATAACTAACAATTTTCAGACATTTTTACAGAATTGCTGACCACTTCTAGACAATTTGATAATTTTAAGATATTTTTGTAGTATTAATAACAATTTAAAGAGATTTTGTTAGCTCGACTTAGAATATCTTTAAAATAATTATCGCTTTCGAAAATTTTGCAATTTTCTGGCCTTTTGACAATGATAACTGGCCAATTTTAGCTGATTTGGCAGATTACTGCCAAGTTTATACGAGGGATACTAAGTGGTTAGTTATTTTATTAGTAACGGTTAATTATGGTTAATAGTGGTTAAATAAGAATTACTGACAACTTCTAGACAATTTAATAATGTTCTTTCGACAATCTGTTGAAATTTTGATCCCTTGACTTGGAATTTCCATATATATATTATGAGTTTTTGAAAATTTTGCAATTTTCTGTCATTTTAACAGTTATAAGTAGAAATTTTCAGATAGCAATTAGTTTAGCAAACTAACTGCAAATTTTACAACAGAGATAAAAACTGCCTGTTCTATGCATCATTTTGACTTTACAGTATAAATAAAAATAATTGAAAAGTTTGTTTTTCACGGGTTTAGACCAACCCGATTTTTTTTTACATAAATATGATAACCTAAGACTGCATTTTCCATAAATTTGATTTCTTTGGCAAAAACAGGAAACATTTTATATTTTAACAATATTACTAGGAATTTTCAAACAATTTGACAATTATTAGTAACAATTTTCAGACATTTTTACAGAATTACTGACGACTTCTAGAGAATTTGATAAATTTAAGATGTTTTTGAAGAATTTATAACAATTTGAAGAGATTTTGTTACCTTGACTTGGAATTTCCAAGTCAAGAATTATCTATATTTTGAGAATTATTACTAGCAATTTTCAACTATTTTGAAAATTGTTACTGACAATTTTCAATCATTTTAACAAAATTACTGACAACTTCTAGACAATTTGATAATTTTCTTTAGACAATCTGTTGAGATTTTGATCCCTTGACTTGGAATTTCCTTATATATATTTATATTATGAGTTTTTGAAAATTTTGCAATTTTCTGTCATTTTAACAGTTATAAGTAGAAATTTTCAGATAGCAGTTTAGCAAACTAACTGCAAATTTTACAACAGGGATTAAAAACTGCCTGTTCTTTGCATCATTTTTACTTTACAGTCAAAATTAACATAATAGAAAAGTTTGTTTTACAGTTTGATTAGACGCTCCAGAAAAAAAATTCAAAAATATGATCACCTAAGAATTGCATTTTTCCATAAATTTGACCTCTTTGGTAAAAACAGGAAACATTTTATACTTTGACAATATTACTAGGAATTTTCAAACATTTTGACAATTATTAGTAACAATTTTCAAACATTTTTACAATATTACTGACGACTTCTAGAGAAATTTAAGATGTTTTTGAAGAATTAATAACAATTTGAAGAGATTTTGTTACCTTGACTTGGAATTTCCAAGTCAAGAATCATTTTATATTTTGACAATAATTACTAGCAATTTTCAACTATTTTGACAATTGTTACTGACTATTTTCAAACATTTTAACAGAATTACTGACAACTTCTAGACATTTTGATAATTTTCTTTCGACAATCTGTTGAGATTTTGATCCCTTGACTTGGAATTTCCTTATATATATTATAAGTTTTTTAATTTTTTACAATTTTCTGTCATTTTAACAGTTATAAGTAGACATTTTCAGATAGCAGTTAGTTCAGTAAACTAACTGCAAATTTCGCAACAGTGATAAAAAAACTGCCTATTCTTTGCATCATTTTGACTTTACAATCAAAATTAACATAATAGAAAAGTTTGTTTTATACGGGCTTAGACTATCCAGATTTTTTTTTACAAAAATATGATAACCTAAGAATTGCATTTTTCCATAAATTTGACCTCTTTGGCAAAAACAGGAAACATTTTATACTTTGACAATATTACTAGGAATTTTCAAACATTTTGACAATTATTAGTAAAAATTTTCAAACATTTTTACAATATTACTGACGACTTCTAGAGAATTTGATAATTTTAAGATGTTTTTGAAGAATTAATTTCAATTTGAAGAGATTTTGTTACCTTGACTTGGAATTTCCGAGTCAACTTCAACTTCAAGACAATTTGATAATTTTCTTTCGACAATCTGTTGAGATTTTGATCCCTTGACTTGGAATTTCCTTATATATATTATAATTTTTTTAATTTTTTACAATTTTCTGTCATTTTAACAGTTATAAGTAGAAATTTTCAGATAGCAGCTACTTTAGCAAACTAACTGCAAATTTTACCATGGGGATAAAAAACTGCCTGTACTTTGCATCATTTTGACTTTACAGTAAAAATTAACATAATAGAAAAGTTTGTTTTATACGGGTTGAGACGATCCAGAAAAAATTTTACAAAAATATGATAACCTAAGAATTGCATTTTCCACAAATTTGACCTCTATGGCAAAAACAGGAAACATTTTATACTTTGACAATATTACTAGGAATTTTCAAACATTTTGACCATTATTAGTAACAATTTTCCAACATTTTTAAAATATTACTAACGACTTCTAGAGAATTTGATAATTTTAAGATGTATTTGAAGAATTAATAACAATTTGAAGAGATTTTGTTACCTTGACTTGGAATTTCCAAGTCAAGAATCATTTTATATTTTGACAATTATTACTAGCAATTTTTAACTATTTTGACAATTGTTACTGACAATTTTCAAACATTTTAACAGAATTACTGACAACTTCTATATAATTTGATAATTTTCTACAGACAATCTGTTGAGATTTTGATCCCTTGACTTGGAATTCCCTTATATATAATATAAGTTTTTGAAAATGTTGCAATTTTCTGTCATTTTAACAGTTATTAGTAGAAATTTTCAGGTAGCAGTTAGTTTAGCAAACTAACTGCAAATTTTACAGCAGAGATAAAAACTGCCTGTTCTTTGCATCATTTTGACTTTACAGTAAAAATTAACATAATAGAAAAGTTGGTTTTACACGGGTTTAAATTATCCTGATTTTTTTTTTTACAAAAATATGAAAACCTAAGAATTGCATTTTTCCATAAATTTGACTTCTTTGGCAAAAATAGGAAACATTTTATATTTTGACAATATTACTAAGAATTTTCAACTATTTTGACAATTGTTACTGACTATTTTCAAACATTAGAACAGAATTACTGACAACTTCTAGACAATTTGATAATGTTCTTTAGATAATCTGTTGAGATTTTGATCACTTAACTTGGAATTTCCTTATTTATATTATGAGTTTTTAAAAATCTTGCAATTTAGTTTAGCAAACTAACTGCAAATTTTACAACAGGAATACAAAACTGCCTGTTCTTTGCATCATTTTGACTTTACAGTCAAAATTAACATAATAGTAAAGTTTGTTTTACACGGGTTTAGACTATCCAATTTTTTTTTTACAAAAATATGATAACGTAAGAATTGCATATTTCCATATATTTGACTTATTTGGCAAAAACCGGAAACATTTTATACTTTGACAATATTACTAGGAATTTTCAAACATTTTGACAATTATTAGTAACAATTTTCAGACATTTTTACAGAATTACTGACGACTTCTAGAGAGTTTGATAATTTTAAGATGTTTTTGAAGAATTAATAACAATTTGAAGAGATTTTGTTACCTTGACTTGGAATTTCCTTAAAATTATTAAAACCATCGCGCATCATAATTTTAAGGCCACTTTGAGTTTAAATTGTGACAGGTGTATTGCTTTCTGAGTGTTTGTACTATTTTTGTCGTATTCATCAGCAAAAGTTGATCTAAGGTGTTGTATTTCAGGTTCATAGGTAATCTATATGGGTAGTGGGAACACGTGAAACTATGCATCCATATATATATACATATATACATATACATCCATATTAATTTTCATCAAAATTGGAGATGTCGAGCGGGAAATATTTTTAAAACTGGTCCACTTGACATGGAATGACCCTGATCATAAATAAGCACCTGCCCCTGGTGGAAGGAAACGACGATTTGGGTACTTTAATTTCAAACACCCTGTATAATACGAAAATATGAAATTATATTATAAAATTAGGAAATGAAATATTAGGTATTTGAGGTGACTTTACTCAAGTTATATCTGGTAATTTAATCAGGGAGTTTCTACAAATATTCCCCTAATCAATTCATTGTATTATTATTATTATTATTAAAATCTTTCTTCTTTTACTCTTTCGGGTGTCGAAGAGGTGATATCTTTTCTTCATGTATTTTCTTTTATATTATATCTGGTAATATAATCAGGGAGTTTCAGCAAATATACGCCTAATCAAGTCCCTGTATTATTATTATTATTATAATCTTTATTCTTTTACCCTTTTGGGTGTCGAAGAGGTGTTATCTTTTCTTCATGTATTTTCTTTTATATTATATCTGGTAATTTAATCAGGGACTTTCAGCAAATTTACGCCTTATCAATTCACTGTATTACAAATATACGCCTAATCAATTAACTGTATTATTATTATTATTATAATCTTTCTTCTTTTACTCTTTCGGGTGTCGAAGAGGTGTTATCATTTCTTCATGAATTTTCTTTTATATTATATCTGGTAATTTAATCAGGGAGTTTCTACAAATATACGCGTAATTAATTCATTGTATTATTATTTTTATTATTATAATCTTTCTTCTTTTACTCTTTCGAGTGTCGAAGTGGTGTTTCTTGTTTCTTGCTATTTCCTTCATTTGTGCATTAGTTATCACCCTCTAATTTAATGTTTCCAATATTTTAGTCCCATTTTTTTTGTCTTCCGACTCTTCTCTTTCCTGTTATCTTTGTTTCCCATATGTTCTTTGTTTGGTTGTTGTTTTCTCTCCTGATTAGGTGTCCCAGCCATTGTAAATGTCTATTTTCTATCTGTTTATTGAGTTCTACTATTTCTATACCTTTTCAAGTTCAAATTGAGACCAATCAAGTTCAAATTGAGACCAATCAATTTCAAATTGAGACCAATCAAGTTTAAATTGATACCAATCAATTTCAAATTGAGACCAATCAATTTCAAATTGAGATCAATCAATTTTAAATTGAGACCAATCAATTTCAAATTGAGACTAAACAAAATCAAGTTGACACTAAACAATATCAAGTAGTCATGGTAAATATTATTTGTTTACTCTCAACTTGATATTGTTTAGTGTCAAGTTGATTTTGTTTAGTCTCAATTTGAAATTGATTGATCTCAATTTGAAATTGATTGGTCTCAATTTGAAATTGATTGGTCTTAATTTGAAATAGATTGGTCTCAATTTGAAATTGATTGGTATTAATTTGAACTTGATTGGCTTCAATTTGCAATTGATTGGTCTCAATGTGAACTTGAAAAGGTATAGTTCATTTCTGATATCCACAGTTCTCACTCTGTTTATATTTGTTACTTCGTATACTTTCCTCAGCTATTTTATTTCAAGGGCTCGGATTTTCCTTTTTTGTTTCTTGTTGATTTTCCACGTTTCACAGCTGTATAGTAGGGTAGGTACAAATAGTACTTTGTACATTATAAGTTTTGTGTTTTGGGATATTTTGTTGTTGTTAAGTATAATTTTGTTAAACGTGTGAAAGGTTCTTGTCGTTGCTTGTATTCTGTTGTTTATTTCTGTTTCCATATTCCCTTTCATTTCAATAATTTGTCCTAAGTATTTTATATGTTCTACTTATTCTACCTTTTCGTTATTGATAGTACTGTTTATTGCTTCTTTAGTTTTTCCTATTTTCATTACCTTTGTTTTTGATATATATATATATATATATATATATATATATATATATATATATATATATATATATATATGTATATATGTGTATATGTATATTAATCCAGCTTTTTACAGTTCAAGTTTCCCATATATTAAATATTTGTTTGTAAGTCTCTCTTCATTTGTGCGATGATTGCCACATCGTCTGCGAAAATACATTCAGTTATTGTTGTGGGGTTTAATTTGTTGTTTCCTATTACTGTTTTCTTTGGCTTGGTTTAAATCTCCTTCATGATTTCATCTATTGGTATTATGAACAAAATGAGGCTTAGTCCACCTCCTTGTCTCAATCCATATGTGGTTTTAAATTTCGTTGTGATTATGTCTCCTGTTTTCCTACAAATTTTCTGTGTTGTTGTATATGCATTTGATTGCCCTCCTCAGTTTAGGTCCTATTTGTCTATAATTTTGTGTCTGCCACAAAAATTCTCTTTCCGTTTTATCAAAAGCTTTTTCTAAGTCTACAAAGCAGATATACATGTCTTTTGGTGTTCTATGGTCTCATTTATTAGGTTGCTTTTTGTAAATAGGTGTTCTATTGTACAATGTGCTTTCCTGAATCCACTTTGTGATAGTTCTATTTCATTTTCAAGTTTTTCTCTAATTCTTCTTTCTAGTATGTTCTCATATACATTTTTCGCGACGCACAGTAGTAGTCCCCTATAGTTGTTGCATTCTTGTTGTCTCCTTTCTTGTATATGGGCAGTGTTTCTCCTGAATTCCATATTTTATTGAATATGCTTGTAAAAAGTTGTATTCTTTCTTCTCCGATGTATTTCAACTGATTATTTTTTGACGTTTCTCAAAACCAATGATATATTTCGATTTTTGTCATATTGATACTTCTGGACCAATCCCGTCATTATTATACTGGGAATATTCTCTAGAGATTATTATAGTGGGAATAATCTCGGTAGCTAGGTTCACTCTTGTCAATCAAAATATTTGTCAAATTATTAATTTATCAATCATATTAAAGTGTCATACAAAATGAATAAAAGTCGCTTTAGCTGCGTTTCGCATACTGAAATTGATAAAGAAATACTAGAAAGCAAAAAACGTCAAAAAATAATCTAATCAAATATAACTCGAGAGTTCGATAAATTAGAAAATAATTTGACAGATTATGTCTCAAACTTGTTGCCATTTGGCAATAGTCACTCGAGCCCTTCGGGCTCTCGTGACTATTGCCTGGCAACAAGTTTTCGACAATCTGTCAAATTATTTTCAATTTATTCTCACTCTCTTGTTATATTATGACTGATAATATTTCATTTTGTCTACTCCTGGTGCTTTATCAAGTTTTATTTTCTATATAGCTGTTCTAACTTCTTCTATACCTATTTCTTGTTCTTCCTCGATGTCTTGTTTGTTACTTTTATTTTTATTGTTTTCTATTGTTCTTTCTGTTTTCTGTTTATCTTTTGTTTTGTGATCCTTTTCTAGTAAACCTTCAAGGTATTGTTTCCACCTGTCTCCTATTTCTTCTTTATTTGAAAGTATGTTTCCCTTCTCATCATTTATTAGGTGTAGTTTTGTCGTTTTGTCTTTCTTGTTTCTTCTGATAATATTGTGGAACAGCTTCTGGTTCTCATGTCTATTAATTTCAGTAAACCTTCAAAGTATTGTTTCCATCTTTCTCCTATTTCACCTTTTTTTGTAAGTATGTTTCCCTTCTCATCCTTTATTTGGTGTAGTTTTAACGTTTTGTCTTTCTTGTTTCTTCTGATAATATTGTAGAACAGCATCTGGTTCTCATGTCTATTTTTTTCCATTTTTTCTCCGAATTTTTCCCATGATGTTTCTTTTGATTGTTTTATTATCATTTTGACTCTATTTCTTTGTTCTTTGTATCTGCCATAGTCTTGTGCTATTCTCTAGTATTTTTAGTTGCTTCTTGGTTCTAACTTCTTTTTGTATCTCTTCTGTCCACCAGCTTGTCCGCTTCGTTTTTCTATTGGTTTTTGTTATTCCACAGGTTTCTATTGTTGCCTTTTCTATTACCTCTTTGAAAGCTGTCCAGATATCTTCGGTTTCTTTTAACTGTGTTGTGTTAAGTCTTTTAATATTTTGTTCATTACTTATTTGATACTGTTGGTGCTTTTCTGGGACTTTTAATTTATGTGTATTAATTTTTGTACTTGTTCTGCACTTTCATTCTATATTTAATTCCGTGCCTTCAGTGACATGGAAATAATTCACTGTATTAATTATTAAATCCACTATAATGATCAAGTTTTTATTGATGCCTATTTCAATTACATCTATTCTCATAAGTGAGATGCGCACTTCTAATTTTCATCCACTGTTGCCATTAAAGATGAAAGCTAAGAAGCGTGCAGTGTCTATTCTGGAAACACAAAGCTAATTGTGGCCGGGGGTGTTTAGTTAAGATTAATCACATTAATTACCCGGAGTCTATGATTAATTATAGCCGCGCTCCATGGAGCCGGTCCTGTTAATTATAATTTATCACCTTCGCGAATTTTTCTTCGTCAAAGCAGAAAGTTTGTAACGGGCGTCTGGTCGATGTTAATTTCTTAGATGCAATCATGTAATTGTCCGAATATTGCAATTATCTAATTACAAGTCAGTAATTTATATTGTACAAGATGATTCGTATGCACTTACACAGATGTAGAAAAAGAACAAAATCATTGTTATTTATGAATAAGTATATAAAGTAGTGGTTTATTGCACGAGAGTAAATTTTGTTGTACGAGGCACAGCCGAGTATTCAATATTGATGACTACTACTTTATTTCAAATTTAAAAGATTCAGGAATTCAATTTGAAAATTTGTCTGGTCCAGACCTTGTAAAAATGACTTTTAAACTCATAAACTCAATTACTGATTACTTGGTGATTAATTATATTTTGTTTTTAATTTTTACTTACTTATAATTGATTGTTGTGTTTTTCTTCAAACTTGATGGTTGAAGCTAATCGTTTATATTTTTCAGGCCTTTCCAAATTCGCAAAGTTAGCAAGATCTGTGACACGAAGCCGCTCAGTTCTGGTTTCGCAGTTCTCGTCGCACCTGCCGAATTTAAAAGATACAACGAAGCAATCCCATTTAGCTCAGGTAGGTGGTCTCTCCCGATATACGTATAAAAACAGGAGCCGTTCGGGGATCTGTCCGCGGGGTTATCCCGGCGTAAGCGCCGATTCGCTGGAAGACGTCCCGAGGGATATCCGGGCACCTGTCTGCCGCCCCCTGCCGGGGCGAAATCATCCCACAAATTGGATTTAAGAATTTTTATAACGGAAATCCGGCCGGAGTGCGGTAATAAATATCATTGGGGGAGTTTATTGGTAATCCAACCGTCGCGCGCTTTTGATGGGATGGAGATGAATTGATGGCGAATTTTTATGTGGCCCTATATGGGTTAATTTTAAGTAGAATTCAGGTATTACTTGCAATTTATGCTACTACTACCTGGTACTACCAATTTTCTACTTTAATACATTTTCAGCACTTTTATGTAAACAATTAAAGATAGAGAAACTTTTTTTTGCAAATATGGAAGCATATGAAAGGTAATAATTAAATAAAGAGAACAAATTATTATTCAAATATGGAAGATTACATGCAAAAATACTCAGTTTTGTATTTAACATAGAGAAACATATTTCGAAACTTTTTTTTGCAAATATGGAAGCATATGAAAGGTAATAATTAAATATAGAATACAAATTATTACCCAAACTTGTAAGATTACAAGAAAAATACTTTGTTTTGTATTTAACATAGAGAAATATATTTCAGCTAATAAAAATATTAGGCTTTGGGATTTCATAGTCTAAATATTTTCCATTACCTATATTTGTTATTCTGAATATGGTAGCAGTCAAAATATAACCTTAATTATTTACAAATTTATTCCCGATGTTAATAAAATTAATCTATTTTATAAGGGAATTTGAATTTTTAATATTTCAATTACTCTTTTATCCCACCCAGTAAGATTTGGTTTAGGCTGACTTTGCTCCAAAATTTTCAAAATGATTAGACTTTCGAAATTTATTGTCTTAATATTATTCCATTATTTAAGATACCGGCCATAATGGATTAGATCAAAATATGTATTATAAGTTGTTCTATTAGGTTTGAAATTTAGTTGTATAAATATTATTCCATTGTTTATGGTTTTGGTCGGTATGGATTTGGCAAGAGTCGAAATATTACTTATAATTTGCTAGATATAATATTTGGTCATTTAAAAGAAAACTAAGACAATTGATTAATATATTTCTTATATCAATTTAAGACGAATGTATTATGCATACTTTATGAGTTAATCTGATATGAAATTGAGGCATTAATAACATCGTTCTACTACTTTTACATAAAAATGTATGGCCGGCCATTAATGGATAAAAGTACCAAAATAAAAAGATGTAAAAGTATTGAATGAAGGAGAAAACCTTATTTTGACAAATATCATGTTTTCATTTCTATTACAAATAAATATATTTCTGAAAATGCAAGTATTGTGGAAGATATTTTATTCAATACACACTCTTCCATCAGAAAATGAAAAAAACAATTACAAAAATCTTCGTATAAAATGTTGCGAAAATTGAAAATATTTTACATTTTCACATTTATTACTAGCAATTTTCAAATATTTTAACAACTATTACTGACAATTTTTAGACATTTTTACAGAATTACTGACGATTTCTAGACAATTTGATAACTTTAAAATATTATGTTAAAACCAATAACAATTTGAAGAGAATTTGGTATCTTGACTTGGAATTTCCTTAAAATTAATATCAGTTTTCGAAATTGCAATTTTCTGGCAATAAATGGCAATTTTCAGATAATTTAGAAAAATTACTGCAAATTTTATAACAAGAATAAAAAGTGACTGTTCTTTGCATCATTTTGACTTTACAGTAAAAATTAACGTAATTGGCAAGTTTGTCTTGCACCAGTTTAGACTATCCAGAGAAACAATAAAAGAATGTGATAACCTTGGAATTGCATTTTTCATAATTTTGACTTTTTTGGCGAAAACAGGAATCATTTTATTGTCTTTCATCAGTTTAGACTCTCCAGAAAAAAATTAAATAATGCGATAACCTTGGAATTGCATTTTTTCATAATTTTGACTTTTTTGGCGAAAACAGGAATCATTTTATATTTTGACAATTATTACTAGCAATTTTCAAATACTTTGATAATTATAATTGACAATTTTCAAACATTTTAACAGAATTACTGACGACTCTTTGAAAATTCGATAATTTTCTCTTGATAATCTGTAAATATTTTGGAATGACTTGGAATCCATGACCTTTGACTTGGAATTTCGTTTGTATTTTTATCAGTTTTCGAAAATTTTGCTATTTTCTGTCATTTTAACAATCATAAATGGCAATTTTCAGATAATTTAGAAAACTTACTGCAAATTTTATAACAAGAATAAAAAGTCACTGTTCTTTGCATCACTTTGACTTTACAGTAAAAATTTACGTAATAGGCAAATTTGTCTTGTACCAGTTTAGACTATCCAGAAAGAAAATAAAAGAATGTGATAACGTTGGAATTGCATTTTTCGTAATTTTGACTTTTTTGGCGAAAACAGGAATCATTTTATATTTTGACAATTATTACTAGCAATTTTCAAATACTTTGAAAATTATTATTAACAATTTTCAAACATTTTAAGAGAATTACTGACGACTTTTAGAAAATTCGATAATTTTCTATAGATAATCTAGGAATCTAGATGATCTAGGAGAACATCTCTGTAGATATTTTGGAATAACTTGGAATCCATGACCATTAATAATAATAATAATAATAATAATAATTTATTGGTGCTATGTACATTATTCATGTTTACACAGGTCATTAAAAGTAAGTAAGTAAGAGTAAGTATAATAACAACAAAGGCAAATACACATTCAGACTACATAATAATTAGATAGTTATATCGTCGTTTAAGAAAATGTCCCAATCGTAGTATGCTTTTTGGATTAAGAATGATTTTAGTTTTGACTTCAAAAGTTGTTTTGGAAGATTCCGGACTGATGTCGGGAGCGAGTTGAAAAATTTGATTCCATAATAACTGACTGCGTTTCTGGAACATGTTAGTTTTAATGAATTGAGACATATATTATGTTTGTTTCTCGTACTGTGGTTATGTACCATAATGTGGCTTCTATACAATGCAAGGTTGCATCTGATGTGCAATATGCACTTGAGAATATATTGTGAAGGTAGTGTCAGGACTTTAAGTTTAACAAACTGAGCTTTGCAATCGGCTCTGTAACCCAGTCTACTTATTATGCGTATTGCTTTTCGTTGGAGCTTGAAAACTCTATGCCTTATCACAGAGTGCCCCCATATAACTAAACCATAGTTAGCATGACTCTCAAATAGAGCAAAATATGCTGTTCTTAGGACATCGTGATTCACCTGGTTCGCAAGGTTACGTAGAACATAAATATTTGAGCACAGCCTCCTTGCCAATATTTCGCCTTGCTGGTGCCAACTTAGAGTAGAGTCAACGGTAATACCAAGAAATTTTGTGTGGTACACTTCCTCTCCCCTTTTGCCAAAGCAGATTTGCACCGTTTTGTCTGAATTCAATGATAGCTTGTTTGCTGTAAACCACTGGAGGGCCTCCGACTGTGCCTCATTGTTTCGCAGAATTGATAGATTTTTATTCTCAGCAGAGTTGTACAATGTGGTGTCGTCCGCAAACATAGCTGTCGTCGCTGCCCTGACATGCAACGGGAGGTCGTTCACGTAGATTAGAAATAGTAGTGGACCCAGTATAGATCCTTGAGGCACGCCGTTCCTAATGGGTAGTTCCGATGACATTTCATGGTTCAGTGATACCTGTTGCTTTCTATTTGAGAGGTATGATAGTAGCATCCGGCAGCTATTAGGATGAAGATTATACACGTACAACTTTTGCAATAATATCTCATGGGATACACAGTCGAAGGCCTTACTCAGGTCCAAAAAAGATGCTGCCGTGCATTCTCCTTTTTCACGTCCATTAATAATGTCATTCGTTAGAGCAAGGATAGCGTCTGTTGTCGATTTCCCCTGCCTGAACCCAAATTGGCAGTTGCTTAGCAGATCATGTTCAATCAAGAAATCCCGCAGTTGCAAGTAAAGAATTTTCTCCAGTATTTTGGAAAAAACTGGGAGCATAGCGATAGGTCTAAAGTTATTGGGATCAGATTTGCTTCCCTTTTTGTGTATTGGGATTATCTTTGCTAGTTTCATTCTTTCGGGAAACACAGCTTGATTGATGCAACAATTCATGAGCCTTGTTAGGGGTTCTACGATTGCTGACTTCACTGATTTTACAACATCTGTGCTTAAATTGTCTATATCCGTGCTCCCACTGGACCTCAGTCCAGCAATAGCGTCTCTAACTTGCACAGACGACACTTGTTTGAAGTTAAAGGTGGGGCTACACGCCACAAAGGACTGGCACAGTAGAGAAACAGGACTGATATCAAGTTTCGGCAGGGAGTTAACTATGTTATCTGCAACGTCACAAAAGAAGGTGTTTAAGTTGTCGACACTAATATCACAGGTGGATGTTTTATCACAGAATTGATTAGCACGCATATTGTTTATGATTTTCCAGCTAGCTCTGGATTTATTGCCAGCGTTTAATATATACCTATCTGCAGTCGCAGTTCTAGCCTCCTTGAGAGCTCTCCTGTATCGCTGCCTGAAGTTGTTCTTTAGCTCGAGTAGGTCTGGGTTACGATGTTGTTTGCAAGCTTCATTTAGGAACAGGAGTTTGTTCCTCATGTTGTTCAGATCTGGTGTAAACCATTTCATGTTAAGAGTTTTGGAATTGTTGGCCCATTTGGAAGTTGGGAAGGCTAAGTTCCAGCAATGTAGGAAAGCGTCCAGGAACTTGCTGTATTGGTCATTTGCATCTTGGCTGCTGGCAAGAATTAGATTCCACTCCACAGCGGTAACAAGAGTGTGCAGGTGAGCTTTGCCCTTGCTAGTTATATGGCGGATTAACTTGTTATGAGTTTTATCTGGTCCACAGGTGAGATTTAAACTAATATCTATGGCACTGTGATGATCAGACATAGAACATTTGAAAGGTTTTACCGTTAGGCGGTCCTGGTTCCAGTTTGTAAAAGCATTGTCTATGCAATTGTCTTGCCTAGTGGGAAACTCAACAGTTTTGCGTAGACCGTAACTACCCATAAAGTCTAGCAATGTTGGCAGATTTGGGTCTGGTTTGTTAAACTTAACATTAAAATCGCCAGTCAGGACAATAAAAACTTTAGCACTATCAATTTCCTTAAAGACCTGGGAAAGTACACTCAAAAATATATTAAAATCTCCCGAAGGGGAACGATAAACATTTAAAACAATTAAATTAAGGTCAGCTAGTAAAATGCCGGCTACTTCACAGTGTAGTTCAATTGAGAATTTCGTTAGGTTAATATCTTTGAACGGCATGTATTTATTAATTAAGATCACTACTCCACCATGTATCATTTTTGATCGTGAAAAGTGTGATGCTACTTTATGATGACTAAGACATACATTGTCAATGTCATTATTCAAGAACCAGTGTTCGCTCAAGCAAACAATGGAGAATATGTTTTGGTGGCTACTCAGTGCAGCCTCCAGTTCATTAATTTTGGATGTTAACGATTGTATATTGAGGTAAAAAATATTTAGACTTTGTTCGTTATAGCGATTTGATACTTTAGGTGTCTTTCTGGGGGGTGGCGACCTTTCGAAAAATATATCTAGATATAATTACGTTTTGAGGCCAGTTTTGAGGTTCGATTAGTTTTTTGTGTTCGGAGAAATCTGCGGAAATACAAAAACTGTTTACTCCCGATATCGTTTTAATTTTATCACATGAGAAGTGGTGGTGCAGCAGGATCGTGTAGATGTGCTTTTTCATGTCTTCTTCGGTCACATTTGCTCGTACTCTCCCGATGTACAGCCATGTCTTCGGCGAATTTCCCGCTATACCCATGTTTTCACCGGTTCCTCGAGATAGAACCCTATCTCTCCGACGATTCTTCCGGGATTCGTAAATTGTGAAGTTGTCATCTGGATCATCGAGGTCGGTGGATGCATGTTTGTTGTTGTTTTTTTTGCTCTCGTAGTTATTTCTCTTTTCTGGTCGTGTTGACTTTTTTGCCTGGTCTTTATCATCAGCGGTCGAGTTCCGTTCCACACCAGAAGCGGTTGATTGTCGCTGCAATGTGGCGATCACCTTCGTGTGCTTCGTAGCCGACCTGATTCGTATCGGATTTGTGTTGGAATCCCCGATTTTTTTCAGGTCCTTTAATGTTTTGTTACTTTGGTGATCCGAATCGTCCACAGGTGTCACGTGGATGACGGTATTGGGATAATCGGTGTTGGTGTTGACAGTTTTACTGCCATTGACTTGGAATTTCATTTAAATTATTATCAGTTTTCAAAAATGTTGCAATTTTCTGTCATTTTAACAATCATAAATGGCAATTTTCATATGATTTAGAAAATTTACTGCAAATTTTATAATAGGTATAAAATTTGACTGTTTATTTACATCATTTTTACTTTACACTAAAAATTAGCATAAAAGGCAAGTTTGTCTTACACCAGTTTCGACTATCCAGAAAAACTTACAAAGATATGATAACCCAATGAATGCATTTTTCCATAATTCTGACTTTGTAGATAATTTTGCGAAAATTAGATTCATTTTACATTTTGAGATTTATTACTAGCAATCTTCAAACATTTTGACCATTATTATTAACAATTTTCAGACATATTTACAGAATTACTGACGGCTTGTAGACAATTTGATAATGTTAAGATTTTTTGCAGAATTAATAACAATTTGAAGAGATTTTGTTAGCTTGGCTTAGAATTTGAAGAAAATTTTGCAAAAATTGGAATCATTTCACCTATTGACAATTATTACTAGCCATTTTCAAACAATTTGGCAATTATTACTAACAATTTTCAGACATATTTACAGAATTTCTGACGGCTTGTAGACAATTTTATAATGTTAAATTTTTTTGCACAATTAATAACAATTTGAAGAGATTTTGTTAACTTGGCTTCGAATTTGTAGAAAATTTTGCAAAAATTGGAATCATTTCACCTATTGACAATTATTACTAGCCATTTTCAAACATTTTGACAATTATTACTAACAATTTTCAGACATTTTTACAGAATTACTGATGACTTCTATACAATTTGATAATTTTAAGATACTTATGTAGCATTAATAACAATTTGAACGGTTTTTGTTACCTTAACTTAGAATTTCATAGATATTATTATCAGTTTTCAAAAAATTAGCAATTTTCTGACATTTTAATACTCATATCTGGCATTTTTAGCTAATTTAGTAGCTTAGTGCCAATTTTATAACAGGGATACAAAGTTGTTTATTATTTTAATAGTAATGGTTAATTATTGTTAATAAAAGTGGTTAATAGTGGTTAATTATTTATTATTCGTATCAATCGAGCAGGTGTCGATAATGGCACTTTCATTTGATTACATTTCGGTCAATTTCTCCATTATTTATAAACCGATTTAGAAAAACTTTTATATTGTATTCAACATAAAAATCAGCTATCAAATAAGGTATCAGAAAGACTATGCTATTTATATTTTTAAAGTTAGGGTTGCTAGCCTTGAACACAACTAGTACATAGTTTTTTCTGAATTTACGTTTAAACTCAAGCATGCATTGTGATAATCGAGATTTTGTAAAGGTAGATAATTTTGCAGGTTTCGAGAGAATCAATATAATATGAAGTTCTAGTCCAAAAATATTAAAGAAATTTGTATTTGGAAGTCACTTTTTAGTATCAGAAATTAGAAAAACCTGAATTCACCCCAGTTTTAATTTTTCCTTTTTGCGTTCTTTTATACATTAATGCCATAATGGAGTGCAAGTTTTTGTATAGGTATTTTGCAGGTTTCGAGATAATCAATATTTTACGAAGTTCTAGTCTACAAATATTAAAGAAATTGGTATTTGTAAGTACACTTTTTAGTATCAGTAATTGGAAAAACCTGAATTTACCCCATTTTTAATTTTTCCTTTTTGCGTTCCTATTTATATTAATGCCATATTGGAGAGCAAGTTTTTTTTTGCATGTTTTTGCAAAAAAAAACAAGTTTAGCCTCTAAAAAGTTATCGATTTTTCCACATCTACTTAATACACTATTTTCTATCAGAAAATGGAAAAACAAAAACAATTTTTCCGGAATTTTCGTTTAAATTCATGGATGCGTTGGTGTTGTGATGATCGAGATATTGCAATTAATTTTGCAGGTTTCGAGAAAACAATGCTTAATGAAGTTCTAGACTAAAACTATTAACGAAAATTTTCTGTATCAGAAAATGGAAATATCTGTATTCGCTTCATGTTTAGTTTTTCCTTTTTGCATTCCTTCTTACAATAATGCCATATTGGAGTGCACATTTTGTTTGCATGTTTTTGTGTATTAGTGGACTTATCTGATAAAAAAAAAAGACGGGACCTGCCCCACTTCAAAATCAAAGACTCGTTTATAAAACTGAAGATATTGTTGAACATTGACTTATATGCCTAGAAAATTGAAGAACAAAATGCTGCAATTTTTGAAACAAAGAAAATATTACTTGATAGTTTAGAAAATATCATATTTTTCAGGTACACGTACAATTTCATAGTACTAGCTGGCTATTTTATGATCTATTTCTGTAAAATTGATTTAGAACAACAGCATTAGCCTATAAATCGTTATCATTTTTTCCACACCTACATAATACACTATTTTCTATCAGAAAATAGAAAAACAAGAGATCTTAATTTTTCCGGAATTTTCGTTTAAATTCATGCATGCGTTGGCGTTGTAATGATCGAGATATTACAATCAATTTTGCAGGTTTCGAGGAAATCAATATTTAATGAAGTTCTAGACTGAAATTATTAACGAAAACTTTCTGTATCAGATAATGGAAAAAACTGAATTCACCAAATTTTAAGTTTTTCATTTTTGCATTCCTCTTTACATTAATGCCATATTAGAGTGCAAATTTTGTTTACATGTTTTTGTGTATTACTGGACTTATCTGAATTTAAAAAAAATGCACTTCAAATCAAAGACTCGTTTAGTGAATAAATATAAAATAGAAGATATTGTTGAGCATTGACTTATATGCCTCGAAAATTGAAGAACAAATTGCTGCAATTTTACAAACAAAGAAAATATATCTTGATATTTTAGAAAATATCAAGTTTTTCACGTATTTTGGAAAATATCAAGTTGCTCACGTACACGTACAATTTTATAGTAGTAGCTGGCTATTTTGTGATCTATTTCAGTAAAATTATTACTAGCTCAGAACAATATTCAAACAAATTTTTGCGATTTTTCTAACAAAGGAAATATTACTTGATATTTTAGAAAATATCAAGTTTTTCACGTACACGTACAATTTCATAGTACTAGCTGGCTATTTTATGATCTATTTCAGTAAAATTGATACTAGCTCAGAACAATATCCAAACATATTGCTGCGATTTTTCTAACAAAGGAAATATTACTTGATATTTTAGAAAATATCAAGTTTTTCACGTACACGTATAATTTCATAGTACTAGCTGGCTATTTTATGATCTATTTCCGTAAAATTAATACTAGCTCAGAACAAAAGCATTGCACTTTGTCATTACTTGAGTTTTGCTCGTAGTTTAAGTTTAAAGGACATGTCTACCAAGAGACTAGTATACTGCTTGGCATGGGCTTGCCAACTAACTACTCGCCGTTAGCTGTACTCACCGGCTAGTAAATCAGCGTGCTAATAACAAGTAAACTCGGCCGGTAGAATCCCCTCTTAAGAGTTAAATTTACAGTCTTGTCGGATGTGCTGATTTAGGATATAATCTTGCCATATATCTGTCTTGTAAAATAATATCCACACGTTGAAATGATATTACTCAATAAAGCTAGTTTCTTCATTAACAATTATAAGACTCAATAAAGGTAGTTTCCTCATTTATAATTATAAGGGTACAACAAAACAAGCAATATTTCAACACCAAATATTTACTATTTCATGGATATTATTGTTCTTGGCTTTGGCCCAGGACTTGAGAAAAATGTAGGGTTACATATTATTCTCATACCTCTTAAGGTCATGTTCTTGGAAATCTCATTGGTCTAATAAGTGATGAAATAAATAATCGGAATTATTGTTTGATATTATTATATTGCATTTGCCTTCAAAGCTCTGCAATGCTTCTACTTATTTACGCCGTTATGATGTTCATAAAATTTAGTTGCATGATATCATAAAGTACACATTTAGCTACATTTGTATACTGTCGTTGATTATATTTGCCTCCAGTGTCTCAATGTTAACTTTATTGAGTCGTATTCAGCGAGAACGCAATAACTATGTTAAATTTTATTGTCGTTCTCCGGTTCTTCGATATCATATATTTCCCTGAGCGAATCTATGGGACGTCTCCGCCGCCCCCGCCTAAGAAAGCGGAAACGAACTGCCGCCATGGCAGTATTAAAAAAGAGACACCACGCACACACGCGGCAGTTTACGGCCCCCCTATTAAGGCCCCCACGTAGCGACGGTGATGTTAATATTCGCGAAAAGTTGGATTTACCGCCCGTGGGAATTTTTGCTGATTTACACGCGACATCGCTAGCCATTGTCTGCGTAATTTTACTGCTGGCATTTATCTCTTCCACTTGATTTGCATATTTCCCTACGCAACCCGCCTGCGGAATTAGCGGAGGACTTCATTACATATACAGGCACACATACACGTATATATTCATCCAGACGTCGAGTCTCGGCGGAAAAGGGATTGGGGAAGGACGAAGAACGGGGGGAACTCCGGACTGCCGCCTCCTTAAACATTGTGGCAGTTTAGCGAGGGAGGAAATTATGTTATTAATCGGCGAGTTTTGCTGTCTCAGGTGGCTTCATGTTCGCGTACGATGGTAATTGTGTTATTTTTTTGTTGATCGCGTTTTTCGTGACGCTGCTCTGCTGGTGATGGGTGTTGTTTCATAAAATTTCCCGCTGGTGTAATTCGCTTTTTCTCCTTCAGTAATATTTAGCTTACGTGGGCGAGAAAACCGTGTTTTCGTTGCTTTGCGTGTTTAGTTATTCGCGGATATTATGATTGCCTTGACAGTCAATTTTTTATCCTAGAAATATATAACGACAAAATAAACTACATAATGCAACTGGTTAATAATAACAGTATAATATTTAACGAGCAATAATGTAACCTATAACTCACGAGGGTGGAGTTTATACACGAGCCGAAGCCGAGTGCGTAATCACCAGAGTAAATTGTAGCCATTATGTGCGAGTTAAACACAACAGTTTGTCTATGAATTTTTAAATAAAAGCGGCAAACTGGGAAAACATCTGTACACTGCATTATCATCTAAAATGATCATCAAAAAATCTAAGCAAATTATAGCCATTGTATGAGAGTCATCGACGACATCTTATCTTTGGCGTTTTAATTAAATAATGGTTAGCAACGTTAACAAACATTAGAAACGGCCTTAGTAACCACATAGAATGATAGATTTAGTTAATAGTAAAATGCCAACAAAACCACAACAATATCACAACAAAATGATGACAGTTCTGTGTTTTATAATTTATAAAACATCAGTGGATTATGAAGTGCATTATGTTCACAGATTTACATACATGAACGTATTATTTATGAGCCATTATATAATAATAAATAAAACACATTACTTTGTTAGTATCACATAAAATTATTTATTGATTTGTTACTACTTTCGACTACTTAAGATGAAACACATTACTTTATTAGTATCACATAAAATTATTTATTGATTTGTTAATACTTTCGACTACTTAAGTAATCATTATCAAACAGAGTATGATTACTTAAGTAGTCGAAACTAGTAACCAATTCAATAAATAATTTAATGCGAAACTAACAAAGTGATGTGTTTTATTTATAATTAATAAAATGTATCACGAAGTAGACGCCACCACCATTCAAAATACCATAGATAATAGTTACTTATTTAATCAGTAGAATAAAGGCATTATTAACATACGAATGTGGTGATTTGCTTGACGAGCGGTGCTGCCAGCAATTGAATTAACTAATCCGCCAGATGATCCCTCTTAATCTGCCAGAATTCCGCCTAATCGATCTAAATCTACAATCCCACATGAGCAACTAAACGTTTGCTAGTTTAAAATATACAGTGTGTGTGTGTGTGTGTTTGATACTTACAATAACATCCCTGTTATTGCTATAATTTCATCGTTTGCTAGTTTAAAATATACAGGGCATGTGGGTGTGTGTTTCATACTTAAAATTACATCTCTATTATTATTATAATTTCATCCATTGTACAAAAATACCAAAAAAAAGTCAAAATACTTTGAAAGAATTTATTGCAATATTATAGAATACAATAGAATAATTTATTTACGTGCTATTACATAAAGTTTACACATGTCATACAAATTAGAAAACACAAAATGTGGACATAATTAACGTAAATCACAATACATCAATAAAGGTTTGATACTAACATAGAGTGAAAAATACAATACAATTGCTATACATTTTAAAAACATGTATCAATTGGAGGAGTATTTGGTTATGGTATCGCATTGGTATTGGCAAGAAACTCCTTCCAAAAGAAAAATGCGTTTTGTGTTAAAAATTTTTTCACATGTTGTTTGAAAGTGTAACGTGCGATCAACAATTATTTAAATAAAAGAAGGTCTTGAGATGTCCAAAGTATATCTGCTAGGGCCTGCCATCTGCTAGTCTGCCAGATCAGCTAGGGTCTGTTAAAATCTTTTGGCAGCAATTTATAATAGGCCTGTATTTTGTAGGGATGCGTACCTAAGTTCTTCTTCAAAATTTGTTAGCAGGATCCATAACACTGATGCAGTCTTAGCCGGCCCTTATCTAAATAATTGTTGATCGCATGGTATATACTATACAGTTTATATTTTTGTTATGCAACATCATGGTACTTTTAGATATTCGTGAAAAAAAATTGTTATCAAATTTTGTTAATAGCAAAAATTAGGTTATTATTAAAAAAAAGGATCAATGGCATCATTTTCAAAAAGTGACACGTCACAACAAAACATTGAAACCGTCAAATTATGGGAAATATTAGGCCCCATGGGGTCGATAGCCCAATAAAGATTGTTTATATATATATATATGGGAAATAATTAGCCATCAAACTTTTTTTTCTAAAAATAGTAATAAAGGCTCCAGAGAGGTGGTTCAGTACTTTATACTCACCCTGTATATAAAAATAAACACCTATGAAAATGGCCTAAATAAGGCGAAACTAATTAGGTGAGAAGAACACTAATAAAATTTATATAAACAAAAAGCCTTTATATATTAAAAATAGCTACCAGTACAATCCAAAAGAACAATAAATATAAGACAAATCCATATAATGTATTCTTGTTTTTGCTTGTATATGGTTTTGTTTTCGATTTATCTATTTTTTTCTATGTTGATTTTATATTTCTCGATAGATTCCTATTATAATAGGTACGTGTACATAACTAATTTCTAAATTTGGTAATCATAAACATTCAAACCTAATATAAATTTGATACTTTAAATAATCTAAAATATTAAAGTCGATTTCTATCATAATACGTAGCTATACCTAAATAAATTCTAAATTTTGCAAACATAAAAATACAGACCAAATATAAATTTGTTACTTTAAATAATCTACAATATTAAAGTCTTCTGATTCTAGATAACCTTTTAACAGTTATAAACCAAATAATAATTCTGAATTTTAGTATTTTAATGAGTTTGACATACGCATTTACTGTCGAAAATAGAAGAATACTGTTTATCAATAAACATACTTAACATTTTTTTAAATAACCATTCGTATCTATGGTCAAAATTTGAAAATGATTTGAAGATAATTTGTAGATTTTATGATGATTTGAAGATAATCTGAAGACTTGAAGATGAAAATTTTAAGATGATTTGAAGATAATCTGAAGACTTGAAGATGAAAATTTTAAGATGATTTGAAGATAATCTGAAGACTTGAAGAAGAAGTTTTGAAGATGAAGATAATTTAGAAAATAAACATTTTTTGGAAATAAAATCGACAACGTGAAGCGTCAACCGGAAGTAGTTATTAATAAAAATTTCGCGTCATTGATAAAAAAAAATTGTAATTATTATTGGTAGCGAAGGAAATAAATTGTATGTTTTGCCATTTTTAATAATTTGAATTTTACTAACAAATATTTTAGACTCTTTGTGATTTTAAATGTCATTTAGCAAAATTCCCAAATGTCTGCTTAAGCCAAAATTAAAACAGAAATAAACAAATCTTGGAAAAAAACGACAACTGGACGTAGACGATTACACCAATATTATCCAATCACATTGCTATATGAATGCTTCTATCGAAAACCACTATGACGACTCATTTGCCGGTCAATGGGCTCTTCAGGTTAGGTTAATTTAACTGATAAGAACACATTTTGCGATAACAAATACTAAGTATAAGGAGTCTCGTAAAATTTCGGCAATTCAATTTGTACCATCGAACTATCTGTATCGATCTATCCGAGAGATAACTTGCCCTTAACTTTGGAAGGATCCACCCCGATCTGTATGAATTCTGGTATAATTTCAATCTTTGATTGACTTGTAACTACAATTTACATAGGCAATTTCCTATTCCGATTGATTTTACATTAAATAACTGACCATTTTATAAATACTATGTATATAACCAAGTACAACATACTAAGTTCTAGTTAGTAAACTGCTGTTTTTAATGATTTTGGAATTCCTGGTTAACTCTGGTTTTAATGATTTTGAAATGTTACTGATACTGCCATTGTTTTGCAATAAAAAAATAATGTAATGCAATAAGTCGTCTAGTAAAATTAAAGTTCAGGTATTTAATTTGGCCCATGGAACTGTGTCATTTTATCTGGAAGAAAACTTCTCCTCAACTTTCCTCAAGCTAGTAGAACATACTAAGTTAAAGTTAGTATACTGCCGCTTTTAATGATTATAGAATTACTGGTCAACTCCTGGTTTTAATGATTTTGAAATTTAACTGATGAGAGGCATAATTTTGCAATCAAAAATGTTACAATATTTTTATTTAATTTGTGACACGCAATTGTGCTGTGTCCATCTATCTAGAAAATAACTTATCCTCAACTTTGGAAAGACCGACCCTGATTTGTATGAAGTCTGATGTAATTTTAATGTTTAATTGACTTGTAACTACAATTTACATAGATAATTTCCTCTAAATTGAGTCAACATTAATTATCTGACCAATATATAAATACTTTGTCTATAATCAAGTAGAACATACTAAGTTCTAGTTAGTATACTTCTGCTTTTAATGATTTTGGAATTCCTGGTTAACTCTAGTATTAATGATTTTGACACTTGCATAATTTTGCTAACAAAAATAATGTAATATAATAAGTAGTATTAAATTTCAGGTATTTTGGTACTATACTGTGTATCTATCTGGAAGATAACTTCTCCTCAACTTTAGAAAGCCCTGATTTGAATTAATTCAGGTGTAATTCAATGTTTGATTGACCTGTAACTACAATTTAGAAAATTTCCGCTAAATTGATTCTACATTAACTAACTGACAATCCTTTAAATACTATGTCTTTAAGCTAGTAGAATATAGTAAATTCTAGTTAGTAAACTGCTGCTTTTAATGATTATGGAATTCCTTGTTAACTCCTGGTTTTAATGATTTTTAAATTTAATTGATGATAGGCATAATTTTGCAATCAAAAATATTATACTTTATAGAATACGTAGTCTCGTAAAATTTTATTTCAGCTATTTAACTTGTGCCATGGAAAGATTCTGTGCTCATCTATCCGGGAGATAGGGCGTCATGGAACTGTGCAGTGTCCATCTATCTGGAAGATAACTACTTCTCAACTTTGGAAAGGCCAACCCTGACTTGAATTAATTCAGAAGAAACTTTAATGTTTGATTCACCTGTAACTATACTTTAGATATGTGACGATAAATTTATTCTGCGTTAGTTATGTGATCACAATCTAAATAACATGTCTATTAGTTTGTAGTGATTAAGTTTTATTTAGTTAACTTCTGGTTTTAATGATTTTGAAATTTAACTGATGAGAACACAAGCATAATTTTGCAATGAAACTGACATAATGGAGTGAAGTAGTAAAATTAAATTTCAGCTATTTCATTTGTGCCATGTGCCATGTCTTGGATAGATGGACATATGATAGCCTGTGTCCATCTATCCAAGACATAACTTATACTCAACTTCGGAAATACCAACCTTGAATTGCAATAATTCTGGTGACATCAATTTTTGATTGACTACAGTTTAGAACCTAAAGCTCGTAAAATTAAATTTCTGGAGTTTAATTTGTTTCACTGTGTGGTCATCTATCAATGAGCTAATCTATTTTTAACTTTGGAAATACCGATCCTGATTCGAATTAAATGTGGTGTAACTTCAATTTTTGATTGACATGTAACTATAATTTAGATCATTTCCGCTAAATTTATTCTACATTAACTAACTGACAATTTTTTTTAATACTATGTCTATAAGCTAGTAGAATATATTAAATTCTAGTTAGTAAACTGCTGCTTTTAATGGTTAAGGAATTTCTTGTTAACTCCTGCTTTTAATGATTATGAAATTTTTCTAATGAAAACACTGGCATAATTTTGCAATAAAAAATAATGTAATGCAATAAGAAGCCTCGTAAAACTAAATTTCGGGTATTTAATTTGGGCCATGGAACTGTGCTGTGTCCATCTATCTGGAAGATATCTTCTCCTCAACTTTGAAAAGACCGGCCCTGATTTCAATAAATTTATGTGTAACTTCATTGTTTGATTGACCTGTAACTACAATACTACAATTTAGATAATTTCTGCTAAATTGATTCTACATCAACTAACTGACCATTTTATAAATACTATGTCTATAAGCTAGTAGAACATAAAAACTCCAAGTTAGTAAACTGCTGCTTTTAATGATTATGGAATTCCTGGTTAACTTCTGGTTTTAATGATTTTGAAATTTAACTAATGAGAGGCATAATTTTGCAATCAAAAATATTATAATAGAATACGTAGTCTCGTAATATATAATTTCAGGTATTTCATTTGTGCCTTGGCACGGTTATGTGTTCGTCTATCCGGGAGATAACTTATCCCCAACTTTGGAAATACTGACCCTGAATTGAATTAATTATTGTGTAACTTCTTTATTTGATTAATTTGTACCCGCAATTTAGATTTGTTACGTTAAATTGATTCTGCGTTAGTTAACTGGCCATTATCTAAGTATCTATTAGCTTATTATCATGTGAAGACTAAGTTTTAGTTAGTTAATTTAATAATTTTGAAATTTAACTGATGAGAACCATCAGTTAAATTTGAGAGAACACATATGAGAACACATACATTATTTTGTAATGAATTTGACATAGTGGAGTAAAGTTGTAAAATTAAATTTCAGGTATTTCATTTGTGGCATGGAACTGTCCTATATCCTAACTTAGTTACAAGCTAATAGACATAGTATTTATTAAAAAAAATCGAAAGCTTAAGGTAGAATCAATGTAGCAAAAATCAAGCTGTAAGTATTAAAGAAAATTGAATTATAGTTACTCTTCAATAAAAGATTGAAGTTACGCCAAAATTAATTAAATTCAGTGTAGGTCTTTCAAAAATTTGAAGAAGTTATCTCCCAGATAGATATGGTTTAGAACAGTTACATGGCACCAATTAAATTACCGAAATTTAGTGCCATGTAACTGTTCTAATCCATATCTATCTGGGAGATAACTTATTTGAAAATTGAATTATAGTTACTATTCAATAAAAGATTGAAGTTACGCCAAAATTAATTCAATTCAGTGTAGGTCTTTCAAAAATTTGAGGAAGTTATCTCCTAGATAGAAATGGATTAGAACAGTTACAAGGCAACTTAATTTCGGTAATTTAATTGGTGCCATGTAATTGTTATAATCCATATCTATCTGGGAGATAACTTCTTCAAATATTTGATCTACCCTGAATTGAAATAATTTTGGCGTAACTTCAATCTTTTATTGAATAGTAACTATAATTCAATTTTCTTTAATACTTACAACTTGATTTTTGCTACATTGATTTCAATCTATTCATGAGATAACTTATCCTTAACTTTGGAAATACTAAACCTGAATTGTAATAATTCAGGTGACTTCAATTTTTAATTGACTTCTACTATAATTTAGGATCTAAAGTTTGTAAAATAAAATTTCGGGAATTTAATTTGTGCCAAGTAACTGTTCTAATCCATATCTATATGGGAGATAACTTCCTCACATTTTTGAAAGACCTACCCCGAATTGAATTAATATTTGCGTCACTTCAATCTTTTATTGAATAGTAACTATAATTTAATTTTCTTTAACTTGATTTTTGCTACATTGATTTCAATCTATTCATTAGATAACTTATCCTTAACTTTGGAAATACTAAACCTAAATTGTATTAATTCTGGTGACTTCAATTTTTGATTGACTCATACTATAATTTGGAATCTAAAGTTCATAAAATAAAATTGCGGGAAATTAATTTGTGCCATGTAACTGTTCTAATCCATATCTATCTGGGAGATAACTTCCTAAAATTTTTGAAAGACCTGCCCTGAATTGAAGTAAATTTGGCGTAACTTCAACTTTTTATTGAATAATAACTATAATTCATTTTTCTTTAATACCTACAACTTTACTTTTGCTACATTGATTTCCATCTATTCATGAGATAACTTATCCTTAACTTTGGAAATACTAAACCTGAATTGTATTAGTTCTGGTGACTTCAATTTTTTATTGACTTCTACTATAATTTTGAATGTAAAGCTCGTAAAATAAAATTTCGGTAATTTAATTTGTGCCATGGAACTATTATATGCTCACCTATCAGGAAGATCATTTGTCTTCAACTTTGGAAAGACATGCCCTGTTTTGATTCAAATCTGGTGTGAGTTCAATTTTTAATTGACTTGTAGGTAACTACATTTTAGATAATTTACGCTAAATTGATTCTACATTAATTAACTGTTCATTCTATAAATACCGTGCCTACAAACTAGAAGAACACACTGAATTTTAGTAAATAGACTGCTGATTTTAATGATTTTGGAAATAAACTGGTACTATTCAGTGGCATAATTTTACAACAAAAGATAATATAATGGAATATTACAAACATTAAATTTCTGGAATTTAAATTGTGCCATGTAACTGTCCTGGTCCATCTATCTGTGAGATTTTATTTATTTATTTATTCGTTTGCCTATGTACCTTTCGGTGTAAGGCATCTGTAAAATAACTTTCTGAAATTTTTGGCAGACCTACCTTGAATTCAATTCATTTTAGCGTAACTTCAATATTTTATTGACTGGTAACTACAATTTAAGTTTCTTTAATACTTACAGCTTAATATTTGCTACATTGATTCTACCTTAAGCTTTCTATTCATTTTATGTTAATGTCTATTAACTTGTAAGTAAGTTCCAATTAGTGAATTCCTAACGATTGATGAGTTTGAATCATTCAACTGACAGTTTTCTCAATTTTAATTCAATAATGTTATTTTTTGGTAAGGCAAAGCAAAGCTCCAAGTTTTCTCAGCACGCTGCATTCAAAACGTGAACAAAACCATTGTTTTGTCGCTCTGCCGCTCTCCGCAGCCGCTTGTCGCTCGTAGCGTACCCGAGGCCTTAATGTTAACACTAGATTATAATTACATATCAATACTTTTCAATTGCTAGCTAGTAATCGTAAAGGACCTTATCAGAGATCCGTTCCAGCATGCAACATGTTTCTAAAAATGTATTTTAAAAGCAAATTGAATCTGTGTTATTACTAGCTTTGTGCGGCATTCTTTTGAAGCCACTATTAGTATTTAATTTGCACATTTGAGCATAGAACGCGACCAATTAGTTTAATGGCTGGCACTTTGGGTTAATTAGTGTCGCATACGTCGCGTTGATTCGCGGAATGCAAATCCGCGCCTCGCACAGGAATGCGACACAACCACAAACCCACCCCCGCATAAAAACATCCCTCGGTGACGTTAATTATGGGTTTATAGGCACAAGTCCACGGTGTCACGGAAGACTGGGGAATCCCTCGCATGCATTTCAGCCCACATTAATCAGACTAAATTTAGAAAATGGAATTAATGGCTTCTCCGGGTTGGGTTTAAGTTATTGCGCGACTATTTTTAGGCACAATGGACGTGATTGTTTAAAGCGTCGCGCTTTGTTTTCCGGCTCTGTTTTCCGCGAGGGAGTGGAAAGTGGAAAGCGTCGATTTAATTATTTACGCGGCTGTGAAATTCCGCGGCTTGTTGATTATTTACGGCGGGCTACGGGGGCCAATGCGACAGTTTTCGCCGTCCACGTCGATGTGCATGATTCATCGCAAAAGTTTGAGCTGCACTCAGCAGAATCAGCGTCTCTTTTTTTTTAATTTCGTTGAAAATCTTATGATCCACTTACAAATCATTAAATTAGTTAATATCTTTTGGCATAGACTTCGATTTCAGCCCAATAAAAAAATTTAGAGTTCGTCTCGAGAGAAAATCTCTTATAACTATGAATAGCTTTATGTCGAATATTTTTTGACTGACTTTTGATATATCGAGACTTTTGACTGACTGATTTTTGATTTATCGAGTGAGCAACAATGATTGTCGTCAGTGATACGGTTGATGGATCGATTTCAGCCTATTGTAGCTTATTACTTTAATTATATGATTGAGATAACAGATATCAGCATAAAATTGACAAAAAAGTCGTTTCTAATCTTTGAAGTTGAAGGAGGTAGTTAGATGCTTCACTTCTTGTATTTGCCTTTCTTCGTTTGTCATTTATTTATTTATTTGTATATTTATTTTTTATTGAGACTTGTGCCTTTGGTATTTTTCCAAAAATTTACAGCTCCTGGATTATGCCGCCCTGTATAGTAAAATAAGTATGTGAATTAAAAAAATAGTCTATTTGATGTTTAGGTAATAATTCAATGAACAGCTGATTTTCATATTGAAAGGAAAAACCACAACATAATTATTTATCCAGATTAGATCATTTATAATATTTGACGAAAGCTTAAAAATCTTCCTAATTCAAACAATTTCTGCGGAGAATTATTCTAGTTACATATTTGCCTTGTTTGTACCAAACATTATAATAAACTATTAGAATACAGTAGAATAGAATATATTTATTTGTCCTTATCATTACTCGACTTACACATGTCATGCAATTAATACATTAATTACAGACCAAAAAAGAATCAATATTCAATAATGTATAAAACAACATCAAGGCCAAATCTGGCATAAAATTTTGAAAATTTCCATCAAACAAAATTTCAGAAATTTCAGTGACAGATATAGCGATACCTGTCAACTGGGAAAGTTATCTGTTCGATTTTCTCACTTATTTGCTTCATTTTATTCGTCAAATTTTCAGAGAATATTTACTTCATTACATTCGTCAAATTTATAGAGGATATATCTTCAAGCATACTGTATACAAATCTGGCATGAAATTTTCAAAATATCCATCAGACAAAATTTCAGAAATTGCAGTGACAGATATAGCGATACTTGTCAACTGGGAAAGGTATCTGTTCGACTTTCTCACTTATTTACTTCATAAACTTCGTTAAATTTTCGGAGGATATATCTTCAGGTATACTGTAACCAAATCTGGCATAAAATTTTGAAAATATCCATCAGACAAAATTTCAGAATTTGCAGTGACAGATATAGCGATACCTGTCAACTGGGAAAGTTATCTGTTCAATTTTCTCACTTATTTACTTCATTACCTTCGTCAAATTTTCAGAGGATATCTCTTCAGGCATACTGTAACCAAATCTGGCATAAAATTTTTAAAATATCAATGAGACAAATTTTCAAAATTTGCAGTGACAGATATACCTGTCAACTGGGAAAGTTATCTGCTCGATTTTCTCACTTATTTACTTCATTACATGAGTCAAATTTTCAGAGGATATATCTTTAAGGATACTGTATCTTTATCTGGCATAAAATTTTCAAAATATCCATGAGACAAATTTTTTGAAATTTCAGTGACAGATATAGCGATACCTGTCAACTGGGAAAGTTATCTGTTCGATTTTCTCACTTATTTACTTCATTACATTCGTCAAATTTTCAGAGGATACTGTATTCAAATCAGGCATAAAATTTTCAAAATGTCCATCAGACAAATTTTTAGAAATTTCAGTGACAGATATAGCGATACCTGTCAACTGGGAAAGTTAACTGTTCGATTTTCCCACTTATTTACTTCATTACCTTCGTCAAATTTTCAGAGGATATATCTTCAAGCATTCTGTATACAAATCTGGCATAAAATTTTCAAAATATCCATCAGACAGAATTTCAGAAATTGCAGTGACAGATATAGCGATCAGTTGACAGGTCAACTGGGAAAGTTATCTGTTCGATTTTCTCACTTATTTACTTCATAAACTTCGTTAAATTTTCAGAGGGCATATCTTCAGGCATACTGTATTCAAATCTGGCATAAAATGTTCAAAATATCAATGAGACAAATTTTCAGAATTTGCAGTGACAGATATAGCTATACCTGTCAACTGGGAATGTTATCTGTTCGATTTTCTTACTTATTTACTTCATTACATTCGTAAAATTTTCAGAGGATATATCTTCAAGCATACTGTATCTCTATCTGGCATAAAATTTTCAAAATATCCATGAGATAAATTTTTAGAAATTTCAGTGACTGATATAGCGAAACTTTCAACTGAGAAAGTTATCTGTTCGATTTTCTCACTTATTTTCTTAATTACAATAGTGAAATTTTCAGAGAATATATCTTCAAGCATACTGTATACATATCGGGCATAAAATTTTCAAAATATCAATGAGACAAATTTTCAGAAATTTCAGTGACATATAGCGATACCTGTCAACTGGGAGAGTTCTCTGTTCGATTTTCTCACTTATTTACTTCATAACCTTCGTCAAATTTTCAGAGGATATATATTCAAGCTTACTGTATTCAAATCTGGCATAAAATTTGCAAAATATTAATGAGACTAATTTTCAGAAATTTCAGTGACAGATATACCTGTTAAATGGAAAAGTTATCTGTTCGAAAAGTTGCTTATTTATTAGATACTTTTTCGCTTATAATTGATTTAAATCTGGACCGTCAAGGAACTATGACAACCAGTGGAAGATTCAGGGGGCTATAAGGGCTATAGCCCGGGGTGGCAAAATTCTGGGGTGGCTAATTTTTGGGAAAATACCAAGGCACAAGTTATAATAAAAAATAAATACACAAAGAAATAAATAAATAAATGATGAATGAAAAAAGGCATATAGAAGAAGTGAAGCATCTAACTACCTTCTTCAACTGTAAAGATTAGAAACGACTTTTTTGTCAATTTTATGCTGAGGGGAGTTGCCCTAGGCGGCAGTAGTATAAATCAGCCACTGATTGTCGTAGATCAAAGAGCTGCATTCATTGGCATGTGTATTGTGGTGATGGACAGTTAGGCCACCAAATACACATGTTGGTATAACTGAATATACGAAATGACAATCCTGCAGATTGCTTCTCGTTTGGCGTATCAAACATATGACTCACGACGCTTCTGCTGTCAAATCTAGTTATTTTCTTACTTATATAAACTTGGAATGAACGATTTCCCCAGATTTTTTGGCGGCAAATTTGACTTGACCACAATTATTGTTGCTCACTCTGTATATTCGAAATAGTTCGGTGTAGGTGAAACCTTCAATTAATATGAAAAAATGGGCGCCGCTGAGGTTTTTTATACTTGAAAATGTCTTGTTGTCTTGTATACGAATTCTAGATATCAGACCAGTGCAATGAAGGTGAAACCTTTTAATTAATATAAAAAATGGGTGCTGCTGAGGATTTACATACATGAAAAAAAACGTGTTTTCTTGTATATAAATTCTAGATATCAGACCAGTAGAATGAAGGTGAAACCATTTGATTAATATGAAAAAAAAATGGGTGCTGCTGAGGATTTACATTCTTGAAAATATCTTGTTATCCTGTATATGTATTCTAGATATCAGATTGAAATATGCTAAATGTGTAATTTCTTCTTTTCCACGCTGCTTGGACATATAATCGCTGTGGCCTCAGATGATGAGCCTGAGTGCGGACATAATGCCCCAATATCGTCAGGAGGCACCGAAAACGCCCCCTCACATATTACTGCATTATTGCGCGTTCAAGGCGATATGGGACTGGATAATTTTGTGTTTAACGTTTTATACAGCGATCATGGTTCCTTACAACGTCGCGTTCAAGAACAAGACATCGGAGGACGTGTCCCTGCTGGTGGTGGACTCCATTGTCGACGTGATATTCTTCATCGACATCGTACTCAACTTCCACACGACGTTCGTTGGTCCTGGAGGCGAGGTGGTCTCCGACCCGAAGGTCATCAGGATGAACTACCTGCGCAGCTGGTTCATCATCGACCTGCTCAGCTGTCTACCTTATGACGTTTTCAATGCCTTCGACCACGATGAAGATGTGAGTAGATCTTCGAACCTCAAAGAATTTTGCCTAATTTATTTGGTTCCCAGGGAATTGGAAGCTTATTCAGTGCCCTTAAAGTTGTAAGACTCCTGCGGTTAGGAAGAGTGGTGAGGAAGCTAGACAGGTACTTGGAGTACGGGGCGGCCATGCTCATCCTCCTCTTGTGCTTCTACATGCTCGTGGCTCACTGGCTGGCCTGCATTTGGTACTCGATAGGTAGATCGGATGCTGACAATGGCGTGCAGTACAGTTGGCTTTGGAAACTAGCCAACATCACGCAGAATCCGTACTCGTACGTTTGGCCCAATGACTCCAGTACGCCAGAGCTCATCAACGGGCCCTCGAGGAAGACGATGTACGTGACCGCCCTTTACTTCACCATGACCTGTATGACCTCCGTTGGATTCGGCAACGTAGCCGCAGAGACTGACAATGAGCGGATATTCACCATTTGCATGATGATCATTGCTGGTGAGTTTTGTTTTTTTGTAGTCAGGTTACAGAAGTAGTGGTAAAATAAGTAACAGATGCCACATGAAAGATCGCGTTAGAAATACAAATCACGAAATAGTTTTTCAAAATCGACATATGATCTGCATCTTTACAAGAAGGAATGCATCATCGTTCCAAAACGTTAATTCTTTATCGATGTTTTCGAAAACTTTGCTCAATTCGCTGTTCAAACTAAGCCAAATTATCTACAGGTAATTCTTTAAAAGTTCTTTCTTCTTCTTTGCGTGTGTCCTACCGAAGGTTGGCAATTAACATGGATCTCTTTCTTTTGATACTACCGCCCTAAACAGGTCACCGGATGTATATGTGTACCTTGTTTGTACATTTGTAACTGGTACATTTGTCTCTGAGATTTTTTAACCAGGTGTCTTCAGTTCTTCCGGTCTTTCGGTGTCTTCCAACACTTCTATTGTCTGCTACCTTCCCTTGCATAATGAGTTGCAGTGTTTCCTGCTTTCCTTTTCAGTGTTTATTCAAGTTTGTTAAGTCTTGAAATTCTTGAACAATTTCATAGAATCTGTTAAAAATATTTTAAGATAATGCATCTTTGACATATCCATTTGTTTATACAGTTTTAAGAATCTTAAAAAAAATCGTAGAATCTATAAGTAACATTTCAAAAATCATTAAATTATTCTTAAAAAAGTTCTCTGCAAATCTTAAATCTACAGATAATTTTATTTCAGGAATCTTCCAGAACATATTTTTTGTAAAACCATCTTTTTGTGAAGTTTCTAAGAAATTTTAAACTCAAATGCCATACAATATATAGAAAATTTAGATATACCCATAGACGAGTTGTTCATGTCCAAGAAGTCCAATAAAATTTCTAGTTCAATCCTAGAAAATTTGATAGAATCACTAAAAATTAAAAAAAATATATTGAAATCATTAAAATAGTCTTTCAGTTCGCTTGAAATATTTCAAAATTCATACGAATTTTCGGAAAATCCAATAAAAATATCTCAACTTGCGATTCTTCTAGTCTTGGTTCTATGATTTTCCTGTTTTTTCGTCTATAATGCACTCAACATCAACTTTTCATCACCGTGTTGGTTAGCATTATCCTTCGATGGTTCGTACATTCTTTTCTGTCTCCCTTTTTGTAAATAGCTACTATGAGTGCTTCTTGCCATTCTTTAAGAATTGTTTCGTCACTCCATGCTTTGTTGTATATTTCTAGCAGTAGTTCTGTTCTCTTTGTTCCCATCTTTTTTATGCAATACCTACTTTATGATTTTATAATCTTTAGATCCTCATAAAATATCTTTAAATATTTATACAAGTTTGTTAAGTCTTGAAATTCTTGAACAATTTCATAGAATCTGTTAAAAATATTTTAAGATAATGCATCTTTGACATATCCATTTGTTTATAAACTTTTAATAATCTTAAAAAAAATCGTAGAATCTATAAGTAACATTTCAAAAATCATTAAATTATTCTTTAAAAAGTTCTCTGCAAATCTTAAATCTACAGATAATTTCATATCAGGAATCTCAAGAATATATTTTTTGTAAAACCATCTTTTTGTAAAGTTTCTAAGAAATCTTAAACTCAAGTGCCATACAATATATAGAAAATTTAGATATATCCATAGACGAGTTGTTCATGTCCATGAAGTCCAATAAAATTTCTAATTCAATCCTAGAAGATTTGATAGAATCAGTAAAAATTAAAAAAAAAATTGTAATCATTAAAATAGTCTTTCGGTCCGCTTGAAATATTTCAAATTTCATACGAATTTTCGGAAAATCCATTAAAAATATCTCAACTTGCGATTCTTCTAGTCTTGGTTCTACGATTTTCCTGATTTTTTTGTCTATAATGCACTCACATATTTTCATCACCGTGTTGGTTAGCGTTATCCCTCGATGGTTCGTACATTCCTTTATGTCTCCCTTTTTGTAAATAGGTAGTATGAGTGCTTCTTACCATTCTTTTGGAATTGTTTGGTCACTCCTTGCTTTGTTGTATATTTCTGGCAGTAGTTCTGTTCTCTTTGTTCCCATCTTTTTTCTGCAATACATACTATACAATCTATAATCTTTAGATCCTCATAAAATATCTTTAAATATTTATATAAGTTTGTTAAGTCTTGAAATTCTTGAACAATTTCATAGAATCTGTTAAAAATATTTTAAGATAATGCATCTTTGCATTACATATACACTTGTTTATAAAGTTTTAAGAATCTTTAAAAAAATCGTAGAATCTATAAGTAACATTTAAAATATCATTAAATGATTCTTAAAAAAGTTCTCTGCAAATCTTAAATCTCCAGATAATTTCATTGCAGGAATCTTCCAGAATATATTTTTTGTAAAACCATCTATTTGTGAGGTTTCTAAAAAATCTTAAACTCAAATGCCATACAATATATAGAAAATTTAGATATATCCATAGACGAGTTGTTCATGTCCATGAAGTCCAATAAAATTTCTAGTGCAATCCTAGAAAATTTGATAGAATCACTAAACATAAAAAATAAAATATATTGAAATCATTAAAATAGTCTTTCAGTACGCTTGAAATATTTCAAAATTCATACGAAATTTCGGAAAATCCATTAAAAATATCTCAACTTGCGATTCTTCTAGTCTTGGTTCTACGAATTTCCTGATTTTTTGTCTATTATGCACTCAAATATTTTCATCACAGTTTTGTTAGCGTTATCCCTCGATGAGTGACTATGAGTGCTTCTTGTCATTCTTTTGGAATTGTTTCGGCACTCCATGCTTTGTTGTATGTTTCTAGCAGTAGTTCTGTTCCCTTTGTTCCCATCTTTTTCATCATTTCTGCGGTCATTGTGTCCAGCCTGGTGCTTTGCCTCTTATTTTGGTCTCTTAGTATTTCAGTAAGTTCTTCTATCGTTATTTGTTCTTCCCTTTCAGTCGTTCTATTTCCTTTGTTCCCATCTTTTCATCATTTCTGCGGTGATTTTGTCCGTCCCTGGTGCTTTGCCTTTTATTTTGGTCTCTTAGTACTTCAGTTAGTTCTTCTATCGTTATTTGTTCTTCCCTTTCCTCCTGCCTTGTTCTGTTTTGTTGTGTGATTTCTGTTCTTGTCAAGAGCTCTTCAAAATATTCCCTCCATCTCTCCATAATTTTTCTTCCATCTGTTAACTGTTCTCCTTTTTTGTTTTTTATCTGGTTTGAGCTGTTTACATTTTCTTTTTTGTGTGCTTAGAGTACTTTGTAGAAGAGGTTTTGGTTTCCTTTGCTGTCAGTATTCGTTTGTTTGTTTTTTGTTTCTTAGTACTTCAGTTAGTTTTTCTATCGTTATCTGTTCTTCCCTTTTCTCCTGTCTTGTCCGGTTTTGTTGTGTGATTTCTGTTCTTTCCAAGAGCTCTTCAAAATATGCCCTCCATCTCTCCATAATTTTTCTTCCATCTGTTAACTGTTCTCCTTTCTTGTTTTTTATCTGGTTTGAGCTGTTTACCTTTTCTTTTCTGTGTGCTTTGAGTACTTTGTAGAAGAGTTTTTGGTTTAGTTTAGTGTCAGTTTTAATTTGTTTTCCAAATTCTGTCCAGTTCTGCGGTGATTTTGCTTTGGTGCTTTGCCGTTTTTTATTTGGTTTCTTAGTACTTCAGTTAGTTCTTCTATCGTTATTTGTTCTTCCCCTTCCTCCTGTCGTGTTCGGTTTTGTTGTGTGATTTCTGTTCTTTCCAAGAGCTCTTCAAAATATTCCCTCCATCTCTCCATAATTTTTCTTGCATCTGTTAACTGTTTTCCTTTCTTGTTTTTATCTGGTTTGAGCTGTATACCTTTTCTTCTCTGTGTACTTTGAGTACGTTGTAGAAGAGTTTTTTGTTTTCTTTACTGTCGTTCTCCATTTTTTCTCCAAATTCTGTCAATGCCTTTAGTTTTGCTTCTATTACTAGTTATTTTACTCTCATCCTATTTTCTTTGTGCATTTTGAGGGTTTGCAGGGTTTTAAGGGTTTGAGGGTTTTAAGGTTTGAGCTGTTTACCTTTTCTTTTCTGTGTGCTTTGAGTACTTTGTAGAAGAGGTTTTGGTTTCCTTTACTGTCAGTCTTCGTTTGTTTGGTTCTTAGTACTTCAGTTAGTTTTTCAATCGTTATTTGTTCTTCCCTTTTCTCCTATCTTATCCGGTTTTGTTGTGTGATTTCTGTTCTTTCCAAGAGCTCTTCAAAATATGCCCTCCATCTCTCCATATTTTTTCTTCCATCTGTTAACTGTTCTCCTTTTTTGTTTTTTATCTGGTTTGAGCTGTTTACATTTTCTTTTTTGTGTGCTTTGAGTACTTTGTAGAAGAGTTTTTGGTTTTCTTTAGTACCGTCTTAATTTTTTTCCCAAATTTTGTCCATTTCGGTGGTGATTTTGCTTTGGTGCTTTGCCGTTTTTTATTTGGTTTCTTAGTACTTGAGTTAGTTCTTCTATCGTTATTTGTTCTTCCCTTTCCTCCTGTCTTGTTCGGTTTTGTTGTTGGATTTCTGTTCTTTCCAAGAGCTCTTCAAAATATTCCCTCCATCTCTCCATAATTTTTCTTGCATCTGTTAACTGTTTTCCTTTCTTGTTTTTATCTGGTTTGAGCTGTATACCTTTTCTTCTCTGTGTGCTTTGAGTATGTTGTAGAAGAGTTATTTGTTTTCTTTACTGTCGTTCTCCATTTTTTCTCCAAATTCTGTCAATGCCTTTAGTTTTGCTTCTATTACTAGTTATTTTACTCTCATCCTATTTTCTTTGTGCATTTTGAGGGTTTGCAGAGTTTTGAGGGTTTGAGGGTTTTTAGGTTTGAGCTGTTTACCTTTTCTTTTCTGTGTGCTTTGAGTACTTTGTAGAAGAGGTTTTGGTTTCCTTTACTGTCAGTCTTCGTTTGTTTGTTTCTTAGTACTTCAGTTAGTTTTTCTATCGTTATTTGTTCTTCCCTTTTCTCCTATCTTGTCCGGTTTTGTTGTGTGATTTCTGTTCTTTCCAAGAGCTCTTCAAAATATGCCCTCCATCTCTCCATAATTTTTCTTCCATCTGTTAACTGTTCTCCTTTTTTGTTTTTTATCTGGTTTGAGCTGTTTACATTTTCTTTTTTGTGTGCTTTGAGTACTTTGTAGAAGAGTTTTTGGTTTTCTTTACTGTCAGTCTCCATTATTTCCTCAAATTCTGTCCATGCCTTTCGTTTTGCTTCTATTACTAGTTCTTTTACTCTCTTTCTATTTTCTTTGTACATTTTGAGGGTTTGCAGGGTTTTGAGGGTTTGAGGGTTTTCAGGTTTCAGCTGTTTACCTTTTCTTTTCTGTGTGCTTTGAGTACTTTGTAGAAGAGTTTTTGGTTTTCTTTCAGTCAGTCTCCATTTTTTTCTCTAAATTCTGTCCATCCCTTTTGTTTCGCTTCCATTACTAGTTATTTTACTCCCTTCCTATATTCTTTGTACATTTTGTATTTGTTTTAAATTTTTTGCGTTAGGTATTGTTCCCAGGTTTTTTCCTTCATTTTTGTTGCGTCTCCGATTTCTCTTGTGCACCTCTTGTATGTTTCTTTTCCACATTCCTCATTTTGCTCACGCCACATATTGTTCTTGTTGTTCGTAGTATGATATGTTTAAGTATGTTCCACAATTCTTCCCTGTTGCTGTTTTGGAGTTTTTGTTCCTTTTTTCTATTTGTTTCTTGATCATATCTTCGTATTCCTTGCTTATTCCTTCGTTTCTTAGTTTATATGTTTTTATCTGTTCATATTGTATGTTCTCTTCTGGGGTTGTATTAGTTACTTTTTCTTCATCTTCTGCGTGCTTTATTGTTGCTATGACCAGGTAGTGGTCACTCCCAATTTCTGGGACTCTTCTTACTTTGACATCTGGTATTGATTTTCTGCAATATCTCGGCCACATCATGAGAGGTCCGAAATATGAGATTCTACGACTTATAATCCAAGGAAGAATCGTGGGAAAAAGATCTATCGGAGCGAGAAGAATGTCCTGGATTAGGAATCTGCGAAAATAGTTTAAAGCCACGTCAGATGATCTATTTAGGGCTGCATTTTCCAAAATTAAAACAGTAATGATGATAGCCAACCTCCGGAATGGAGACGACACATGAAGAAGAAGAGAAAAAAATTGATTTTCTATTTTGTACTTCGAAAAATATGTATTATAATACATATTTATCAATGATTCAATGATCAATGATAATACATTAATGATTGATCTTTAATTTGTGATCTTTACCGCCCTTGTGTATTTATGTATCTCTTTATGTTTGAAGAAGGTGTTCGTTATAATAATGTTTTAAAAGTTCTTTAAAGATCCTTAATTACCTTAATTGAAAGATAAAAATTAAAAGGTAGTCTAAAAATTAAATTCTTAAAAGACAGAGCAGTTTTCATTTGATCAAATTATGATTTGCTAACTACTAATTTATAACTGATAAATTCTCTAAAAATTAAGTTCTTAAAAGAGAAAGCAGTTTTCATTTGATCTAATTATTATTTGCTAACTACTAATTTATAACTTATAACAAGTTTATATAATTAAATCAGCTACCTAAACGAAAAAAATGCGATAACTAGATATTCTTGAAACTAATAGTTTGTACACTGTTGCTTAAGATTATTAATATTTCTACTACAACTTTCTGGAATTCTGGAAACTTCTATGGAGTTCTGAAACTAATTATCTATTCCTTTTAGCGCTGCTGTACGCCACGATATTCGGTCATGTGACGACAATTATTCAACAGATGACGAGCGCGACGGCCAAATATCACGACATGTTGAACAACGTTAGGGAATTCATGAAGCTGCACGAAGTCCCCAAGGCACTCTCCGAGCGGGTAATGGATTACGTGGTCTCCACGTGGGCGATGACCAAAGGTCTTGATCAAGACAAGGTACGGCCAACTTCCAATTTGATATCCAAAAGCAGCGATTTTCAATTAACGCCATGTACTCATAGGGGAATTAAATTTGGAAACCCAGTAGCTTTTAACAATTGCAAAATGTGCACCATAAGTGCATATTCCTGAATACTTTACTTTATAAGAGTAAATTAGAACAATAAATCTGAGAATATCTGGTTTGGGCCCGTATCCCGAGAAAGTAATAAATATAGGAATCACTTCAGAAGCAGCAAAAATGAACGAAACTAAATTCTTACTGCATCGTCTTCGCGATCCGACGTAACAACCATGTCATTCTCATTAGGCTATTTTTTTTTTCTGAATTAGCTGTTTGCATTCAAAAGCGAAGCTAAAGCATTTCTTCTTCTTGTATAAGTATTCTTATGCAAATTGTGTATGAAGAATTTTCGGCAACATAAGACTCAAAAATCAGTTTTATAAAGAAACTTGCCAGGGTTGGGAGCTCGCAGCCAAGCCCTATGGCTTGGAGGCGGGACTCCAAGACCCTACAAAAAAAATTAAAAAAAATAAAGAAACTTAATTTGCTCACATTATTTTGGGAAGATTTTGTATCAAAATAAGCCCACTCTTTGTGACTTCATTAATATAATAATGATTACCTACACTCTTACCATGAAGATGATTTTATGATCTCTTATGATGATAAGTTTCTTCATCCCTATTTCTTCTTCTTGTACAAGTGTTCTAATATTGATATGTTTTAGGTGCTAAATTTTTGCCCGAAAGACATGAAGGCCGACATCTGCGTGCATCTGAACCGGAAGGTGTTCAACGAGCATCCGGCCTTCAGGCTGGCGTCGGATGGGTGCTTGAGGGCATTGGCGATGCACTTCACGATGTCGCATTCTGCGCCTGGCGACCTCCTCTACCACACAGGAGAATCGATAGACTCTCTGTGCTTCATCGTGACTGGATCGCTGGAGGTCATCCAGGACGACGAGGTTGTGGCAATCCTCGGTAGGTTTGCACGCACTTTGCGTTAATGGAAAAGTTCGGGGATCTTTTGGGCCCGCAGGCAGGGAGTTTCAGATGTTATATTAGTTTTTGATTACGGATTTATTCAAATGGCTGCACGAAGTGGGGTTTATTTGAGTAAGGCTGTTGGGTACATATAAGTGTTCAAAGGCTTATAAGTTTTGAGACCTTACTTTTGAGAAGTTTTGATTCAACGTTTGCCTAGCTTTATCGTATTTTGGTGTAACACACGTTTCAGAATCTGTAATGAAGGACGTCAAGTACGTGAGGAGTAACAGGATTTATCTGTAAACATAAGTTCATGTACATTGATGTGGAGATTTCTAGGATTTCGTATTAGATGTGTATGAGAAGCGATGTAGATGGATAGCCCTTGTGGCCTGTCCATACCTTACCATTGAGTGTAGATTCGAATTTGAATCAGATTATTGATTTTATTACTATACTTTCAGAGGTATATTGCAGTCTTGTTTCCCCGAGTATGTACGGTCGCGGCCATAAAAAAGTGGAAATTTTGTTTTGCCTAGTGTGAATTTGATTTAGCTGAAGATGTCAAAAAATTATGCAACTTTCCTGATAGACCATCCATTTTCAATTTCTCTCAAATCTCATAGGATTTAAAGAACATAGTTTTAAATCGATCTTTAAGTTTTCTGTGAAATCTTAAACTTAATTGATAATGCCATTATAATCTCTAGAAAATTTCTAGAAATTATAAACCCGTTATCATATGGCCTTGCAATCCTAACATTTCTAGAACATTTCATAGACTTAGGTAACTATAATCCCTAGTATATTCTCGAAACATATATATTGAAATCTCAATAATAGTTATTACATATATTCGCATCTATATACCAATATCAAAATCCATACGAAATTTTGTAGAATCTATGGAAAATATTTTAAATTATTTTAAAATATCTTAAAATTTACATATAATTTATGAAATGTAGAAATTCTTAGAGATAAATCCGTGAATCGTTGGAAAATTTATGAAAATCATTAAACCAGTCTTTAAAACATCACGAAAAATCCTCAATTTGTAGAAACTTTGATATAATCTATTTATAGAATATATTTAAAAAAATAAATTTCCACAATTCTACGGAAAATATTTCAAATTGTTTCAATCTCTCATTAAAATTCCCACATAATTTATGAAATACAGACAATCTTAAAAAATAATCAAAGAATCAGTAGAAAATTTATCACAGTCATTAAATCATTATCAGTAGTAATTCTTAGACATAGCGAATCGTTGGAAAATTTATGAAATTCATTAAACGAGTCTTTAAAACTTCACAACAAAACTTCAATCAAGAGAAGGTTTGATAGAATCTATAAAATATATTATAATTTATTCCCATATAATTTATGGAAAATAGACAATCTTAAAAAATAATCAAGGAATCAGTAGAAAATTGATCAAAATCATGAAATCATTATCAGTAGAAATTCTTAGACATAGCGAATCGTTGGAAAAATTATGAAAATCATTAAACGAGTCTTTAAAACATCACGACAAAACTTCAATCCGTAGAAGCTTTCATAGAATCTATAGAATATATTATAATTCAGTGAAAACGTTAAAAAACTGCTTGCAAAATTTTCATATATTTTAAAAATTACATTTAAAAATCGCACAATTAATCAAATCATCAGACAAATTCATAAAATCTGTTGAAAGTATCCTGGAAATATCCATCTATTTATAAAATCTCCAGTTTCTTGAAAGAAATAATCGAATCTCTAGAATAATATGTTTTCTTCCTAAAGATCCATCTCCTATCGGAGGTTGGATATCACCATGGCAATCTTTACTTTAAAACATCAGCGAACATCTTTAATCCATATAAAGGTTGATGCAATCTACAGAATAGATTTTTAAATATAAATTTTCACAATTTAGCAAAATTGTTAAAAAATTGTATTCAAAATTTTCATGATGCAGCCTAAAATAACATAATTAGTAATATTTACAGAAATATTAAAAAATAATCAGACAAATTCTAAGAATCTGTTGAAATTATCCTGGAAATACCCATATATTTATAAAATCTCGAGTTTCTTGAAATAAATCCTCGAATATCTAGAACAATACTTCTTCTAATGATCCATCTCCTATCAGAGGTTGGATATCACAAGACAATCTTTACTTTAAAACATCAACAAACATCTTTAATCTATAGAGAAGTTGATGGAATCTACAGAATAGATTTTTAATATAAATTTCCACAATTTAGCAAAATTGTTAAAAAGTGAACTCAAAATTTTCACGATTTACAAAAATTGCAGCCAAAAATAGCATAATTAGTAGAATTTACAGAAATATCTTAAAATCAACAGATAAGTTCATAAAACCTATTGAAAGTATTCTGGAAAAATCCATCTATTTATAAAATCTCGAGTTTCTTGAAAAAAATCCTTGAGTGTCTAGTTTAGTAGTGTAAATCAATCAATTTAGTTGTTCATTTGATTTATGCTGGGTAGATATTATCATTCTTTGAAGTTTAGTAGTCTATATCAATCATATATTTTTTTTTTTTAAATTAATTTAGTTTATTAATTTTAGTGTTACTAATACTTAGTATTACTAGAATAATACTTTTAATTCTTCCTTCTTCCATCTCTTATCGAAGGTTGAATATCATCATGACAATCTTTACGTTAAAACAGCACCAAACATATTTAATCCATGGATAGCTTGATGGAATCTACAGAATAGATTTGTAAATATAAATTTGCACAATTTAGCAAAATTGTTAAAAAATTGCACTCAAAATATTCATGATTGCACCCAAAATAGCATAATTAGTAATATTTACAGAAATATCTTAAAATCATCATACAAGTTCATAGAATCATTTGAAAATATCCTGGAAATATCCATCTATTTATAAAATCTCGAGTTTCTTCAAAGAAATCATCGAATCTCTAGAACAATACTTAATTTTCTTAAAGATCCATCTCCTATCAGAGGTTGGATATCATCATGACAATCTTTATATTAAAATATCACCTAATATCTTTGATGCATAGAAAGTTTGATTGAATCTACATAATAGATTTTTAAATATAAATTTCGACAATTTACACAAACGTGTATTCAAAATTTTCATCATTGCTGCCAAAAATAGCATCATTAGTAAAATTTACAGAAACATCTTAAAATCACGAGACAAGTTTATAGAATCTGTTGCAAATATCCTGGAAATATCCTTCTACTTATAAAATCTCGAGTTTGTTGAAAGAAATCTTCTAATCTCTAGAGTAGTACTTCTTCTTCTTAGAGATCTCTTATCGTAGGTTGGATATCACATGACAATCTTTACTTTATTGATTTAAATAGTTGATTGGATCTTAGGCCGAACTAAGTTAATTTCCTAAGCCCGAAAATCTTCCTTCTTCCTATACTTCGCTTTCCCCTTATCTTCCCTTTCAAGAATATTTCTAAATATGTCGCTATAATTGATGGATAATTATGTGAACAAATCTTGTATTTTGATGTTTGGGGAGAGTATTGATGATATGTTATTTGATCTTGTAAACAAATGCTGTATTCTTATTTTTGGGGAGAGTATTGATGATATGTTTTTTGTTCTTGTAAACTAATATGTTGTAATTTTTCAGGAAAAGGTGATGTGTTCGGTGATTCCTTTTGGAAGGACAACGCGGTGGGGCAGTCGGCCGCGAACGTTCGCGCGTTGACATATTGTGATTTACATACAATTAAAAGGGATAAATTACTAGAAGTGTTAGATTTTTATCAAGCTTTTGCAAATAGTTTCGCTAGGAATTTAATTTTAACTTACAACCTGAGACATCGCCTGATATTTAGGAAGGTGGCCGACGTGCGGCGCGAGAAGGAGCTGGCTGAGCGCAGAAAAAACGAGCCGCAGCTGGACCAGAACCAGGACCACCTGGTGAGGAAGATCTTCTCCAAGTTCAGGAGGGACAGGGCGCAGCACACCCCGCCGGCCGCGCTGCCGCCCTCTTCGGATGTGGAGAAGGGTGATGACAGTGGTGATAGTAAAGCGTTGGTGAGGGTCATGTCGACGACGAAGCTGTCATCGGTGGCGGAGAAGGATGATAACAATGCTGGTACTGTTACTACGAAAGTGTCTCGTCCAGCACCAGCGCGCACGAGTAAGTGGGGGCGGTTGCTGGGGTCCTCGAGCCTGGACTCAAGTTCGGAGAACAACGCGGCGCCGGCGTTTCAGAGGAGTCTGAGTGCGAAGGATCCTCCCAAAGAGCGCCCCAGCTCGTCTTCTTCAGGGAGTTCCGCTGGGCAACCTCTGGCGGGCTCTGGGAATAAGGTGTTCCCGAAGCTCCAGAAGGTGTCCACCACATCAAGTCCGGGAATCACGCGGCAGGATACGATTGAGGAGATTGTTGAGTACGAGACGCCGAACAAAAGCCTGGGTTTGAGGAAGATGCAGAGCTACGACTGCGGGTTAAGAGACCCATCGTCGATAACCTTGTACCAAACGCCTATACCAGATCCAATGGCTCCTCCGGAGTACAAGGAGCTGCTGACGAACCTGATGGACTTCAAAGTGGACGTGAAGCTGGAGATACAGAGCCTGAAGCAGAAGATGGGCCGCATGGAGGACCTGCTGGTGGAGCTCGTCTCCAAGCTGAGCAACGACGGCAGCTCGCCGGGGTCCCCCAAGCAGGAGGAGAACAAGAAGTCTTCCAGCGCGTCGCTGTCGGAGAGGCCCACGGACCTGATGTCCATAAAACCGGCCGATGGCACCGGCCTAGGGTCAATTATTTTAAAGAAGCGCAAGTCGAAGATAAGGAATAAGGGCGCCGCCCCTCAGATACCGACGCCGCCTAGTAAGCTGACGTCCCCCGATAGCTCCACAACTAGTCCAATAGAGAGTAAAAAGTCTTTAGATGAACCCGCGCAAACACCGTCCTCTAGGCCTACAAAATCAACCGAATTTCTTTAGTATTTACCTAATTTAGATCACTAGTTAATGCCTGCCACTGTTTATACTTCATTTTTATTTTCGGCGAATACTTACCTCATACGGGGACTTCTAGAAAGTTATGAGTTTACAAACTTTTTAGTCGCACCTCGTATTCCGGAGACATACTGAGCCAATTAACTAAAAATCATCAATAACCCCTACAAATATTATATACAACACACTTTAAACTGTTTTCTATTGTGTACATATTAACTATAACTTGATTGAACTATGCCGCCCATTAAATAAGTTGTAACTTCATTTCTCTACATCTAACGATAACATCAAACACTATTTTTTTTAATCGATACTTAATCATGATACAACAACTAAGTTGCTAATTAGCTACTGAATAAAGCCTTCTCAAACTTTAGACCCGCCCACATACTTTATTTACATCTTCATCTCCATCCGCATCTATCCCTCCAATGTACATATACCAACCAATTCTTTGGCGCTAGCTTGTCTCCGGATCTAAAGCGGTTTGCATGTTACATATAAACGTTCTGTTAGACATAAATCTTTGTAAATACATTTAAACAAAAAAAAGATACTCTATTAAGGCCATAAGTCTGCGTGCTCGCCATTAAATTAATGGCAACCACGGTTGCATGGTCAATATATTGCCTTGGATCTTCGCTCGATTGAGCTTAGTAGGATGTTTTATCACTTCTAGCACCACACCTTGATTTCCCTGCCCTCCCCCATATGACCCCCCCAAAAAAGTCACGTTTTTCGATGGACCCAGAGAGATTACTATAAGTAATGAGCAATGCGAGTGTAATTATCATTATTTCTAATTCGTTGATAGGGCATACATTGGCTTCCTGAGAATCCCTTATCCTCCCCCAAAAATCGGCGCATCGGACCAATAATAGAGTGATCTCAAGCTTATCAATGTATGCCAAAATACTATATATACTATAGCAATAATTTTTGCGTGTTGCAAAACGAGACAGATTGTATATTAAGCAATGAGGTACACGTACACACTCACCCACACATACACTTTCATATGCCGATTATCATGACGAGTCGAAGATGATTGGGTGGTGAGATGAAGCGCATTTGTATTATTTGTATATTCTCAAAACTTATGATACTGCACATAGTTAATTAAGTATTACTACTGCAAGATGCTTTGAACGCTCGTATACTGTTTTCTGTTTTCTGTTAACTGATCTTCATATTTATTGTGTATGGTTTCGATAATTGTAAGACTATTATTGTTTTCACGAATCGTATAAAATTAGATTTTATAAAAACAAGTTTTCATTTCACATTGTTTATTTAAAACTAAATAAAATATTATTAAAGTAAATATAAATATTTACTACATAAAACATTTTTATTTCTAAATTTTCTCTGCTGCTACTTGAAAAGATGTAAGTATACCCAATGTAGATTTCTATATTTCCCTTTAGTATCCATAATATGACTCTTCAACAACAATCTTAACATCTTTAAAGAGTTATAAGGATATAACATATTTCTAAGTGAGTTAACAGAATATCAAGATGATTCAGATATACATAACACATTAATGCTTAATATGAATAAAATATGATACTTTGAGATACATTGTGAAATAGGTAAAAAACACACATAGGTTACTTTGTTAATATCACTTAGATGTATTTAGTAGTGACTATAGTTTCGACACCTTAACGGGTCATTATCAAACTTACAATGAAGGTACCATTGTAAGTTTGATAATTAAGGTGTCGAAACTATAGTCACTACTAAATACATCTAAGTGATACTAACAAAGTAACCTCTATGTGTTTCTTAACTAAATATTATCTATAATAATAACAATAATTTAGGCGGAGCGACCCATAAAAATATTGTTCTAACTACTAATAATAATAGAATACTTCATTGGATACCTAAGGCCCGTATCTAGAAGTCTGTACTTGAGCTTGAATTCGACCAAAGTCGTACATTTGGTTGCGTTCAGTCCATAAACTTCTATAGAAATACGCAACCAAATATACGACTTGAGTCAAACTCAAGCTCAAGTACGGACTCTAGATATGGGCCTAAATTTGGTTCAAGTCTCAAAACGAAATAATTATTTATTAATACAGCCAGGTATATACAGGGCGAGTCATAAAAAATATAGATAGCATTTGTTATACGTTTGTCATACGTTTGTGATAATACATACATTGTTTTTTTTTTATAATGGAGCTATGAGACTACATTTAATTATAACTGTTTGACTGAATATTTTAGTTTCAGATTAAAGTAATTAATGTAATTAAAATTGACTCAAATAACAATGAAATACAAGAATATGAGGAAACAGCTTTCATAAATTTGAGGAATATATAATATATTGTTCTGTGTGTTTCTGGTCATATATTCTGGTCATATATTGTGACCCATAAGTATATTGTTCCTATTACTAATAATGATAATATACTTAATTGGATACCTAAAATTGGTTCAAGTCTTAAAACAAAAGACATTTTTATTTATACACCCAGGTATATACAGGGCGAGTCATACAAAATATAGATATCGTTTGTTATACGTTTGTCATACGTTTGTGATAATACATACTTTTTTTTTTATTATAGTGGAGCTATGAGGCTATATTTAATTATAACTGACTGTTTGACTGAATATTTTAGTTTCAGATTAATGAAATTAATGTAATTAAAATTGACTCAAATATTAGTGAAATACAAGAATATGTGGAAACAGTTTTCATAAATTTGATGAATATATAATATATTGTTCTGTGTATCTGGTCATATATTCTGGTCATATATTGTGACCCATAAGTATATAGTTCCTACTACTAATAATAGTAATATACTTCATTGGATACCTAAATTTGGTTCAAGTCTCAAAACAAAAGAATTTTTTATTTATACACCCAGGTATATACAGGGCGAGTCATACAAAATATAGATGTCATTTGTTATACGTTTTTCATACATTTGTGATAATACATACATTTTTTTTACATTTGAGCTATGATAATACATAATTATAACTGGCTGTTATTTAAATATTTTAGTTTCAAATTAATGTAATTAATCACGTAGTACAACTTAATTAAAAGTGACTCAAATATCAGTGAAATACTAGAATATGTGGAAAAAGCTTGCATAAATTTGAGGAATATAGAGCATTGCTATTTTTCTTTTAATTCTTTAAATTCCATTAAAAGTACAGATACATCTTAATACATCGAGATAGCTCAAGAAAAAATGACGAAACTGCAAAACATTCCATATTTATTTATCGAATTAATCGATAGATTTGTTCAACAGAAATCTCTATTTGAACAATATTTATTACAAATTCAGAAACAGAATATCGAGATGATGCAGATATACATAAATACATAACACATTAATGCTTAATCTGAAAGAAATATTATGTATAATAATAACAATAATTTCGGCGGAACGACCCCTGAGTATTGTTCCTACTACTAATAATAATAATATACTTCATTGGTTACCTAAAATTGGTCTTAAAACAAATGAAATCTTTATTAATGCATGCAGGTATATACAGGGCGAGTCACAGAACAGATAAATATCGTTTGTTATACGTTTGTCATACGATTGTTATAATACACACATTGTTTTTTTTTTAAATATAATGGAGCTATGAGACTACAATTGATTATAACTGACTGTTATTTAAATATTTTAATTTCAGATTAATGTAATTAATCACGAAGTACAACTTAATTAAAAGTGACTCAAATATCATTGAAATACACGAATATGTGGAAAAAGCTTGCATAAATTTGAGGAATATAAAGCATTGCTATTTCTTTTTAATCTTTATATTTCATTGAAAGGACAGATAAATCTTAATTCATCGAGATAGCTCAAGAAAAATTTACGAATCTACAAAACATTTCAAATATTTATATATCGAATTAATCGATAGATTTGTTCAACTGGAATATCTATATCAACAATATTTATTACAAATTCAATTAATAAATGCAACGATTTTCAGTGAATGTTATCATTTTAATCATTTTATCAAAAAACACTTTTTACTATAAACTAACTATACTTAACTTAACTTAACTAAAATAACTATAATTATTTCGGTGGCTTAATACATTCCAAATATTTATTTATCGAATTAATCGATAGATTTGTTCAACTGAAATCTCTAGTTGAACAATATTAATTACAAATTCAATTAATATTTCAAACGATTTTCAGTGAATGTTATGATTTTGTTCACTTTATCAAAGAACACTTTTTAGATGAATGAGATTTAAAAAAACACTTTGTATGAGATGAACAATTTTTTTTAATAGAAATAACACTACAATTGTTTCGGTCGTTAAACCATTTTCAAGAGAAAATGAATACTCATTTAATATAATGTAAAGTAACTCACCAGAGGAAAACATAGAAAATGTAAATTTCTATGTTTTCCTTTAGTGTGTATACTTACAGTATACTGTAAGTATACTGCTGTCTTTTTAAACAGCAGCAGAGAAAATTTAGAAATAAAAATGTTCGAACATGGTTTAACCACATCCTCAAACGAGTTTCAGTGAATGTTATCATTTTGTACACTTTAAAAAAAGAACACTTTTTAGATGATGGAGATTTAAAAAAAAAACACTTGGTATAAGTTTCACAATTTTTTTAATAGTAATAACTACAATTGTTTCGGTGGTTAAATAATTTTCAAGAGGAAATGAATACTCATATAATCATATAATGTAATATAATGTAACTCACTAAAGGAAAACATAGAAAATGTAGATGTCTATGTTTCCCTTCAGTGTGTATACTTACAGCCTTTTAAACAGCAGCAGAGAAAATTTAGAAATAAAAATGTTTGAACATGGTTTAACCACATCCTTAAACGATTTTCAGTGAATGTTATCATTTTGGACACTTTATCAAAGAACACTTCTTAGATCATAGAGATTTAAAAAAAACATCTGGTATAAGTTTCACAATTTTTTTAATAGAAATAACAATCTACAATTGATTGATCGATGTGGCTTTTATTTGTTGAAAATTCATAATTACTAATGTATGAAATAAAGTTATGCACTTTTAAAAAAAATCAAAATTGTTTTTTATTGTTCACGACAATTGTTTTGCCACACTGTGGCTTCTTCAGGTGAAGAAATGATACATAAACCGGATACAATTTGCTTAAAAATTTGCTTTAAAAACAAATTTGCTTTTCTTCACCTGAAGAAGCCACAGTGTGGCGAAACAATTGTCGTGAACAATAAAAAACAATTTTGAAAAAAAAAAAAAAAAAAGTGCGTAACTTTATTTCATACATTATTAACTCTACAATTGTTTCGGTGGTTAAACCCTTTTCAAGAGGAAATGAATACTCATGTAATGTAATGTAATGTAACTCACTGAAGGGAAACGTAGAAAATGTAGATTTCTATGTTTCCCTTTAGACGTATACTTACGTCTTTTCAAACAGCAGCTGAAAACATTTAGAAATTAAAATGTTCGAACATGGTTTAACGACCGAAACAATTGTAGAGTTATTTGTATAAAAAAAAAGTGGAACTTATAACAAGTGTATTTTTTTTATATCTCCTTAATTAATATGTTTCACCAAGTTTCACTACACACACACCCACACACACACATTCAATTTACTTTTTAGATGCTTACTTGCTGAAATTTGAATATCAAGTTTTTTTTTTAAATCTCCTTAATCAATATGTTTCACCAAGTTTCACCACACATACATTCAATTTACTTTTTAGATGATTACATGCTGAAATGTGACGAGCAGAAAATTTCCGAAATTTCTCAAAAACTACTTTTTTGAGGAATGGTGTTATGTACATACAATACTGTTTGTGGTACGTTTGTTCTAGTAACTACAACTTGAGGTATATTTTGTGCTGTCAATCGCTCTATGATGTAAATTGTGTCACCCAATTCAAGTTTTAAAAAATACTTACTTATTTAAGCTTTTTATTATAAGCATTTCTGAATACTAACTTACAAAAATGTGCAGCTCCTGGAGGTATATTTTAGATATAATTGAGATGCAATTCGTGTTTTAATCTTATTCCAATTACAAATTGAAACCATTTTTGAAGCATTTTTTTCAATAATTCGATAATTCATTCAAGAATTAAAGAATTTAATATAAGCATTAAATATAATTGAGATGCAATTCATGTTTTAATCTTATTCCAATTATAAATTGAAACCGTTTGTAGTAGTAACTACAACTTGTGGTAAATTTTATCCTATCTAATCGCTCTATGATATAGTGAATAGTATAGATATAGTATAGATAAAGTAAATAGTGTCACCCAATTCAAAATTTAAAAAATATTTACGTATTTAATCTTTTTATTATAAGCATTTCTGAATACTAACTTACAAAAATGTTCAGCTCTTGGAGGTATATTTTAGGTAAAATTGAGATGGAATTCATGTTTTAATCTTATACCAATTATAAATTGAAACCATTCTTGAATATTTTTTTCTCAATAATTCAATTCATTCAAGAATCAAGAATTCAATATAAATATTAAATACAATTGAGATACAATTCATGTTTTAATCTTATTCCAATTATAAAATGAAACTATTCTTGAAGCATTTTTCTCAATAATTCGATAAATAATTCAAGAATTCAAGAATTCAATATAAATATTAAATACAATTGGGATACAATTCATGTTTTAATCTTATTCCAATTATAAAATGAAACTATTCTTGAAGCATTTTTCTCAATAATTCGATAATTCATTCAAGAATTAATTGTAACAAGATATCTTAATAATATAGTTATTGTTATTATTATTATATAAAATTATTGGAATTAAATGGGAAACCCAAGAACATAACAATATACAGGGTACATACAAATCTTTCTAATTAAACTAATTAATATACAGGGTATTAGTCTAAGAAATCGTTAGTGAATACCTTGTGTGAACTATAAGTGAAAGTTAGAAGTAAATTTCTTTAAGGAATCAAGTGAGTTAGTATCTTTTTCTTATAAAACAGTATAACTCTATGAGTTGTGTATCAGTTCGGTACTCGTTAATCTTTTTTTCATTTAAAACAGTTTAACTATATAGGATTTATGTATCAGTTATGTACTCGTTACACAAATACACAAATACACATATACACACCAATACATAAGTATACACAAGTGTACACTAACTAGCACTCAACTTAGGAATTTTACTTAGTAAAAAATGTCACTGTGCGTCAAAATACAGTGCTGTCAATATACTTAGAATATTCAATATACTTAGTATTTTCCCAGAATTGAAAATGTTTTTCACCCTCTCGTGAGTTCAGTGGGAAAAGTGGTAGCTTTTTTTAACACCCTGTATATATATCTTGATGTTTGAATTTCACAATTACATTTTCATCTCTTCGCTGTGAATCTTCGCATTTACATGCGATTGTTTTCAAGATTTTATTAGCGGTGTTTAATTGATTCCAAATATTTGAAATACGATTATTGAACTAATTCATCTCAGTACGTCAGACACGTATCCTGAACATATAACTCACTACTATTTACTGTCGGCTAATTTTAAGAAACCAGGATTGTATTTTTATACAGAGGTTAGCCATGACTCAGTTTTACAGAATTTGAAATATTCTCCTTTCTGTCAATTGCACTTATACAAATAATTTCTTTAGATGTATATTTCAAATGCAAATGTAAATGCAATGAAATATTTGATTATGTATTAGGAGTTTCAGGAGTATTAAAAAGATATATTTTATTGTTAATAAACAATTCTATTTTAATAAGATTAGAACACCTTTTTCACAAATACAAGCCACCTAAATAATAATAGTAGTAGTGACTAAAACCATCATATTCTTATTTTAAATTTAAATCGATTTATTATTATAGTTTTAATATTTGTTTTATCTGTGTGATTGTTAAGGATATTATCCCTAACCGGTTATCGACCAACACCTTCTGCCATGTGATTTGTGTAAGTGTGTGTATTGAGTCGGGGCTTCTTGCTCTACAAATTTGCCCCGATATCTAGAGCGCCGCAAATGAGCTCCCAACGGCGACTGATACTAGTTTCTCAGCACAAATGTACTACCTGTACTGGGACTCGAACCAATCGAAAGAATTACATCTTTCAAGCGCCATCGCATGTATAAATATCAGTGATTCAATTGCAAAATTGGCGCAAATTCCCATAGATGGCGATCCGCCCTCCCTACAAACAAAAATCAATTGAATTTTTTTTTTTTTTATATTATTATTATAAAAATTAGTTTAGCAAAATACAGTAAGAGGTGTAGTTAAAATTGGTTTTCAATTATCAATTGCTTGTATCCAGAAAAGAGCGTAGATCTGGAATATTCCAATTACTTACTTTTAACACATTTCGGTGATATAAATATTTAATTTCCCTACCGATGATTGATTTATAGCCACAGGTGATTTGTGATGGTGCTTAGTTAGCAAATCGTTTTCTCGAAATGTTTATTTTTTACTTTTCGGCAAGAAAGTGATGAGCCAATTTTTAAATAAATAATTCGCAGCAGTCTAAAAATAACACATGATACATAAAGTAGTACTGCACCTTATGTTATTGCAGTTAGACTCATATGTTTTCACAGAATTATACACTAAACGAGCGGTTCTTGAACAACGAACCAAATAAAATTGCTAGCAAAATTTTCAGTTAACTTGATGGTTAACTAATTCTTGATTTTTTAATGAAGTTGGATTAGGTTAGGTAAGGTAAGGTAAGGTAAGATTAGGTAAGGTTAGGTTAGGTTAGGTTGGGTTTATATTTCTGGTGAGTCTTAAAGATGATCGGATTAGATTTTAAATTTGGCCAACATTTGAGGTCTAGATTTGAAAAGTATATGCAACATGAAGGTGCACACCTGAGTTATGATATCTTTAAGATATGATTTTCCTGAATGTTTATTTTAATGTGAATTAAAAAAAAAACTTAACATGTATGTATACAAGTATAGTTTTTGTATATTATTATCGAATTCAGAAGTTTTCATTCAGTGTTATTATACTATAGTTAATTAGAACGGAAATATTGAGACTTTTATTTTTGATTGTATAAGTCGTTGGAAACCAGAGTGGTGTAAGTCCATTTTTTGTTTAACTCAGAATAGTTTGTGACATGTGACATGTCACAATGACATGTGACAAGAGACATGTTCCTGGACTAATTTCAGGACTGAAAATAAAATTAAAATAACTAAAATAAAAATAAAAATAAAAACTAAAACAACTCGGGTTTTCAGTAGACCATATATTCTTATTTCAAACTATCATATACATATATCTATTATATACAGGATAATTCAAAAACCCTGTTAAACTTGAACAGCATGTTGTTGATGACAAAACAAAATAAAACAAAGTAATATACATCTCGTCATTAGCGTTAGTGATAAATCTTTATTTAATAAAAACTTTAACAGCATATTGTTGATGTAAAAATAAACTAAAGAAGATGAATATACATCTCGCCGTTAAAATTAGTGAGAAATCTTAATTTAAAAATATGTTAGATATTTAAATACAGTTATTCTTTAATAAACTTATTTTTTCCTCAAGTAGTACTTCCAAAAGTATAGCCGTCTAATTTTGTAGGTAAAAAGTAGGAACAATAAAGTATCGCCAATTATCTGGGTCAGCTCAAACTGTATTGTTGTAAAAATTAGTTATTTTGTACTATATAACTATATTTTGCCTCATCAGTAACTAAGTTATGGACAAAAACTCAGGTTTTTGATATTTTTTGTAATAACTAGTAAATGACATTCTTTGGATGTAATAAGGATACTGGATATATTAAGGATACAGCATTTTTTATACAAACTTCTAACAGATGGCTGCTAATCTGTAAAATTTATTATTTTGTACAATATAACTACATTTTGCCTCATCAGTAACAAAGTTATGGACAGAAACTCAGGTTTTTCATATTTTTTTGTAATAACTAGTAAATGATATTTTTTTGATACAATAAGGATACAGGATATAATAAGGATACAGCATTTTTTTATGCAAACTTCTTCTAACATATGGCTTCTAATCTGCAGTTCCAGAGACAAGTATTAGTCCTGGTGGAAGAATTATCTTCAACAAGTAAAAAAGTCTGATTTTCTTAAGCCACTATTCCTGTAGCTCATCACAATTCCTTCTGCAAAAAAACCACATTCCCATAACGTAGAGGAAAATGTGGCCAAAACATTTTGGTTTGGACAACCGAACGGCGTTGGCAAAGAAAAATATATTTGCATTTCTAATGAAGTCTGTTATGGGAAATTCGTTCTTCAAGAGAATTTCCACCTGACAAACCATAACATAAATGCTTATCTCTCATTTCATTCCATATTGAAAGTGTTGCCAAAACATTTTTGTTTGGACAACGCCGTTTGGGAAATCTGTTATGATAAATCCATTCTTCCTCAAGAAAACTTCCACTTTCCAAACGATTACAAAAATGCATATTTCTTATTATTTTCTCTCGGAGACAATTTTTACTGCTCATTTGTAGAGGAAATTTGAGGAAAGTTTTTGTTTGGACAACCGAGTTGCGTTGATCAAAGAAAAATACATTTGCATTTCTAATAAAGTCTGTTATGGGAAATTCGTTCTTACTCAAGAGAATTTCCACCTGCCAAACCATGACATTAATGCTTTCTCTTATTTCATTCCATATTGAAAGAGTTTGCAAACCATTTTTGTTTGGACAACACTGTTTGGGAAATCTGTTATGGTAAATCCATTCTTCCTCAAGAGAATTTCCACCTTCCAAACGATTACAACAAAGCATATCTCTTATTTTCTCTAAATGACAATTTTTACTGCTCATCTTCTAGGATTATCTCCAACAAGTTGAAAAATCTGATTTTCTAAAAACCACTATTCCTGTAGCTCATCATAATTCCTTCTGCACGTGGAGGAAAGTGTTGCAAAAACTTTTGTTTCGACAACCGAACGGCGTTGACCAAACACAAATGTTTTTTTTTGCATTTCTAATGAAATCTGTTATGGCAAATTCGTTCTTACTCAGGAGAATTTCCACCTGACATACCATAACATAAATGCTTATCTCTCATTTCATTCCATATTGAAAGTGTTGCAAAAACATTTTAGTTTGGACAACGCTGTTTGGAAAATCTATTATGGTAAATTCGTTCTTCGTCAAGAGAATTTCCACCTTCCAAACTATTACAACAAAGCATATCTCTTATTTTCTCTAGGAGACCATATTTACTGCTAATCTTCAAGGATTATCTTCAACAAGTTGAAAAATCTAATGTTCTAAAACCATTGTTCCTGCAGTTCATAAAACTTCCTTTGGCAAAAAAATTATGTTCACATAACGTGGAGGAAAGTTAATTTCGTCATTTTAATATTTATCTTCTTAAAGTGAGCATGAAGCCTTTGATAAAACTAATTAATAGTGAGCAAGAATGTTATCATTATTATAACACTTTGTTATCAACTAATTTAGTGCACGTCTGCTGACATATCATTTTGGCTGGGCATGGATTAATGAGACAATTTTTACTGCTCAATTTCAAGGATTAACTTTAACTAGTTGAAACATCTGATTTTCCAAAACCACTATTCCTGAAGCTCATAATTATTCCTTCTACGAAATAACCACATTCGCATAACGTCGAGGAAAGTGTTGCAAAAACTTTTGTTTCGGCAACCGAACGGCGTTGATGAAACACAATTTTTTTTTTGCATTTCGAACGAAATCTGTTATGGCAAATTCAACTCAGGAGAATTTCCACCTGACATACAACAAGATAAATGCTTATCTCTCATTCCATTCCATATTGAAAGTGTTGCAAAAACTTTTTTGTTTGGACAATGCTGTTTGGAAAATCTATTATGGTAAATTTGTTCCACGTGACGAGAACTTACACCCTTTTTCATGTGACGAGAACTTACTATGAGAAATCATAACAAAAATGCATATCTCATTTTCTCTCAGAAACAATTTTCACTACTCATCTTCAAGGATTATCTTCAACAAGTTGGAAAACTTGATTTTCCAAAACCACTGTTCCTGTAGCTCATCATAATTCATTTTGCAAAATAACCATATTCACATAATGTGGAGGAAAGTCCATTTCTTTAGTTTAAAATGTATGTTCTTAAAGTAAGCATTGAAGCTTTTGATAAAACTAATTAATAGTGAGGACGAATGTTATCATTATTATAACACTTTGTTATCAACTGATTTAGTGCACGTCTACTGACATATCATTTTGATTGGGCATGGCTTTTGTCGGTCGGCTTGCATACATGGTATTAAGTCAATGCCGTTTCCAATAGATCAATTCACTGTAAATCTCTGCATATTTTTAGATTGCTGGTTAAACTGAAGCGTATAGTCGAGAAATGGTTAATAGTCGGTGCAGCATAAGAGCGGTTCTAAGATTGGCATACAACAAGACAACAGACAACAAGATCAGTCACAAATAGATTTTCATGGCCAACACGCCACTTTTTTTTAAATTTTCTTTGGCCCTGTACTAAAAATTTTGAGATGATATCACCACATTTGTAAAAAAATTTAGCTACATTAGACAACAAACACTTTTCACAAATATTTTCCAAAATAAGACAAAAAGAACCAGTTTAATCTTCATTTATGAACTACTACTGTGTGTCTAACGTAAGTATCAAGATAATTATTATATTGCTGAAATACCGTTATGCTAATAATTAAATCCACTGCTGATTTTTCTCAGAGATTCTTTTTAACAAAATGTATCGATGATCATTTAATCAGTACACACCAACAATCATCAGAACTCTTTTTTTTTGTTTTCTTAATGTTTGGTAAAAAGTTTGCTTATCGTCTTTCCACATTTGGGAGATTATTGTAAACGTAATTGCTTATCTTGAATACGAACTTGATGAATATTTGGACTAATATAGCCAGTCATTTGCAAATGTGTAGCTTATTTGATAGTTGGGGAATCGGCAATTTTAGGACGGTCAAGTATGTAATATACAAAATATTTTGATTGCACAATTATCGTAATTTTAAAGTTATTTTAAATTTGTTATTGCAGTTCAAATTTTGTCAATAATTATATCTGATGAAGTGTCGTTTTGGATTAATTGGACAATGAAGTGACTTTTGGGATTAATTGGACATTGAAGTGTACATTTGGATTAATTGGACAGTTGATAGGGAAAATAGTGCAATAAATCCATATCGGGAATCAGAGCTGCGTATTGGATGTTTTCAGAAAGTTAATGTGTGGTGTGTAATATATTATTTATATGCGCACATTTTTGTATTGTCGTAAAAGAGGAGAATATGTTGTAATGTGAACAATATATACCTATTATGGAGATGATACGTAAATTCTTTTGGGAGATAAATGTGAGATTTAACTGCCGTTTCAGGTACTACACCCTCAAGAACAATGGCATCATGTTAGAATATGCCCAATAAAAACATTCACCCCGCGGCAATAAAACTCCCGCGAATCGTATTATCGATGCCGCCGCCCCCGCCCGAGCAATAAGAACCCCCGGAGCCCGCCGCCTCCGGGAGGGGCCACCCGCGCCTCCACCATGCATGCTCGCATTGTTGGAAATTTATCGCCCGCCGAGAGGCCCGTATTTTTATTAAGAGCCCACCGGGTTATAATATATACAAGAGCGGACGATCCGCACACATGTTCCTGGAAATAAACGACGCCCGGCGTCTGCATTCTCTCCCTCTCGCGGATTATCATCGCCGGCGCCGCCGTCGCCGCCTCCGACGCCGCCTCCGGCAGAGCGCCAGTTTCCAGTTTCGTTCCACCCTCGCAGGCGAGAGCACACGCTCGCACGTGGCATTTCCGGTCTCCGCGTGAGCGTCGCGACGCGTACCGGACACAGAAGGCGCGCTTCCTGTTTCTTCGAGCGTCTCCACCGCAAACACAGCGGAGTGCCGCGGCTTCTTCGCCGGTTCGGGACATCGCGGAGGACTCTCGAGATTTGATTTTTTTTTTTTGGGGCTTGCACTAAGGACCCTGGGGTTGATTTGTGTTATTGATTAGTGTTCCCCAACGGTTTATCACTGGATAGAATACGGAGGAAGTCACGGGCTATCGCCGCAAAACGCGGCAAAAAAGTAAAGGTAACATTTAATTTATAGATGTGAAAAAAATTATGTACATATTATGAAAAAAAAAAAAAACAAAAAACATGTACATATCAAGAAATCGCCATTATTTTTTACAGGAATTAACTTAATTCTAAGGAACAATAATAAAATTTGGTGATTACAAGTATAAAACTATATATCTTTTCAGGAAATTAAAAAACTTTTACGTTCCAATTATTGATTCAAAAAAATTAGTTGAGTCCAATTGTGACTAAACGTATTTCCATTCTATTTTTTCAGTACATTTATTATGGTCTGAGAGATTTAATAATTAAAATTTAAGACATGCCCGGTCATAACTTAAGCAAATTTTAAATTATTATTGATTTTCAAACCTTTTTATATTTTTGTTGTCAAACACGAATAAATATGCAACCATTATAATATTTATTGTAATAAGTAAAAATACATGCAATGTAAAATGAATGTAAAATAGATAAGTACATTAAAATATATGACATAATAATAATGATCTAGGGTGAATGATGATTCGTGATTTTGTTAAAATTCGCGATTTAAAAACCAGTAACATTAATCTCTATAGTTATGTAGTTACATCTACGTAATTTAGTTCCAAATTTGATAGTTATAGCTGTCAAATTACACTGGTATACAAGGTTTTGGACTGCAGCAACCAAATAGTGTTTTCAAGGTAATTTGGTTAAGCTGAATTCAAATCTGTAACTGTTTTTTTTATATCAGGTCAGGTGTACGAGATATAAAATATCATAGTTTTCGTATGTTTTTAATAAAAAATCCTTAACTTATTAAAAAAAAAGAAATTACACAAGTAAATGGCAGTGTTTGATCATCGTTTGTATTTATCTGGGCCAGTTTGACGTATTAGAGCCCAGCAATACTTTTGTCCCAAAATCCTTGATAATTTCTTTCAATTTTCATTGAATCTTGATGAGCAGGTTCTCCTTGTTCATCACTCACTGCACCCACGTTTTGTGGAAAAAAGTTCAAATGTGAATGCAAAAAATGCATCTTGAGTGATGCACCTAAATCACAATAATTCCAAGGAAACCATCTACGATGCTTTTGAAAGATTGCCAGGCTTCAGATTCTTTCTCTGATAAACATTGCGAGAAATAATCATCATTCAATAACTTCCTGATCTGAGGACCAACAAATATGCCTTCTGTAATTTTAGCATATGAAATTGTAGGAAAAACTGCTAACAAATGTTTAAACGTAGCACCATCTTGATTCACAGCCCTGACAAAGTTTTTGAAAAGACCTAGTTTCATATGCAGTGGTGGAAGTAAAACGTCATTTGGATCAATTCATGGATTATTCCTTCTTTAATTTTAGCATATGAAATAGTAGGAAAAACTGCTAACAAATGTTTAAAAGCAGCACCATCTTTATTCAGAGCCCAGACAAAGTTTTTTGAAAAGACCTAGTTTTATATGCAGTGGTGGAAGTAGAACGTCATTTGGATCAATTAATGAATTTTTGAAATGTTTTGTTTTCCAGGAGAATACTCTGTTCTTTGTGCCCAGTCTGTTCTGGTGTAATGATGACTTATAGCCAAGATTGCCAGGCTGCAGATTCTTTCTCTGATAAACATTGTGAGAAATAATCATCAGTCAATAACTTCCTAATCTGAGGACCAACAAATATGCCTTCTTTAATTTTAGCATATGTAATTGTAAGAAAAACTGCTAACAAATGTTTAAAAGCAGCACCATCTTTATTCAGAGCCTTGACAAAGTTTTTGAAAAGAACTAGTTTCATATGCAGTGGTGGAAGTAGAACGTGATTTGGATCAATGAATGGATTATTAGAAATGTTTTGTTTTCCAGGAGAATACTCTGTTCTTTGTGGCCAATCTGTTCTGGTGTAATAATGACTTATAGCCAAGATTGGCAGGCTGCAGATTCTTTCTCTGATAAACATTGTGCGAAAAAATCATCATTCAATAACTTCCTGATCTGAGAACCAACAAATATGCCTGAAATTGTAGGGAAAACTGCTAACAAATGTTTAAAAGCAGCACCATCTTTATTCAGAGCCTTGACAAAGTTTTTGAACAGACCTAGTTTTATATGCAGTGGTGGAAGTAGAACGTCATTTGGATCAATTAATGGACTATTTGAAATGTTTTGTTTTCCAGGAGAATACTTCTGTTCTTTGTGGTCAATCTGTTCAGGTGTAATGATGACTTGTAGCTCGACTATCCAATAAACAAAGGAAATAACAAAATTTTGTGATACCTCCTTGCACGCCAGTTAGCAAACCAATGACCTAAATAAAGTTGATTTAATTAAAACTTAGAATTTACGGTATACATAGAACATTCAATCACATATCTTCCATTTATGATCTTCGTATTTGAGTAAAGTTGAAACTTGAGTCATGGATTCGTCATTTTTCTTAGTATTAACACCATGAGCAATTGGTACGGATGGTTTTTTATTCCCATTGCGTAAAAGAAGAGCCTTTAAACTATACTTAGAGCCATCAATGAATATTCTCCACTCATTTTTTTCAACTGGCTCGTCATTTTTGAAATACATTTTGAATGTCGTTCAGTAGAGAATAGTGTTTTTCTTTTCAAAATATGCAGCCAATTCCAAGCTTATTTCTCTAAAAACTGTTATTCTTGTCCCAACTGCAAGATGTTTCCATTGTTGCATACGTGAAGCCAAGAATTCTGCGTCTTGCTTTGGTAAATGTAAATCACGAACTAGATCATTAAGTTCAGCTTGAGTAACTAAATGGCATTCATTAGATTCATACCACTGCTGGGAACAATGTCATTGAAAGATGATTCCGAATCAACAAATCAAATATTTTCCTCCACTCCATGCATGTACACGTAAGTTTGGGCCGATTTCATAATATCACAGAAAAGTCTCCTTTGTGTAAAGCTTACTTTATAGAAAAGTCGACTTTAAAGTGCTTCTGCTTCTGTTCCATATGATAAAATACACTTTTTCGTAAAGGGACGTTTAAAAATCAATTATGGAACACGCTACAGTACTTAAAGGCGCCTTTTCGGTTAAAAGGAAACTTTAATACCATTATGGAACCTGCCGTTAATAGGTTAGAACGGATAGTTTAACAAGAAACAATAAGTTCATTCTCAGCTTTTCTTTTACTAGTAGCAGTTAACAATATTTGTCTGATATTGTTCTTCTTTCTTCATTTTTATAATTCTCCTTTCTTCATTCTTCTTTATAAGATCATTATTGATCTCTATTAGATCTTCATTGATCTTTATTAGATCTTTATTATTATTTATTAGAGAATTCTTTTTGATTCTGATTGATTTTCTGATTCACTCCCTCCACACCATGCATGTACACGTAAGTTTGTAAGTTAGAACTGATAGTTTTACAAGAAACAATATGGTCATTCTCACCTTTTCTTTTACCAGTAGCAGTAAATCATTTTCCGTTCTTCTTTGTTCACTTTTAGTATTCTTCTTTCTTTATTCTTCTTTATTAGATCTTTACTGATCGTTATTAGATGCTTGTTGATCTTTATTAGATCTTTATTAATCTTAAGTTGATCCGTATTGATCTTGATTAGATCTTGATTGATCTTTATTAGATTTATTTATTTATTTAATCAGCCACCTTCCTAACTTTCGGTGTAACGCTCTTTTACATCATAGTATTTACATTTACATTTATTCTGTTCGATAGTATTCCCTCCACTTCTTCCTATCTTTTGTCCATTCCTTTAGCTCTTCCCAGGAATTCCCTTTTCTCCTCGCTTCTTCTCTTATTGTGTTATTCCACTATTTTCTTGATCTTTCTGTATGATTTCTCCCTGTTGCTCTTGCCTCATATACTCTCTTGGTAATTTTTTCTTCGATTAGTCTGCAGATATGTCCAATATGTCCATGTTATTAGATCATTCATTCTCTATGATTCTCACTCTTTTCTTGATATTTCTCTATGATTTCTCCCTGTTGCTCTTGCCTCATATACTCTCTTGGTAATTCTTTCCTCGTTCATTCTGCAGATATGGCCAATATGTCCATGTTATTAGATCATTCTTTATAATTCTGATTTTGCTTCTATACATTGTACTGTATATTTTCTACTGTGTTGCTTAATATAGTGTATTTGTAATCAATGATTAATTGACCATAAATTTTCACTCCTTAGAAATATATTTCAATAATTTATTTTTTTGCACTTATAATTTACATAAAGTGAAAGAGAAAAATGATATATATTTATCTGCGTCATAAAACGCATTAAGTTGATATATAGTATCCATGCATACTTGCATCAATTACGGTTATAACATTCAACTTGCACGTAATGGCCTGGAATATGATTAAAAACTTTAATGGAATTATTTTCAAATGATTTCTATTCTCTGCCAGTTCTTTACGATGTTTAATATTGATTGATATTATAATGCATTTTAAGCATCTTTATAAATACTAAATACAGAGTGGACTATAGTTTATAATCTAAAATATCATATAATAATAATAATATACAGGGTGTCCTACATAGAGTAGGATTGCATAGATATCTTTCTTATTCTTAAAGATAGAGATCTGGTTAAATGGGTAATGTTGTAAGATGGTTCAGAATATGTTGAAAATTTTTTAATAGCAGCTTCAATAGCAAAAGAGCAGTTTAGAATTAATTCTAAAAAAGCTAAAAATCACGACCTTCTAATAAATCCAATATTTTCATATTTATTAAAGATGCGGAAAAAAGTTTAAAATAAAAGTTATTTGGTACAATTCACAAGTTTGTGCGAACTTGTGAATCGTGTCAAAACAAAAATCAAGTTGACGGTTTCCGAGATATTAATAGCAACTTTCTTATTTTTTTTTCTTTCATTTCTAGCTTTGAAATAAGAAAGATACCCATGCAATCCTACTATACGTAGGACACCCTGTATATGTACATATACTAATTAAGTATATGTTAATCCATCCATTAAGATGAATAATGGTTTATAATTATCATATTTTTGATACACAAATTACATATTCTAACTTTAAACATTTCTACGTTAATAAAAAAATACTATTATAAAATATTTATGTTCTTTACAGACTTCTTGTGTAGTTGTACTAATGATGAAAAAACTGATTTGGTCACCACATGACTGAATTACAAATATTGAATATTACAGTAATCTAAAAGTTCTTCTAGTTTCTGATTTTTTTTGTATCCAAATATTTTATTACAAATTCTGAGCATGCAATTTTATGAATTCATTCTTATTTTTAATTGATACCAAATACACATAATAATCAAATAAGTATAAGTAATAGGTAATAAAATTATGTACAATAAAATGCAAACATGCAAAATTGTCATGTGTGTACATATATTTCATGTTTTAAACTTTCTTTAAAGGGTCTGTGAATATACCCTGTAAGTGACACTTTCCAATTTGCCGTTGGAGGGTAGTAAATCAACCCTGAATATTTATAAAAATCCTACAAACTCGGAAAGTTAATAACTCGATTATCTCCCTAAATTTACACACACATGTTGTCAAATTTCAGGACGAATTATCTTCAGGCATACTGCATACAGATCAGGCATACAATTTTCAAAATATCTATTAAATCAATTTTCAGAAATTTCAGTGGCTGATAACTTATACTTGTCAACTCGGAAAGTTAATAACTCGATTTTCTCACTTATGTAAGACATACTAGTGGTCAAATTTTCAGATGATTTATCTTCAGACATACTGTATACAGATCAGGCATAAAATTTTCAAAATATCCTTTTAATAAATTTTCAGAAATTTCAGTGCCTGATAACTTATACTGGCCAACTCGGAAAGTTAATAACTCGAGTTTCTCTCTTATTTAAGACGTACTAGTGGTCAAATGTTCAGAGGATTTATTGTCAGGCATACTGTATACAGATCAGGCATAACATTTTCAAAATTTCCATTAAATAAATTTTCAGAAATTTCAGTGGCTGATAACTTATACTTGCCAACTCGGAAAGTTGATTACTCGATTTTCTCACTTATTTAAGACATACTAGTGGTAAAATTATGAGAGGGTTTATCTTCAGGAATACTGTATACAAATCTGGTATAAATTTTACAAAATATACATTAAATAAATTTTCAAAAATTTCAGTGACCGATAACTTATTCTGGCCTACTCGGAAAGTTAATAACTCGATTTTCTCACTAAATTTACACATACCTGTTGTCAAATTTTAAGAGGAGTTTTCTTCAGGCATACTGAATATATATAAAATACATTGTTTTTTTATCGTAATGCACATTTATTCCCTTTCAGCAAATAACGGGTTTTCCAATAAGAGGTGTTATTTTGAATAGCCCGCTATTTCGGTAGATGTCACTTTTGAAGCTGTCATTTCTTGGCATTTGACAAGTAGAAACTACGCCATTAATAAAAATGGTACGATACACGCTTCAACAACGCATTGAAATTATTAAAATTCACTATAAAAATGGTGAAAATTTGGCAGAGACGGTTCGTAAAACTCGAACATTTTTGGGTCGTCGTGAAGCACCTTGTCGGACCGCAATACAGAAATTGGTGGAAAAATTCGAGCTGTTGGGACAAGTTAGTGATGAGAAGAATAAAACCCGTGCACGTCGCTCAAGAACAGCCGAGAATATTGCTGCTGTAGCCGAAAGTGTTGAAGAAAACCCAGGTTTGTCCATTCTTCGTCGTTCTTTGGAATTAGGTATTCCACAAACGTCATTACACCGTATTTTGCATAAAGATTTGGGTCTTAAGGCTTATAAAGTCCAGTTAACACAAGAACTCAAGCCGGCCGATCATCAACAACGTCGTGACTTTGCTGATTGGGTCGTTGAAATGCATGAAAATGATCCGGAATTCCATCGAAAAATCATCTTCAGTGATGAGGCCCATTTCCACCTCGGTGGCTTCGTCAACAAGCAAAATTGTCGCATCTGGGGCTCAGAAAACCCAAGAGTTATTGTTGAAAAGCCTCTCTATCCTCAACGTGTGACTGTTTGGTGCGGTTTATGGTCCGGCGGAGTCATTGGACCTTACTTTTTCGAAAATGAGGCTGGCGCAACAGTTACGGTGAATGGATTGCGCTATCAAGAGATGATTAACGATTTTTTATGGCCGGAATTGGATGGTATTGATCTGGACAACGTTCACTTTCAACAAGACGGCGCTACGTGCCACACAAGCAACGAAACCATTGATCTTTTAAGGGAAAAGTTTCCGGACCGTGTTATCTCTCGAAGAGGTGATCACAATTGGCCACCGAGATCTTGTGATTTAACACCTTGCGACTTCTTTCTTTGGGGCCACGTGAAGGAGAAGGTCTACGCCAACAGCCCAGTATCGATTCAAGACCTCAAAGATGGAATTCGTGAGGCTATCGAGGACATACAGCAGCCACTTTGCGATTTAGTTATGGAAAATTTCATGAAAAGGATTTTGTCCTGTAAGCGTGGCCGTGGTGGTCATTTGCTTGACGTTATTTTCCACTATTAACGGCATACCTTCCTCTTTGTAATGAAATAAACATCTGATGATTTATAATAAAAAATGGCATTTTTCTTTGAATATCAAAATAACACCTCTTATTGGAAAACCCTTTATATAGTAATTAAACATCACGCGCAACACATAATTTTTACTCCTTTTTTCCTCTTCCCTCAGGATTTATACTCCTAATTTAATTATTATATCGCACAAATACTACTCATATTCATATTATATTTCACGGACAGAAAATGTAGGTCCATAGCCTTTTCAGAATCATTTCACTCACGCAACCTCATTCATTCCTCATATACAAGGTGCGGAAGAATTATGAACACAAACGTAAAGGAATCCTAAAGTGGCCCTGAACGTTCATATAAATGTACTTTGTTTATAATAATCAACGTCACATACGTTTTCGGGATATTTTGTGTCAATTTGGGATAAAAACTTCCTCATAGAATGAGATTTTGTAAAATAAATCAACAAATAGTACTATATTATTCAACTAGTATTATTAAGTATACAAGTAGTACTAATATTACTCTACGTGAGTAGAATACTATACTTGTGGCCGATGCAGCCTAAAAGAAGCCATATATATATTTAAAATACTATACTTTATCTACGATCATTTTAGTAACATTCTAACTTTCTTCGTGGGTTCCTCATGTTAAACTTTTAATATTTAATAAATAAAACGAATGTACTTCTTTAACTTTTTGACACTTTTTGAGGAAAAAGTTAAAGAAGTAGCCTAAAAAAGGCATTATTTTTTAAAAAATACTATACTTTATTTACGACCATTTTAGTAATATTCTAATATTCTTCGTGGGTTCCTCATGTTAAACTTTTAATATTTAATAAATAAGACGAATGTACTTCTTTAACTGTTTGAGACTTTTTGAGGAAAAAGTTAAAGAAGTAGCCTAAAAAAGCCATTATTTTTTAAAAAATACTATACTTTATCTACGACCATTTTAGTAATATTCTAATATTCTTCGTGGGTTCCTCATGTTAAACTTTTAATATTTAATAAATAAGACGAATGTACTTCTTTAACTTTTTGAGACTTTTAGACACTTTTTGAGGCATAAACATTGAAGAAGTAGGTACGTCTTATTTATTAAATTTCAAATATTGTTTTGGTTTTGGTATATTTTTATTTTCTATTACGCTTTCTGTGTATGTTATGTACTTTTTATGCTAATAAATATATTGTCAACATCTGTCAAACTAACTGTCAAATCTGACAGTTGACAGTTGACAGTTGACAGTTGACCGTTGACAGTTGACAGATTTAACAAAATGCATTAATCACATTCGTGTTTTGCGTAGTGCTTGAAAAAGGTATGTTTATTATAGTTTCATCTATTTTGGATACCGGTTTTTATTATATTTTTTATTATCTTCTTCATTCTTTATTGGAGTACATACTGGTAGTTCTATGTTTAGATATGAAGATGATTTTTTTAAATTATTAAATTGCCTTCTTCACCTTACTAGACTACTAGACCAGAAAAAGTTATTGTGTACACTCTTATCAATAACTCTATAATGCGGGATAAACGAAAAATATTCCACTCTTAATTTTCAATTTGTTTTAGCCAACTGAATCAGATCCAAAAAGCATGGGCGTCACTTTTGAGACACCCTGTATAGATGATTTGATGTTTTTATTATTTTTATTGTCTTCTTCACCTTACTGCATAACTAGACCAGAAAAAGTTATTGTTTACATTTTTATCAATAACTCTTTAATGCGGGATATACGGAAAATTTTCCACTCTTAATTTGTTTTAGTCAACTGAATCAGATCCCAAAAGCACGAGCGTCACTTTTGAGACACCCTGTATATGCTTATGTACCTATATGTACATGTACATTAGTGTGTGTTGTTATTATTAATATTATTACTATTATTGGTATTGACGTTTATAAATTTTAGTTGAATTAATTAGTTTTCCGCCTCTCGTATTTATTATAATAAACGTGGCCCCTAAAATATTGAATACGATGCATATTCTGCTTTTAGGTAAATTCGTCACGTTCTGCATAAAGCACATGAATATTTCCACCCTACCTACAGAATATCAATACTAAAACGCAATCATATAAAGTTTTTGTTCACTTTGATATAACGTTCCCAACTTAATGTTATATGTATATGTCAGCGGCATACTTAATAGTAAATTGTAACAAAGCTGCTTCTATGGAATAGTTTTTGTATGGAATGTTATGTATGGAATGTTATGTATGGAATTGTACTTAATGAGGTTCTAAAATATTTCTAATTTTTATCTGTCTCTGTATCTATCTGTCTCTACATATGAGGCGAAACAAAGATAATTATAAAATACTTCTAATAAAATTATAATTTTTTCACAACAAATCTCAAAAATTTGTATACATATAGCATATTATATGTATAATTTATAATTACTTATTAATTTATATAATATATATATATATATATATATATATATATATATATATATATATATAATTTTGTTACTAGTACAAATATATATTTATAGATACAATTATGTATAGTTTGGATATGATTAATTAAGTAAATAAATCATTAATAAATTAATTTATTGCAAAAATAGGCGATATTCCATTACATAATTTAATAAACATTGTACCAATATATTTAACAGTGTGCAGTAGTTAATATTTATTTATTAATTATTAATTCAATTACGATTTATAGATTTATGTATACTGTGTGTTGAATTTATTAGGTACACATAGGAATTTAACATTTATGCATTTTCCTGCTTCCCCGATATTCAACACCCTGTATTTAAATTTGTGTGTAAAATTAATATTCGTATCATTGAAAAATAATTATCTGCTTGAAATTTATTGAGCGTCACCAGTTTATGGTACTTTATTAATACGCATTTCAATTATTTGTGCGTTAAATACATAATTAATTAATACATCGCAAACAGCAATATTAATTCAAGCGTTTTGGAATATTTATCAAGTATGTGCCAAAAAATATATCAACATTATAAAACAAATAAACGTAATAATTTTGTGTTATGTTATGGACAGGCAGTTTCCTGCTAAACAATTTTATTTTATCTATATTTTGTAAAAATATTATATCAAAGGCGGAAAGGCCGACGGCCAATAGCCTAATAAAGATGTGTCCCTTTATTAGATTAATTTAAATTTAATTTAATTTACGTTATATAAGCAAGCAATTTATTATTATAACTTAAGACTACAGTAGAATAATAATAATAACTTTAATATTTTATCTATTGACATCTTCAATGTATTATATTGATAGATGGCGGCTTCCACAAAAATTCAAATGGCAAGATGGCGGTTCAATTCAAATATTCAAAATGGCAACTCCCACGCAAATGTTAGGCAGCCCAACATACTCATCGCTGATAAGGAACTTAGACGAATTCTAGTCGACTGGATGTAAATCGTTGTATCGTCGTCTGATAAGAGCCTGTGGAGATTTTGCGGCCGTACTATCATTACCTCTCTACTTAATGTTATTATCTAGATTCTAAATTATTATTATTGATATAAATATTAATAATTAATGATTGAATTAATTATTAAATATTAATATCTATATTAATTTGATTATCTATATACAATAATAATAATTTATTCTACACGTACCTGCATTATATTAATATAAATAATTTGCCTTCTCCTCTCATAATTTTAAAATTTTAAAAGCATTGTTGTGGCAATGTTTTAAAACGTGCGGTTTAATAAACGATTCGGTCGGTTAATCATATCCGACAAGAGCTCAAAACTTCCCCCCACATTCACTAAGCGAGGCTCGTACAATTCTCGAACTGTAAATAAAACAAACAGAAATCTCTTAGGAAAACACGTCCGAATATATTTATTTGACTTTCAAGACAAACTCCGTGCTCGACTGGAAATTGATAAACATGCCAGTCTCTTATTTATATTATAGTGAACTCCGGGTTATGCAAAAGAGAGAATTGGAACCAGACCAATTGTAACAAAGATATGGAATTTTAAGAAATAGCTACATACATGCAATTATTGTATGAAGCGAGGAGCAACTATACTCAGTAAAAAAAAAATGTTATAATTGCTAGTATGTTTTTAGCCGAAGATATATATTTTTTTGAAATCATATCTCTCTAAAAAACTTTAGTTACATTCATTACATTTAGTTACATTTTACATTAGTTACATTCTTTACATCACCTTACTATTACTTGTATGTTGTTTGACTTCGATGATTTTTTTGTAATTAAAAGTCAAAAAACTTATTTTTTTTAATGGTGGTGGGGTTTACTTCGTGATACGTTTTATTAATTGTAAATAAAACACAATACTTATTGTGTTTGACTGTTTGATTCTGTTTGATAATGATTACTTAAGCAGTCGAAATTTGTAACAAATCAATAAATAATTTTATGTGATACTAATAAAGCAATGTGTTTTATTTAAAACAAAAAAACTTTTGTTACAATTGTTGGTATGGTATTAGCTTTCGTTGATTTTTTTTGTAATTAAATCTCCCTAAAAACTTCCCAAAAGGACTAACATAATATTCCGGCAAATTACATATCTGTATCCTGGACACATTCACCTTATTCCTTCAGTCATCTTCCTGTATAGCTGTCCTTATCCAGAGAGATACTCTGCCTGAACGAGCTCATCTACCCGTATGTTATAGAACTACTAATATGCTTATAAATATTTAGATTACTTTGTTAATTACCACACGGTTTACATGTTCATAGTCGGTGCATTAACTCATGATTCGAAACAGGCTTTGTAGCGCAATGCATCAAATGTAAGAACCCATTTCGTTTCTCTTCCCTCAATTTTCCATTTACTCAAACAAGTATCCTTTTTTGCACCCATAAATGTGTGACTGGCGAAGGATATTTACTTCAACTTTAAAGTTTAGTATCTCAATTATTATCGTATTATCTATATCGCAGTTTCTTATTCAAGACGTTGACATGAATTGTCATGGAAAATTATCGACGAATCTTTAATAAGTCTCGAAATATATTGTATTATATAAGTTATAAGATAAGTCTTACATAATAAAATAATTAATTGTAACCTCTTACTTTACACTTTATTATTCAATAAACTGAAATGTTCTGGGAACATTATAATAAAACCATATCATTTAATGCTGTTTGGCAGCCTTATTAAGTCATTACACCAAATTGAATAGACGCGTTCATTTCATAGTGCAGTAAAGACTTTTATGTTGGGTAATCGATAAAAACTTAAATTACATTTAAATTTACAGTTTAATCTTTATTACATTTTAATTAACTTTATTTGGAAATTCATCCAAATGGCTTCGTACATATAAAAGTACTTTTCCGAAATATGCACATTCGTCAAAATTTGTCGACCATTTATTTTGACCATTTTTGCTTTTTTTAATCCGAACCATTGTCATGTCCACATCTCTTGTTTTGATGTAATAATCAGTCGTTAAACATACATTTTAAACCTGTAAGAATTTTCCCTCTGGTACAATAAATTATACGTCCATAGATTTATCTAAGCAAACATTTCATAATTTAATTTGCTAATTTATAAAGACACAATGCATTCTGTTAATGAATTCTTTGTGTATTTAGCGAAGCTGAGGCAAATTAATGCCAAACACGGTATCATTGCGCGTTTACATCGTGCAATCGCCAGATAAAACGTAGTACAATTCCGAATTTCTGAGGACACTTTATCTCCAGCTGTGACTTAAATACGTGGGTGAAGTAGGTCCTGCTTTTAAAAAGGCGAACGCATTAACGTAATGAAAATAGCCAACAGATAAAACCGCCGCCAACAAAATAAAATATTTGGCCGCTGGCGTTTTAAATTCAGGCAATTTGTTCTCCTTTTACTGTCGGAATATAAAGGACTTTATAACTCAACACCCTTGTGGCTGCAATAAGTATTATCGTTTTTTTAAAGTCGCATTATTGGATTACCATTTGCATGTGTAATTTTGCAAATGTGCAAATAATAAAATTTCCGAAATTTCAGTAATAGCTAACCCATACTTGTCAATCCTGAACGTTAAGTGTTTGATTTTCGCTCCTATTTAATACTGAAACTTTGTTAAATTTTCAGGAGAATTAGTTTCAGATGTACTGTACACGAATCTAATATCAAATTTGTAAATAATAAATTTTCAGAAATTTCACTAATAGCTAACCCATACTTGTCAATGAAGAAAGTTATATGTTTTATTTTCTCCCTTATTTAACACTGAAACTTTATCAAATTTTCGGGAGAATTAGTTTTAGGTATACTATACACGAATCTAATATCAAATTTGCAAATAATAAATTTTCAGAAATTTCAGTAATAGGTAACCCATACTTGTCAATCGAGAAAGTTAAGTGTCTGATTTTCGCTCTTATTTAATGCTGAAAGTTTGTCAAAGTTTCAGAAGAATTAGTTTTAGATGTACTGTACACGAATATAAAATCAAATTTGCAAATAATTAATTTTCAAAAATTTCAGTAATAGCTAACCCATACTTGTCAATCCAGAAAGTTAAGTGTTTGATTTTCGCTCTTATTTAATACTGAAACTTTGTCAAATTTTGAGAAGAATTAGTTTCAGATGTACTGTATACGAATCTAATAGAAAATTTGCAAATAATAAATTTTCAGAAATTTCAGTAATAGCTAACCCATGCTTGTCAATCCAGAAAGTTAAGTGTTTGATTTTCGCTCCTGTTTAATATTGAAACTCGGTAAAATTTTCAGTAGAATTAGTTTCCGATATACTATACACGAATATTATATAAAATTTGCAAATAATAAATTTTCAGAAATTTCAGTAATAGCTAATCCATCCTTTTCAATCCTGAAAGTTAAGTGTTTGATTTTCGCTCTTATTTAATACTGAAACTTTGTCAAATTTTCAGAAGAATTAGTTTCAGATGTACTGTACACGAATCTAATATCAAATTTGCAAATAATAAATTTTCAGAAATTTCAGTAATAGGTAACCCATACTTGTCAATCCAGAAAGTTAAGTGTTAGATTTTCGCTCTTATTTAATATGGAAACTTTGTCAAATTTTTAAGAGAATTAGTTTCAGGTGTACTGTACACGAATCTAATATCAAATTTGCAAATAAGAAATGTTCAGAAAAAGTTCAGTAATAGCTAACCAATACTTTTCAATCCAGAAAGTTAAGTGTTTGATTTTCGCTCTTATTTATTACTGAAACTTTGTCAAATTTTCAGGAGCATTAGTTTCAGATGTACTGTACACGAATCTAATATCAAATTTGCAAATAATAAATTTTCAGAAATTTCAGTAATAGCTAACCCATACTTGTCAATCCAGAAAGTTAAGTGTTTGATTTTCGCTCTTATTTAATATTGAAACTTTGTCAAATTTTCAGGAGATGTAGGTTTAGGTGTACTGTACACGAATCTAATATCAAATTTACAAATAATAAATTTTCTGAAATTTCAGTAATAGGTAACCTATACTAGTCAATCTAGAAAGTTAAGTGTTTGATTTTCGCTCTTATTTAATATTCAAACTTTGTCAAATTTTTAGGAAAATTAGTTTCAGATGTACTGTACACGAATCTAATAACAAATTTGCAAATAATAAATTTTCAGAAATTTCAGTATTAGCTAACTTGTCAATCCAGAAAGTTAAGTGTTTGATTTTCGCTCTTATTTAGTACTGAAACTTTGTCAAATTTTCAGGAGAATTAGTTTCAGATGTACTGTATACGAATCTAACATCACATTTGCAGAGAATAAATTTTCAGAAATTTCAGTAATAGCTAACCCATACTTGTCAATCCAGAAAGTTAAGTGTTTGATTTTCGCTCTTATTTAATATTGAAACTTTGTCAATTTTTCAGGAGAATTAGTTTCAGGTATACTGTACACGAATCCAATATCACAGTTGCATAGAATAAATTTTCAGAAATTTCAGTAAAAGCTATCCCATACTTGTCAATCGAGAAAGTTAAGTGTTTGATTTTCGCTCATATTTAATACTGAAACTTTGTTAAATTTTCAGGAGAATGAGTATCAGTCGTACTGTACACGAATCTAATATCAAATTTGCAACTCAGAAATTTTCAGAAATTTCAGTAATAGCTAACCCATACTTGTCAATCCAGAAAGTTAAGTGTTTGATTTTCGCTCTTATTTGATACTGAAACCTTGTCAAATTAAAAAAAAAAATACCCTTAGACGTACTGTACACGAATCTAATGTCAAATTTGCAACTCAGAAATTTTCAGAAATTTCAGTCATAGCTAACCTATACTTGTCAATCCAGAAAGTTAAGCGTTTTATTTTCGCCTTTATTTAATATTGAAACTTTTTCAAATTTTCAGAAGAATTAGTTTTAGATGTACTGTACACGAATATAATATCAAATTTGCAAATAATAAATTTTCAGAAATTTCAGTAATAGCTAACCCATACTTGTCAATCCAGAAAGTGAAGTGTTTGATTTTCGCTCTGAATTTAATTCTGAAACTTTGCTAAATTTTCAGGAGAATGAGTATCAGTCGTACTGTACACGAATCTAATATCAAATTTGCAAATAATAAATTTTCAGAAATTTCAGTAATAGCTAACCCATACTTGTCAATCCAGAAAGTTAATTGTTTGATATTCGCTCTTATTTAATACTGAAACTTTGACAAATTTTTAAGAAAATTACCCTTAGACGTACTGTACACGAATCTAATTTCAAATTTGCAACACAGAAATTTTCAGAAATTTCAGTAATAGCTAACCCATACTTGTCAATCCAGAAAGTTAAGTGTTTGATTTTCGCTCATATTTAATACTGAAACTTTGTTAAATTTTCAGGAGAATGAGTATCAGTCGTACTGTACACGAATCTAATATCAAATGTGCAAATAATAAATTTTCAGAAATTTCAGTAATAGGTAACCCATACTTGTCAATCCAGAAAGTTAAGTGTTTGATTTTCGCTCTTATTTATTATTGAAACTTTGTCAAATTTTCAGGAGAATTAGTTTCAGGTATAGTGTACACGAATCTAATATCACAGTTGCATAGAATAAATTTTCAGAAATTTCAATAAAAGCTATCCCATACTTGTCAATCCAGAAAGTTAAGTGTTTGATTTTCGCTCTTATTTAATACTGAAACTTTGTCAAATTTTCAGGAAAATTAGTTTCAGATGTACTGTACACGAATCTAATATCAAATTTGCAAATAATAAATTTTCAGAAATTTCAGTAACAGCTAACCCATACTTGTCAATCCGGAAAGTAAAGTGTTTGATATTCGCTCTTATTTAATACTGAAACTGTGTCAAATTTTCAGGAGAATTAGTTACAGGTGTACTGTACACGAATCTAATATCAGATTTGCAAATAATAAATTTTCAGAAATTTCAGTAATAGCTAACCCATACTTGTCAATCCAGAAAGTTAAGTGTTTGATTTTCGCTCTTATTTAATACTGAAACTTTGTCAAATTTTTAGGAGAATTAGTTTCAGATGGACTGTACACGAATCTATTTACAAATTTGCAAATCATAAATTTTCAGAAATTTCAGTAATAGCTAACCTATACTTGCCAATCCAGAAAGTTAAGTGTTTGATTTTCGCTCTTATTTAATATTGAAAATTTGTCAAATTTTTAGGAGAATTAGTATTTGGTGTATTGTACACGAATCTAATATCAAATTTGCAAATATGAAATTTTCAGAAATTTCATTAATAGCTAACCCATACTTGTCAATCCAGAAAGTTAAGTGTTTGATTTTCGCTCTTATTTAATATTGAAATTTTCTCAAATTTTCAGCAGAATTAGTTTCAGGTGTACTGTACACGAATCTGATATCAAATTTGCAATTAATAAATTTTCAGAAATTTCAGTAATAGCTAACCCATGCTTGTCAATCCAGAAAGTTAAGTGTTTGATTTTCGCTCTCATTTAATACAGAACCTTTGTCAAATCTTCATTAGAATTAGTTTCGGATGTACTGTACACGAATCTAATATCAAATTTGCAAATAATAAATTTTCAGATATTTCAGTAATAGCTAACCCATACTTGTCAATCTAGAAAGTGAAGTGTTTGATTTTCGCTCTTATTTAATACTGAAACTTTGTCAAATTTTCAGAAGAACTAGTTTCAGATGTACTGTACACGAATCTAATATCAAATTTGCAAATAATAAATTTTCAGAAAGTTCAGTAATATCTAACCCACACTTGTCAATCCAGAAAATTAAGTGATTGATTTTCGCTCTTATTTAATACTGAAACTTTGTCAAATTTTCAGGAGAATTAGTTTCAGGTGTACTGTACACGAATACTGCTATACTTAATCAAATACCTGCTGAATTATAAGGTAATTACCATCACTTAAACGATCGTTGAAAATCGATGACTCGCAAATTTTTGAGATCCCGTTATAAATCTCAGCGGTAATCAAACATCAATTAGAGAGTGCCGGATAAATTGCCGGAGTTTACGGCCCAAGTCTTAAGTTATTAGTCGGTTAGAGACTGATGTTCAAAACATCAGGGGGATCAAAGGGGGATGGAGTTGCGGGGGAGCAGCGTCACTCCACATAATCCCGGGGATCATTGGGAGGGATGTAAGAAAATGGGGCCAATTTCTTGCGGTTTAGGGAGCGTCGAGCGGCTTCTCCGCCAACTAAATTGGCAGCGATGAGTGCCAATTAAAGATCAGAGGTACCCAAGGAAGTGCCGTCATTAAGTACTTTGGATATTTAATCGCCCTCGCGATCTCCCGATTACATTACAGTCATTCGTTAAAGGTGTACAAAGAGCATTATTATACCTTTAAAATAGGCCAAGTTTATTTTAAATAGCGATTAAATAGTTCACCTCTAATAGAATCATGAAAAAATATGTAGAAATCTATAGTTAATGCGTAAGTGCATTGGAATTAGCAAATAAAATGGATTTCAGAATCATAGATCTTTGGCATAATTGAAATTTTAGCATAGTTATGCTATGAAATTTTGAAAAAAATATATAGATTATATGTAAGTACCTAGGTACAATGGAAATTATTGTAGTGACTCAGGAACTAAATTGCAAATTTAATATAATAGAACTTCATAATGAAGAATTGAATCTTTTGCTCCCTTTAACGCTACAAATGGGATATCTGTAAAAGACATTTTCGGATTACATTCATTTTAATATTAAACAAGTAGTAAATTGTAAATGTTGGATCGCCTCAATTTTCTTCCAGTGTAATAAAAGCAGACTAGCCCATTTAACGAAAATCCGTCGGGCAGTGGCCCAAACGTATATAAATGTGGAGCTCGGATGTGCAGCGACACTTTTTGTAAAGTAATAGGGGCGAATGGAGTCCACTCCGTGAGCAAACTGTTAACAAAAGGGGTATCTGTATGTGGGATGGCGAAGAAACCGGGAGACGTGTGCGAGAAGAAAATTTGTCTCGTCATAAAAGCGGGCGGATTAATGGGATAAATAAATAAAAACTCCCCCGACGTCCTGCGTGGAATTAGTGTCTCGTGAGTAAATAAAAGCAATAAAAGTTAACCCTTGTGTTTTGTCCCTCGCAGCTACGAAACTTATGTTGAAAAAGTTCATCGGTTCTTCAAGCAATAGCCATTTTATTGAATTATTTATACAACTTAACAACCAATTTAGTAACTATTACAAAACTTATTAAACTCGAAAACTGTTAATGGTAATTTCATAGCAAGTTTCATAGCTCTTAAGGCAATCTACTAACAGTAAAGCCTGTAGCTCTGTACTACATCAACCCTAGAAAATCCTTGTATCTGTTATATCAATTGAGTCTCGAAAGGCATTGGAAATTATTTCGTATTTCTTTTAAATTTCTTCTTACATCACTTTTACTCATGCACCTTCTATTTTCTGCTTGATCCAGTGCATAGCTTTTATAATTGGAATGCATATGCATGGAAACTGTGAACTTACAGTCTGAAAATCTCTATAGCATTTCTGCGTATAAGTACAAAAATTATTTATGTTCAAAATTAGATGGATTGTAAAAAAAACCATCTAATGGCGATTTTTTACCGAATTTAATTGAACGTCAACCAAATTTTTTTATTTGCTTTTTTTTCATGTACATGACTTGGCCAATTGAAATTTTTACAGAACAATTTGAAGTTAAACAGTAATTATTGAGTTTTAGTATTACAAGGACATTAATTGCTGAAGAAATTTTATACATATCAATGAGATTTTTACAGGATTCCATAGAATTTGTACAGAATTAAATTGACTCAATGGAAAAAAATGACCATAGATTCGAAGGAATGAAAGTTTTTGAATTTTTGTGAAAAACACTGTAATTTTCATCAAATTCGATGGATGTTTCATGAAACTTAATGAACGCTACAGTATTTCTGCATATAGGTACAAAATTTCTTAATGTTCAAAATTAGATGGATTTTTTTCATAATGACAATTTTTTTACTGAATTTAATAGAACGTCAACCAAATTTTTTGTTTACTTTTTTTACATGTTCATGAGTAGGCCAATTGAAGGTTTTATAGAACAATTTGAAGTTTAACAGTAATTGTTGAGTTTTAGCATTACAAAGACATTAATTGTTGAATAAATTCTATACATACCAATGAGATTTTTACAGGATTCCATAGAATTTATTCAGAATTAAATTGACTCGATGGAAAACAAAAATGACCATAGATTCAAAGGAGTTCTGGAAGAAAGATTTTGAATTTTTGTGAAAAACACTGCAATTTTGATCAAATTCGATGTAATTTTCATGAATCTTAATGAACTCTATAGCATTTCTTTATAAGTACAGAAATTTTGTAATTTTGTAAATAATGTTCAAAATTAGATTGATTTGTTTTTCGTAATAATTTTTTTACTGAATTTAATAGAACGCCAACCATTTTTTTGTTGCTTTTTTTACATGTTCATGGCCTATTGAAATTTTTACAGAACAATTTGATGTTTAACAGTAATTATTGAGTTTTAGATTATTGAGTTTATTAATTTTTGAAGAAATTCTATACATATGAATGAGATTTTTACAGGATTCTATAAAATTTATTCAGAATTAAATTGACTCTATGGAAAACAAAAATGACCACAGCTTCAAACGAGTTCTGGCAGAAAGTTTTTGATTTTTTGTGAAAAACACTGTAATTTTATCAAAACCGATGGAATATTCATGAAACTTAATGAACTCTATAGTATTTCTACAGAAAAATACAAAATTTCTGCATGTTCAAAATAAGATGGATTTTTTTTCATAATGACTGTTATTTTGTTTAAAATTGACAGTTTGGCAAATATATTCTAGATACATGATAATTTGAGACTTGGTTTGTATTAAACTGACTGATATTTTGACAGTTATTTTATACAAATAGAACAGTTTAGATGCCATTAGTACAAAACTAATAGTTTGCTAGTAATTTGGTACAAAACTGTCAGCAACTGTCACCAAGTGTGTGTTGGTACAAACTATATCAGCAATTTGCTACAAAACTCACAGTACGTCATTGTACAAAATAGAACAGTTTAAATACCATTAGTACAAAACTGATAGTTTGATAGTAATTCTGTACAAAACTCATAGTATGTCAGGAATTTGTTACAAAACTAACAGCATGTTAGTAGTTTCGTACACAACTGACAGCTTATCAGCAGTTTTGTACAGAACTGACAGTATGACAATAGTTTTATACAAAACTGATAGTTTGACTGTTATGTTATGCAAGCCTGTTAGACTGATAATTGTTTTCCAGAAAAATGTCACACTGACTGTTATTTTCTTCAAAACTTACAGTTTGGTAATTATTTTCTGGAAACGTGATAATTTGAGACTTGCTTTATACTAAACTTAGTGATATTTTGACAGTTATTTTGTACAAATAGAATAGTTTAAATGCCAATAGTACATAACTGATAGTTTGATAGTAATTTTGTACAAAACTGATAGTATGTCAGCATTTTTTTTTACAAAACTGACTATACGTCAGTAGTTTCGTATAAAACTGACAGTATGACATAAGTTTTATACAAAACTGATAGTTTGACAGTTATTTTATGCAAGTCTGTCACTCGGATAATGGTTTTTAAATAAATTGTCACACTGACTGTTATTCTGCTCTACTGACAGTTTGGCAATTATTTTCTAGAAACATGATAATTTGAGACTAGGTTTGTACTAAACTGACTGATATTTTGACAGTTATTTTGTACAAATAGAACAGTTTAAATGTCATTAGTACGAAACTGATAGTTTGATAGTAATTTTGTAGAAAACTGACAGTATATCAGCAATTTGCTTTGGCAATTCTTTTTTAGAAACATGATAATTTTAGACTTGGTTTGTACTAAATTGACTGATATTTTGACTGATATTTCGTACAAATAGAACAGTTTAAATGTCATTAGTACAATACTCATAGTTTGATAGTAATTTTGTACAAAACTGACAGTATGTCAGCAATTTGGTACAAAACTAACAGTATGTTAGTAGTTTCGTATACAACTGACAGTATGTCAGCAGTTTTGTACAGAACTGACAGTGTGACAATAGTTTCATACAAAACTGATAGTTTGACAGTTATGTTATGCAAGCCTGTTAGACTGATAATTTTTTTCCAGAAAAATGTCACACAACATCGTACACATTAGTTTTTAGACAACTAATAAATTCTGTCATGAATCTAGTAATAAATAACTTTAGTAATTATTTTTTTTTGTGTTTCACTTAAAAATAATTTTAGCAATTAATATGTGTAATACAATTATAAATCTTTAGTACATCTTTTAGACTAAATTCATTAATCAACTTTTAATACTTTTATTATTCTATGAAAATTTGCTGGTGTATCATATTTCAAGCCAATTCTTGGGGCATCACTCTTGGAACACGCCATGCAGGATGAATCTATATCATTGACCGCCTGTGGGACCCCATTAAGAAGTTTTATCCCTGTATTGCGGCGTTGTTTTAATCGGGGGAATTAAGTGGCATGCTATGAGGAAAAAGTTTTTTTATTGCTTAATTTCGCAGACTCCCCCGAGAGAATGGCTGTTTGCTTCGAAAAATGCCTTTTTCAACCTTATTAAGGATTCTAACAAGCCACTGTTAGAAAGATATGACGCAATTTGCAAATTTTTTCATGATTTATTTGGATTAATAAATTAAGCTTCAAATATTTTTTACAATAATGAATTGTATATCGGCATTAATTTCCATCGTATAATTTGTTTGCAAAAACATTTAGCATAAATTTAAAGTAAAATAAAGTAAAATCATCATCTGCATTTCAAAATAATTTTCGAAACAAAAACCGATCATTAGTATTATTACGTTTTAATTATTTCTCTATTTCTTCTAAAATATGTCAGTTATATAACAAAAAAAATCAATAAAGTAACAATCTTGATTATTGATGATCATTAGTCTTATTACGTTTTAATTCTTTCTCCATTTCTTCTAAAATATGTCAGTTATATAACAAAAAAATCAAAAAAGTATCAATCCTGATTATTGATGATTCCTAAAATATATACATTTGTTATTATATACAGACTATATTTATTATGATCAGCAGATGTTAGGTTTGTCGAATTCGATTTTCAATTCCTTCTGACAGTTATCATGATAATAATTATTAGACATAATATAAGATGCTGATTAGAAATTCTGATACACGACAACAGACAACATCAGTTATTTGAAATTCCTGAAAACGGTTCGGTTGATTATTATTAGTACAGATGATTTATGAGTGACCTTAACCATAAGTTATGCTTTTTAATTACTAATCTACTAGTATTAAAAACGGATTTTAGAAATGCCTGTGTTAATTTCCGTGCAAGATACTTCTACTGATTAATTCAGTATTGCCATTGTATATCGAGATTAATTTTCATCGCATAATTTGTTTGCAAAAACCTTTAGCTTAAATTTAAAGTAAAATAAAGTAAAATCATCCTCTGCATTACAAGCTTACAAAATATTTTGAATTCCGGATTTATTAATGAATTATTAGGGGATATTATAGTTAATAGCTTCTAAATTTCGGTAAGTGCTTTATAATTGGGCCTTATGTTACCTCAGTGCGCCATTTATTATGCATCCAACCACATCTGGTGAATGGTGAATAGAGAATAGCACTTATAAAGGTCTACGTAATCAATGGCTTAAGTACTTGTAATAAGTATCAATAACATGCAGAGGAATTATTACAGTTAATTTATTAAATTAAATAATTGTCAGGAAATTAATTAATTAGGTTTCAAAAGTATGCCGATAAAATTATATTTATATATGAATTAATTTGATGTAATTGTTTTAGCATATGCGTGTATATTTTCACAGCCCCAAATATCCAATTAAATGACAATTTCATTAAAGTTTAATTTGTCATTCTGGAATGGCGATCAGCACCGCTAATTAAATCATGATTGAGCGTTGTCACAAAAACCGTACGCGTAAATTGGATAAAAAAATATTCACACACCACACAAATCTCGGTAATGCATTAAAAGTCTGTGTAGCAATGAATATTATATTTGCACGTTGATTACAATAATCTATTTTTAATAGCTCATAGTATGATTTAATCGATTCATATACAGGTAACTGAATGCCCAATTATTACCTTCCTTCACAGCCCATACTTTTATCTCTGAAAGTAATCGATTCATCTCCTGGTAACTAAAGTTAACACAATGGAGTAGTTGAAAATTAAAGTGGTGTAAGTCCATTATTTTCTCATTCCGATAAGTCAAGATATATGATATATGTTAATTTCCGTTCAAGATACTTAATTTAGTATTGCCATTAATAACCATTAACATACAAGAGTTTCTTTTATTTGTATATTTCTGGACTCATCTCAATTTAAAACAAAGGACAAACACAAAGGACCAAGGAAATCGGACAAAAGACAAAAGCACCTATCTGGTTTTCAACAACTCAATTATTGCCTATTTTCTTACTAATGTTTCCATCTCTGAAGAAATGCATGGAAACGTCTTATAACATTTAGAAAATTTCACAAATTTTCATTTAACAGTTGTATACTTGACAAATATTTACAACTGGGGTTTCGAATTTGGAAACTTTACAAATTTTGACTGTTACAGTAGAAAATATGAAAAATTTTTGCAGTCACAGTTAAAAATATCAGAAACATAGACACTAAGATAGAAGATATAATAATAATAATAATAATAATAAAAGTAATAATAATAATAGTAATAATAGTAATAATAATAATAATAATAATAATTTATTAGTGCCAGTACAGAAATAGTTTACACAGGTCAAAAAAGTACACGTTAACACATACAAAGTATAAAATACAACATATAAAATATAAAATAAGGACACTGCTAATAAACAGCAATATACAAATATTGAACCGTAAAAAACAAATGGCATGAATATAAAACTGCGTTAAGTAGTTTAAATAACGTGTATAAATAGCAACATACGTTTTACAGTAATATTCCATTTCATTCACGAACACCACAAAAATTATACAAAAAATGTACGGAATGTCTCCCAAACATCACAAATCCTAATATTAATATACAAAACATGTAAATAGCATGTGTTTATTTTTTTTTTAGTTTTTTATTTATTAACATTGATGCTACTACAAAATAGAGCAATTTTCACACAAGTCAGAGGCAAAAATTAAGCTTCAAACTGATATATAATAAATGTTGAGAGTTACAGTTGAAAATTTGACAAATTTTGATAGTTACTGGTGAAAATATGACACATTTCATAGTTACAATTGAAAATGTAACAAATTTTGGTGGTTGCCATTGAAAATATGAAATATTTTGATAGTTACAGTTGAAAAATGACAAATTTTGACACTTGTAGCTAAATTATAATCACTAATCATTTAGTTACAGAAGAGACTTATAATGTGACATATATTATTTAAGAAAATGAAAAATGTCAATAACAATTATGCCACTACAAAATAGAACAATGTTTTCAAAAGCCAGAGGCAAAAATTAAACTTATGACTGATATATAATAAATGTTGAGAGTTACATTTAAAAATTTGACAAATTCTGACAGTTACTGGTGAAAATATGACACATTTCATAGTTACAATTTGTTTTGACAAAAAATGTCAAAAGTTAGTAGTTATTAAATTAAAATATTTCGAATTACAGACTGAAAGATTATAAATATTACAAACTTTTACAACTCGAGTACAGAACTTGGGTAGTTTTGACAGTTTCTAATGAAAATTTGACAGATTTTGATGGTTGACGTAGAATACTTCACTCATTTTTATTGTTACCGCAGTAAATTTGACAAACTTTCATAACTGCAGCTATAAATTTTACAAATTTTGATAAATATATTGAAAATTAAGAAATTACATCACCTACGCAAAAATACCGAATTCCATTATTTTTGTAACCGCAATATTGTATATGTGATATAAGAATATTATGTAACAAAATGAAATTTATCAAAAGTTGGAGGTTATAAAATCAAAATATTGATTGACGCACACAATCATACAATTGGACAGATTTTTACAACTAGAGCATAAAACTTTTACAGTTTTTACAAGATTTTCAAAGTAATAATAATAATAGTAATAGTAATAATTTTTCAGTCTGTAAATTATAAATAATTCAAACTTTTACAAATCGAGTATAGAACTTAGCAGAATTTCACAGTTTTTAATGAAATTTTCACAGATTTTTATGGTTGACGTATTTCACTGAAACTCACTGTTGTCGTGTGAATTTGATAAACTTTCATAATCACAGATACACATTTGTCAAATTTCGATAAACAAAATATATAATATGACATTTTTTTTGAGTTTCTGTTGCAAATTTGACAAATTTTGACAGTTACACATAAAAATATAAAAAACATTCCCAGTTGCCGTTGAAAATATGACATATTTTGATAGTTACAGTTGAAATCATAACAAATTTTGACAGTTGTAGCTAAATAATGAAAACTAATCATTTATTTACAGAAGAAACTTATAATGTGACATATATTATTCAAGAAAATGAAAAATGTCAAAAGTTAGTAGTTATTAAATTAAAATATTTCGAATTACAGACTGAAAAATTATAAAAAATTCAAACTTTTACAACTCGAGTATAGAACTTAGCAGAATTTCACAGTTTTTAATGAAATTTTCACAGATTTTTATGGTTGACGTATTTCACCGAAACTCACTGTTGTCGTGTGAATTTGATAAACTTTCATAATCATAGATACACAATTGTCAAATTTCGAAAAACAAAATATATAATATGACATTTTTTTTTGAGTTTCTGTTGCAAATTTGACAAATTTTGACAGTTACACATAAAAATATAAAAAACATTCCCAGTTTCCGTTGAAAATATGACATATTTTGATAGTTACAGTTGAAAACATAACAAATTTTGACAGTTGTAGCTTAATAATGAAAACTAATCATTTATTTACAGAAGAAACTTATAATGTGACATATATTATTCAAGAAAATGAAAAATGTCAAAAGTTAGTAGTTATTAAATTAAAATATTTCGAATTACAGACTGAAAAATTATAAAAAATTCAAACTTTTACAACTCGAGTATAGAACTTAGCAGAATTTCACAGTTTTTAATGAAATTTTCACAGATTTTTATGGTTGACGTATTTCACCGAAACTCACTGTTGTCGTGTGAATTTGATAAACTTTCATAATCATAGATACACAATTGTCAAATTTCGAAAAACAAAATATATAATATGACAATTTTTTTGAGTTTCTGTTGCAAATTTGACAAATTTTGACAGTTACACCTAAAAATATAAAAAACATTCCCAGTTGCCGTTGAAAATATGACATATTTTGATAGTTACAGTGGAAAATATGTCAAATTTTGACAGTTGTAGCTAAATAATGATAACTAATCATTTAGTTACAGAAGCAACTTATAATGTGACATATATTATTTAAGAAAATGAAAAATTTCAAAAGTTAGTAGTTCTTAAATTAAAATATTTTGAATTACAGACTGAAAGATTATAAATATTACAAACTTTTACAACTCGAGCACAGAACTTGGGTATTTTTGACAGTTTCTAATGAAAATTTGGCAGATTTTGATGGTTGACGTAGAATACTTCACTCATTTTGATTGTTACCGCAGTAAATTTGACAAACTTTCATAACTGCAGCTATAAATTTTACAAATTTTGATAAAGTTATTGAAAATTAAAAAATTACATCACCTACGCAAAAATATCGATTTCCATTATTTTTGAAACAGCAATATTGTATATGTGATATAAGAATATTATGTAACAAAATGTTGATTGACGCACACAATCATACAATTGGACAGATTTTTACAACTGGAGCATAAAACTTTTACAGCTTTTACAAGATTTTCGAAATATGTGTCGAAAATTTGACAAATTTTGTTGTAATAGTTATATACTTGATAATTTTTTACCACTGCAGTTTTAAATTTCTCACCTTCACAGATTTTGACTGTTACAGTAGAAAATATGAAAAATATTGACAGTCACATTTGAAAACATAAGAAATATCGACACAACTGTGGAAAATATGACAAATGTTAAGAGTTGTGGGTTAAAATTTGACAAAATTTTACAGTTACTGGTGAAAATATGACACATTTGATAGTTACAATTAAAAATACATCAAATTTTGATAGTTGCCGTTGAAAATATGACACATTTTGATAGTTGCAGTTGACAATATGACACATTTTGATAGTTACACTTAAAAACATAACATAGCTTGATAGTAGCAGCTAAATAATAATAAATAATCATTTATTTACATACTAGACTTATATTATGACGTATATGACGATATTATTTAAGAAAATGAAAAATGTCAAAAGTTAGTAGTAATTAAATTAAAATATGACGATGTACGGATTAAAAGATTATAAATATTACAAATTTTTATTACTTGAACTTTCGATAGTTTCTAATGAAAATTTTGATCTAATGAAATATGGATAGATTTTGAAAGTAGACATAGAATATTTGACTGATTTTAAAAATTACCGAAGCAAATTAAGCAAAGTTTCAGAATTGCAGCTACAAAATTGGCAAATTTCGATAAAGGCACTAGAAATTTAAGAAAATGCAGCGACTTCGCAAAAATTTTGAGCATGGAACTTAGCAAATGTTTTTAGTTATTTTTTTTCAAATTCATTAGAAATTTTCACCAATTGTTATAGTTTTGATGGTGATCAGTAGATTATTTGATTGATATAGATTGTTACCGCAGTTAATTTGACAAACTTTCATAACTGCAACTACAAATTTGACAGATTTCGATGAACTTGTTAAAAATTTAAAAATGCTAGGTCTTCGCAAAAATATCGATTTCTATAATTTTCAAAATTGTAATTTTTTATTTTACTTCGTAAAGCAAGTGTTTTTTTTTTTGTTTAAAAAAATATTATTAAACTGTACTTAAATGTACTTTAATCTCATTTATAATTAATCATGCTTGCAAAAATTTCGATTTCAATAAATTTGCATTCTTTTCTTTCGTCACGCAAATGAAAGTAAAATTGTTTAGTACAGACCATTTAAGAAAGTAATGTCAACTTTTACACTTGATACTAATACATGACACTATTGACACAAGATGCAAATAAAAAATATTTTGGTACGTTGCTGAAATATTTCCTAGCATATAATAAAATCTCGATTTCTATAATTTTCAAAATTGTATTTTTTTTATTTTACTTTAAGTATCTAAGTGATTTTTTTGTTTAAATTTTTTTATTATACTATATTTAAATTTGACAAATTTGACAAATTTTGACAGTTACACTTAAAAATATCAAAGAAATTCAAATAGTTTAAGTTGAAAATAAAAAAAAAATTATAGTTGCATCTAAATAATGATAAATACTGATTTATTTACATAATATACTTATAATGTGACATATATTTTTTAAGAAAATGAAAAATATCAAAAGTTAGTAGTTATTGAGTCAAAATATTACGATTTACGGACTGAAAGATTAAAAATTTTACATATTTTTACAACTCGAGTATAGAACTTCAGCAGAAGCACTTGAGCAGAATTTCACAGTTTTTAATGAAATTTTCACAGATTTTTATGGTTGACGTATGTCACTGAATCTCATTGTTGTTGTATGAATTTGACAAACTTTCATAATCACAGATACAAATTTGTCAAATTTCAATAAACAAAATATACAATACGACAATTTTTTTGAGTTACTGTTCAAATTTGACAAATTTTGACATTCACACCTAAACATATAAAATAAATTCTAATAGTTTAAGTTGAAAATTAAACAAAAATTATAGTTGCATCTAAATAATGATAAATACTAATTAATTTACATAATAAACTTATAATGTGACATATATGTTTTAAGAAAATGAAAACTGTCAAAAGTTAGTAGTTATTAAATCAAAATATTACGAACTACGGACCAAAACATTGTAAATTTTACATATATTTACAAGTCGATCATAGAACTTGGCAAATGCCTACAGTTTGACAAAATTTCATAATTGCAGCTACAAAATTGACAAATTTCGACAAAGGCAATGGAAATTGAAAAAAATGCATCACCTTCACAAAGATCTTGAGCATAGATCTTGGTAAATTGTGACAGATTTTCAATTTCATTAGAAATTTTGACAAATTTTGATGGTTGATGTACAATATTTGATTGATTTTGATTGTTGCTGTAGTAAATCTTTAAAATAAAAATGCAGCACCTTCACAAAGATCTTGAGCATAGATCTTGGCAAATTTTGACAGCGTTTTCAATTTCATTAGAAATTTTGACAAATTTTGATGGTTGATGTAGGATATTTGACTGATTTTGATTGTTGCTGTAGTAAATTTGACAAACTTTTCTAACTACAGCTACAAATTTGGCATTTTTTTATAAACGCACTGAAAATTAAAAGCCTTCTCAAAAATCTCGTTGTCTATAATTTTCAAAATTGTATTATTTAATTTTACTACTTGAAGTAAGTGATAAAATTTGATTATACAAATAATTATTATCAGGAGAGAAGACAACAACCAAACAAAGAAGATATAGGAAATAAAGGTAACAGGAAAGAGTCCGACTCTTCTCTTGACCAAACGACCAAAAGACCAAGTTTTACTTTTACTACTTGAAGTAAGTGATTAAATTTGATTATACAAATAATTATTATCAGGAGAGAAGACAACAACCAAACAAAGAAGATACAGGAAACAAAGGTAACAGGAAAGAGTCCGACTCTTCTCTTGACCAAACGACCAAAAGACCAAAAGACCAAAAGACCAAAAAAGAAAAGGGGCAAAAATATTGGAAACATTAAATAAGAGGGGAATAACCAATGCACAAATGATAGAAATAGCAAGAAACAAGAAACAGTGAAACCAAACTATAAAAGAAAGGCAAAATAAGACCACTTCGACACCCAAAAGGGTAAAAGAGTAAAAGATAAAGGCAAAATTAGACCACTTCAACACCCAAAAGGGTAAAAGAAGAAAGATTAAAAGCAAAATAAGACCTCTTCGACATCCAAAAGGGTATAAGAAGAAATATTATAATAATAGTAATATACAAATACTTATTAATTTATACTTACGTGTGCTTTGATCCCATTTATAATAAATCAGTCTTACAAATATTTAGATTTCTAGAAATTTGTAATATTTTCTTTTGTCACGCAAATTAAAGTAAAATTGTTTAGTACAGAGCATTCAAGAAAGTTGCGTCAACTTTCATACGCTTGATACTAATAAATAACTCTGTTCAAGATGCAAATAAAAAATGCTTTCCAACGTTGCTGAAATATTTCCTAGTATACAATAAAATAGTTTAACTCGAATTTTTCAAATGTCATTATTTGACATTATTTCGTTGGAACTAGTTGGAAAAGTTGACACCACTTTCTTGAACACTCTGTATATAAATAACTATTAGACTAAACTTCATAATGCTTAAGTCTGATTTAAAAAAAAAAAACTGTAATATTTCTCACATTAAGGTTAATCATTTCATGAAGATCATGAATACATCATATTTACATAAATGATTGAAATAAATTTTTTGCATAAAAAATTAGCAGTCCTGTTTTGTACATAAATGTTGATGACACAATTTCATCATCGCCATTCGTACTTCATTATTCGTCAATGTTGTTTTCCTGTGTTGCTCACAGTCCCTCATCATCATCATCATCATCGATGAACTGCTGGCGTTTCATCAAAGATTTCAAAGAGGGTCATTTTCAATTTATAAATGTTATAGATAGATAAACTAGATAAGCTAGAAAAGCTAGATAAGATAGATAGTTATAGATGTTTAAAATTGTTTGCGATTGAATTTATCTGAAATTGATAGATGTTTGAAATAAAAGATGTTGGCAAACATTGTATAGATTATTATTAATAGTATTCTAGTCTAAATAATTCTAAAAATTAATAAATGTGGGTGATATTTGTTGAAAGTTTATATTCATTTTCACTTAAACTTTCAACTTTCAAATATTTCAAAGTTTTTTACACAGTTTTAGTAGTAACTGTATTTGTTAGGGATATTATCCCTAACTGGGTATCGACCATTGTGAGACACAGTTTTATTTTGCTAAGTTTAAGTGAAAATAAATAATTCTGTTACGTATATAAATCTTTGATTCCTATACTCATACTATAGTATAGTGTAGTATAGTTTCATTTTTTGTAGTGATAAATATGTATAACACAGGTCAATGTAAATAAGTACATAATAAACATAATAATTAAAACTAGCAAATGGAAATAACAAAAACACATACAAAATTTAAAACTTATGAGTTAGATATTCATTCCAATCATATAAGCCGTTTAGTATATCGGCATAACATCATCTTAGTATACTCATAGTATAGTATAGTGCAGTATTGTTTTATTGGTGTAGTGATAAACATGTTTAACTCAGGTCAATGTAAATAAGTACATAATAAATATAATAATTTAAACAAATTATTATTAAACCATACTTAAGTGAGCTTTGATATCATTTATAATAAATCGTGCTTGGAAATATTTTTATTTCTACAAATTTGCAATATTTTCTATTGTCACACAAATGAAAGTACAATTCTTTCGTACAGAGCATTCAAGAAAGTAGTGACAACTTTTACATTTGATACTAATAAATGACACTATTCAAAATGCAATTAAAACGTGTTTTGTTACGTTGCTGCAAATAGAGATAACAAAGGCACATACAAAATTTCAAACTTATGAGTTAGATATTTATTCCAATCATAAAAGCCGTTTAGTATATCGGCCTAACATCATCTAATGGCGAATATAGGCCTTATGCTTATTTCCCATAAAATAAAACCTGCATGTTTCTACAGTTACAATAAACAATTGTATTGTCCTTCTGTCGTGCCTTATTTATATTTTTATGCGATTCCGCTTGGGATCGCCAAAGAATTGACGGAAAGAATGGCCTTATCAAACTACATTGGCACAACTCCAACGCCGAGGATGGTCGAGATGTATTATTTATCACGGCTCGGCGCGGTTTACGTAACGAGGTGAAATTTCACGGACGCGTAAACAGGCATCTAAGTGCGGAGTGAAAACTGGGAATTGATGAGCGATTTATTTCCTCGTTGTGCACCAACGAGCAGAATTTCACAGTTTCAAACAAATTTTGAAATTTCAGTATTACTTAAATACAGAAAGAAATAATAAAAATATTACTTGACCATATTAATATAAATACAGTGGCAATTGCCTATGTAGTTTTGTTGTAAAAACTGTTATAATAATGTTAATAAATATTGATGCAGTTTTATTTATAGTGTTTTCTATGTAGCGAAAACACATGATTAATTATCTTATTACTTATTACTTATAAGACTATTTAACATATTAATTATATGTTTAACTTTTATTTAATTCTAATATACTTTATACTAGTTCTGCTACGATACACAATTCTGCAGTTTTCAGGACTGCTTCAAGATTTCAGAAATTCTTAAGATATAAGTTATATTCATCAATATAAAATAATTAATTATATTTTTAACTTTTATTTAATGTTAATATATTTTATACTGGTTCTGCTACGATACACAATTCTGCAGTTTTCAGGAATACTTCAAGACTTCAGGAATTCTTGGGATATAAGTTATATTCATCAATATCACGTGCAAGTTTTATTGCAGGTTTCCGTTTATGATTAATGATATTATAATAACAGCCGGTAATAATCCACAATGTACTGTTGCAGCGGTCAATGTGCCCCACATAAAAATGAAATATTGATGGTGTATGTATAACACACATCCGCATTGGTCCGCCTAATGACTTTTCGTTCCACCTGCGAGTTTCGCCGGGTCGGAAATTACCTCCCTTTCACGCCCGTTGAAGGCGCCTATAAGAGACGATTTGTCATGATAGCCTGGGGAGGCAATGTGGTCCGGATGCCCGCCTCGGCTTGCCTTTATCTCCGGCACGCTGGAGGCGATTCCATGCAGGGACCATTGTCCAGCCCGGCGCCTCCACCATTGGCACGCCCGGCGCCTCCACCATAAGTGCACACCGGCAGAAGGTGATATATCGAGCAAATCGGCGGTGTGGGAAAATCGAAGGCCCCATTATGTGATGGTAATGGGCTCCTGGGGAATTGGCTTTGACGATTCGGTTTCAATTGCAGAGGTGATTAGTCTCTGATACAATGAAACATTGGATTGATCATTTTTTCAGCAGATTTAATAACCGATTTAAAACATATTCTATTATACTAAAAGACAATATTAGTAAAATGGTAATAATAGCACTGTACTAAATTTTACAAAATTAGAACCTATATTTCGAAAATTGCACGATATGCTACCTTGGTGGCCTATCTGTAGAAATTATTTATTAATAGGAAGAATTTTAAACACAAACTTTCAATGGGGGATTATTTTTTCTCATATTTAAATGATATATTAATTTGCAAGTAGGTAATTATTGAAGGATTTTAAAATTTAAAAGCAAAAATATTATTATATCTAATAGTTATACGTACTTATAGTATACTTTCTTACATACAACACACAAGGCATACATTATAATTTTTTATAATATCTTTTCCAATTCTCTTTTTATCTTTTATCTCCTTCTTGACTGCCTCTGTCCACAAGTTTGTGTTTTTCATTTCCTTGTTTCCAATTTTTGTTGTTCCGCAGGTCTCCCTTGCCACTTCTAATATATTTCTTATGAATGTTTCCCATTTTCCTCCTATGTTTAGCTTCATTTCACTCTCGCTGAATTTATTTTGCAGTATTTAGTGGTATTTTTCTTGTGGTTGTGTTTCTCTTATTCTGTAGGTTTTTATCTTTTCTTTAACTTTTATCCTCCTTTTGTCTGTTTTTTGTATTTACTAATTTCTTTAATTTTCTGCATAAAGAAATATTACTTTGCTGTATGTAACTGCATGTAAACTACATATAAACTTAATACATTGAAGACTGAAAACATTTGTACAGTTAAACATGTCTGGAGCCCATATTTCAAATCGTATTTCCGTCTTTTTGAACACTGTTTATTTGTGCATCCATTGCTGTCCATTTTATTAGTTTTTATTTAATATAATTTTAGACTTGCCATTGCATTTTTGTACTGAACTGTCTGACCTGTGTGAACAAATTTTTGTGTTAACACCAATATAGATTTATTAATAATATTATTATTAACTGTAAACTAATCGTAACTGTAAACGTAACTGCATGTAACTAGTAACAATATCATTCGATTGCCAAATTGATGTGTGTAGGCTTACATTAAGTGTAATATTTAATGATATAATTAACCGCGTACATTGTCTTTTCGCATTGTCTCCAGAACCTCATTCAAGATAAACTATAATCGCTCTGCTTCCCGTGGAACATTTCCCCTATCGTCTAAAGCACCATGATTGCCACTCCTGACCTAGTGGCTAAAACTTTCTTTGCTAAATGCATTATCCTTCCTTTCTCAGTCCTCCTCATCCTTCGCATACAGCACAATTTCTTCCACGTGCACAAATGCGCGCAAAAACCTCCATCCTTTTATATTAATTTCTTCCACAAAAGTAGATTATAGCAATGTACTAGGAAACTTAGAATATTTCAGGCAGTTCACGTATTTGAATAAACTGTGATATGTTTTGCAGGACACAAAATTAATATATATAAACAATCTTAATTAGGCTATCGACCCCATGGGGTCTTTCCGCCTCAAAATTAATATTTTTTTGAATTTTTAATTAATTTTTCGCGATATTATTGTGTATGTGAAATTAACACTACTGATCGCTTAATCTTCTTCAATTCCTCCCAAAGCAATCTATGTTGATACGAGGTTGATACGAGGTTGCTTATTTTACCAATATAACATATTCTTATCACTAACTCTTAGTAGGTACTTAGTTCATTTATTAATTTAATCGTGTTATTTCTTAGTAGTTCAGTTAGTTTACAGCAGTACCAGTGAAAAAATCTTAATCGAGATAAAGTTACTGAAATTGTGGATTAAGTCCTGAAACTATTTTGTTTTCAAAGACATTTTAACACTTGCCCATTTTAAATTTATGGATATGATTTTACCGAACGAGGTCGTATATTTTACCAACATATTCTTAGTACTTGATGTTAAGTCATATACTAACATTTAGTATATGTAATAAAAATAATATCCAATAAGCAAGTCTTAAGATATTTCAAATTTGAGCCGACTTTTAAGTGTTTCACCAATTTTTCTCATACATAATGTATGTTATCTCAAGAAGTGGCGTATCGATATAAATAAAATTTCGTGCTGATATTAAGTGATATAGTAGTATATACCATGTATAATTTAAAAAACGTCCAATGGGCAATTCTCAAGATATTTCAGTTTTGGGTTGAGATTACGATATTTTGGGGCGATTTTAAGTGTTGCTCCAATTTGTCTCATGCATAAACGACAGTATGTCAAGAACTGGCGTATCAAACTGAATGATTTTTTGTACTGATATTAACTCATATACTATCATTTGGTATATGTAATAAAAATAATATCCAATAAGCAATTCTTAAGATATTTTAAATTTGAGCAGATTTTTAAGTGTTTCACCATTTTTTTTCATACATAAGGGATGATATCTCAAGAAATGGCGTGTCAATATGGATGAGTTTTTTTGTTGATATAAAGTGATATAATAGCATGTACTATATATAGTTTAAAAAATATCCAATGAGCAATTCTCAAGATATTTCAGTTTTCGTTTGAAACTGCGATATTTTGGGGCGATTTGAAGTGCTGCTCAAATTTGTTTCATACATAAGCAACAGTATGTCAAGTACTGGCGTATCAAACTGAATGCATTTTTATTCTGATATTAAGTCATATACTATCATTTAGTATATGTAATAAAAATAATATCCAATAAGCAATTTTTAAGATATGTTAAATTTGAGCAGATTTTTAAGTGTTTCACCAATTTTATTCATACATAAGGGATGATATCTCAAGAAATGGCGTGTCAATATGGATGAGTTTTTTTTTGTAGATATTAAGTAACATAATAGCATGTACTGTATATAATTTAACAAATATCCAATAAGCAATTCTCCAGATATTTCGGTTTTGGTTTGAAATGACGATATTTTGGGGCAATTTAAAGTGCTGCTCAAATTTGTTTCATACATAAGCGACAGTATGTCAAGAACTGGCGTATCAAACTGAATGCATTTTTGTTATGATATTAAGTCATATACTATCATTTAGTATGTGTAATAAAAATAATGTCCAATGAGCAATTCTCAAGATATTTCAAATTTGAGCCGATTTTTAAGTGTTTCACCAATTTTTCTCATACATAATGGATGTTATCTCAAGAAATGGCGTGTCAATATGGATGAGTTTTTTTTTGTAGATATTAAGTAACATAATAGCATGTTCTGTATATAATTTACCAAATATCCAATGAGCAATTCTCAAGATATTTCAGTTTTGGTTTGAAACTACGATATTTTGGGGCGATTTTAAGTGCTTCTCCAATTTGTCTCATACATAAGCGACAGTATGTCAAGAACTGGCGTATCAATCTGAATGAATTTTTGTACCGATATTAACTCATATACTATTATTTAGTGTATGTGATTAAATTAATATTCAATGAGCAATTCTTAAGATATATCAAATTTGAGTCAACTTTTAGTGTTTCACCATTTTTTCTCATACCTAAGGGATGTTATCTCAAGAAATGGCGTATTAATATGGATGCGTTTTTTTGTAGATATTAAGTGATATAATAGCATGTACTGTATATAATTTAAAAAATATCCAATGAGCAATTCTCAAGATATTTCAGTTTTGGTTTGAAATGACGATATTTTGGGGCGATTTAAAGTGCTGCTCAAATTTGTTTCATACATAAGCGACAGTATGTCAAGAACTGGCATATTAAACTGAATGAATTTTTGTAGTGATATTAAGTCGTATACTATCATTTAGTATATGTAATTGAAATAATAACCAATGAGCAATTCTAAAGATATTTCAAATTTTAGCCGATTTTTAAGTGTTTCACGAATTTTTCTCATACATAATGGATGATATCCCAAGAAATGTCGTATCAATATGGATGAGTTTTTTGTTGATATTAAGTGATATAATAGCATGTACCATATATAGTTTAAAAAATATCCAATAAGCAATTCTCAAGATATTTCAGTTTTGGTTTGAAACTGCGATATTTTGGGGCGATTTGAAGTGCTGCTCAAATTTGTTTCATACATAAGCGACAGTATGTCAAGAACTGGCGTATCAAACTGTATGAATTTTTGTACTGATATTAAGTCATATACTATTAGTTAGTACATGTAATTAAATTAATATTCAATGAGCACTTCTCAAGATATTTGAGATATTACTGAACGAGGTCGTATATTTTACAAACATATTCTTAGTACTATCTCTTAGTACGGAGTTCATTTATTGAGTCATTTTTCCGTCTAGCTTTCGCTGTAAGAGCACTTAGTAGTTTAGTTAGTACGTAGCACATACAAGAAAAAAAAATCAAGATAAAATTACAAATTTTGAATTTTGGATTTTAAAGAAAAACAACATATTTGGACATGCATTGCAGCAAAAAAAAAAAATAATATTATAACATGAAGCTATCAATATTTCAGCGCTTCTCTAACGAATAATGTAACTTATTAATTTTAGATAAATATCCTCAAATAATATTTACCTCGACTATATATTTTCAACACCATGCAGGTTCCTCGATTTGCTTATTTATATTGAATCTTGTGCATAAGCACGACAAAAGCTTGCTTTCCGACATCACTTTCTCGCTTTCTATGCCGCTTTCAGGAGTTAGGAAGTCGTTGGGTCGGTTACGAAAGTGAACGGAAATCGCAGTGAACAGGAGTTACAAAAGAAACGTTTTAATGAGGCTGGTTCATCGTTTCTGGGCCATCAAGTGTCGCGATTATAAGCTACGTTCATGAAATATTATGAACATATTGTTTGTCAAATACATAAAACTTGTGTGTAACTTGTGGCTACGATTTTACATATTATTGTCAAATTCTTGTGTGTAACTTGTAGCTACGATTCGATATTTCACGTTATTTTGTACTCATTCTAATAGGAAATTGTATTGATTTCTTTAGACTTTATTTTCCTGCTGGCACTTAAATTTGATATATACACTCCTCCTGCCGAGATTGGCGTTTGTTTTATTCCTCCTACGTACACATCCTGTTTGAAATCCGACAAGAGTTATTTAGTATGGATATTGTTTAGGCTGCTGACTATAACTCGTGTGCTTTATAAATGACAGCAATTTCTCTCAAGCTCCGCCGTCATGCTCCAGCGCTTTAAATCACCCCAAACCTTCGATCATGACGGATAGGTTTACCTATCTTGCAAACAGTTTTATTTTACGACTTTGGCTTATAATACTCCAGCAGACATTGTGATTGTATGTTAACCCCGTGTGTCGTGATGAGTTAAGGCTGCGACTTTTTGTGTAAAGTTGTTGGTTCGACATATACATGTCATCGACAACGACATCGACATATGCATGTATACAATCTTCATTAAGGTCATAAAATGGGTTTTCATTCAAATGTTTAAATGCGCCACTTAATTTCTAATTCCGGTTTTAAATAATGAATAATCTGAAATCAAAATTCAAATCTTATACTATTTTAATTTTTTTAATTATTTCTATTTCTCTTGAGAATATGTAAAGGTTAGGTTAGGTTAGGTCCTAATTCTTAGCAAAGTTGTTAAATCAGTAGAAGAAATTTTGGAAAATTTAAATTAAATCTTGTAACTCATATTTTGGCACAATCTCCATCTCCAAATCTTAAAAAAAAACTTCAGATCCGCTAAATTGCAGTTAAATTAGTAAAATCAGTAAAATATGTTTTGCACAATTTCAAAATCCAGAAATACTTGTTTTATGCTGTGTTATAGAATAGAATAGAATAGAATAGAATTGCTTGGGGACATACTTCACATCTGAATAAAATCCTCATAGCTCAAAAGAAAGCAGCCCGAGCATTAGAAAATGTGAGCAACCAAACTTCCTGCAAACCTTTATTCGTAAACTACGAAATACTCACCGTACCAAGTGTGTACATCCTAAACAAAGTAATGTCTACAGGGGACAATAAATCAACCACTGAAAGATGGAGAGATGTTCATAGTCATAACACAAGACAAAGCACTGAAAACCAGCTCAGAATTCCTTGCAGGATATTAAAAACGACCAAGGCAACGACAATCGGCCTAAAATTGTCCAATAAAGTCCCAAAACTATTTAGGGAGTACGCAAGAAACCGCAAACATGTCAAGGCAAAGATGAGAAAGCTGTTGTTGTCGACGGCCTGTTATAATATCTAATTCTAAACTTTCCACTAACTGATTATTGCTAATGTATGCTTTAAGTTCTATGACTATTTTTTGTAATTCAATTCAATAATTCGATATTTTTAAAATTGTATTGTATTTGACTTATGTAAACATCTAGAATGTAATGACATTAATAAAATCTATTATATTCTATTCTATTCTATTCTATTCTATTCTATTCTATTCTATTCTAATATATTCTGTTATAATCTATTCTATTCTATTCTATTCTATTCTAATATATTCTGTACTAATCTATTCTATTCTATTCTATTCTATTCTATTCTATAAACATACATGTAGTACGTACTTACATCAATATTTGTATACTAATTAACTAAGTAACGATAATTTTAAAGTACTGGTAATATTCCCAATTATGTTAGTTCGTTGCTTGATAACTGGAATTTATGAGGAAACAATTTGAATTCCAATCGATACTAGAAAAATAGAAAATTTTACTTGTGATTCTCAGCTGTGAAGTTGAAGAATCATTTTTCAAAATCCAATACTTAAAAAACGGGATTTTGTAAAATTTGATTCAACTTCACACCTGAGAATCAAAAGTAAACATTTTAATTTTTCGAGTATCGATTGGAATTCAAATTGTTTCCTCATAAATTCCAGTTATCAATCAACGAACTAACATAATTGGGAATATTACATAGGTAAAATATTGTTTTAACTTCAATTGGAATTGAAATTGTAGTCTCATTAATTGCAGTTATCAACTAGTGAATTAATATAATTGGGAAATTTAGTATAGTATTTTATGTAATGTTTATAATTTTCTTTAAAATTTCAAAAATAATTCGACATTTTAACTATTAATTGAATACTTTTGAAAATTTACAGAAAATTGGATTAAAATTCCTGACTTTGTAAATATTTCTATAGGTTTCAATACGGTTTAGGCATTTTCTTAAACAAATTTATAGAAAATTGAAAGAATATTTTACATTTTAAAGAAATTTGAGATTTTTGCTTCCCAAGATGAGTCAATTTGGCAAGGTTTCTAAAATTGAATACATGTTATTTGAAAATTTATAGAAAATTTTAAATAAAGCCTTCAAATATAATTTCGTTTATTTGATCAAAAACCGATACTATTTTATAGTTATTTATTATTTTTCTATAAATATTAATCAGTTTTCTATAATTTTCCGATACTTATAGAATACAGACTAAAAACTCACAATGTTTCATAAATTTTAAGGAAATTTTATGAAATTATCATTAACAATTTTATGCAAATTTTATTTAAAGAAATAAAGAAGAGCTAATGACAACAAGTTACATTTTTCAAAATCTCAAAACCGGTATTTTGTAAAATTTCATCCAACTTATGGAAATTCGATAGTATTTTATGTAATTTTTATAAACTTCATTAAATTTTCACCAAAAATCAGACATTTAATCTAATAAAAATTAGACATTTTTTACTATCAATTGAAGAGTTTTGATTTTTTTTAGAAAATTAAATGAAAATTCCTGACTGTAAGAATTCCATTAGCATTCAATACGTTTTAGTCATTTTCAAATAGAAATTTATAGAAAATTGAATTAAGATTTTATATTTTGTTCAAATTTGAGATGTTTGCTTCCCAAGATAAGTTTATTTAGCAAGTTTTAGAAAATGAAATGTACGATTTTTTTAATAATATATAGAAAATTTTGAATGAAGCCTTTACATAAAATAAAATTTTGTTTATTTGATTAAAAATCGATAGTATTTCATAGTTTTATTTTTATTTTTCTATAAATATTGGTCAGTTTTCTAAAATTAGCAGATATCTATAGAATATAGAATGAAAACTTATAATGTTTCATATATTTTAAAGATATTTTATGATATAATCCTTAAACATTTTATACAAATTTTATTAAAAACATAGATAGAAGAACGAATGAAGACTTAAAATGTGATATTTTATATAATTTTTGGATATTTAATAGTATTTTCTGTAATATCCATAATTTTATTTAAAATTTCACCTGTAATACGACGTTTTTAAAAAATTTATGCATGATTTTTAAAAATTTATAGAAAATTGAATAAATATATCAACTTTTGAAGGAATTACAGAATTCAATATATCTCATGCGTTTTCTAAAATGTAATAAAAGATTTTTTTTTTAAATCTATAGAATATTGAATGAATACCTAATATTTTGTTGACATTTGAGCTTTGAGATTAAGTGAATTGGACAAGTTTTCTAAAATGTAATGTATGATTTTGGAAAATTTATAGAAAATTCAATGGAAATATCAAATTTTGAAGAAATTATAGAATTCAATAAGTTTCAGTAGAAGAACGAATGAAGACTTAAAATGTGATATTTTATATAATTTATAGATAATAAATAGTATTTTTTGTAATATCCATAATTTTTATTAAAATTTCACCTGAAATACGACGTTTTTAAAATTCCTATGGATTTTTTTTTTTTAATTTATAGAAAAATGAATGAAAATATCAAAATTTGAAGGAATCATAGAATTCAATAAGTTTCAGGCGTTTTCTAAAATGTAATATAAGATTTTTTTTACTTTATAGGATATTAAACGAATACCTAATATTTTGTTGACATTTAAGATTTGAGATTAAGTGAATTGGACAAGTTTTCTAAAATTTAATGTATGCTTTTTGAAAATTTATAGAAAATTCATGGAAATATCAAATTTTGAAGGAATTATAGAATTCAATAAGTTTCAGAAGTTTTCTAAAATGTATATAAGATTTTTTTTAATATACGGTGTGTCTCTAAATTATATGGACATGGCTTAACCACAGATTACTGGGATCAAAAAAGACGATTTAACAAAACTTATCTATGTACAAATGCATTTGGTTTAGCCAGTATTCTGCTTCAAAGTTAATTTAAAAAACAAAAAATGCATATAACAAGAGAACGTTTACATTGATTTGGATGATGTTTGGTATGACACTTTATACGGGTATAACTTATACTTTGACATACTATTGTTATTATCGGTAGATAATTTCAGTAGTTTATTATCAAATTTTGAAATTTTAAAGACGTCGTATTACAGGTGAAATTTTAAAGAAAAGTATGTATATTACAGGAAATACTATTTAATATTAATAAATTATATAAAATATCTATAATCTAATATGTCTACGTAATGACGTGTTTAGAGACACCCTGTATAGAAAATTGAACGAATTCTTAATATTTTATAATGTACATTTAAAATAAATTTGCAGTTTAGGATTTCACATTAGTGAATAAAAATTGTTTACCTGAGGTAGTTGCATAAGTCGTTTTACATCAACTTAATATTTTGTTAAAATTTGAGATTGGAGATTTAGTCAATTTGACAAGTTTTCTAAAATTTAATGTATGATTTTTGAAAATTTATAGAAATTTTTGAATGAAGCCTTCAAATATTGTGAAATTTTCCTTCAGTTGATCAAACAATGTAATAATAATAATAATAATAATAATAATAATAAATAATATTTATTAGCAAAAAACGCTACATAATATACAAAATTTCAACAACTGTTTGTATAATTTAATTTTTATTCTTATATAAACACTTATATGAAAGAGAATTGAAACAATATTATGATTTTAGGGTTTCATTCAACTTTAGTGCAACCTGCAACTTTAGTGCAACACATTCAACACTGCAATTATGTATAATTGTCTAGTACACTTGAGTGCAAATAAATCAAACCACTTCACATATTGCACTTAAAATGCATATTTTTGCTCACAATTTAGACAATATATTAAAAAATGCATATCATGTGATTTATTAGTCTTAAAATAATTTAAAAAAAAATTCGATATTAAATTCATATTATCTTCAATCGAAACTTCTTACAATATAGTTTTTTTTTAAATCTATTGTCTAAATTGTGAACAAAAATATGCATTTTAAGTCCAATATGTGAAGTTTGTGGATTTATTTGCACCCATGCGTACTAGACCATTATATATATATATATATATATATATATATATATATATATATATATATATATATATATATATATATATATATATATATATATATTTGCAGTGTTTAATGTGCACTAAAGTTGCAATATTGCACAAAAGTTGAATGAAACCCAAAAATCATAATATTTCTTCAACTGTCAAAAAACTTACTCAAATACAAAAATTAATTAGTGGCAAAACAAGTTTTTAAGACATATTTATACATGTAATGTATAAATGCATAAGCAAGATGACATAAACTAATAACATTCGCTATTAATTAATGCAAAAGTAATTAACTTATTTCATACATAGGTATAACAAATTGCATTACATTTTTTTGTAATTAATGATTGTTATTAGTACAATTAAACTAAAACAGCAAAATCCAGAACTTGAGTATAATTGTGATTAGGCTTATTACTGTTACTGTTATTTTTATTATTATTGTAGCTATACTGCTGGTTTTTCTTTTGTGTACAGGACGAATCCATGTGCTTTGAATGTATAATTATCACATTTATTCAAATTCTTACTAATATTACTGTCGTTACTATTATTATATTACTAATTCTACCCAATTTACGATCGTGGAATTTTATCGGTTTCGAATGGTGTACTATTAGGGATAAATATTTGTATTGATTAACTATTGTTTTCCATTCCCATTCATTCCCATTAGGTCCAAAACTGCAAAATCCAGAACTTGATGGGAAATAAAATGAATAGTGAAAACGACCCATCTAATACTTGTAAATAGGCAATAATGCACCTAATTTGGTGAAACCTAATTAGATTTTCCAGCCCTGGCAACTGCTGGTGGTTATGATTTTGGAGTACACCGGAGGGACAATCATGCTTGCCATTCCACTGTATCGCTCGTTCTGATGTCGCAAGTTATGGCAAATACAACTAAACTGGCTGTAAACTTACATTTCATGTAAATGCTCATAATTTGCCTAATTCGCGCGGCACAATTGCAAAAGTTCGCACGCTATTCAATTAGGGCGTTGACAAATAAAGAGCACATCACTAATTGCAAATTCGTAATAATTACCGAAAACCCAAATTACTTTTATTACCCTCCCAGGTAATTAATTTAAACCCAAACGTGTCAAGTTAATTACCATATTTCATTACGTAAACGTTCTAATTGCATTACATTTTAACTAAAAAATATTCATTGGTACATATAAAAACATTAATTATACCTAAAAATAAGTAACAAATAATAATAATAGCAAAATAATAATGTATAAAAATTTTCTATAGGAATTGCTGATATGAGATTAATTTGGGTTTTGGCATTCATCCCTATGTTTTGAATATGCTAAGTACTTGAGGCTTTGGGGAATTAAATGGAGCGTCTCTGCCTCACAAGGAAAAGTCCAAACCGTGGATTCATATCAAGGCATTGTTCTTGCTGTACCATCGAACACAAAACTATGGAGCCTCGTGCCATTGTTGCTCAGTTGAATTGCTACGCTTAAACGGTTTACGTCGCAATTCCCTGTTCGTCGCGGTTTCGAGCAATTTAAATACCGATCATGGCTCGATTATAATAATTAAATTTTCCCCTCGCTGTTCTCGTGCAGCTGCAAAATTAAATCTATCACTCTGAGTGAGTGTCTAGCGACGAAACTTCTAGGGTTATAGATTGGCTTACGATTCTAGACGCTTCAGATTGCGCTGCGTAGCGAGCAGAAATCAAATATTGATGCTTGCCCTTCTCGTTATTTTATAGTAATCCGGGAATTTGTTTTGTCTGCTTTTTCCCGAAATATTTTCTTGTGCTGGAAGTTTTTAGCACAAATATTTATTAAGGATTCAATCTGTTTATTGAATTTTAAGCGCAACGTAAATTCCTTCTAAATTAATTGTTTGTATCTTGTATTTAATTAAGGTAGAAATGTTATTTTATCAGATTAATACACACTTAATTACTAATAATTAAATTTAAACCATTCAGAAAAATATTTCTTCATCAAATGTTTTGAATAACAAATTCTAGTTTTTGCATTGCTTGGAGCATTACAAATAAATCCATATAATGAAGAATAAATTTAGTAATCAATTTAATATCCGTGATATGAAATATCACAAATTTCATACCTATTCAATATAATTTGGAATATCATATATTTGGAGAATGGAATAATTAGACGAATAATATATTTTATATATACTCTCTAACTCAACCTGCCAGAAATTAATCGATTTTCAATGTCAGCACATCGTACGAAAATAAGAATATTTAATGTAATAAAAATAATTGACAGCTGGAATGATTGGTTGAACGAAATCATTGCTGGTATTCTGTTGTAAAAAAAAAATTATTTAATATTGGCCCAATTTTCCATTCCTTTGTGAGAATAAGCTACAAAAAAAAGTAATTATAATCTATGCATATAAAAATGTTTTATTCATCGTGATCAATGTGGCAGCCGATGAATGTCTAATTGATAGTCAATTTCGCCTGCTGGGGATTAAAAAGGTCGCCCTCGGGTCGGTCCAATCGGGTCGTTTATCAGCAGCCCAAATACTCGGTAAGTTGTAAAGTTCTTAATGAATGCCAAACGCTTTTATTAAATGGAATTTTAAGAGTTCTCCGGCAGGATTATGAGCGTCGGCTTGGGCTGTATGGATTATTGCAAGGATTCAGGATTTCAATAGTTAGGCAAGAACAGGATAACATAACAAATAACGTATACTAAATAAATGAATAAGATATATAAATATAAATAGAAAATATATATATAAATAAAGGATAACAGAAAAATAATGAAAATTAACTGGGAATAAAATTTCTAAATTCAAACACATGTTTCCCATGGTGATGATGCCCATATACATTTTACTTTAATTGAAATATTATGGTTTCATTAGTATTTTATGGGAAGTATTATTCTATACAAAAACATGTACCTATAGGTATACAAAGTGTACCACTTAATATTGGTACACTTCACTATTTTATTATTTTCGTAGTGAATTTAAATATGAAGCTCTTAATAGTTATTTATGATACAAGTTCGTAAAGTAGTGCTTTTTTGTATAAAAACCTGGGCCCTCAAAGGACGGCCCAGGTACATGGACACATTCGCATTCTTGACCTTGAGCAGAACACGCACCTCACATTAGTTCCCGCATCAGACAGAATGATGCATCAATAATCAAACACCACACACAATAATACTAACAATAATAGTATGAAGTACCACGTATGCATAAACAACTCTCGAAGCACACCCCAAATAAAGCAATTGGCCATTGGCCTAACTTTTCCTCCCAACCACCACACCAAGCATAAAACTGCGCACCTATAGTTAACCTACAGATAGGTCGTACTGAGATGATCTCTGATACACGATTCAACAGAGTGGTCTTACTTACTCATTCTTGCATTGCAAGAAAAGCATATGCATTCTATGTCTAAACACTAGTGATAAAAGATAATATGTTTTTAAGTAGCATAAAAGCTACTTAAGCTCATAAGGCAATTGGTCATTGGCCTAACTTTTCCTCCCAACCACCACACCGAGCATAAAACTGCGCACCTATACTTAACCCACAGATAGGCAGTACTGCGAAGATCTCTGTCTTACGGATGAACAGAGATGTCTTACTCGCTCATTCTCGCATTGCATGAAAAGCATATGCCATCTATGTCTAAAGACTAGCGATAAATCCCGCATCAGCAAGAATGATGCTAAAATAACCGCACACCACATACAATAAGACCAACAACAACAGTATGGAGTACCACCCACGTGTACGCAACCCTCGAAGGAGGCCCAAGTATACAAACACATGCGCATTCTTGACCTTTGCAGGAGCAAATGAAACCCGCGCATACTACTCACCAGTGTTGACCCATCGATCCTAATACTTTCTCAACGACAGCACTGTATATACCTGACTCTTTCGTAATAGCTGACTACCTCCGTTTCAGAGAGGTTTTATGATCAGCCAGAGTCGGTACTTAACCCCTCCGCAAGAAGCCCTGGCGCGCTGCCGCCCGAGAAAGTGTTAAAGACCAAAGGGCCTCTTTGAAAGCAGAAAACGCACCTTGCATTAGTTCCCGCATCAGACAGAATGATGCATCAATAACCGAACACCACACACAATAACACCAACAACAACAGTATGGAGTACCACCTACGTGTACGCAACCCTCGAAGGAGGCCCAAGTATACAAACACATGCGCATTCTTGACCTCTGCAGGAGCAAATGAAACCCGCGCATACTACTCACCAGTGTTGACCCATCGTTCCTAATACTTTCCCAACAACAGCACTGTATATACCTGACTCTCTCGTAATAGCTGACTACCTCCGTTTCAGAGAGGGTTTATGATCAGCCAGAGTCGATACTTAACCCCTCCGCAAGAAGCCCTGGCGCGCTGTCGCCCGGGAAAGTGTTAAAGACCAAAGGAACTCTTTGAAAGCAGAAAACGCACCTTGCATTATTTCCCGCATCAGACAGAATGATGCATCAATAACCGAAACCACAAAAAATAATACCAACAACAACAGTATGGAGTACCACATACGTCTACGCAACCCACAAAGGACGGCCCAGGTATATGGACACATTCGCATTCTTGACCTTGAGCAGAACACGCACCTCGCATTAGTTCCCGCATCAGACAGAATGATGCATCAATAACGAACACCACACACAATAATACCAATAAGTACAGTATGGAGTACCACCTACGTGTACGCAACCCTCAAAGGAGGCCCAAGTATACAAACACATGCGCATTCTTGACCTTTGCAGGAGCAAATGAAACCCGCGCATACTACTCACCAGTGTTGACCCATCGATCCTAATACTTTCCCAACTACAATACTGTATATACCTGACTCTCTCGTAATAGCTGACTACCTCCGTTTCAGAGAGGGTTTATGATCAGCCAGAGTCGATACTTAACCCCTCCGCAAGAAGCCCTGGCGCGCTGTCGCCCGGGAAAGTGTTAAAGACCAAAGGGCCTCTTTGAAAGCAGAAAACGCACCTTGCATTATTTCCCGCATCAGACAGAATGATGCATCAATAACCGAAACCACAAACAATAATACCAACAACAACAGTATGGAGTACCACATACGTCTACGCAACCCACAAAGGACGGCCCAGGTACATGGACACATTCGCATTCTTGACCTTGAGCAGAACACGCACCTCGCATTAGTTCCCGTATCAGACAGAATGATGCATCAATAACGAACACCACACACAATAATACCAATAACAACAGTATGGAGTACTACCTACGTGTACGCAACCCTCGAAGGAGGCCCAAGTATACAAACACATGCGCATTCTTGACCTTTGCAGGAGCAAATGAAACCCGCGCATACTACTCACCAGTGTTGACCCATCGTTCCTAATACTTTCCCAACGACAGCACTGTATATACCTGACTCTCTCGTAATAGCTGACTACCTCCGTTTCAGAGAGGGTTTATGATCAGCCAGAGTCGATACTTAACCCCTCCGCAAGAAGCCCTGGCGCGCTGTCGCCCGGGAAAGTGTTAAAGACCAAAGGGCCTCTTTGAAAGCAGAAAACGCACCTTGCATTATTTCCCGCATCAGACAGAATGATGCATCAATAACCGAAACCACAAACAATAATACCAACAACAACAGTATGGAGTACCACATACGTCTACGCAACCCACAAACGACGGCCCAGGTACATGGACACATTCGCATTCTTGACCTTGAGCAGAACACGCACCTCGCATTAGTTCCCGCATCAGACAGAATGATGCATCAATAACCGAACACCACACACAATAATACCAACAACAACAGTATGGAGTACCACCTACGTGTACGCAACCCTCGAAGGACGGCCCAAGTATACAAACACATGCGCATTCTTGACCTTTGCAGGAGCAAATGAAACCCGCGCATACTATTCACCAGTGTTGACCCTTCGATCCTAATACTTTCCCAACGACAGCACTGTATATACCTGACTCTCTCGTAATAGCTGACTACCTCCGTTTCAGAGAGGGCTTATGATCAGCCAGAGTCGATACTTAACCCTTCCGCAAGAAGCCCTGGCGCGCTGTCGCCCGGGAAAGTGTTAAAGACCAAAGGGCCTCTTTGAAAGCAGAAAACGCACCTTGCATTATTTCCCGCATCAGACAGAATAATGCATCAATAACCGAAACCTCATACAATAATACCAACAACAACAGTATGGAGTACCACATACGTCTACGCAACCCTCAAAGGACGGCCCAGGTACATGGACACATTCGCATTCTTGACCTTGAGCAGAACACGCATTATTTCCCGCATCAGACAGAATGATGCATCAATAACCGAACACCTCACACAATAATACCAACAACAACAGTATGGAGTGCCACCTACGTCTACGCAACCCTCAAAGGACGGCCCAGGTACATGGACACATTTGCATTCTTGACCTTGAGCAGAACACGCACCTCGCATTAGTACCCGCATCAGACAGAATGATGCATCAATAATCGAACACCACACACAATAATACCAACATCAACAGTATGGAGTACCACCTACGTCTACGCAACCCTCAACGGACGGCCCAGGTACATGGACACATTCGCATTCTTGACCTTGAGCAGAACACGCACCTCGCATTAGTACCCGCATCAGACAGAATGATGCATCAATAATCGAACACCACACACAATAATACCAACAACAACAGTATAGAGTGCCACCTACTTCTACGCAACCCTTAAAGGACGGCCCAGGTACATGGACACATTCGCATTCTTGACCTTGAGCAGAACACGCACCACGCATTAGTACCCGCATCAGACAGAATGATGCATCAATAATCGAACACCACACACAATAATACCAACAACAACAGTATAGAGTGCCTCCTACTTCTACGCAACCCTCAAAGGACGGCCAAGGTACATGGACACATTCGCATTCTTGACCTTGAGCAGAACACGCACCTCGCATTAGTTCCCGCATTAGACAGAATGATGCATCAATAATCGAACACCACACACAATAATACCAACAACAACAGTATAGAGTGCCACCTACGTCTACGCAACGCTCAAAGGACGGCCCAGGTACATGGACACATTCGCATTCTTGACCTTGAGCAGAACACGCACCTCGCATTAGTTCCCGCATCAGACAGAATGATGCATCAATAATCGAACACGACACACAATAATACCAACAACAACAGTATAGAGTGCCACATACGTCTACGCAACCCTCAAAGGACGGCCCAGGTACATGGACACATTCGCATTCTTGACCTTGATCTGAACAGGCACCTCGCATTAGTTCCCGCATCAGACAGAATGATGCATCAATAACCGAACACCACACACAATAATACCAACAACAACAGTATGGAGTGCCACCTACGTCTACGCAACCCTCAAAGGACGGCCCAGGTACATGAACACATTCGCAATCTTGACCTTGAGCAGAACACGCACCTCGCATTAATACCCGCATCAGACAGAATGATGCATCAATAACCGAACACCACACACAATAATACCAACAACAACAGTATAGAGTGCCACATACGTCTACGCAACCCTCAAAGGACGGCCCAGGTACATGGACACATTCGCATTCTTGACCTTGAGCAGAACACGCACCTCGCATTAGTACCCGCATCAGACAGAATGATGCATCAATAATCGAACACCACACACAATAATACTAACAACAGTATGGAGTGCCACATACGTCTACGCAACCCTCAAAGGACGGCCCAGTTACATGGACACATTCGCATTCTTGACCTTGAGCAGAACACGCACCTCGCATTAGTTCCCGCATCAGACAGAATGCTGCATCAATAATCGAACACCACACACAATAATACCAACAACAACAGTATAGAGTGCCACATACGTCTACGCAACCCTCAAAGGACGGCCCAGGTACATGGACACATTCGCATTCTTGACCTTGAGCAGAACACGCACCTCGCATTAGTTCCCGCATCAGACAGAATGATGCTTCAATAACCGAACACCACACACAATAATACCAACATCAACAGTATGGAGTACCACCTACATCTACGCAACCCTCAAAGGACGGCCCAGGTACATGGACACATTCGCATTCTTGACCTTGAGCAGAACACGCACCTCGCATTAATACCCGCATCAGACAGAATGATGCATCAATAACCGAACACCACACACAATAATACCAACAACAACAGTATAGAGTGCCACATACGTCTACGCAACCCTCAAAGGACGGCCCAGGTACATGGACACATTCGCATTCTTGACCTTGAGCAGAACACGCACCTCGCATTAGTACCCGCATCAGACAGAATGATGCATCAATAATCGAACACCACACACAATAATACTAACAACAGTATGGAGTGCCACATACGTCTACGCAACCCTCAAAGGACGGCCCAGTTACATGGACACATTCGCATTCTTGACCTTGAGCAGAACACGCACCTCGCATTAGTTCCCGCATCAGACAGAATGCTGCATCAATAATCGAACACCACACACAATAATACCAACAACAACAGTATAGAGTGCCACATACGTCTACGCAACCCTCAAAGGACGGCCCAGGTACATGGACACATTCGCATTCTTGACCTTGAGCAGAACACGCACCTCGCATTAGTTCCCGCATCAGACAGAATGATGCTTCAATAACCGAACACCACACACAATAATACCAACAACAACAGTATAGAGTGCCACATACGTCTACGCAACCCTCAAAGGACGGCCCAGGTACATGGACACATTCGCATTCTTGACCTTGAGCAGAACACGCACCTCGCATTAGTTCCCGCATCAGACAGAATGATGCTTCAATAACCGAACACCACACACAATAATACCAACATCAACAGTATGGAGTACCACCTACATCTACGCAACCCTCAAAGGACGGCCCAGGTACATGGACACATTCGCATTCTTGACCTTGAGCAGAACACGCACCTCGCATTAATACCCGCATCAGACAGAATGATGCATCAATAACCGAACACCACACACAATAATACCAACAACAACAGTATAGAGTGCCACATACGTCTACGCAACCCTCAAAGGACGGCCCAGGTACATGGACACATTCGCATTCTTGACCTTGAGCAGAACACGCACCTCGCATTAGTACCCGCATCAGACAGAATGATGCATCAATAATCGAACACCACACACAATAATACTAACAACAGTATGGAGTGCCACATACGTCTACGCAACCCTCAAAGGACGGCCCAGTTACATGGACACATTCGCATTCTTGACCTTGAGCAGAACACGCACCTCGCATTAGTTCCCGCATCAGACAGAATGATGCATCAATAATCGAACACCACACACAATAATACTAACAACAACAGTATGGAGTGCCACATACGTCTACGCAACCCTCAAAGGACGGCCCAGGTACATGGACACATTCGCATTCTTGACCTTGAGCAGAACACGCACCTCGCATTAGTTCCCGCATCAGACAGAATGATGCTTCAATAACCGAACACCACACACAATAATACCAACATCAACAGTATGGAGTACCACCTACATCTACGCAACCCTCAAAGGACGGCCCAGGTACATGGACACATTCGCATTCTTGACCTTGAGCAGAACACGCACCTCGCATTAATACCCGCATCAGACAGAATGATGCATCAATAACCGAACACCACACACAATAATACCAACAACAACAGTATAGAGTGCCACATACGTCTACGCAACCCTCAAAGGACGGCCCAGGTACATGGACACATTCGCATTCTTGACCTTGAGCAGAACACGCACCTCGCATTAGTACCCGCATCAGACAGAATGATGCATCAATAATCGAACACCACACACAATAATACTAACAACAGTATGGAGTGCCACATACGTCTACGCAACCCTCAAAGGACGGCCCAGTTACATGGACACATTCGCATTCTTGACCTTGAGCAGAACACGCACCTCGCATTAGTTCCCGCATCAGACAGAATGCTGCATCAATAATCGAACACCACACACAATAATACCAACAACAACAGTATAGAGTGCCACATACGTCTACGCAACCCTCAAAGGACGGCCCAGGTACATGGACACATTCGCATTCTTGACCTTGAGCAGAACACGCACCTTGCATTAGTTCCCGCATCAGCCAGAAAGATGCATCAATAACCGAACACCACACACAATAATAGCAACAACAACAGTTTGGAGTACCACCTACGTCTACGCAACCCTCATAGGACGGCCCAGGTACATGGACACATTCGCATTCTTGACCTTGAGCAGAACACGCACCTCGCATTAGTTCCCGCATCAGACAGAATGATGCATCAATAATCGAACACCACACACAATAATACTAACAACAACAGTATGGAGTGCCACATACGTCTACGCAACCCTCAAAGGACGGCCCAGGTACATGGACACATTCGCATTCTTGACCTTGAGCAGAACACGCACCTCGCATTAGTTCCCGCATCAGACAGAATGATGCTTCAATAACCGAACACCACACACAATAATACCAACATCAACAGTATGGAGTACCACCTACATCTACGCAACCCTCAAAGGACGGCCCAGGTACATGGACACATTCGCATTCTTGACCTTGAGCAGAACACGCACCTCGCATTAGTTCCCGCATCAGACAGAATGATGCATCAATAATCGAACACCACACACAATAATACTAACAACAACAGTATGGAGTGCCACATACGTCTACGCAACCCTCAAAGGACGGCCCAGGTACATGGACACATTCGCATTCTTGACCTTGAGCAGAACACGCACCTCGCATTAGTACCCGCATCAGACAGAATGATGCATCAATAATCGAACACCACACACAATAATACCAACATCAACAGTATGGAGTACCACCTACATCTACGCAACCCTCAAAGGACGGCCCAGGTACATGGACACATTCGCATTCTTGACCTTGAGCAGAACACGCACCTCGCATTAGTTCCCGCATCAGACAGAATGATGCATCAATAATCGAACACCACACACAATAATACCAACATCAACAGTATGGAGTACCACCTACATCTACGCAACCCTCAAAGGACGGCCCAGGTAAATGGACACATTCGCATTCTTGACCTTGAGCAGAACACGCACCTCGCATTAGTTCCCGCATCAGACAGAATGATGCTTCAATAACCGAACACCACACACAATAATACCAACAACAACAGTATAGAGTGCCACATACGTCTACGCAACCCTCAAAGGACGGCCCAGGTACATGGACACATTCGCATTCTTGACCTTGAGCAGAACACGCACCTCGCATTAGTTCTCGCATTAGACAGAATGATGCATCAATAACCGAACACCTTGGATTTTTTATTTCAATTAGGAGTCGCCATTTTTGGCCTGGTAATAAAACGTGAATCACCCGGTATATATCTGTAATATAAATAAAGCATTTTTAATTTTTAAATGTGATTTTAATTAAATATATTTGCATATATTGGCATATATTTGAAATGTTGGTGCATGTTTTTTTAAATTTTGCGTGCATATATATGCGCATATTTTCGTCTTTTTTCGTGCATATTTGTCCGTGCTTTAGACATCAATAACTTTCAAAATTTAAAATTTAATTCAAATAAGATCGGATGTATTCACATTAAACTGCATATGCCTCTAAAGATGGGTTTTTACATAAATCGAAACTAATCAGGCCGTACAAATAAATAATAAAATCAAATCCAAATAAATACCAGTAACTACGTAATACAACCTTAAATATAGGTAACTGGTCACTTCAAAAAACTTCAAATTACACATCTATAACTTTCAAATTTCAAAATTCAATTCAAATAAGAATTATTTTGAAATTTCAAAGTTATGGATGTCTAATTTTAAGTTATTGTTTTCAAAGAAACTTCAAATTACACATTTATAACTTTGAAATTTCAAAATTCAATTCAAATAAGAATTATTTTGAAATTTCAAAGTTATGGATGTCTAATTTTAAGTTATTGTTTTCAAAAAAACTTCAAATTACACATTTATAACTTTGAAATTTCAAAATTCAATTCAAATAAGATCGGATATGTACACATTAAACTACATATGCCTCTAAAGATGGTTTTTAACATCGAATCTAATCAGGTGGTACGACTAAATAATAAAATAATATAAAAATAAATACCATTAAGTACTTAATACAATGACCTTAAATATAAGTAACTGGTAATTATGGATAAAACCTTAACTATAACATAAATTAAATTATGGATGATTTTCTCGAAGCTTTCAAGCTAATGGAGCTTCTCTCATTTTTATTTGCCATTACTAATTTTAATTTTGTTTTGTGCTTTTTGTAATTGTGTACTTTTCAATAACATTATTACGATCTAAAACGCAAGTCATAAAATATGATTTATTACAGCAATTTAATTACTAAAATAATATCTCGGCTTTTTGTAAATCTGTACTTCGGCATTCACGTAAACTTATTTACACTACTTTCTCTTAACTACATACTACAATTAACTTTCGGGTCGATTTTCGATACGCTCTGGAGCACAACTAACTCAATCGTGATTCACTCCGCCTTCAGGTGACAAGATCGGGGAATCCATTAGGGCTGAAGGGATCTCGAGAGCCTGCTATTTGCCCTTCTTGTAGTGAGTGCTGGCCTTAGTTATGCGGCGCATTATGCGCTCTGAATTTAAAACAGTCCAACCCTTTGTAGTGCCCCGCGAACGGGGAGAGATTTACAATTCAAAGGCGCCCTTCCTCGTAATTAATAAACACCTGTTTTATAAACAGCCAAGACGTAGGTTTAAGTGGAGGGCAAGAAGAAACGGATTTAGGTGTACGATTAATGTGATGTTTAGTTTTATGTTGTTTAGTAGTTGTAGGTTACGTTTAATTATAGCCAGATAAGACATTTTCTGTGAAAGATGATTGCAAGCTGTACGTACAAATTTATCAATTACTGTATTACAAACTACCGATTCATGAATCAGTAAAACTGATTCTTGAATAAATGCAATTCACTTTAAACTTATGTTATCATTTGTTACGTAGTTCCCGTTTGGTTATTGTATACATGTAATATTAAGGGATGCAATCTCCACTTAAAACGGGCATGCGCTTGAGTGGGGGAAAAGATTGCACTCCCCACCCGACGAGGGTGCAAAGATCGAAACGAGAACTCATCCTTAATTAAACATTACATTAAGCACGTCAACAAGCAGCAATTGTCGCTGCTGATTTCTGTGTTTGTAATATTCATGACAACATTGCGAATAAAACTGCATTACGGCTGAAAAAAGCCTTTATATAAAACCCTTAAAAACATCATTAAAACACATAATTGTAATAATGGTGTCAGTTATAGGTAAATTATTTTAATGGGGTTATGTATGTGTAATGTAAAAATAAAAACGTGGTGTATCATAAAAATTCAAATATTCCGATTAATCGGCACCTAAGAACACAAATTGTGCTTCTTTTATATTTATAACTTCCTAAGCCCGTTTCTGTGTACTATAAAAAACATAAGAGGGCCTTTAAAGTGCTCCGGCGCGTTCCCTCAACCTCACCGCACTTTAGAGTCGACGCTCGTCCCAGGCGTTGGATCCTCATTAGATAAACACTGCTATTTCACGTCGAATCTCCTCATCTCAAGCGAAGTCGATAAATAAGGAGCCAATGCGTAGCACACCAATTCCCATCACGATTTTCGCGATAACCCAATTAGTTTTCCACGTAGAAGCAGCGCAGGAAATTTTCCAAGCGTACGAACACGAAAAAATATAATAATTAAACATGAAATCAATTACGTGGATGATATTTACAACACACTTTGATACCATCTAAGCTAAACTAAACGGATTTACATACCTAAATTTTCTCACAATTTTATTGCCATATGAACGTGAGCCATAATAATGTTATTTATGACAACGTTCAGCATGTCAAATTTTCAGCCTGAACGAATCCTGCGTCGCACATACGAGTGCATAAATTATTCCGTCTTACTCATTACGTGTCTGTTATGTGTGCACACTTTCGTGAATGTAGATGGGAACAAATAAGGTCAACTGATTTACGTAAGCAGGGGAATAATTTCGGTTCGCATTACATAATGCAAATTTGATTAACTTACGGGATCCTTTCATTTTGGCGAAAGTGGTGGAAGGCACTTGGGAAATGCGGCGATATCTCCTCGAATGTATAATGCTTCAATTTGGTAATGCCGATCGGTAAGCCAGCATCATACAAGCTTCTGGAATGACATGTAGTACTAAACGTTCCAATTTGATTACATCAATTCCGACCTTGAATTATATGGGATCTTGTATTTATTTATTACCTATAAAATTCACATTATACTACAGAATTTTGATAGATTAAGAAATTTTTAAATAATTAGTGATATCATTTGTTGCGTAAGTTAGAGTTTTATTAAAATATACTTATATTTATTCATTACTAAATGTTGAGTAGTATTAAGAAATTCATATAATTCTTACTAAATTTGGAGATAGAGATACTAAATTTATTAAGAGATTCTTAAATTTACTATTGCGAAATGTAACTATCATTATAGTACAGTAAATTTGTGTTTTTTTTTTGTATTCAGTGTAATAGATCTACAGCGAAATAGAAGAATTAAAGCTGGCATGGAATGCAAGCTTTACAGACAAATCTGATTTTTATTCAAAGCTTGTATCGTAATGTCCCATTCCAAAAACGTTGATCGATTTCTTGCACCAACCGGACTTTCAAGGGCTGTAACTCGGTAACTATTTGCGGCAATCACATGATTCAAGCGAAATTTTGTAGATTTTTTTAAATTCTATAACGTTTATATTTGCGATAATTCAAAAAAGCCACACCTACGGGGAGAAAATGGGGAAAAACTTTGACGACCACCACAGTTCGAAATATCAACTATACAGTATCGCGCAAAAGAAAAAAAATATGTAAAATTTTAGGCGCAATTTTTCTTGTCTAAAAGTTTTTGTTTACAAGCAAGATAAATCGACTTTTATAAAAAAAAAATATGGCGTTACCTTCCGACGGTAGTGGGGATATACCTTTTTAGTTATAAACTTGTCTTACGTCCCTCAACACTTCTAAAAAAAACTCTGGAGTACTATTTTTTTTATCGAAGTAACAGGGTTTTTCCAAGAATTTTACTGTACTATTACTATTACTAACATTTTGTTTGTAATTTAAGTTTACGGATTTGCAGGTATTTAGTTTACTTAGAAAATTACTACATTTCTTATATAATTGTCATGATTTTATTGATTTTTGTGGTGCAAGTATTACAGAAATTGCGAAAATTTGATAGATTCTATAAAACTTCGATGGCTTTTATGACAAATCTAAGACTTTGTGATTTTTTTTTGTAATTTAATGAACTTTGTGATGATTTTAATGATTTTCTTTTGTAAATTTGATGGACATTTCATTATTTTGTTGTAATGTTCATGAATTTATTGATAATTTTACTGTTTTTTGAGAAACTTGATGGTGTTAATGGCAATTTTATTGAATTTTATGAAAAATTTGGGCATAAGGCATAAATTTTCGATGGCTTTTATGACAAATCGATGACTTGATGGCAACTTTATATATTTTTTGCTGATTTCATGAACTTTGTGGTGATTTTATGAAATTTTCCGAATATTTGATGTTCATTGATGAACATTTTATTATTTTGTTGTAATATTTATTAATTTTATGAAAGTTTTACGGTTTTTTGAGAAACTTTATGAAGTTTATGGCACTTTGAGTGAATTTCATGAAAAGTTTGGGCACATTAAATTTCGTGGATATTTTATTATGTTTTTTTGTAATTTTCATGGAGAATTTGAAAGTTTTATTAAGTTTATGATACATGATACCAGAGGTGGTGTGATTTAAATCAATTGATTTAAATCATGATTCAAAACAACTGATTTTTTTAAAATAAATCATTGATTTAAATCAAAATTTATATGTTTTTTAAATTAAGCAATGTTTTTGCATTGTTTGTGCATTCCAAATGGTGTACAATTAAAAAAATAATGTAACTATAAAGTTAGAATGCTTAAAAGTAGAGTAAGTAAATAAAATATTTTTCTTTTCTTCCATTTTTTGGTCCATTACATGGTACAGATATGAAGAAATTTGTTTTAATCATCAATTTCAATTCTTCTTAGTTTATTTAGAAAATTATTACATTTCTTATATAATTTTCATGATTTTATAGATTTTTGTTTTGCAAGCATTAAAGAAATTGCGAAAATGTTATGGATGTTATAAAACTTCGATGGCTTTTATGACAAATCGATGATTTATGGCAACTTTGTAGACTTTTTTGTAATTTCATGAACTTTGTGATGATTTTAAAGAATTTTCTATAAATTTGATGGACTTGTTTTTATTTTGTTGGAATGTTCAAGAATTTGGTGAACATTTTACGGTTTTTCGAGAAAGTTTATGGAGTATATGGCACTTTTATCGAATTTTATGAAATGTTTGGGCATATTAAGTTTCGTGGATATTTTATTATGTTTATTTGCAAATTTCATAATTTTTTTGAAAATTTCATTAAGTTTATGATACATAATACCAAGGTTGGTGTGATTTAAATCAATTGATTTTAATTACAATTTCAATCAACTGTTTTTTTTAATAAATAAATGATTTAAATCAAATTTGGTATGTTTTTTAAATTAATCAATGTTTTTGCATTGTTTGTGCATTCGAAATGGTGAACAACTAAAAATATAATGTAACTATAGAGTTAGAGTTGAAGACCCTTATATTATCACTGGCAAGTTCATACTATTATATACTTCTTATATTATATTCTTAATTCAATGACTGCAACTTTAACTATAATTTTAGGAATTTATGTTTCTATCTCACAAGGATATGAGTATATAAAAGCATCATTTACTATTGCTGATGCTATTTATGGATCAAGATTTTATATAACTATAGAGTTAGAATGCTTTAAAGTAGATAAATATAAGTAAATAAAGTATTTTTATTTTCCTCCATTTTTTGGTTCATTACAGATGGTACAGATATAAAGAAATCTGTTTTAATCATCAATTCTTGTTCAAATGCAAGAATTTATTTAAAAAACATATAATTTAAATCATAATATAAATCAGTTGATATAAATCACATCAACATTGGCAAAAACTGATGAGAAATATAATAAATCAAATAAATCATGATTTATTTGTTGTTTTTTTAATCATTGATTTTTATTTTTTTTAAATATATTCCAACCCTGCATGATAAAATAGATTTAAAACATCATGAGTGATCAGGAATTCATTGCCATTCTAAAAAGCTTATGGAATCGTGGAAAATATATGATTTGTTTTGTAATTTTCAAGGAAATTTTGGCTATTTATTCATTAAATATCATGAATTTCATGGTATTTACGACAATTTTATATATTTTATAGCAATTTCATGTACATATGATATGCCAGTTGTATTGAGATTTGATGAATTTTTGGAAACTATTATTTTGTTGCCATTTTCGCGACTTTTATGATAAGTAAATATTCGTTTTAATAATCATTTTGCAAATTTCATGGATCTGATGAATTTTTGGAATTTTTTAATTATTTTGTTGCCATTTTCACGAATGTTTTTTGATGATTGTGTGTATTTTATTAAATCTTTTATATTTTCTAGAAATTCATTGACATTCATTGTCAATATTAAATGGTAATTTCATGAAAATTATCATTTTTTTAATTTATATTTTCAAGGATGTTTTTGCTCTTTCCTGAAATTGATGGCAATTTCATGATTTTTATGTAAACTTACTTACGGTTTTTATTATATTTTCAAGGATATTTTAACACCTTCATGAAATTTAGAACAATTTCATGGGTTTCGTAGAAACTTAGGTACTTAATTTTGTAAATATGTGTTCATGGATTCTTTTTGCAATTTCATGAAAATTATTACTTTTCATGCTTTTAATATAAACTTACGGAGATACCTTGTTGTAGTTATATCTTGTAATAATTTTGTACATTTTGGGAAGATATTATTGAATTTTGTGAAACTTTCGTGAATGTTTTATATTTTGTTGCAATTTTTATGAATTTCGTGTTTTTTTATAATTTTATGGAGTTAATATTAAGGTCAATTTTAAAGTCAATAATAATCAATATTATCAATCAATATTAGTTAATATTAAATGTTGTTAATTTCATGGAAATTATCATTTTTTTAAATTATATTTTCCAGGTTTTTTTTGCGATTTCCTGAAATTCATGGCAATTTCATGGTTATTATATAAACTTACTTAATGTTTTTATTATATTTTCATAGATGTTTTTTTTTGCAATTTCATTACATTTAAGACAATTTTATGGTTTTTGTATAAACTTATTTGATTTTGTAATTATATGTTCATGGATTCTTTTTACAATTTCATGAAATTTACGGCTATTTCATGCTTTTAATATAAACTTACGGAGATATCTTGTTGTAGGTATATCTTGTAATAATATTGTACATTTTGGGAAGATATTATTGAATGTTTTGAAGCTCTCGTGAATGTTTTCTATATTGTTGCAATTTTCATGATTTCGTGTTTTTTTTATAAACTTATGGAGTTTAAGCTAGTTGTTAATGTTAATTTTGTGTGTGTCAATTATCAAATTTTTAATTTTATACTTGCAAGCCAAGTATGAGATGCAAGATAATGACTACTGTCAACTAAATCAATTTGTATTGTACCTATTTGATGTTTACCTGGTAAAAATTAAAAGCTGCTATTTCTGACATTGAAAACCGTCCGTTTTACCTTTTCATTATGTACTAGTCCAAAATGTATCAATTGTCGTTATTTTATTTTACTAGTACTATAAAAAGATACCTTATGGCCGCAAAACTATACCATATAGCGAACTTTATCGTTCAGTCGAACATAAAGAATTTTATGAATTTCATTGATCTTATGACAATATCATAGATTTTATGAAAATTTCGTGAATTTCGAGGAATTTTGAACATTCATGGGAACTAATTTTTTCACCGGGACTTCGAATTTAGGATTGTTTCATTGAAGGTTCTGAAAATATATAAATTTGAAATTTTTGTTGCAACTTTCATACATTTTTCTGCTTCCATTAGAAAAATATGGCCAAGACAACCACACAACAAATTGCGTAATCACATTATCACATTATCGTAATAACAGTATGCGATCTTACTTTTTTTAATAAAAAATTTCTTGCCCTAATTCCCATAAACATGAATATGGGAATTATGAAAAATTCATTTCAGAGGCGTGTGTTTGAACAATAACTTCTTAAAAACGCCTTATTTTTGCCATCATTTATCTATCGTAATTGAAAATGATAGGTATAACTGATTTTTCTATTTCTATCATAGATAATACCGCTAGAACATTTGTACAGTTGTAAGAAACTTGAGGCATTCGCCGTTGGGAGCTCATTTCGGAATGATTTTTTGCAATTTCGAAATTATTATTGCAAGTAAAAATGTTGAGATATTTAAATAAGATCAGCTTCAATAGCCGTATTTACAATTCTAATTTTCTCGTGTAGCAAAAACAACAAAAACGGATCGAGAAAAAACGATCACATAAAATTATACTTCATAGCATCAGCGTCCCGGCTAATATTTGACTTATTACTTCTAGTTCGTAAACTCGGACGAGAAAAGCGAGCTTTTTGCGGACAATACAGTTGATGGACGTAATAATATAAAGAAAAACGTTTTCTGTGTCCTGGCAAACAAAGGAATAATCCCGGCGTCGACAAAAAATCACCCGAAGATGGCCGGACTGGTCTCTTTGTGCGACACGCGGAATCGATAGGTGAGTGAGGGTGGATGGCTGGAAGTGGGCAATGCAAAGAAAGGCCTAATTTTTTTAAAACTAATGTTCACAGATATACCTTGAAGTTGCGTTTTCTGTAAAACTGATTTTCTGAGTTCTGATTTTTTTTTCTGATGTAAGTTATTGTATATACAAAATATGAAATATACAGTAAAATTTTTACAACACGAAAAGTTAAAATAAGAATAATGCATGACCGTCTTCGCTCTGAAGACTCATGCACAAAAGTACCAATTCTGCATCCGCTAAAATAAATATCCATTTAAATAAGCTTTGGAAAACTCTCTCGAAATGTATAAATAAATTGCAAATTTAGGCAAATATTTTCTAATTGCGATATTGCAGCCTAACAATATTTTGTTATAAAAGTTGTCGAAGAAAGTAAACCTATTTAAAAGATCGCATTTTCCACTTTCGGAAAATTTTCAATAAAATTTTGAAACTATTAAGGAAAATAAACTAAAAAATTAGAATTTATTTCTCTTGTAAGCTAAAGTTAATAATATTACTAATATGGGCAATTGACAGGTTTATTGATAGGATTGATGGCTTATTGATATAAGTATGAATCTGTAGAAGCTTCTAAAAATATTCACTCTTTCTTAGTACTATGTAAGAAGACACAAATATCTATTCTCATTACTGATTCTTAACGTGGTCATAAATGACAAATGGAATTAATATTAGAGTCGAGTCTATTTAAGGAATTTGTATGTAGAAAGTCCAACTCAGTATTTTAGTTCTGATCCACTTACATTCAACATTGTAAAGGAAACTGGAGCAGCCTGTTCAGTAATCGGATTTCAAGTGCACTTAAAAGTTTTAATTTATAAACTACCGCCGTTGCTATTGTATTTTCAAGTTTTCATGTATTTTTATGCCTTGTACCTGCACGAGGCGAAACTAATTTTGATGCAGTTGTATTATTAGATATGAAACTGGATTTGTACTAATATAATGTTGAAGCTTATACTTGCTAGCCACCTTTTTGGTGATTAATAACTGGCTGAGTTTTACTTCCTCTGTATATCTGCAACATTTATTCAACAACGTGGTACAAATTATACTGACAGAGCTAATTACCACAAGGACTGCTGTATAATACCTTGGATACCTGCAGCGTTTATTTAAACATGATACAATTTATACTGCCATAGCTAATTACCCTCCACAAGGACTGCTGTATTATTCCTTGGATTTAGAATTTTAGGTTTTCGTAGTTGTAATTATTTACAACACATTTATACATAATGTACGTTAGATAAATTTAGGTTAGCTTAAGTTAGGATAGGTTAGCTTAGATTGCTTAGTTTAGTTGTATTAGTTTAGTAGTAGTTTAGTTCAAATTACACGTAGTTAAGTGACTGCGAGACAGATAAAGAAACGAAAAGATGAATTTTACATTAAATTTGGTTAAATTATTAACAAAAATATTGATATTATTCAGTGGAAGTCAAAATGGGTTTCTGTGCGATTTTTAGATCGCTTTTATTTCAAGATAATGAGATAGAGATATAGATATAGATAGAGAGATAGATAACAATCATCAAGAAATGAGAAAAGCAAACTGTAAGCAATGGAAATGAAGTTTTTAAGAAGAATAAGGGGAGTAACAAAGATGGACAAAATAAGAAATACTGACATCAGGGAAGAACTACAAATATAATCTTTGGAAACTTTTATTGAGAGAAGACAAATGAGCTGGTGGGATCATCTACAAAGGTTAGGAAAAGCAAGACCAGTCAAGAAAGTATGGGAAGAAAGAGGCAGAAGACAAAAAGGGAGACAGACCGAAGAAAAAATGGGACCAAAACATGATCGAGATACTGAAGAAAAGAGGACAAACCTGGACAGAAGCAAGAGTACTATCAAGAAACAAGAAATAATGGACTAAATTTGTATATAAAATAGTTTAAACTAAACAAATATGTAACAACACGAAAATGTTCCCTACAGCATTCTGTGGTAAAAGGGAGTATGATTATATAATGTGTCTCCTAAAAAACGCCTCTGGCCATAACTTTTTTACTTATTAGCCGATTTAAAAAAAAATGAAAACAAGAATAAATGGCTCCACATGTTCTACAAAGGGGCCCTAATTTTGTTTTTTTGCAAAATGAACTTTCATTTCAGCGCTAGTCAACTTTTATTTTGCAAATGGTTACATATATTTTCTTATTGTTTTTCTGGTAGAGATTATTATTCTGAATCCAAAGATGTATAATAAGTTGGCTTTAATGGAATATTCATTACAGACAAAAAAAAAGTTTAAATAGTTTTTCAACTTATGCAATAAAAAGAAGAGGTCAGTTGTGTATGTATTCAATGTTTTCAACAAAGTGGCGTCAGTTTGAGCAACTTTTGTAGATACGTTTGTATTTTCTGATGCATATTTTGAATTATTCTAATAAAATATTACTTATTGTTTTCCACATTGTGTTCGCTTTGTTTTTCATGTAACGATTTTTCATGTAACGATTATTCCATCAAAACCAACTTATTATACATCTCTGTATTCAAAAAAATAAGCTCAACCAGAAAAAAAAAGAAAATATATGTAACCATTTGAAAACAAAAGTTGACTATCGCTGAAATGAAAGTGAATTTTGCAAAAAAAAAAACCCAATTCTTATATTCTATTTTTCTCTTATTCTATTCTTCTATGCTCTAGATTTCTCAAGAAGCATTATTCTATTCTCTACAGATAATCTTCTAATCTCTTTCTCAGTATGGGTTTCTGTGCGATTTTTACATGGCAATTATTTCTTGATTCTTTGCACATAAGGGGATAGTATGACCCATTGCAACTGGCTTATTATTCAGTTATAATATGAAAAAAGGTGCAAAATCAAATCTTAGTTTGTACTGTTACATTATGTTTCCCTTTCTCTTCTTCTTTTCTGCAATATTATTTTTCTCTTCTTCTATTTTTCTATGCTCTAGCTTTCCCAAGAAGCATTAGTCTATTCTCTATTGAGAATCTTCTATTCTCTATTCTTTTTTCAATATTGCATGACATTTTTTTACAAAAATAATCTCTTTTTTTGGAATTAGATTCCTAAATTGTGACTGCAATTAATCTTTATACATGAAAAAATAAGTTTACGAGCAAAATATTAACTAATATTAAGGAAGATTAATGATACTATAACTAAAACTTTCAATGTACTTACAGTAAAAAAATCTTATGTTTAATTGAATACAATAAAACTTTGATTTCATATTTTGAAATCAACATAAAACATCCCATTAAAATGCTAGTTAACAAACAGTCTATGCTCTATTTTTCTCAAGAAGCATTTTTCTATTCTCTATTGAGAATCTTCTATTCTCTATTCTTTTTCTCAATATTGCATAACTTTTTTTCATAAATAATGTCGTTTTTGGCATTAGAATATTAAATTATGACTGCAATTCCTCTTTGTACATAAAAAAATTAGTTTACGTTCAAAATATTAACTAATATTAAAGAAGATTAATGATACTATAACTAAAAATTTCAATATAGTTAGACTGAAAAAATCCCATGTTTGCTTTAATTGAATAAAACTTTGATTTCATATTTTATAATCAACATAAAATATCCCATTAAAATTCAAGTTGACATACATTATATGCTTTATCTTTCTCAAGAAGCATTCTTCTATTCTCTATTGAGGATCTTCTATTCTCTATTCTTGTTCTCAATATTGCATTACCTTTTTTTTCAAAAGTAATGTCGTTTTTTGGCATTAGATTCCTAAAGTGTGACCGCAATTCCTTTTTGTACATGAAAAATTTAGTTTACGTGCAAAATATTAACTAATATTAAGAAAGATTAATGATACTATAACTAAAAATTTCAATATAGTTACAGTGAAAAAATCCCATGTTTGCTTTATTTGAATACAATAAAACTTTGATTTCATATTTTATAATCAACATAAAACATCCCATTAGAATTCTAATTGACAAACAGTCTATGCTCTATCTTTCTTAAGAAGCATTATTCTATTCTCTATTGAGAATCTTCAATTCTCTATTATTTTCTCAATATTGCATGACATTTTTTTTTCAAAAATGTCGTTTTTTTGGCTTTAGATTCCTAAATAATGACTGCAATTCCTCTTTGTACGTAAACAAATTAGTTTACGTGCAAAAACATTAACTAATATTACGAAAAATTAATGATACTATAACTAAAAATTTCAATATACTTACAGTGAAAAAAATCCCATGTTTGCTTTAATTGAATACAATAAAACTTTGATTTCATATTTTATAATCAACATAAAACATCCCATTAAAATTCTAGTTGACAAACATTCTATGGTCTATCTTTCTCAAGAAGCATTCTTCTATTCTCTATTGAGAATCTTCTATTCTCTATTATTTTTCTCAATATTGCATGACATTTTTTTTTCAAAAATAATGTCGTTTTTTGGCTTTAGATTCCTAACTTATGACTGCAATCCCTCTATGTACGTAAAAAAAATAGTTTACGTGCAAAAACATTTACTAATATTAAGATAGACTAATGATACTATAACTAAAAATTTCAATATACTTATAGTGAAAAAAATCCTTGTTTGCTTTAATTGAATACAATAAAACTTTGATTTCATATTTTATAGTCAACATAAAATTAAATCTTATTTTGTAGTGTTACATTCTATTTCTCTTTCCCTTCTATTCTTATATTCTATTTTCCTCTTATTCCATTCTTCTATGCCCTGTATTTCTCAAAAAGCACTATTCCATACATGGCAATTATTTCTAGATTCATTGCACATAAGTGGATATTAATACCCATTGCAACTGGCTTATTATGCAAAAGGTGCAAAATCAAAACTTAGTTTGTACTGTTACATTATGTTTCCCTTTCTCTTCTTCTATTCTTCAATTCTATTTTTCCCTTTTTCTATTGTTCTATGCTCTATCTTTCTCAAGAATCATTCTTCTATTCTCTATTGAGAATCTTCTATTCTCTATTCTTTTTCTCAATATTGCATGACATTTTTTTTCAAACATAATTTCGTTTTTTGGCTTTAGATTCCTAAATTATGACTGCAATTCCTCTTTGTACATAAAAAAATTAGTTTACGTCCAAAAACAGTTACTAATATTAAGAAAGATTATTGATACTATAAATAAAAATTTCAATATACTTACAGTGAAAAAAATCTCATGTTTGCTTTAATTGAATATAATAAAACTTTGATTACATATTTTATAATCAACATAAAACATCCCATTAAACTTCTAGTTGACAAACAGTCTCTCCTCTATCTTTCTCAAGAAGCATTCTCTATTCTATATTGAGAATCTTCTATTCTCTATTCTTTTTCTCAATATTTCATGACTTTTTTTTCAAAAATAATGTTGTTTTTTGGTAGTAGATTCCTAAATTATGACTGCAATTCCGCTTTGTACATAAAAAAATGTGTTTACGTGCAAAAACATTATCTAATATTAAGAAAGATTAATGATACTATAACTAAAAATTTCAATATACTTACAGTAAAAAAATCCCATGTTTGATTTAATTGAATACAATAAAAATTTGTATTCATATTATACATATAATCAATATAAAACATCCCATTTAAATTCTAGTTGACAAGCAGTCTATGCTCTATCTTTCTCAAGAAGCATTCATCTTTTCTCTATTGAGAATTTTCTATTCTCTATTCTTTTGCTCAATATTGCATGACATTTTTTTTTCAAAAAAAGTCGTTTTTTGGCATTAGATTCCTAAATTATGACTCTTTGTACATAAAAAATGTGGTTTACGTGCAAACACATTTACTAACATTAAGAAAGATTAATGATACTATAACTAAAAGTTTCAATATACTTACAGTAAAAAAATCCCATGTTTGCTTTAATTGAATACAATAAAACTTTGATTTCATGTTTTATAATGAACATAAAATCAAATCTTATTTTCTACTGTTACATTCTGTTTCTCTTTTCCTTCTATTCTTCTATTCTATTTTTCTCTATTCTATTCTTCTGTGCTCTATATTTCTCAAGAAGCATTATTCTATTCTCTATAGATAGTCTTCTTACATAATTCTCAATATGGGTTTCTGTGCGATTTTTACATGGCAATTATTTCTAGATTCATTGAACATAAGTGGATATTAATAGCCATTGCAACTGGCTTATTATGCAAAAGGTGCAAAATCAAATCTTAGTTTGTACTGTTACACTATGTTTCCGTTTCTCTTTTTTTATTCTTCAATTCAATTTTTCTCTTTTTCTTTTCTTCTATGCTCTGTCTTTCTCAAGAAGCATTCTTCTATTCTCTATTGAGAATCTTCAATTCTCCATTATGTTCTCAATATTGCATGTTTTTTTTTTCAAAAGTAATGTTGTTTTTTGGCATTAGATTCCTAAATTATGACTGCAATTCCTCTTTGTACACAAAAAAATTAGTGCAAAAACAGTAATTAATATTAAGAAAGATTAACGATACTATAATTAATAATTTCAATATACTTAGAGTGAAAAAATTCCATGTTTGCTTTAATTGAATACAATAAAACTTTGATTTAATATTTTATAATCAACATAAAACATCCCATTAAAATACTTGTTGACAAACAGTTGTGTTTATTGCGTGTTTTTTTCCCATCACTCTTAATAATTTGATTAAACTGCGACTAATGCAACTTGCAATTGTGTAAATTGTGCGTCCAAGGGAATGAATTAAATTCAGTCCTGACACGTATCCTCACACTAGATAGCAGTAAAAGTCCCCAACATGCCTCCCCCACAGGGATCTGATATTACCCCTGTTTGCATTTATTACGAGGCACTATTAGGGCAGCGTTTTAGTGCTGCACCATTATAACTTAATTTCACCTTAGAATATTAGCACAAAGAGTCGCAAAGCGCCTCTATTTTGTAATTCCGTGCGATTTTTAATTTATTTACACATGCAAATGTAAGTTTTGAATAAAAATACAACTAATGATTTTTAATAAATCAGGTAATAACATTTGGATTATATATTTAATTTTAATATTAAAAAAAATATACTAGTGTACTTTCAAAAACTCGCTTCGCTCGTTTTGGCAAATATTACACTCGTCAAGTAAATTGGGCACTTTTCATAACTGTTTACGTAAATACCTATTATTGGTGTACAGTTTTTGTCTGTCCTCTAAAAGTTGTGTTTTTGAAGTTAGGCCATTCTCAAATTATGATCCTCGGCCGGAATCTAACCCACAAATATATATATATATATATATATATATATATATATATATATATATATATATATATTATTTATTAATATTAATTATTATTATTCAGTGTTTGTATTAAAAGCTAGACCCTAAACTCTTCAAAATCTTCACAATTCTTGTACAAGTTTTGAGTACGACAATTTCCTTATACCGTTCAGAATTGCTTCAGTGTAGCTAAAAATACCTGGAGGTCTTTAAACTGGAGAACTAAAGTGTAGTAAACAGTTGTTTATCGATTCTACGAGCCACTTTTAATGTGGCGTGTAATTTACATGTGTTTCACTGCCCTAAAATTGTCTACCACAATAATCAATAAGGGAGTGTTCTGTGTGTGCATAGGAATTCCACATCGATTATAGTATGCCGGTCGTGGCGAGGGTTGTAATTTATATTCCCATGCAGTAATACGGGGCCAAGCACCCTCTTTAAATCAATTTATCGATGGGGAATTGATTAGTTTCACATAAAACTCTACTACTCTGTTAGTAGAATTTCGTGAATATAATCACCAAATATTATAATTATCTATAAAAATAGGTACAAAATCCAATAAATACTGCAAATTGTTATCATAATTTTTATTATTAATTGATTATTAATTTTAAAAACGTGAACAAAGCTACACCACATGTAAGTATGTTGAATATGATTCTTTCTTAAAAACGTTAATCTAAAACTAAGTACATAATCAAATTCTGTTCTATGTTAATAGATTAATTGAAACCATCGAATAAAATGAAGGTAATCTTTTCAAAAACAAACTAAATATGATGTGTGTTCCTCTCGCGGTCAATCATCTATCACACAAGCAGTGCCGTACTTACAAATTGGCACAATAGGCGCTATATATTAAAAAGTATGTATTTATTAAAATATAATATAAATTTTACATATGATTTACCTATGATTTACGTATATTTTTGTGTACACTTTAGATTTAGTTTTTCATTACAAATAGAAGAAAAATAGTACCTATATAGTTCTGTAGGTACTACATATATTTTTAAATATTCATGTGACTTCATTAGTGATATCTCAAAAACTAGCGTATCAATATTAATGCTATAGAGAATTTATATAGACTTATATGTCAGTATCTAATGTATTTAATATTATTAATATCCAATGTGTGATTCTTAAGATATGTGCCTTTTACTATGAGCATGTATTTTTCCGTGCTATCTAATGATATTCTCAACATCCATGTTTCCTTATTCAATCATATCTTCAAAACTAACGTATCAATATTAACACAATTTCTTACCGATATTGAGCGATATATAAATCTTTAATATAATAAATTATATTAATTTCTAATGTGTGATTTTTAAGAAATTTGCTTTTTAGTGCGATGATTTTTTTTTCCGCGATATTTTTAAATATTCATATGATTTGATTGGTGATATCTCAAATACTAGTGTATCAATATCAGTGCAATCCTGAATTTATATTGACTAATATATCAGCATCTAATCTATTTAATTTTATTAATATCCAATGTGTGATCCTTGAGATATGTGCTTTTTACTATGAGCTTGTGTTTTTCAGTGCTATTCAGTGATATTCTTAAACATTCATGTTTCCTCTTATAATGATATCTCAAAAACTAACGTATTAATATTTACACAATTTATTGCTGATATTGAGCGATAGACATGTCTTTAATATAATGAATTTAATTAATTTCCAATGTGTGATTTTTAAGATATTTGCTTTATGGTGGGATCAACTTTTTTTCCGTGATATTTTTAAATATATATATATGAGACTTCATTAGTGATATCTCAAAAACTAGCGTATCAATATCAATGCAATGAAGAATGTATATTCACTGATATATCAGTATCTATTTTATTTTATTTGATTAATATCCAATGTGTGATTCTTGAGATATGTGCTTTTTACTATGAGCATGTGTTTTTCAGTGCTATTCAGTGATATTGTTAATCATTCATGTTTCCTGTTTTAACGATATCTCAAAAACTAACGTATCAACATTAACACAATTTATTACTGCTATTAAGCGATATATAAGTCGTTAATATAATGAATTGCGTTGATTTCTAATATGTGATTTTTAAGATATTAGCTTTTTTGTGGGATTAATTTTTTAATGTGGATTTTTTTTGTGATATTTTTAAATATATATGAGACTTCATTAGTGATATCTGAGATACTAGTGTATCAATATCAGTGCAATTAAGAATTTATATTGACTGTTACATCAGGATCTAATATACTTAATTTGATTAATATCCAATGCCTGATTCTTGAGATATGTGCTTTTTACTATGAGCAGGTGTTTTTCAGTGCTATTTAGTGATATTCTTAAATATTCATGTTTCTTTTTTTAACGATATCTCAAAAACTAACGCATCAATATTAACACAATTTATTACCGATATTAAGCGATACGTAAGTCTTTAATATAATTAATGGCATTGACTTCTAATGTGTGATTTTTAAGATATTTGGTTTTTAGTGGGATCATTTTTTTCCGTGATATTTTTAAATATATATGAGACTTTTTTGGTGATATCTCAAAAACTAGCGTAACAATATCAATGCAATCGAGAATTTAGATTGACTGTTATTTCAGTATCTGTTTTATTTAATTTTATTAATATCCAATGCCTGATTCTTGAGATATGTGCTTTTTACTATAAGCATGTGTTTTTCAGTGGTATTCAGTGATATTCTTAAACATTCATGTTTCCTTTTTTATTGATATCTCAAAAACTAACGTATCAATACTAACACAATTTATTATTGATATTGTGCGATAGACATGTCTTAAATATAATGAATTGCATTTAATTCCAATGTGTGATTTTTAAGATATTTGCTTTATGGTGGGATCATTTTTTTTCGTGATATTTTTAAATATTCATATGACTTCATTAGTGATATCTCATAAACTAGCGTATGAATATCAATGCAATCGAGAAACTATACTGACTGATATATCAGTATTTATTTTATTTAATTTGATTAATATCCAATGTGTGATTCTTGAGATATGTGTTTTTTACTATGAGCATGTCTTTTTCAGTGCTATTTAGTGATATTCTAAAATATTCATGTTTCCTTTTTAATGATATCTCAAAAACTAACGTATCAATAGTAACACAATTTATTACTAATATTTAGTGATATATAAGTCTTCAGGGCAATGAATTGTATTTATTTCCAATGTGTCATTTTTACGATATTAGCTTTTTTGTGGGATTAATTTTTTTCCGGGATATTTTTAAATATTGATGTGACTTCATTAGTGATATCTCAAAAACTAGCCTATCAATATCAATGCAATGGAGAATTTATATTGACTTGTATGTCAGCATACAATGTATTCAATTTTATTAATATCCAATGTATGATTCTTGAGATATATGCTTTTTGCTATGAGCATGTGTTTTTCAGTATTGTTAAGCGATCTTCTTAAACATTCATGTTTCCTTTTTTAGTGATATCTCAAAACCTAACTTATCAATATAAACACAATGTATTTTTGATACTCATTTAAAAAAAGTTACTCGCACTTAAATAATATCGTAAGAAATGTTAAAAATATTGAGCACTTTTCATTCTAGACTAAAATAAAACACAAGTTGAAATCAGTTATTATTAATAATCAATAATTTCAACTTTTCAGGAATATAGGTATAGAAATGATATTAAGTTTCAATTATTATTAATCATCAATAATTTCAACTTTTCAGGGAATATAGTATTCGGTATAGAAACGATATTTAGTTTTTGTAATAAATTTCAATTTACGATTATTGATTTATCTCAGATATAAGTAAACTATTGAAATTGAGAAGTTAATAATTGTTTGCCAACTTTAGAATGTAATTATTCATAATCATGAACTATCATTATATTACAGTTGTAATGAGAAATTTGTAACAAAACCACCGAAAATTTGCAAGGAAAATGTATAAAAAACCAATAGAAAATTTGCACGAAATAATACGATTTTTTAAAGAATTTTACGGTAAATTTCACTATTTAATCATGTTTAAATTTTACACATTTTATAGTTACACTTGGAATTATTAGAAAATGCATCAGAAAATACCCCATCTTAAGATTTTCCGAAAATTTTATCTGAAGTAAGAAGAGTAATATTTGTTTTTTTTTTCAAAATCAATGGCTATGAAATACAATGAAATTAATTTTTTTGCATTATTAAGTACACTTAATACAGCTTGAAACTCAAAATGAAACAGAATGTACCCCATCTCTAGGTTTTAATGTGAAACTTTAATGGTAATATTGTAACATACATGTTTTCCCAACTTTTATTAGAATTGATTTTCTTTGACATATTTTTTGGTAGTTTAAAGAAAAAATGAATCTCGAGTCAGTGGAGGAATATGTAGACAAGGGATTTTGTTTTTAATCTGTGGCTTATGAATTTAATTTGTCTACAAGATTATTAAGTATACTTATTATGACATCTTCCATATTTTTTTTTACTTAAAATTCAAACTCTAAAAGTTTTTGAAATTTATATTGCACTGACAAATTTGACTTTAAAACTGACACTAAACTGACTTTAACTCTTATGACAACCTATATTTGTTTTTATTGACTTCAGTACTACTTTGTGTTCATTTTCCAACTGTATTAAATTTTCAATATGTTACATTTGAAATAAATTGAGCAAAAATGCCTTAAAGTTCAAACTATAAAAATTCTTGAAATTTTTTTAACACTGACAATTTTGACTTTAAAGCTGACACAAAACTATATTTAAAACTTATGACAACCTATATTTTTATTATTGATTTCGATAGTACTTTTTATTCGGTTTCCAACTGTATAAAATTTTCAATGTTACATTAAAAAAAATGAGAAACTTTGCGTTAAAATTCAAATTTCAAAAATTATTAAAATTTACAGAACGAAAATAGTTACCGTACAATTGAATTTACTTAATTGGATTTTCCACTGCACTGTTAATCTTCAAACAATTCGCCTTCATACAAATTGCAACCAAACGGCACACAACTACATTTGTTACTAGAGAATTTGGCTTCGGGGAATTATTCCTTAACCAATTTGCCTCCTGAGGATACGTTGTAAATGTATTATTAACAGGCGACAATTTATACGACGCAAAAATCGTCACAACGAGCTTTTATAGCATTCGTCTTGGAAATAATTCGCCGTCATGCAATTCACCACCGCACAATTCCCCTGCGCACAATTTGCCACGAGATAATTCGCCACCGGGAAATTCACCTCCAAATAAATTCGCCATGAGATAATTTTCCTCCAGAGAATGCGCTCAGAGTGTATTATTAGCCATTTATTATGGATTTATGCGACCCAACAATCATCGCTGCGAACTTTTAGACTGATTATCACGAGATAAATTCGCTTTCGTTCAAATTACTACCCAACAATTAGCCCCGGAAAATTCATACACAGGCAATTAATCGCTAAAGAAATTTTGGAGCGATTCATCCCAAGAAAATTTGCTGTGAGATCGCGATTAAGACCGAATTATTGAAATTTAGTCGAAGTTGTATAAATAATTTTTTAAACGACAGTGCGTAAACTAAGTATTTACGTACTGTTCACAGTTCGTAAAGTTATACTTTTTAGTACAAGGGCGTAAAAAATTACTTGTGCGTAAAATATGTTTTACACACAATTCATCCACTCACCAATTAAAAATTGCTAGTACAGTAAAAAATCGATAAATGCAACAGCAACATTTATACGTAATTGTTTTCTGCGTCTTATAAAAGAGTTGCATTAGAAAATTAAAACCACTTAACTTGAGATCTGTCGAATGTTATACTTATGGATAAAAATGAATCAAAACTAGTTGCTCTTATAAGGAGTTGCTAATAGAGAATGTTGCATTTAAGGAGTTGCATTTATCGAATTTTTACTGTATTCTGAATGCTAAAATTGATTTTGCAATGTTTTAATTTCCTGCGGGATATTCAAATATTAATAATAATAAATGAGTGTAATATATAACTCCTTTCAATTTATATAAGCGTTTTGAATTAATTATAACCATTATTGCCAATTATAGCCAAATATTAATATTAATAATAAATGAGTGCAACATGCACATTGTTTGCACTATTTTCGTGAGCTTTTGTTATTTTTATGTGTTTATTTAGTAATAATAATAACATAAAAACCATCATTAATAATAATCTCTTATTATTATTAAATACAGTTTTGAGTGCTAAAATTTATTTTGCAATGTTTTAATTTACTGCAGGATATTTAAATATTATTAATATTTAATAAATATAATTATCGATTATTATTATTAAATACATTTTATTAAAACTAAAATTTATTTTGCAATGCTTTAATTTTCTGCAGAATATTTAAATATTAATATTAATAATAAATGAGTGCAACATGCACATTGTTTGCACTATTTTCGTGAGCTTTTGTTTATTATTTATGCACTGATTTTATACAAACTACGAATATGAATGGAATATTAAAACTGTAGGCAGAATGACAAAAGGCTGAAAGGCATTTTTAGAATGGAACCGAATCCCACATTGTATTTCATTCTAAAATAAAGATATTCGCTACCACACAATACGTAGTAATTTAAAAACTTTGTATGCAAACCTGGAGAACGATTTTCGGATTCCCTTGTGATCTGAGAGCATTTACTCCATTTTATGAATATATTTTGGAATTATTACGAAATTGTTGAAAGTTCTAATATATGTGTTTTTATATAATAATTCTGCATATATTTTTACGCTGTACTTTTGAAATATATTGAAAGGTATTATAAATAAGTATTTTTCTAATGAATTCGCTACAAAATTTATTTTGTTTTATGAGTCAATGCAGCTTTTTAAGAAATTTTAAGATATTTTAAATATATTTCCTGATTTCATTTTTATACTTTTAGTTTCCAAAATGTTCGGAATGTTTTTTCTGTTTTTCATTTTGATTATTTATTTTAAATTCAAATGAATTTATAGATTCATATAACTGTAACATGTAACTGAATTTAAGTTACTGTTTTCTGTTTTCATGTTGATTTTTCATTTTAAATTCAAATTATTTTATAGATTCATAAATAAATGTAACTAAATTTATGTTACTGTTTTTTGATTTTCTGTTTGATTATTTATTTTAAATTCTAATGAATTTATAGATTCATATATAAATTTAACTGATTTTTTAGTATTTACTACTTTTGAAATATATTGGATAATATATTATAAATAAGTAACGTTCTGAATAATTTGCTACAAAATTTATTTTGTTTTATGAATCAATGCAACTTTTTAAGAAATTTTAAGAAATTTTAAATATATTTCCCTATTTAGTTTTTATACTTTTTCTTTCCAAAATATTCAGAATGTTTTTTCTGTTTTTCATTTTGATTATTTATGTTAAAGTGTTTTAAAGATTCATATACAAATTTAACTGATTTTTTAGTACTTACTAAGGTATATATTAAATTTCTTTCAGAAATTCAGAGAAATCCAGAAATATATATGAAATATGTGCCTGGATCCATTTCTGGACATATTTAGAAACAAAATGAACTTACACCAGTCTCGTTTTTCCTTTCTGGTCTTCATATTTCTTAATTTTCGGATATTCAATCAAAATTTTTAAGAATAATTTTTGTATTTTATAGTATAAATATTACCAGTTCGTATTTATAATTTATTTCAAATTCTATGAAAATTTTATTATTCTTATATGTGTACTAGAAAATTTCAAATAAACTAAATCTACTGTAGCCAAATCACGGTACTGTACTTTCTGTATTTACCACTGTACTGTATCTACTACTATACTATATGCAAATCTAATGTAAGTATCCACTGTATCCAAATCTACTGTACTGTACTTACTGTATCTACTACTGTACTGTATCACTTTATCTACTACTAGACTATATGCAAATGTAATGTAGGTATCAATATTTTGGTCCAAATGTTAATTATCTACTACTATACTATATGCAAATCTAATGTAGGTATCCACTGTATCCAAATCGACTGTACTATACTTACTGTATCTACTACTGTACTTATCTACTACTATACTATATGCAATTGTATTGTAGGTATACTTTTTTTTTCCAAATATTATTTTTTTTTTCATTTATATTTTGCCTTCAAACCACTCAAATTAATCAGTGGCTATAATCGATCAGCCATTGCACGTTTATTGTTCGGTAAATTACGAAGCTTTTAGATTGTTGCTCGCTGCACTCAATATAATTTCGGGTGATTGATGGATGCGAGCGTTGGAAATTGCAGTGGCCCAGCACTTCCACGATTCGTTAGTTTGTTTGGGAGCGATACGAAGATATTCCATTAGCCGTGGTGGAGAGGGTGGATCGTCGAAGCCTTCCGATTGTTTTCAGCCACTGATTAATGATTTTCAGCGAAAGTAAGTTAATTAGGCAATCAGTTTTAATCCAACATGGTTAAAAGCATTGTTAAATTTGATTATATTTGATGGCAGTAGTGGTACAAAATAGTCATTTTATTTTATAACAAAACGAAATACTTATGTTTAATGTACTTTTAACATATATTAAATAAGATATTATAAATAAGTAATTTTCTAATTAATTTCCAACAAAATATATTTTTCTTCATGAAACATTGCAGTTTTTCAAAAAAATTAAGAAATTTTAATTATAAGTACCTATTTCCAGATTTATTTTGATGCCTACGCTTTCTTTCCCAAAAAGTAAAATATAGATTCAATTATAATTTGGAACTTGTTTAAATTTTAGACTGATTGTAGCTTCTAGACTAGGGTAACATATACCAAGCATATATAAATATGTATGTAATTTTCTAATTAATTTCCTACAAAATATATTTTGTTTCATGAAACATTGCAGTTTTTCAAAATTTTTAAGAAATTTTAATTATAAGTACCTATTTCCAGATTTATTTTGATACCTACTTTTACTTTCCAAAACAATAAAATTTAGTTTCAATTGTAATTTGGAAATTGGTTAAATTATAGACTGACTATGGCTTCTAGACTAGGGAAATATATAGCAAGTATTGAAATATTGCCAAAATTTGAACAAAATAAATTTAATTTTCAGGACACACTTTTTACGACATGAACGTTGACACGTTGAAAAATACACAAATCACTGCAATTTTACCATCAAACCATAAAATTTTAACAATATTTCGACAATAATCATCAAAATTTTAAAATGATAATAAAAATGTTCGAAAATGCAATTGAAAAATTATTCGAAGAAATGGAAATTTGAACATTTATCATTATAATTTTGTCTGCAATCATTAATATGTTAACAATGTGCGATTATTATAGTATTATGCCAAAATTTCAATGATTATTGTCAAAACATGATCAGTCTGTCGAAATGTTGATAGTAATCATTGAAATATCATGAGGAAATATAACATTTTGGCCATAATCATTAAAACATCGTCAGACATTATTAAAATTTTAACAATTTGTAATTAATTATTGTTGCATTTTCAATAATTATTATCAAAACATGATCATTCTGTCAATATGTTGATAGTAATCATTGAAATATCGCGAGAAAATATAACATTTTGGCGATAATCATTAAAATATCGACAGGCATTATTAAAATTTTAACAATATATAATTAATTATGGTTGCATTTTGTCAAAATTGCGTGAAAATGTTAATCATTATTGTCAAAATGTAAATATTCTGTTAAAATATTGACAGCAAGCATTGAAATACTGATAGAATATCAAAATTTGGCACTAAAGTTTAAGTTTTCACAATAACAAATGAGAGGTTCATATTTACACTTGAAATATTCACAGTAAACATAGCAGAACCGACAGAATAAATAAAATTTTGCAAATTTAACGATAAACAATGAAAATTTTCAAAATTTGATAACTATCATCAAATTTTTGCAGTGTTGCAATGTTTTTCATGAAAATCGAAATTTAAACTGAAAAAAGTAAAAAGAGAAAAAGTATTAAGTGAAATTTGAACTGTAGACATTGAAATTGTATCAGTGTATCATCAGTAATCATCTAAATAGTCATCAGTCATCAGTCATTGTTACAATTTTAACAATAATTTGATTATTATTTTATTCTTTTATAATTTTACATATTCAATGAACGTTTCAATCATTACGGATAAAATATCATTCTGTCGAAATTTTTATACAAATCACATAATTTTGATTTCAGTCAATGAAATATCGGAAGAAAACATAAAATTTTGATAGTAACAATTGAAATATCGATGGAGGAAGTATAAAATTTAGACTGTATTTATTGAACTTAATTACCGTACTTATTGACTGTATTTATTGAACCATATTTATTGACAGCAATAATTACAATTACAGCAGTACGTGATTATTATCACTTATTTATAATAAGTGATTATAATCACTTGTATTGTTACAATAAAAGTGTATTATTTATACAGTATTAGTATTTTGTATTTTGTATAAGTGTTTTATCAAAATCCAATGAACATTTCAATGATTATACTCAAAATGTCATCATTCTGATAAAAATTTAATAGTAAGTTTTCAATACTTATGGAATATCAAATATTAAGTCAGTAAATTCCAAATTTTTACAATAACAAATGAAATTTTCGTAGTAACACTTACAACGTTTACAATAAACTTTGTAGTAATGACCGAATAATAACATTTTGCAGTTTTCACAATGAACTAAGAAATTTGGACAATATTTTTATAATAATCATCGAAATGTGGTAATAAAAATTGAAATATTCAGCTTCGAAATTCATTTTGTAACAGTATTAGTTGAAATCAACACCCAAAAGAGTAAAAGAGGGAAAGAAAGTAGAGGATTACTTGAAATTTTGACAGCAATGATTAAAATTCAGTTTTAATGATTACGTTTCATCATAAATCATCATCAAATCTATTGAACTATTGACAGGAAATGTAAAACATTGACAGTATTAATAGAAAATTAGACAGTAATCATTGAAATTCTAACATATAGGATTATAATTATATTATTTTGAAAATTATATGTAAGAAATGATGACAGGATAATTAAAAATTTGCAGTTTTAACAATAAACTATGAAATATTTATCATATTTTTATAATCATCATCGAAATTTGGCAATAAAAATTGAAATAATCAGCTTCAAAATTCATATTTTAACAGTATTACTTGAAATTTTGGCAGTAATGATTAAAATTCAGTTTTAATGATTATGGTTTATCATAAATCATCATCATATCTATTGAACAATCAACAGGAAATGTAAAACTTTGACAGTATCTTAACAATAAACTATGAAATATTTACCTTATTTTTATAATAATCATCGAAATTTGGCAATAACAATTGAAATATTCAGCTTTGAAATTCATATTTTAACAGTATTACTTGAAATTTTGCCAGTAATGATTAAAATTCAGTTTTAATGATTATGGTTTATCATAAGACATCATTATATCTATTGAACTATCAACAGGAAATGTAAAACTTTGACAGTATTTTAACAATAAACTATGAAATATTTACCTTATTTTTATAATACTCATCGAAATTTGGCAATAAAAATTGAAATATTCAGCTTCGAAATTCACATTTTAACAGTATTACTTGAAATTTTTAGGGTAATGATTAAAATTCAGGTTTATTGATTATGGATCAATCAAAGACATCATTATATCTATTGAACTATCGACAGGAAATGTAAAACTTTGACAGTATTAAAAAAAAAATGTTGGCAGTAATCATTGAAATTCTAACAATAACATAGGTTTATTGTTATATTATTTTGAAAATTATATGTAAGAATTTCATTTGATATTCTCAAAATGTCATTATTCTCATAAAATCTTGATAGCAATCATAGAGTTTGGACAGAATATAAACTTTTTAGAATGTGCATTAAAATTTTTGGAAAACAAATGAAACTTACTTACAGAATCAAAATTGAAAATACAGTAATAACTGCATGAACTACGTAAATGACTTAAATGAATTTTAGTAAAATATCATGAAATTTGACAATGTTTTGAAAATAATCATCAAAAACCATTTGTTATTCTCGAATAGTCTTTATTCTCATAAAATCATGAGAGCAATCATTAAGTTTTGACAGAATATAAACTTTTTAGAATATGCATTTAAATTTTTCGAAAAGAAATGAAACTTACTTACAGGATCAAAATTGAAATGTTGAATGTTGAAATGAACTACGTAAATGACTTAAATAAATTTTAGTAAAATATCATGAAATTTGACAATGTTTTGAAAATAATCATCGAAAGCATTGAAATAATGATAAAATGTCAAATTTAGGCAGTAAAGTTTAAATTTTTTAACAAAAAACCATGAAATTTGTCAATGTTTTGAAAATAATCATCGAAAGCATTGAAATATTGATAAAATGTCAAATGTAATCAATAAAGTTTGAATTTTAACAATGACAAATAAAATTTTCATATTTACACTTGCAATTTCTACAGTCAACATTTTAGTGTTGAAATAATTCAAATTTTGCAGTTTTAAGAATAAACCATGAAATTTTTCCAATATATTTTTTTACAGTTTTACCAATAAACCATGAAATTTTGACAATATATTGATAATTATCACCGAAATTTGACAAAAAATATAAAAAAATTCGCAATCACAATGGAAAATATAGGTAATATTTGAAATTTGAACAGTAGTCATTGAAATTTTATAAGTAATGATTAAAATCTAACAATAGTTTTATTAGTATAGTATTCTATCATAATCTATATATTCTCTATATATTCTATGATTATAATGTGATGATAATATTTGTAATGATTACTTACAAAATAAAAAGTTTGATTAATGATCAAATGTTAATAATAATATTTTGTAAATAATCATTGAAATCTAAGATTATTTACAAAATGTTATTATTCTGTCCAAATTTTTATTTGAATCATTGAAACGTCAAGAATATATATAATAATAATAAAGAATATTTATTGGCAGAAAAGCTACATATAATAAAATTTTGAATAATTGAAATATCGACAAGAAATATAATATTTTGACCGTTTAATTGAAACTTTGACAACAATCATTGCAATTCTAATAATAAATGTTTATTATAATATTCTGTCAGAATTTCAATAGTTTTGAGAATAATGACTGAAATTTTAATAATAAACTATGATTTTTTTCAGTATTGAAGATTATCATCGAAATTTAACAGTAAAATTTGAAATTTTCGCAATAAAAATTGATTAAAAAAATGTTACTTGAAATTTGAATAGTATTCATTAAAAGTTTAAGAGTAATGATGAATTTTTTAACAATAATGTAATATAAATAAAGTATTTTTAATTTTTAAACGTGTTTTTAATTAAATATGTATAGCATATGTTACTATGCATATAATGAAAATGTTGGTGCATATTTCTTTAATTTTGCGTGCATATATATGCGCATATTTTCGTCTTTTTGCGTGCATATTTGTCCGTGCTTTATAAATCACAAACGATATTTTTAAGTTAATCTTGCAATTGGCTGTTAACTGATATAAATATAAATGATATGAATATAAATGCAAATCACTGCACGGTGTACACCTAATAAATTACGTTCCCAATATGTAATGTAAAATATCGAGCAATACACCAGCAGGAATATAATTAATCCTGCACAGTCCAGCAGAATGCCAGCCTCGTTTAAATTTAGCTCCCCTTTTTTTGAATATTGTTTGCATATTCCGTCGAATTCTGCGTACCATGCTGGTTTTAATTTACGTCGAAGGTATGGGCCTTAAAAATTCATATATTGGGGCTTTGGAATTTTGCGCTTTCCCTTAAATAAACTGGAATTCGTGAACATTGTGGCTGAAGAATAAACAATCTTTCTCCCAAAATGTCGCGATGTGCCCGCGTTTGTTAGGAGTTTAGTTAATTGAATTCATAACGTAACGTGCATGCTGGGGAAATATTTAGTTTGCCTTTTGCCGCGAAGCCTAATTAATTGCCCCGAAATCGGTCCGTTTACTGCTGGTGGTTATTTGCGAGCGAACATAACATTTTATTCGTTCGCAAACATTTGGAGCGATTGTTTGAAAACCAGGGAAAATTGGAGTGACTCCAATTAAAAACGCGAAATCACTCGCGCAATAAAGGAACGCCTTCTGTTTATGCAGAGGCATAAATCATGCTAACCAATGTGTACACTACATCCATTTCCACGGCTACAAATGCGTTTTATAAAGGAAGCGGACATTAAAATAATTCTTGTTATATTAAATTTCGTAAACACACTTCTCGTTATTTTCTATTTAAAGAATTTCGCGCGCCGCAGGATCACGTCGCAGGAAATTGGCACGGCAGTTGCGTATCGACACAAGTCCTCGTAAAACACTGTTATTGCTTCACACCACTTAATTCTCACCGAAATTTCTCAATGCAATTTACAATCAGCGAGTAATTTGATAATACTTGTTATGTATCAAGTACATCGGTAATTACCTTCGCATAATTAATTTATTATTATCATATGTTGCTAGTTGGTGATTGCTGTGTAATTAGAGTTGTTTTCAGTTTTGAGTATTACATTATCTTCCCCCAGCCCTAATAAATTATACGCACAGATTAGCCTGGTAGTGGAGGCATGGGAAATTGCTGGAGTTTGCGTGGGCGGCAATTTGGGAACCCACGAAACTTGCTTTGATTGCTGCGTCCATGCGAGTACATTCAGTTTTATAATTTGCGGACGTGAATGATTAATGGCCAATATTTACGTCAAACTATCTGCTTATACGGTAATTGGTTTAACGAGGATTAGTATGCTTTTAGTGGGGTTCGATTTAATCATTCCCAAGCAATTGGGCCGCGAAATTACTACATAATCGACAACAAAATACCATAATGGATTAGTAGCATTAAAGAAAATATATAAAAATAATTGATCCGCTGATTGCAGAAAGCATACAGTGGTTATGATCAATGGGTGATAGTCAACTTTAAAAGTCTCTAAGTGTGACGCGATTAGGGCTAATAGTCTGAAATACTGCTGAAAAAGATAGTGTTTCAATATATTTGTGATCATTATATCAATATCTCAACTTCTCAATATATCAACATATCAACATATCAATATATCAATATATCAATATATCAATATCAATATATCATTATATCAATATATCAATATATCAATATATCAATATATCAATATCACTATAATTGTGCTTTGTTTCTTTAATAGATACAACATTTTTCTCAAAATTTGACATGACTTCAGCAATCTCAAATCTGAAAGTCTTCAATTTCAACAGATATGCTGAAAACTTTTAAAGTAGTAAAATTCGAAATAATAGGTTTTAAAATTGAAGCCTTCCTAAATGCAAAAGTTTCAAATTTAATTGGGTGACAAATATCAGTGCCTGTTGACTTGACTTCAGCAATCTGAAATCTGATTGTCAGAAATTACAGTAGAAATGGCGTGCATCTGATTTTGAACTTAGGAATTCGTAAAATTCGTATGAAATTGCAATTCGTAGTCGTAGTTTGCAAAATTTTAATAACTATGTAGACAATTAAAGGAGAATTAATGCGGATTTGGATTAAATGAACTGAAAGTAAATCCTTTGGATGGGATTTACTCAACTTTCGCATTCGGCGCGAAAGTATTTGTGCAGTTCACAAAGAAATGGTTGAAGATTTTATTGAATGTAATCAGAATATGTATTAATAATGTAATTTTATAAACACTATAATACAATGTGTTTGTAAATGATTGTAGAAAAGGCGGCAAAATTTAAATGAAATTTAGGATTTTAATTGCCGTTAAGTTTTTCCATGTCGGTGTTTAGTGTATTTCACCGCAATTTGTCAAAGTTTAATGTCATTTTCGCCAGTAGCGTGCAATCATTGTAAAGTTAATCGAGGTAAGTTATTTCAAGTTAGTTATTTATGAAGGGGAACGGGTCAACAGGGTTTTTTCGTCCAGTGTGGGTCAGTTAAGTTGTTATGTACTGATAATTTTCTCTTTTGTATCTATTTAATTGTCGTTGTTTCGTGGATATTTCATCAGGTATATCATAATAACTTAACTGACCCACACTGGACGAAAAAAACCCCGTTCACCCGTTTCCCTTCTTGGATACAAAGTAACGTCCGTTGCTTCTTGATTCAATTAGTTACTTATGTTAAATAACATTATGTTACACCAATGAATCCTTAGTGATATTTTTGTTGTGTTACCAACGTGTATGTTTTGTTGCCTAAAATACAATCTACACTCATTTACAAACACACTGTATTATAAGTAATATTTTTTAAGTTTAGAAAAGTTTGTACAATATATTTAAAATATAACACTTACTTATAATTATAATAAATAGTAGCTACATACGTAAATTAAAGCAATTTGTTATTAAAAAGATTGTTCATATCAAATCATAAGAAAATATATATTGCCATATTGCAAGTGATTTGAACAATAATAAGAAATAAAATAATAACAATGATTATAACAAATTCAATATATTCTTTCGTTTTGTATTATTACATACTTCCTAAATTATTGTAATATCAACATTAAAATATGATTTATGGCGAAAATGATGGTAAACTATATCAATTTATGTCCAAATTATTAATAAGGTATCTTAATTGCATTATTCTTGATGATGTCACTATGACATAATGATGCTATGTCACTATGACAACATGATGCTATGTCACGATGGTTAAAAAAATGCAGATTACATTACAAGAAATATCTTATTTTAAGCGATTTAGGTAATTGAATATTCTTATTTGTTATTTAATGATCGCATATTTCTGCTACTTTGACTAATAACCTTCATCAAAGAGCAATGCTTCATATTAGGAAGGCAATGTTAGGTTAGTGCAAATTAAGTAGAGTAAAGCCTAAGTTAGTTATGTTATCAAGTAGAGATATTTCAAGTAGAGATATTATTGATGATGTCACTATGACATCATGATGCTATGTCACTATGACATCATGATGCTGTGTCACTGTGACAACATGATGCTATGTCACGATGATAAAAAAATGCTGATTACATTAGAAGAAATAACTTATTTTAAACAATTCAGGTATTTGGATATCCTTATTTGTTATTTAATGATCGCCTATTTCTGTTACTTTGACTATTTTTTTTAAATTTATTTATTTTATTTTATTCTAATATGTTTTATGGAATTTAGTGTTTTAAAATGCATTTAGTTGTACTAAGGTAATACGTTCAAGAAACTAAAATCATGCACAATATTACGGATTCTAAAGAAACTGTTCAAATTTTGGTTGTAAAATGTATAGAACGTTTACAGTTTTAATTACAGCTGTGAGAAATATCATAAATAGTTATAAATAAAAGAAAATTCTAAGGAGAAAAAATTTTGAATCACTGCATTGAACATTTTTAGGCATTTACAATATAATTTTCCACATTTGTCTTGTGATTTTCAATTTAGATATTTTAATAAATAATTAAAATGTTTATAGTTTCAGTAAAATTGTACGAAATATCGCACAAATTTATAAATAAAAGAAAAAGGGTTATTGTAAATTAAATTATATTTTTGACACTAAAAGTCAAATACAATTTAGAATAATAAAATTTAGTTTACAAAAACCCTTGATGATGGCTGAATATTAAGCCGAAACTTGTAGGGAAAAGTAAATAAATATATACTAGAAGATACCAGAAAGTACTTTAACAAATAACAAATAATAGTTTACATTTAAGTGGTGTCTTGGAGCTTGTGAAAGGTTCGTATTAATAAAGAAAAAAACACCTTTTTCACCAAACACATTTATTTTATCTAAATGTACATTTGGATAAAATAAATGTGTCTTGTGAAAAGGTGTTTTTTCTTTATTAATAGTTTACATTTGGTTACACTTAACCATTACGAGTACAATGGTAGGATTTTATCTAGCGTTACCTAACCTAACCTAATCTAACGTAACCTAACCTAACCGAACCCAAAATACTTCACATATCTTGATTCTAGTACCTACCTGCATTTAATTACATATTTCATATTTAGGTATATAAATTTTCTTTTACTTATTTCTTTATTTCGATCAATTATCCATTCGAGCAACTTTATAATCGAGTAATTTTCCATTCGATTTATTGTTATTCGAGCAACTCGGGTTTCGAGCAATTTTCCATTCGTGCCATTCGTGAAACTATTTTTTTAACAATTGATTTCAAGCAATTTTCTTTCGAGCAATTGCTTCCATGCTATTTTCCACAACCCCTGAAAATTACAACTGAAAATGATTTTTTTATTACACTTATCTGAAAACACCTTGTTTCATTCGTTTTTACACTGACGTAAAGGTGGCATTTTCAGCCCACTGCGCACGGAAAACTTATCCTAATCTCAGATTTATTTCGGTGCGCTAGTGGCATTTTCAGAATAGCGTACGGAAAACTTTTCTCGATCTCTGATTTTTTTCCGTGCGCAATAATTCAATTACAGAGGTTATAAGAATATGTATAATACCAAGTATCGTTCATTACTCGTACATGTAATGGATGCCTTCCAATGGATGAAGGTCATAATTGCATGACTTCCCAAATGTAGTTTCGCCTCACACAAGAAGTTGTCACTCGCCTGCGTAAAATTAGTTATTTGCAGACTTGTAATGAAATATATCATTAGTGCACCATGAACCTCCCATACAAAACTCCTGGTTGCGCTACTGGTGAGGTGCATACTAGTCGCAAAATATAGATAGGAAAAAAATAAACATTTTTTTACAAACTATAGGAATAAAGCAGATGAATCATAAAGGAACCAAAAAAAATAATGTTAGCTACAATACATCTATCAACTTCTCTATGTATTTTCATTATCTAATTTTATAACTAATTAAAATCGCAATATCTGGAGAGATGATGCGCCCTATGCATGTACAAATAATATTATGCATTAATTTGTAATCTCTGTTTCCGTAATTAATAACATGTCTTCGTGCGATTAGTGTTTCCACCGTTTCGGGCGTTGATGGTTATAACATTTTGTGTGGACGAGGAAAAACGTTGATGGATCATCCGCCCTCCGGACATGATCCGATAACACCCTCATAATCTCCATTCTAACAGATAGCGGTACTATTGTCGGTGGAAACACTCATATTTCATCGCCCGGAACGGATATTGGCCCAGTGCTAAATTCCAGAATCATTGCGATTTGGCGGGCAACTGCAGACCATCTTTCAATCCATTTGTCAAAAGTGGAACAGTACGTCCTCGATTGGTTGCATTTGCACTCACTTTTGTTAAGTGTCACGTCAATTTTAAAATTTTTAACAAAAAATCATATAAATCTCAACAATGTAAGTTGCATACAATATTTTTTCTACTACGTAATTTTTGTTCCTAAAACACCGTATACTGAGAGTATAACTTTTCATGAAATTGCTGATATTACAGGTAATAAATTGTTTTCAGATCTTTAGGCCTGTTGCACAATTGCGGATGAAATGCAATTCTCAATTTCACTATTACATAGTGGAATAAAAGACATAAATGGCATATAAGATTGAGTGATAGTTGGCAATCTACCTCCCAGGAAATATTTCAGATGCAGCTTCAGAACTAACAGATCTACAGATCCCCAAGAAGAAGAAGAAGAAGAAGAAGAAGAAGAAGAAGAAGAAGAAGAAGAAGAAGAAGAAGAAGAAGAAGAAGAAGAACTGGACTAGTCTACAATTTCTGGTGAAATGCAATTTTTAAATTCACTATTACATATTGAAATTAAAGACTTAAATGATATAAAAGATGGATAGGTTTTATCTACCTCCTATGAAATATTGCAGATGCAGTTTAAGAACTTACAGAACTACAGATTTCCAAGAAGAAGAAGAAAAAGAAGAAGACGAAGACGAAGAAGAGCTGCACTAGTCCACAATTTCAGGTGAAATGCAATTCTTAATTTCACTATTACATAGTGAAATTAAAGACACAAATGATATAAAAGATGGATAGTTCTTATCTACCTCTTAGGAAATTCTGCAGATGCAGTTTCAGAACTAACAGAACTACAGATCTCCAAGAAGAAGAAGAAACAGAAGAAGACGAACACGAAGAAGAACTGCACTGCTCCACAATTTCACAATTTCAGCTGAAATGCAATTCTTAATTTCACTATTACATAGTGAAATGAAAGACACAAATGATATAAAAGATGGATAGTTCTTATCTACCTCTTAGGAAATTCTGCAGATGCAGTTTCAGAACTAACAGAACTATAGATCTCCAAGAAGAAGAAGAATAAGAAGAAGACGAAGACGAAGAAGAACTGCACTTGTTCACAATTTCAGCTGAAATGCAATTCTTAATTTCACTATTACATACTGAAATTAAAGACACAAATGATATAAAAGATGGAGAGTTTTTATCTACCTCCTGAGAAATATTGCAGATGCAGTTTCACAACCAACAGTACTACATTTCTCCAAGAAGAAGAAGAAAAGAAGAAAACGAAGACGAAGAAGAACTGCACTGGTCAACAAATTCAGGTGAAATGCAATTCTTAATTTCACTATTACATAGTGAAATTAAAGACACAAATGATATAAAAGATGGATGGTTCTTATCTACCTCTTAGGAAATTCTGCAGATTTAGTTTCAGAACTAACAGAACTACAGATCTCCAAGAAGAAGAAAAAGAAAAAGAAGAAGACGAAGACGAAGAAGAACTGCACTTGTCCACAATTTCAGCTGAAATGCAATTCTTAATTTCACTATTACATAGTGAAATTAAAGACACAAATGATATAAAAGATGGAGAGTTTTTATCTACCTCCTGAGAAATATTGCAGATGCAGTTTCACAACAAACAGTACTACATTTTTCCAAGAAGAAGAAGAAAAGAAGAAGATGAAGACGAAGAAGAACTGCACTGGTCCACAAATTCAGGTGAAATGCAATTCTTAATTTCACTATTACATAGTGAAATTAAAGACACAAATGATATAAAAGATGGATGGTTCTTATCAACCTCTTAGGAAATTCTGCAGATGCAGTTTCAGAACTAACAGATCTACAGATCTCCAAGAAGAAGAAAAATAAAAAGAAGAAGACGAAGACGAAGAAGAACTGTACTGGTCCACAATTTCAGGTGAAATGCAATACTTAATTTCGCTCTTACATGGTGAAATTAATGGCACAAATGATATAAAATATGGATAGTTTTTATCTACCTCCTAGGCAATATTGCAGATGCAGCTTCAGAACTAACAGCACTACAGATCTCCAAGAAAAATAAGAAAAAGCAGAAAACGAAGACGAATAAGAAGAAGAAGAAGAAAAAGAAGAAGAAGAAGAAGAAGAAGAAGAAGAAGAAGAAGAAGAAGAAGAAGAAGCAAAATAAGCAGAAAAAGAAGAAGAAGTAGAACAAGAAGAAGAGGAGGAGGAGGAGGAGGAAGAAGAGGAAAAGAGGAAGAAGAGGAAGAAGAGGAAGAAGAGGAAGAAAACTATTAAATAGCACATTTCAGCGATATTATGTAATTGCAATAAGTACAAATTTTAAGAATGTACCAGGTAAATAGTAGTTTTTGCAAAATACATTTTCATTCCATCTTTTGACATCTTTCAAATTCCATTAGTTCAACGTTCGATGATGTATTAATTTCTCACTTTCCTCCATTTCCTTCTTTGTTTTTGTTTGGTGGCACCATTTTGTTGTTTTGTGTTTTATGCAGTTCGATAACATAATTTTTGTCGATCTTATCAATATAAAATACTGATAGAACGAAATAATTTTTTTTTAACAAATTGTGAACGTTTGATGCTTCAAATTCTTTTAATTCAGAATAGATAGAAGACTTATTCGAAGAATTTTTAATCGCTGGTTGTGGGGTATATTTGCATTACTAAATGCTTGGTAATCAATTTCCGTAGATTTCCCCCAAATCTGGATGATTACTCGAATATTCGCTTATTAAGTTAACAACATAAATCCAATCAATGATTATTGAAACCACTAAATAGTTAAACTGAAATCCGGTAATTTATGTATTTGCATCCATCTCATGCGATTAGCTTGACAATAAATCTATAACTGATAGAATTAATTACTCCCCCACTAACCGTAGATAATCCCAGTGAATTACGCATAATTAAATAAGTACTGTAAACGTTATCAAAGAAGTTTTGATGTACCCTTATTATGCATTGCCTGTCCCTGTAGACTTTATGGCGTACTCCAAGATTCGCTTTATATGGAGTAGATGAGCATCATTTAAGCGGCGTTGGAAACTTATTCAATAAAAATTTAGTTTTGGATTTACGTGTCTGTTTTGGAAAACTTCATGGAGCTTGGCTTGTTTGAAATAGGTAATGAAAATTTTATAGCATCTGATGTTAAGAATATTAAAATAATTCAACGTATAAATTTTGAGTGCACCACAGATGCAGAAGTATATTTATTATTATTTGGATTGTCATTAATATCATGATTGATATTGCTACTATTATTTTTGTTCTGTACGTCATCAGTACGCTACGGTACGATACGCCGGTACGTCGCTACGTCGCGTCGGTACGGTACGTTGTCGGTAGTCATATACGTCGATGATAATGATGATATTATTTTTGTACTGTACGTCATCGGTACGGTACGGTACGATACGTCGGTACGTCGGTACGTCGCGTCGGTACGGTACGTTATATACGTCATATACGTCGATGATGATGATGATGATGAAGAAAAAATCAATGGAATAGTGTCAAATGAGGTGAAATACTAAAAGTTCCTACTCTTAATTTACTAATAGGTACTATTATAGTAATACTAATAATATACTAATTATGTTAATATTAATTTATATAATTGATAAAGAAATAATACTAATAATAACAATATTATAAGCCATATGTATATCAGGCTCCTCAAGCCTGATTTGATATTGATAAAAAATAGACGTCTTAAAAGAGAAAATGACGAATTATAATTTATTTATAATTTTATCAATTTAACGAATTTATAAAATAAGTATAATAAAATAATAAATTACAAAAGTTTATAATGGAATGTAGTCAAATATAATTTAAAAATAAAGATAAAGCCTCGATTGTACGAGTAGCATTCTTGTTTACAGAATCCATAATCAAGTTGAAACGTTCATTCACAGTCAATTGTTTTTCATCGCTACAATCTGGGGTTAAGACGAGCGCTTAGCAGACGGAAAATTTTTGAGCCTTCGCTCTTCCGTTTCGCCCCTTAAACGAATCATCAATTAATAAATAAACAAAAATGGCAATCCGAAGCCCCAATTTGCAGCGGCAATCCGACGAAGTTAAGGGCTTCATCTGCGCGGGGGCGGATTAGTACTGTACGAAACAATGTGTACTTTAAACGTTTACACATTCAGACTTACAATTTAAGTTAGGGGGTCGCCTCGAATTGGGGCTCGAGTGGGGATTGGGCGGAGAATGGAAGCGAATTTCCGTGGAGATGACAGAGATTAATTCGTTTTTCGTGGAAGGGGGAATTGTAACGATCAATAAGAGATGTGATAATGAGGGCTGTGGGAGATTTCAGTCGCAGTTATACGATTTCTCATAAAGTAAAACTATTTTTGTCTTATGAAATAAAAAATATTTTTAAGTAATGAATTACAATTAGATTTGAAATGCTGACGATAGTGCACAGACTGAAACTATTAGTAAACAACTAATTGTATGAATTTATGACCCTTGAAGTGCACCACTTCCTTCATAACATAAAATATAAAATTAGTATTGTTCAAACATTTTTTTCTTACACATTAAAAATTACTTTTATTTCTTACTATGCCAGTGCAGCGTAAGAAGTTTAGGCTCTGACTAGTCTCTCGATTTTCAGCATGAAAATCTCAGTTCTCACCAAACATAATTTTTTTATTGCGCATTCTTATATTGTCTTATATTCTTATAAACTTGATTTTGTAGATATTGTCTTCAAATTACCACTTGGAGACCGAGCTTTTTCGTCAGATTTTCAGTTTCAGAGATAGCAGACATTTGTGAACATCATAATGATGAGAGATGGGATGATTTTAATTTCATGATTTGCATTAATATCTCAGATACTGGCGGTGTAAAAAAGTTTGAAAAAAAATTTGGGAAAAAAATCAAGAAGCCACTAGAGAGGAACCAGGAGGTCTAGTAGACAAAATTACCAAAATATTCCAAGACAAGCAGAGTTCTTATGGCTCAAACATATATTGATAATGATCGTCTAAAGTTCTAAGAAGGAGTTCTAAGGAAAGGCAGTTGTTCCAAATAACATATTAGAGTTAGGTTCATCACAATAGTTGTTCGAAGACTTTTTCATTGCTTCATAGTTTCAGGAATCTGATGAAAATGATGATGATTAGCCCAATATTTCACTTTTTAAACTTCTCAACGTCAAGCGGTGCAACGATGCATGTCGTTAATTAATCAATTTCAAAAACAGAGGTAGAATTTAGAAATAGAAAGGTAATCGGATCTGCGATGTAACCACCGAAACGACATCCAACATTTCAGCAGCGTGTAAGCAGTTCGTGTGCGCTGCATGAATGCCTAATCTGCGGTGTGCTCGAGCGAGTGGCGCGATTTAAATTATTAGACGACGTTGGGATGCAAATTAGACTCCGGTGTAGGTGTATGTCGCGCCGCTGTGATGATGATTACATATTTCAAACGGATTTGATTGCCACGGGATGCGTCTCGTGGTTGGATGTGAAATTGAAAATTTGGCGCAAAGGCTAATTTGGACGGGAGTATTTTGTGAAGTCATGCACTGTTGTACTGTGGCATGTAATAAATCTGATTTAGAAATATTATTATTTCCATGGAATATATAACTTCCATCTTTTCATATCTACGATAAAAATTAAAACAAAAACGTTACAGAAAATTTCAATGATTCAATAATCCAAAATAAGACGCAATAAAAAAATCTCATTGACATCTTGCTTTTTTTTCATTTTGAAAAACAAGATTTCAGTCGACCTGCATGAAACATAATCGGGAAATTACATATTGAATCCTTGGCTGTTTAGGTCAGAGCTGTAAAAATGTTCGATCTAATCCTATGAAAATTGCTGTCTGGCTATTTTCAGGTCAAATTTGAGGACCGCTATGTAGACTTTATTTTAAGTCTTAAGCTAGACCTAAGAAACAGTATTTTGAAATTTTGATGTAGATTTCTAATTAAGATGACTAAACTTTGAGATGTTTCAGTTTATCTTCAACACAATTTCTATATATTAAGATCTTCGATTTGGCAATCTTTTTGACAATAATAGTTCAAATTTAGCACATACCATTAATAAAATTTATAAATAATACCAAAATTGACTGTAATTATTGAAATTGTGACTGATATAAGTGAAATTGGCGATCTGAATTCAGTTATTTTTAGAACAAAGTTAAAAGATTCTTGCTGCAGTTTTAATGTTGAAACTGTTAAAAACTTTGGCAGCAATCTTTGGACTTTAAAGAGAAATGAAACATTGACAATAATAGTTCAAATTTGGCACATATCATTTATAAAATACATAAATAATATAAAACTTGACTATAATTATTGAAATTATGACTGATATAAGTGAAATTGGCGATCTGCATTCAGTTATTTCTAGAACAAACTTAGAAGATTCTTGCTGCAGTTTTGATGTTGAGACTGTTAAAAACTTTGGCAGCAATCTTTGGACTTTAAAGGGAATTGAAACTTTGACAATAATAATTCAAATTTGGCATATATGATTAATAAAATGCATAAATAATACAAAAATTTACTGTAATTATTTAAATTATGACTGATATAAGTGAAATTAGCAATCTGCATTCATTTATTTTCAGAACAAAGTTAGAATATTCTTGATGCAGTTTTAATGTTGAGACTGTAAAAACTTTGGCAGCAATCTTTGGATTTTAAAGAAAATTGAAACTTTGACAATAATACTTCAAATTTGGCATATATGATTAATAAAATACGTAAATAGTACAAAAATTGACTGGAATTATTGAAATTATGACAGTTATAAGTAAAATTTTGATAATAATCTTTGTAATGTTGACAGAAAGAATCCATCTTTAGTTCCAATTAGGTACTAACGTTTACTAAAGTTATCAGCGAATTACTAAAATTTGATAACAAATATTTAAATTTTGACGAAAATATTAAAAAATAAGTAATAAGTTTGATCGAAGATTGATAGTAATCTTCGAAATTTTCGCCAAGAAAATTGTAAATTTAATTGTAATCACGTTTTAGGAATTTGAATCTTTGACAATAATTTACTATGTACTATATAATAACACTATTTTATTCTATTTTGTTGGTAAACTACACGTTATGTATTATATTTTTGTCTATGTATTTTTTTAACCTGTGACATATATCGGCCCCAGGGCTGCTACATGAATAAACAAATTATTATTATTATTATTATTATTATTATAAAATATGGCACAAATAAAACTAATAAAAATTATATAAATTATAAAAATCTGACGGTAATAATTGAAATGATTATAATGTAATTGAATGTTAAAATATGAATTATGATGAGTAATAAGTGAAATATTGATAATTATCTTTGAAATTTTGGCAGAAATAATCCATCTTTAATAGTTATTACCAAAATTTACTTAAGTTGACAGCAATTATTTACATTGAGAAAATAAACAAATAAATTTTGACGGAAATATTAAAATAATAAGCAATAATTAGAAGTTTGATGGTAATCTTCGAAATTCTTGCGAGGATAACTGTAAATTTAACAGGAATCTGGCTGCAATCTTTGAAGTTTCATAGAATTGAAACGGTACATAGTAATAATAGAAATTTTTATAGTAATGAGTGAAATTATGATAATAATCTTTGAAATGTTGATGACTCGAATCCATCTTTAATAGTTATTACTAAAATTTACTAAAGTTAACAGCAATTGTTGACATTTTGGTAGTAAACAATTAAATTTTGACGAAAATTTAAAAAAATTACTAAAACTCAGAACTTTCATAATTGGTAATATCATTATCGAATAATTGGTAATATCATATTCGAAATTCTGGTGGATCATCATTAAAAATTTGGCAATGATCTTTAAAATTTTAGATAAGCGAAACATTGACAATCATAATTAAAAATTAGTTCAAACTAAGAATAATTAGAAGTTTGATGGTAATCTTCGAAATTCTCGCGAAGAACACTGTAAATTTAACAGTAATTATCAAAAATTTGGCTGCAATCTATGAAGTGTTAGAGAATTTAAACAGTACATAGTAATTATGGATTTTTTTTGTAGTAATAAGTGAAATTATGATAATAATCTTTAAAATGTTGATTACACGAATCCATCTTTAATAGTTATTACTAAAATTTACTAAAGTTAACAGCAATTGTTAACATTTTGGTAGTAAACAATTAAAGTTTGACGAAAATTTAAAAAAAATAACTAAAACTCAGAACGTTCATAATTGGTAATATCATTATCGAATAATTAGTAATATCATTTTCGAAATTCTGGTGGATCATCATCAAAAATTTGGCAACGATTTAAAAAAAATTAGATAAGCGAAACTTCGACTATAATAATTCAAAATTGGTTTAAACTTAGAATAATTAGAAGTTTGATGGTAATCTTCGAAATTCTCGCGAAGATAACTGTAAATTTAACAGTAATCATCAAAAATTTGGCTGCAATCTTTAAAGTTTTAGAGAATTGAAACGGTACATAGTCATAATCGAAATTTTTATAGTAATAAGTGAAATTATGATAATAATCTTTGAAATCTTGATGACTCGAATCCATCTTTAATAGTTATTACTAAAATTTACTAATGTTAACAGCAATTGTTGACATTTTGGTAGTAAACAATTAAAAGTTTGACGAAAATTTAAAAAAATAACTAAAACTCAGAACTTTCATAATTGGTAATATCATTATCGAATAATTGGTAACGTCATACTCGAAATTCTGGTGCATCATCATAAAAAATTTGGCAACGATCTTTAAAGTTTTAGATAAGCGAAACATAGACATTGATAATTAAAAATGATTCAAACTTAGAATAATTAGATGTTTGATGGTAATCTTCGAAATTCTCGCGAAGATAACTGTAAATTTAACAGGAATCGTCAAAAATTTGGCTGCAATCTTTGAAGTTTCAGAGAATTGAAACGGTACATAGTAATAATAGAAATTTTTATAGTAATAAATGAAATTATGATACTAATTTTTGAAATGTTGATGACTCGAATCCATCTTTAATCGTTATTACTAAAATTTACTAAAGTTAACAGCAATTGTTGACATTTTGGTAGTAAACAATTCAAGTTTGGCGAAATTTTAAAAAATAACTAAAACTCAGAACTTTGATAAGTGGTAATATTCGAAATTCTCGTGCATCATCATCAAAAATTTGGCAACCATCTTTGAAGTTTTAGATAAGCGAAACTTTGACAATAATAATTAAAATTTGGTTCAAACAAATTTGATAATAATAATCTTCAAAATGTTGACAGATAAAATCCATTTTTAATTCTCATTACTAACATTTACTACAGTTAACAGGAAATGACTAACATTTTGATAATAAACATTTAAAATATGACTGAAGTATTAAAAAATAAGCATTAAACAGAAGTTTAAATTGAAAGTTTGTTTGGTAATTACTCTGTGAAACATATTTAATACAGACACTTGTTATAAGTTTCGCATAAAATGTTTCTTTAATTAGAAGTCTGATGGTAATCTTCTAAATTCTCGCGAAGAAAACTTAAAAGTAATCAGCAAGAAATTGGCACCAATCTTTGAAGTTTTAGTGAATTGAAACAGTACACAATAATAATTGAAATGTTGACAGTAATAAGTAAAATTTTGATAATGATCTTTGAAATGTTGACAGAATGAATCTATCTTTAATTCTCATTACCAAGATGTATTAAAGTTAGCAGCAAATTACTAACATTATGATAACAAACATTTAAATTTTGACGGAAATATTAAAGAAACAAGTAATAATTAGAAGTTTGATAGTAATCTTCGAAATTTTCATGGATAAATCTGTAAACTTAATAGTAATCATGAAAAATGTGGCTGCAATCTTTGAAGTTATAGAGAATTCAAACTTTGACGATAACAATTCAAATTTGGAACATATGATTAATAAAATACATAAATATTAAAAAAAAAATGATAGTAATTATTGAATTTATGACAGTAATAAGTAAAATTTTTATAATAATGTTTTAAATGTTGACAGAAAGAATCCATTTTTAATCTCATTGGGTACCAAGGTTAACTAAAGTTAACTGCAAAATACTAAAATTTTGATAATAATGAATTAAACTTTGACGAAAATAAAAAGTTTAACTAAGAAACGAAACGAATTCATTTTTAATAGTTATTACTAAAATCTATTAAAGTTAACAACAAATATTGATATTTTGGTAGTAAAGGTTTAAAGTTTGCGGGAAATATTGAAAGAAATAAGAAATTATTAGAAGTTTTATAGTAATCTTCGAAATTATCGTGCAGAAAACTGTAAATTTAATTGTAGTCATCAAAAATTTGGCTGCAATCTTTGAAGTTATAGAGAATTGAAACTTTGACGATAACAATTCAAATTTGGAACATATGATTAATAAAATATATATAATAAAAAAATTAACAGTTATTATTGAAATTATGACAGTAATAAGTGAAATTTTGATAATAATGTTTGAAATGTTGACAGAAAGAATCCATTTTTAATTGTCATTGGGTACTAAGGTTAACTAAAGTTAACTGCAAAATACTAAAATTTTGATAATAAACAATTAAAGTTTTACGATAATAAAAAGTTTAACTAAGAAACGGAACTAACTCACCTTTAATAGTTATTACTAAAATCTATTAAGGTTAACAGCAAATATTGACATTTCGGTAGTAAAGGTTTCAAGTTTGAGGGAAATATTAAAAGAAATAAGAAATTATTAGATGTTTGATAGTAATCTTCGAAGTTATCTTGCAGAAAACTTTAAATTTAATAGTAGTCATCAAAAATTTGGCTGCAATCTTTGACGTTATAGAGAATTGAATCTTTGACGATAAGAATTAAAATATGGAAAATATGATTAATAAAATACATAAATAATAAAAAAAAATGACTGTAACTATTGAAAGTATGACAGTAATAAGTGAAATTTTGATAATAATCTTTGAAATGTTGACAGAAAGAATCCATTTTTAATTCTCATTAGGTTAAGGTTTACTAAAGTTTTGCTAATAATCTTTGAAATGTTAACAGTAAGAATCTATCATAAATTCTCATTACTAACATGTATTAAAGTTAACTGCAAATTACTAACATTTTGATAAGAAACATTTCAATTTTGACGGAAATATTAAAAAAAATAGTAATAATTAGAAGTTTGATAGTAATCTTCGAAATATCCATGGCTAAATCTGTGAACTTAATAGTAATCATCAAAAATTTTGCTGCAATCTTTGAAGTTTTGGAGAATTGAATCCTGGATAATGATTACGCCAATAATTAATAAAATCCCACAAATAATAGAAAATTCTGCAGTAATAAATAAAATTTTGACAGTAATAAATAAAAGTTTTATAACTATCTTTGAAATGTTATCAGAATGAATAAATTTTTAATAGTAATATCTCAAATTTAGTAAACTTAAGAGCAATTATTAACATTTTGATTCTAGAAATTAAGGTAACAATAAGTAATAATTGAGCGTTTAATAGTAACATTACAAATTTTCGCAGAGTAAACTAGAAATTTGAAGTATCATGCAATTTTTTTTAAATTTTGATTTGAAAACTACGTAAATAATAGAAAATGTTCAGTAATAATTAGTATTTCTGTACAAATAATTAAAAAAATTACATACATAAAAATTATACCAAATTTTAAGTAATAATTAAAATTTCGACGCATGAACCTCATAATTGAACCTGCATCTTGGCGTAAGAGATAAGTTTGCTAACTTTGTCAACATCGCCGAAAATGTAATTAAATTTAACAATACTGCACCTCACGTAAGTATCTCCACTTCCATAAATATTAATTCAGTTATTTGTGTTTTCTAAGCAAATTACATAAAGAACCAAATGCTGCATTACTCTCTGGAAGGGCAAATATTTACTTTGAAAGGCCGCCTCCTCGCCACCCCCACGCCGCCCCCGCGCCGGCGACGTGCCGCCTAAAACATGAATTTTACAGCTCCTTACCTCCATTCTCCTCCGCCGCCTCTCCCTTTTTTTTATCGCGAGCTTAAATTGGGGCTTTCATAAGACCTGCCGCTAAGTTCAGAAAGCCTATCCTGCAGAATCAATAGGAGTTATAATGGAAAAACCGGGGCGAGGATGTTTGCGTGAGGAGCGTGTGTGAAGTTGGCGGGTATTTGCGAGTTCTGTGTCGAAAGGTGTGTGCTCCAGGAAAAAAAACGAGCAGCCGGACGAGGCGCACAAAGGAGAGTTATTAAATGATGGAAAAAGTATCGTGTCTCCGATTACTTGGTATTAATAACAGTACAAACAAAGGGAGGCGGTAATTTATTAATTTTTATCGGCGGTTTTTCATCGGAAACTGTGTCAATATGTTTGGTTAATTACTTACAGTAACAGATTAAATTATGCATCCACGTTTCAAATTATAGTAATCAGTAAATAATAAGAAAATAATAAAATCAGTAATATAAAATCAATGAAAATAAATTAAGGAAGTACAGACAATTAATTGACATGTGGGTACTTTTTCCTTTACAACATGTAAGCACTTGTATCCTCGTAGTTAAATGATTATTATTCTTCCTGTATTCTGCGAAACGCTGGAGTTAAATCGTCTGTGTAGCGTATTTTGACTTATTTTCATATTTTGACATCGGGTAGCTCAGCGGAGAAAGGGTGGGTGGATTACAAAAATCTGTGAAAACAGAAAAACACATGTTAGAATACGATATTTTGACTCTCATGCCCTCGTTAGTATGCGACGACACGAACAGGTTACTATGCAGGAGGCGCGAGTAAGTTGGGCACAATTGGATTCCAGTAAAGATGCTCATTTCCAAGAACAAATGAGTAGGTATGTGTATCAGATCCGGGGTCAATAATACACCAAAATAAACTTTTACAGAATACTCTGTACAGTAACTAAACCATAGTCCATAGTCATATGACCATAGTCATATTCATGGCAGGCAGTTAAATTAACGTATTCTGCAATTTTAGAACATGTATTTTAATAGTTATTTAAGCATTAAGGGAGGTAAGTATTGTTTACCAGTCGAGGTTGAGTTTGCAATGCTAGCTTGGCTAGCAATAAAGTCCGAGACTAGTCAAAACTTACCTCTCAAATTGCTTATAACTATTTTTCCACTCCTGAAGTTGGTTTAATTGTTAATTTTGATTAATTTATTTTCGTAACTTAAACAAAATATTAATACGGCATTGGTTGCTAAGACTATTTTTCAAACAAAGTGTAAATGTCAGAAATTGCATTCGTTCAGTTGTAAAATGAATTTTAATGAAAATAAACAAGAAATGGCAATTGAAGACGTTGCAGATACTGCCTGTTCCTTTCTACTGCCGGAGAAGATTTTTCCCTCATCATCTTGTTTCATCTGCTTGCTTTATCTCTTCTGTCCACCATGCTGTTTGTTTCTTATAGTTATAGTTCTTATATTTTATTTACATGTTCCACACACTGTCTTTGCAGTCTTTAGTATCATTGTTTTTATTGCTTCCCACTCCTCATCTAATATGAGCAGTTCCGATTTTGGTATTTTACTCATGCCTTGTTGCTTTCTTCTATATAAACTCTTGCCACTTTCTCTGATTTATGTTTGAATGCCTTTATGAGTTCTGCTGTTGTTACTCTTCCTTTTATATCTAATTTGGGTTTAGGATGTTTCCTTTCTATTTCTGCCACTAGTAGGTAATGGTCGCTGTCAATTTCAAACCCTATTTTGACTCTAACGTCTTTTACTTGGTTTTTATTTATCCTTTTTGTTATGATGTAGTCAATAATGGACTTTTCCGATCGGCTGTGCTGTTCTCTAGTGTACTTATGAATTTCTTTATGCTCGAAAAATGTGTTTGATATTACCAAATCCTGTAATCTATAAGGTTTTTGCCATTGCCATTTCTATTCCTTTCTCCGTGCTTTCCTAGAACTTCCATGTACTTTCGTATATATTTCTCCTATCGCTCTTTCAGTTACATTTTTGCTTCCAGAACGTATCTTTGTTTGATTTGGTGTCGTCTTCGTTGGGCCCATACGCTCCTGCAGGAACTGCATGTATTATACATAACCGATTAGAGAAAGAGTTGGAAGATTGGGAAGCAATAAATGAACGAATACTAGTAATCAAACCAAGAAATACGTGGAACAACAACTTAGTAACAATAAATAGAAAATAAAGATGTTAAACTATAAAGTAGTTCTAAAAAAATGATTAATTGAATGAATAGATGATGTCAAGTAAAATCGGTGTATTATTTTTAACTCGCTATATTAATCTAAGAAAATATAAGTAGGTAGTTGTAAGGCAAACAAAAGATATATAAAATATTTAGAAGTGGAATATAATAAAAATAAGGTCAGCATAGAATCAAAACCTAAAATACGAGATAGAACGGATTTCCAATGTTCAAGCTCATTTTCTGCATTTTGTCCAACAATTGTTATGGTAGTTTAGTTGCCTAACATAATTTACTGCACATTGATGTCGAAATTATACTTTTATATGCGGTTTTATGTGATTGTTTAAAATCGTGATTCATCCGCAACCAGCTTTTTTTTTATACGTAGAGTTCAAAATGTTGGTGGCTCTTCTCCAAATGAGATGTAATTTTTCCACGTCTTATCTGAAATTTAATTGTTCAAAATTTCTCGGTCTCGAACTGTGGTAATATCTCGGGGCCACCGCCAAGTCGGCTTCCATATTTTGGTTCTGTGAATACTTCTTGAATAAATTGTGTAGAGAATTCGTTCTGGATTCAGACATTCACGGTTTGTTTATATGTAAATCTATTGAAATGCACGAGCTGAATTTTCAAACGGAATATCATTAAATAACCCAGACAAGCCAAATGCACGCGGAATTAACGGCAGTATTTTGCAGCTCGGGCACTCGAATGCGAGCCGATACAGACGCATAAATCCCACACGCGCCCATAAATCCCGAAATTTCAATCTCAGATAAACGGGATGTGCCCCAGGAATAATTCCTTCGCGTTCGCAAGTTTTTTACCCGCCACCCCCACGAATCGTTCGATAAACGACGCGCCGTGCAGTCACGTAACCCCCATGTATATGTTGTTATGTGTGTACAGAAATACCGGCACGATTATCGACTGGGGCCCCGGGGGTAAAGACACCGCATTCGATATATAGTTTAATAGTTGATTAGTTGCAAATGATGACTTGTACGATGCATGACGCTCCTTGGCGCGCACCGGAACACGCGACCGCCGCCCCCAGCACGGCACGCTCTCACGGCACCGCCGGCCAGGTTTGTGGTGCACCAGGTCAACGTGTCAAAGACCCCGAAAATTAAGGGTGCCCCCGTGCCGCCGCCCCCAAGTCGACGGCCGACTTTCGCTCGCGCGCCGCCCCCGCGCCGGCCCCTGCACCGGCCCCGTGCATAATGCCACGTAATCAGGTGCGCGACCCCCGCGGCCCTTGGGGGCGTGGGGGTAAACGGGGTCATTCCCATCGGATGCCAGCGCACTTGTGTGGGACATTTAACACGTGGACGCTGAAAACGCCTATGAATGAACCCTGCGGGTCGCCTGACGCCAGGACGATACAACAGTGATACAGTGTGAAACTTTCAGAAATTGAGTAGGACCCATTAAGTCTCATTCAACTTGATTAGCCATTGCTTAGCCCAGTTGTTAATTTTATTAATTGGGGTTTGCAGATTTAGTGCTGCTTCTTCGTGATCTTTGCCTACAGCCAATATGGCAGTGTCGTCTGTAAAAGTGGCTATCGTATTATGGTCTAATGCAGGTATATCACTGGTGTATAATAGGTAGACGACTGGCCCTAACACACTGCCATGTGGCACACCTGCCTTAATTTCTTTTAATTCAGAGTAAGCATCTTCCTGCTTAATTCTAAAAACTCTACCTGATGATTCTAGTAAATGTGTATATGGTCTGGGCAGAAGTTTTCTCAATTTTTATTTGAGTCCCTCGTGCCACACTTTGTCAAAAGCTTGCACTACATCAAGAAATATAGTAGAGCAAACCTTTCTTTCCTCGAATAATTTTTCAATTACGTCAGTTAATCTATGTACTTGATCTACAGTTGAATGAGATTCTCTGAAACCAAACTGATGTTCTGGTATTATGTTTTCGCCTTCGATAATTGATTTTATTCTTTTAAGGAGTATTTTTTCGAACAGTTTTGAGATTACAGATAATAACGAGATTGGTCTGTAAGATGAAACTTCATTTGGTAGTTTTCCACGTTTAGGAATCATTATCAGATCTGCCACTTTCCATATCTTAGGTACATATTTTAATCTTCAAGATGCATTAATAAGATATGTAAGTTTTACGATTGCTTTACGAGGTAGTTGTTTGAGATTTTCCCCAGTAATTAAGTCAAATCCTTGAGGTTTTTTAGTGTTAATGTTTTTTTTTTAATTTCCATTGCAATTTTTTTTGGGGTAGAGGGTCTGATTTCACCTTCTTCCCGGGTAATATTTTCCCAGTCTAGAATGGCGATGGGATAGGATAGATGAGAATGAGGTGGCGTTCATATGCTTCCCTCACACTTTGCAGAATACAAACCTTACACCGAAAAATAAAAACGCTTTGTATTAAGTAAGCAAAGACTTTTTTTACATTCCATTGGTAGTAAAATAAAAACAATAGTTATGCTAATCTTGGGCAATTTAAGTTTCAACTTCGGCAGTTAGTAAAACTTCTCGCACCCATCAAAAGCTGGTCGCAGGCAATCGATCCGGTCGCAGCGTGAATTTTAATTGAACGTGGTAATTATCACGTAGCCCGTATGAATATTCAATGGTCAATTACGGAATTGGCGCTGCCCTTTAAACCCACCTCTGGAAACCGGTAATAAAAGTTTACATTGAAATTGCAGTATTAAAAATACATATTACTCTAATTAAGCGCCACGCTCGGCAAACTGCGAATCTCGGTCGGAATTAAAAACTTTCGCTGCGTACTGAAAAGTGCACTTTACTCTCGCTCCGAAATGTAATTATAATTGCGGTCGTGTCTAGGTTTTAAAATGATGAATTTTGCCTAACAGGAAAACGCGTTTATTGAAATTACGTACAAATTTACTGAACAAATATTAAAAGATGAAATAAAAAAAGGTCCAATTAAAAATACTCCATTGCGAAAACTTAGTTTTTATCGCGGTTTTCTCGTTTTGTTTTTATTTACGTAGCAAAATAAACTTTGCAATCCTTTTCAAAATCGATATTTTGGAGATTATAAAATAAAACATCGATTATTGTTATTATTACTAAGACGAAAAGACCGCAGATCGATACCCAATAAAATATTGTTGGTACTACTATTATTACTACTAGCAATATTTGATCCGAGTTCTCTTCACTTCAAGTTTTATAATTCATAATATCATAATATTCATTAATACAATCATATTCAACAGTTTCATAATATTCATTCATTCTTTCATTCATATTCATCAATTTCGTAATATTCATTCATTCATTCATTCATTCATTCATTCATATTCATAAATTTCATAATATTCATTCCTTCATTCATATTTATTAATTTCATACTCTTACTAATACTAATTTCATACTTTTCATACTCATATTCATTAGTTTTTATACTATTTAATTATTCACATTCACCAATTTTCTAATATTCATTTATTCATATTCAAATTCCTCAATTTTCAAATATACATTCATTCATTCATACATATTCAATAATTTCATAATATATATTCAATTATCGTCAATTTCGTCAACTTCATAATATTCATATTTATCAATTTTATAACATTCATATTAATGAATTTCATAGTTTGCATTAATTCATTCAAATTCATCATTTTTTTAATATTCAGTCATTAATATTCATCAATATAATAATAGTCATCCTTTCAATCGTTTATATTCATCGCAAAATTCTCGTTCGTTCAGTAAAAAATTCATAATTATTATTGTTAGTAGAATCAGTTACTATCATGATAAATTAGTTATGTGACAAATTATGATCTGGATTCCAATTATCCATAATTGGTTGTTAGTTATCACGCCTCTAAACTGTGTTATGATAATTCTATTCATAAAAACTGCTGAAAATAGCTACTTAAAGTTAGTCAGAAATCATTGCTCGTTCATATTCATCAATTTCATAATATTCATTCATTCATTCATTCTTTCATCTCCATCAATTTTCTAATATTCATTTATTCATATTCAAATTCCTCAATTTTCTAATATTCATTCATATTCAATAATTTCATAATATATATTCAATTATCGTCAATTTCGTCAATTTCATAATATTCATATTCATCAATTTTATAATCATACATATTAAACAATTTCATAGTATGCATTAACTCATTCAAATTCATCATTTTTTTAATATTCAGTCATTTATATTCATCAATATAATAGTAGCCATTCTTTCATTCGTTATATTCATCGCAAAATTCTCGATCATTCATTCATAAAATTCATAATTATTATTGCTTGTAGAATCAGTTACTATCATGATAAATTAGTTATGTGACAAACTATGATCTGGATTCTAATGATTCATAATTGGTTGTTAGTTATCACGCCTCAAGACTATGTTATGATAATTCTATTCATAAAAGCTGCTGAAAATAGCTAATTAAAGTTAATCAGAAATCATTGCTCGTTCATTTTCATCAATGTCATAATTTTCATTCAATCATTCATTCATTCATATTCATCAATTTTATAATATTCATTCATTCATATTCATTAATTTTGTAATATTCATTCAACATTCATTCATCATGCATTTATTCATTCATTCATTCATTCATTCATTCATTCATTCATTCATTCATTCATTCATTCATATTCATCAATTTCGTAATATTCATTCATCCATTCATTCATTCATACATATTCATCAATTTCCTAATATTCATTCATGCATTCATTAATATTTATTAATTTCCTAATATTCAGCCATTCATTCATATTCATCAATTTCAGAATATTCAGTCATTCATTCATGCATTCATGTCCATCAATTTTCTAATATTCATTCATTCATATTCAAATTCCTCAATTTTCTAATATTCATTCATTCATTTATTCATATTCAATAATTTCATATTATATATTCAATTATCGTCACTTTCGTCAATTTCATAATATTCATAATCATAAATTTTATAATCATTCATATTAATCAATTTCATAGTATGCATTAACCGATTCAAATTCATCATTTTTTTAATATTTAGTCATTTATATTCATCAATATAATAATAGCCATTATTTCATTACTTTATATTCATCGCAAAATTCTCGTTCGTTCATTCATAAGATTCATAATTATTATTGTTTGTAGAATCAGTTACTATCATGATAAATTAGTTATGTGACAAATTATGATCTGGATTCTAATTATCCATAATTGGTGGTTAGTTATCACGCCTCTAAACTATGTTATGATAATTCTATTCATGAAAACTGCTGAAAATAGCTAATTAAAGTTAATCAGAAATCATTGCTCGTTCATTTTCATCAATTTCATAATATTCATTCATTCATTCATATTCAGCAATTTCATAATATTCATTCATTCATTCATTCATATTCATTAATTTCCTAACATTCAGCCATCCAACCATATTCATCAATTTCATAATATTTAGTCATTCATTCATGCATAAAATTAATAATTATTGTTGTTTGTAAATTTAGTTATTATCGTGATTAATAAGTTATGTGACAGTTTAAGACCAGATTTTCAATTAACTTTAATAATTATTATTATTGTTTGTAATTAGTGTATTAGTATTATCGTGATTAAATAGTTATGTGACAAATTTAGATTTGCATTCCAATTATCCATAATTGGTGGTTAGTTATCACGCCTCTAATCTATGTTGACTATTCTGTACATGAAAACTGTTGAAAACAGCAAATTAAAGTTAATCGGAAATATAGCTCGTTCATATTCATCAATTTCATTATATTCATTCATTCATTATTCATATTCATCAATGTCATAATTTGCATTCATTCAATTACTAATATTAATGAATTTCCTAATATTCAGCCATTCAGTAATATTCATCAATTTCATAATATTCAGTCATTCATTCATGCATAAAATTCATAATTATTATTGCTTGCAAAATTAGTTATTATCGCGATTTATTAGTTATGTGACAGTTTATGACCAGGTTTTCAATTAACTTTAATAAAAAATATTGTTGATTGTAAATAGTGAGTTAGTTATTACCGTGAATAAATAGTTATGTGACAAATTAAGATCTGCATTCCAATTATCCATAATTAGTGGTTAGTTATCAAGCCTCTAAACTATGTAGACAATTCTGATCATGAAAACTGCTGAAAAGAGCTAATTAAAGTTAATCGGAAATCATTGCTCATTCATATTCATCAATTTCATAATATTCATTTATTCATTCATTCATTCATTCCTATTCATCAATTTCATAATATTCCTTCATTCATTCATTCATATTCATCAATTTGATAATATTCATTCATTCAGTCATTCATATTCATCAATTTGATAATATTCATTCATTCAGTCATTCATATTCATCAATTTGATAATATTCATTCATTCAGTCATTCATATTCATTAATTTCCTAATATTCAGCCCTCAATTCATATTCATCAATTTTACAATATTTCGTCATTAATTCATGCATAAAATTAATAATGATTATTGTTTGTAAAATTTGTTATTATCGCGATTAATTAGTTATGTGACAGTTTATGACCAGGTTTCCAAGTAACTTTAATAATTATTATTTTTTGTAATTAGTGTACTAGTTATTATCGTGATTAATTAGTTATGTGACAAATTATGATCTGGATTCTACTTATCTATATTTGGTGGTTAGTTATCACGCCTCTAAACTGTGTTGAAAATTATATTCATGAAAACTGCTGAAAACAGCTAATTACAGTTAATCGGAAATCATTGCTCGTTCATATTCATCAATTTTATAATATTCATTCATTCATTCATTCATTCATATTCATAAATTTCATAATTTTTGTTCATTAATTCACTAATAGTCATCAATTTCCTAATATTCAGCCATTCATTCATATTCATCAATTTCATAATATTCATGCATTCATTCATGCATAAAATTAATAATGATTGTTGTTTGTAAATTTAGTTATTAGCGTGATTAATTAGTTATGTGACAGTTTATGACCATGTTTCCAATAAACTTTAATAATTATTATTATTGTTTGTAATTAGTGTATTAGTTATTATCGTGATTATTTAGTTATGTGACAAATTATGATCTGGATTCTACTTATCCATAATTGATGGTTAGTTATCACGCCTCTATACTGTGTTGATAATTATATTCATGAAAACTGCTGAAAACAGCTAATTAAAGCTAATCGGAAATCATTGCTCGTTCATATTCATCAATTTCATAATATTCATTCATTCATTCATTCATTCATATTCATCAATTACATAATTTTCATTTATTCATTCACTAATATTCATATATTTCCTAATATTTAGCCGTTCATTCATATTCATCAATTGCATAATATTCATTCATGCATTCAATCATTCATATTCGTCAATTTCATGATATTCATTCATTTGTTCATGCATGAAATTAATAATTATTATTGTTTGTAAAATTATTTATTATCATGGATCATTAGTTATGTGACAGTTTATGACCAGGTTTCCAATTAACTTTAATTGGTGGTTAGTTATCACGGCTCTAAAGTGTGACGATAATTATATCCATGAAAACTGCTGAAAACCGCTAACTAAAATTAAGGGGAAATAATTAAGATCAAATCGGAAATAATCAAACCTGTAAGAGCTAAGACCTAAGAAATAAATTAGGTAGTTTTTATAGAAGTAGTTAACGGACTTATTTAAGTGCAGATAAGCTTATCTGGCAGACAACTTATTCTTAAATTTAACTAGGAATAGAACGACTAGCTGTAAGCATCCTACATAAATATATGGTTATTGGTGTATTAATTAACTAAATTAAAATTTATTGGTAGTTTATTGTGATTTAATGGAATTAAGTGTGTGGGTATAGAACTTAACAATGATATATACCGGTCCCATTGTGGGCGTATAAGTGCCTAAAGGAGAGGGCCACAATGGGAAATGATAGTTTTTGCCTCTGAGCCAGGAAATGTTTTGCGCAGCCAGATTTTCCCGTTTTAACCGCTAAGGTAATAAATAATAATTAAATTGCCACCCCAACTTTATAGTAATTAATTCTAATGATTAATAATAGCCAAATGAAATACAACCTTTAGTACCTGTAAATATATCAGTGTGTCTAATTAAGTTGGCTATATATGACAAAGTTTTTAATTATTTGTTTTATGTAAATACTTAATCTTTATTAAAAATTCTGCATGGTATAAGACCAAAAGTGTAACCATCATATATCAAAATTTATCAGTTATATGGGTTTGTGTATTACATAATACTGCATAAGTTTATTTTGCGTGTTTAATTATCCATGTTGTATTATGAAGTCATAATGCAGCCCATATTGTATAATGAAGTCATAATACAACCCCTGTTATATTATGAAGTCATAAGTCATAATAGAATTCATACTCATATGAACATAAAGGAATAAATCAGTATTATGAATTATAGAAAATCATACGAAGTAATATGTTGTAGGCCCTCGGATTTGTAATTTAATATATTTTTACAATAAGTATCGACAAACTTTATTTTGTTAATTAATGATCATGATTGAAATTGAACAACTAAAGATATAAAAAAATGCACTGTCTTAGTTACGCTGTGATATAAGTATCACTCTTTGCTGTTCGTAAACCTTTATTATGTGCAATTAATTATCTAATCGCTATGAATACCCTGCAATCAAAATATCTGAATATTCAGATGACAAACAATTATGTAATGCATTAAATTCATTAAGCGCTGCACTATCCGGGGTATAATATCAATTCGCGTGATTTATTAGTTTAAACCTACGAACGGATTACAATTCCTCGTCGCTAATTAGCCGGCTGAAGCGGTGGTAATTATATCACAAGTGATCACCAACGTCAGCACCATGATTGATTTACACAATAAATAACGGCGCAGATGTTTGATCGCACTGGAGGCGCATTTAAAATCGAATCCGACTCGAATTATGCTCACGTCATAAGGGATCACCGTCTGTTTCATCGCGGTGGTAAATATTTGATATTTGAGAGATTCTATCAATGAGGCATATCACAATTGATATATGAGATTCTATCAATGAGGCATATTAAAATTCATACAGCCAGTAGGTGGCATATATATGCTAATGATTACAATTGTTTACAAGTCATGTTGCAAAGTTCGTTTTCCATGTAGTGTTTGTTTATTAACTTACAACTATGTGTATATACTTTAGCATCTATATACCTAATTTTAATGACTGAGTTATGAAGAAACCTCTACTTACATTGTCAGCATTGTCAGCACATAGGTGACCTTAAGCAAGCATAACATTGATTTCTCTTGTTACCTACTGAGCTCATTTCCGAACATAATTAAACTAGGTGCATTATTGCACCACAATGTAAACAAACATATTTTATGTACTTAGTTAAACTTGCGTACATATTCAACTTTAAGCTTCAAAACTTCAAAAGCTTTAAATATGATTCATATAGCGCAACATAGAGAATATTCCAAAGGATGGTTAGATAGAAAACCGCACAGGAATAAGAAAACATATTGCATTTGATATTCAACAACGATAAAATTCATTCATGGATTCCCATTACTGAGAGTTCCTGCATTTAAATACTGTGTAAGTAGTGAATTGGTTCGCATTTATTAAATGTTCAGGACATTAAAGCACGCTCAGCTCAGCCATTATCTACCACTGAAATATATAAATTGTGTACTTTTTATTTATTTTTCTTTAGTATCTTTGATGTGCCGGTTATTGAATAAAAGATAAGGCTTGTCCAGCAGGAAATAAATAATATAGCTCGGGACTTAAAGTTAGCATGTTAAATGCATGGAGGCAAGAGCGTGTAGTAGCTGAGCAGTTCTTATGTATTCTTATTGATGAAATTTTGTACTTTAGATAATTCACAACTTGATTAATTAATAATTTGATCAACGAATTGGACGTTTTGTAATGAGCTAATACATATTTTTTTAATTAATGCGTCTTTAGTTGGGAAACTAAATCAGTTAAACTATAGCGTTTTCAGTATATTACTTTTATTTTATATAAAAGTTGCAATACTCGATAAAAAATGCATATACCGAGGGATCATTTAAATTTCGCCTCAAGTTATCCATGGGAATTTAAGCAACCAATAAGAAAGGCGAGATCAACGATTTCGTCTCTGGCTTGTTTACGAGATCGTTGATCCCGTCTTTCTTATTGGCTGCTTAAATTTCTATGGATAACTAGAGGTGAAATTTAAATGATCACTCGGTATATGCATTTTTTATCGAGTACTGCAACTATTATATAAAATAAAATTGATATACTGAAAACGCTGTAGCGCCATATGATTCAATTTATTTCATATTTACACATTTTCCACGAGTTGAAAATTTTATCTATAAAATAAATCTATAAACTGCATAACCAACCCCACCCACGTTGCAATATTTTACTGGTAGTGGAAACGTTATAACACCATGCCATTAAATGTATGTTATATTCGACCGTTTTTCGCCGGTTCTTGAATATCACCCCTTCAAATGTTGTCACAGCATTTACCGGAGTACGGCAAAAGAGTAACACAATAGCATTGCGATCCGCAGAAATACTCACCGCCAGACATTTATAGTTGTAAAGGATGCATCCTATTCAGACGTGGAAGCGTTCGTGCCCTCGCAAAGCTGTTTTTATAACCCGGCGGGAGATACTCCGCTACTTTACAACCTCCTCAAATCCCCTTGTGAGCATTGAGTATTTTTCTGCAGTAGAGTATTAGGTTCAACAGAAACCGATGGTGGCACGATCAGCTGCTATGTTTACATAGGAAAATCGCGTTTGCCAATTTGTTTTTCCACGTTAAGATGTTAGTGCATTTCCATAGTGCTTTAAAGTGTAATACGTATGTTATATTACATGTTTCAATAAAATCTGAAAATATTTTTGGTTTAGTTAATAACCCAAAAGTAAGAGTAAGAGCAAGAATAATAGAGCTAATTAATAGATAGAAGTAAATTTTCCTGTTGTAGGTACACATAATCCAAAATTATCGAATAAAATCTACCTAAATCATGAAACACCAAAAATAACATTTGTTGAATAACATGATTTATCGCGATTTATGCCTAAATTGAGTCAAAAATTGCGGCTTTTTGTTGTAATTTTTAATGATTGTCAACATATTACCTCAGTCTGTAAATACATTGTTATGTAATCTGCAATGCAGTAAAATAATTAAAAAAACATAACTAAAGGATGTACCATAAGTTATTATGAATTGAAACGAAATAAGGAATTATATAACAATCAAATTCGATACATAAAAAAATTGAGTAATATTAAAACATTTTTATGTACACTTGTCGTTTCAAATTAATATGTCCCCTGCGAATTAAAACCTGATTTGAAATGCTGAAATAGTGCATCAGGCGAAGAATTTAATATAATTTAAACCCAATTTGAGGAGCCAATCAGGGCATACTATTGCTAATTATTATCCAGTTGCTATTTGCATGCAACCTGTAATTTTCGATTGTTTGGTATACAGCTCTGATCGCGTTTATCAATCATCTGCATTATTCGATTAGCATTGCACAGATATAGATGTTGACGCGATTGAAATGTGGCTGAAATTATGCAAAGCGGTTATGGCAATTATCGGCGCACCCAAGCACGTTACTGTAACTAATTTTCGATGACACGAGATCAGTTACGAATTCCTTTTCGAACAATAATCCGATTATACGGAGCCTTGTAATGGTTCTAAATCAGTATTCAGGGTTTTTTTTTTGTACAAGTATATTCACAATTCAGAATACTTAATCGTAACAAAGATCCAAAATTTCATCGGGCATGTTTGAAGGACTTATACTTTAGATGTCTAATATAGTAATGAATCGAGAGTAGATAGGCTATGTTGCTTCTGGGTCAATTTCCCATAAAGATTTACATATATAATTGCAACAAAAATCAATAATTTCATCGGGCTTAGATGTTTGAAGGACTTATAATTTAGATTACTAATATAGTAATGAATCGAGAGTAGATAGGCTTTGTTGCTTCTTGATCAATTTCCCATAAGGATTTACATATATAATTGCAACAAAGATCAAAAATTTCATCGGGCTTAGATGTTTGAAGGACTTCTAAATCAGTATTCAGGGATTTTTTTGTACGAGTATAGTCTGAATTCTTAAAACTTAATCGTAACAAAGATCCAAAATTTCATCGAGCATGTTTGAAGGACTTATACTTTAGATTTCTAATATAGTAATTAATCGAAAGTAGATAGGCTATGTTGCTTCTTGGTCAATTTCCCATAAGGATTTACAAATATAATTGCAACAAAGATCCAAAGTTTCATCAGGCTTAGATGTTTGAAGGACTTATACTTTAGATTTCTAATATGAATCGAGAGTAGATAGGCTACGTTGCTTCTAGGTCAATTTCCCATAAGGATTTACATATATAATTGCAACAAAGATCCAAAATTCCATCGGGCTGAGATCATTGAAGGACTTATACTTTATATTTCTAATAATATAGCAATGAATCGAGAGTAGATAGGCTATGTTGCTTTTAGGCCAATTTCCCATAAGGATTTACACATATAATTGCAACAAAGATCCAAAATTCCATCAGGCTTAGATGTTTGAAGGACTTATACTATAGATTTCTAATATACACTGAGATGAAAAAAACCTCGTCATTGGGTCATTGTTTGCAATAGAACCTTTTCTTTTTTATTGTTGATGTTGGTATAGTCCTTAGAATAATTTTTTTAGTGTTTTACAATCAAAGAGACCGCCAGGATGTAGAAAGAAGCAACATATGGTACTTATTATTTATTTAATGAACATTAATAAGCGAAAACGATAATGTCCGTATACGAGAAAGAAAATGCATTTCTGCAAAATAAACCTAACAGAGATTAATAATGAAGATGATAGTTAATCGAAAACCAACAAGTCAAAACCCAGTAGCCACCTTGATCCTCTATGCATATTGCCGAATGAGCAATAGGTAGTGAAGAACGCATACCTTTAAATGTTATTTTCACTTTTTAAATAAACTGATAAGTATCATATGTTGTTTTTTTCTACATCCTGATGGTCTCTTTGATTGTAAAACACTAAAACTTTCATACCAAGGACTATACCAACATCAAAATTTTAAAAAAATGGGTTTTTTGCAAATAACGACCCAAAGACCCGTTTTTTGCATCTGAGTGAAGTAATGAATCGAGAGTAGATAGGCTATGTTGCTTCTAGGTCAATTTCCTATAAGGATTTACATATTTTATAGTTCTATGGTACATTTGTGCAATGTATATTCATTGGAGGAGTAATGTACTCCTCAGTGATTTCCCAGTTATGATATGCAATTCTCGAAAAGTCACTGTTAGTACAGATATGACAAATTGTGTGATTATCTGTAATCGCTTATACACCTTTAATTAATTGTACGATTATTTGTGTGGTTATTGTGATTATTTGTATTGTTTATGTACACTACTTACTGTATTTTTGACCCTGACCTGTGTAAACATTTTTTGTGTGTGTGCTAACATTAATAAACTATCTTATCATCTTATCTTATCTCATCTTAGATATATAATTGTAGCATCCAAAATTTTATCGGGCTGAGATGTTTGAAGGACTTATACTTTATATTTCTAATATAGTAATGAACCGAGAGTAGATGGGCTATGTTGCTTCTAGGTCAATTTCCTATAAGGATTTACATATATAATTGCAACAAAGATCCAAAATTTCATCAGGCTTAAATGTTTGAAGGACTTTTACTTTAGATTTCTAATGTAGTAATGGATCGAGAGTAGATAGGCTATGTTGCTTCTAGGTTAATTTCTCATAAGGATTTACATAGGGGTCTTAATTTACTATTTTCCGAGTGACAGGTGCCTCAAAACTGTCTCACAGATGTCTCTCATGTATCTCCCAGGTACCTCACGTGTGTCTCATAGGTGCCTCACATGTGTCTCACACCTTATTTATGATCAATATAAAACTGTCTCACAGGTGTCTCATACCTGTCTCACAACTGTCTCGCAGCTGTCTCGCATGTGCCTCACACCAGTCCCCAGATGTCTCACACCTGTCGAACGAGCAAAAAATTTAGACCTGTATGTAAATCCTTGTGGGAAATTGACCCAGAAGCAACAAAGCCCTTCTACTATCGAGATAGGTTATATCTAGCAGGCAACCTATATGGGAAAATGTTATTGAAAATTTTACCCAGATACGGTGTAATATTGAGATATTGTAGCAGAATGTTATTATTTGTAAAAACTGTTTCAAATTTTCTTAATTTTTAACTAAAATGTTGTTGGCCAAAAATATATAACTCTGAGAAATGTCTCAGAATCTCGCTCCAGTTAATTGCATTTACATGTTTTCTATATTCTCAAGATCAAGCTACAAATTAGCTACCGGTACGAAAAAGAATAAAGGCTACTGGCTTTGAAAAGCTACTGGTAGGATATTTTCTGTCTTTTATGCCTTATTTCTTAGAATTTTATCCAGAGACGGTGTAATATTGGGATATTGATGCAAAATGTTATTATTTGTAAAATCAGTTTCAAGTCTCCTTGATTTTTAAATAAAATTTTCTTGTCCAATAAAATATAACCCTGAGAAATGTCTTAGAATCTAGTTCCAGATAATTTCACTTGCATGTTTTCTATATTCTAAAGATCAAGCTACACAATAGCTATTGGTAGGAAAAGGAAGCTAGGCCACTGGGTTAGAAAAGCTACTGGTAGGATATTTTCTGTCTTTTATGCCTTATTTCTTAGAATTTAACCCAGAGACAGTGTAATATGTACTATTTGTAAAATCAGTTTCAAGTTTTCTTGATTTTTTAATAAAATATTGTTACCCAAAAATATATAACTCTGAGATCGAGTTATAGTTAGAGAAATGTCTTAGAATCTTGCTCCAGTTAATTTCATTTGCATGTAATCTGTAATCTGTATTCTCAAGATCAAGCTATTGTATTGTATATTGTAGCAGAATGTTATTATTTGTAAAATCAGTTTCAAATTTTCTTGATTTTTAAATTAAATATTGTTGGCCAAAAATATATAACTCTCAGAAATGTCTTAGAATCTCGCTCCAGTTAATTTCAGTTGCATGTTTTCTATATTCCCAAGATTAAGCTACAAAATAGCTACTGGTAGGAATAAGAATAAAGGCTACTGACTTAGAAAAGCTACTGGTAGGATATTTTCTGTCTTTTATGCCTTATTTCTTAGAATTTTACCCAGAGACGGTGGAATATTGAGATATTGATGCAGAATGTTATTATTTGTAAAATCAGTTTCAAGTCTTCTTAGTTTTTAAATAAAATTTTCTTGCCCAATAAAATATAACCCTGAGAAATGTCTTAGAATCTCACTCCAGTTGATTTCATTTACATGTTTTCTACATTCTTAAGATCCAGCTACACAATAGCTACTGGTAGGATATTTTCTGTCTTTTATACCTTATTTCTTAGATTTTAACCCAGAGACAGTGTAATATTGAGATTTTGAAGCAGAATGTTACTATTTGTAAAATCAGTTTCAAGTTTTCTTGATTTTCAAATAAAATTGTATTACCCAAAAATATATAACTCTGAGAAAGAGTTATAGACAGAGAAATGTCTTAGAATCTCTTCCAGAGTCTCTTCCAGTTAATTTCATTTGCATGTATTCTGTATTCTCAAGATCAAGCTATTGTATTGTATATTGTAGCAGATTGTTATTATTTGTAAAATCAGTTTTAGGTTTTCTTGATTTTCAAATAAAATTTTGTTGCCCAAAAATATATAACTCTGAGAAATTTCTTAGAATCTCGTTCCAGTTAATTTTATGTGCATGTTTTCTATATTCTCAAGATCAAGCTATAAAATAGCTACTGGGAGGAACAGAAAGTCAGGCTACTGGCTAAAAAGAGCTACTGGTAAGAATTTTTCGGTCTTTCATGCCTTATTTCTTTGAATTTCACCCAGGCGCGGTGTAATATTGAGATATTGAAGCAGAATGTTATTACCTGTAAAATAAGTTTCAAGTTTTCTTGATTTTTAAATAAGATTTTCTTGCCCGAAAAAATATAACTCTGAGATATTTCATAGAATCTCGTTCTAGTTAATTTCACTTACATGTTTTCTATATTCGCAAGATCAAGCTACAAAATAGCTACTGGTAGGAAAAGGAAGCCAGGCTACTGGGTTAGAAAAGTTACTGCTAGGATATTTTCTGTCTTTTATGCCTTTTTTCTTAGAATTTCTTTCTTATAATCTTGCTCCAGTTAATTGTATCAACCCTATTGAAATGAAAAAAAATTTAACATTTTTTCATGTCAACTATCAATCTTCTTCTTCTATCTTCTATCAATATTCTATCTATATTCTCAGAGGGAGAGAAAAATATTGTTTATATTGAAATGACCCCTATGTAAATCCTTATGGAAAATTGACTCACTCACAGATGTCTCACATGTATCTCCCAGGTACCTTACGTGTGTCTCACAGGTTCCTCACATGTGTCTCATACCCTATTTATCTTCAATGCAAAACTGTCTCACATGTGTCTCACACCTGTCTCACATGTGCCTCACACCAGTTCCACTGATGTCTCACACCTGTCGCACGAGCAAAAAAAAGTAAATTTCGACCCGTATGTAAATCCTTATGAGAAATTGACCCAGAAGCAACATAGCCTATCTACTATCGAGATAGATTTCATCTTGCAGGCAACCTATTCGGGAATTTTTTTTTGAAAATTTTATCCAGAGACGGTGTAATATTGAGATATTGATTAAGTGGACTATCGACCCCTCAGAGGGTTTTTCCGCCTCGAAAATTAATATTTTTAATCTTCGACAAGATAAAATATCAATATCTCTGAATATGCCGCAGAGATTTATCAGGATATTATTGAATTATGACAAAAATTGATAGCTGCCATATCATTTACATCACCTCTCGCCGTAGGAGGGTCGGAATTACGTATATTAAAATAATCCATAATCTCCAAACCGTGGAGTAGAGCGTTCCGGAGGAGGTTCAAAGGGATCAAGAGAGTGATAAGTGGGGTGGGTGTAAATTTTTCACGACCCTCTTGCCCCTGGGCGTCTCTCGCGTAATAAAACCTACATATTTTGGAACGCTCCCCGCGTTACAATCTCTTTAGCGTTAATGTCCCGGACGTTAACTGAATCTCGAAATTTTCATGCACCTCCCAGCGCCGAAAATTCATATTTACGCTCGCAAAGTGAAATGTGTATCAAGTTTAATTTAATATCGAGATTTTCACGTCCACCATCTTATGAGACAATTTTTCATAATTTTATTCTATCATTCGTAGTACAGACACAATATTTTTATAATTTGACGGAAATATAAGTTTTTGCGTTAAATACGAGTATCTGTGCATATGATTATGTCAAGCAATGTATGCATATGCCGCGTTATATGCCATGTTTTGTGACTTATATGCAATGCAAGAAATCCCGTCGTATTTCGGCTTGATTAGATTAGCATCACATAGTGGTTTTCCTACAATTGAGACACAAAGTAGGAAGGACTTTTTGCTTGCTAATGCGAGCGAAAAGTTGACGTTTTCCGAGGACCGTCACTTTGTCGAGCGTTGCTATTGACAACAAGCGAAAAAAACAATGCGAATGCATAATATCAAATTATGCAAACAGAGACGTTTTCGCAAATGTCACGTCTTTAACCAGATCGCTAGATCATTAAAAAGTCATTGTCATTTAAAAAGTCACAGTTATCAGAATTATCATAATTCTCGTAATTATAATAATTATTGTATCCTGCCATAGGCATAATTAACGATTGTATTATAAAACAACAAATTTGATGTTATGCCTAAAATAACCAAGCCACATTTTGTAGTTATTCCCTTAAGAGCACCAAGTACAGTGGCTTGTTATCCTATGGGCAAATTAGGCATTTTCCTAGGGCACTATCCTATGGGCAAATTGGGCATTTGGCCGGGGGCCATGGGCAAATGCATAATTTATAAGTATTAATCCTATAAGTAATTAATTCCATAGTATAACACACCATTGTAAATGGTGCTCTTAAGGGAATAACTACAAAATGTGGCTTGGTTCTTTTATGCATAACTACATCCAATTGTAGGAAAAATCTTGTAGGCAATTCGAGCCCAAAGTGCCATTGTTGCTCTCGGGGAATCGCCACGCTGCGCTCTTATTCCACAAATAGCTAATATCAACCCTTTATTTGTGAAGATATTTTATGAAGTGGTGAATGAGTTAGTATCAATCATAATTTAGAGCTGATGTCGTTGATTTGATGATAAAATTTGTTGTGCCCATAGCTATGCACCTGAATCAATTTAGGACGCATTAAATCGGAACTTTTCCTGACCTCCTCGCCCATTTAAATGCAAATGCACCTGCTGAATATTGAAATCCCCCGGAAACTATTCGAGATTTTCGCCGAGCGAAATCTTGAGAACACCTTTATTAGGGAGGAAGTCGGGCCGCTTCCTCCCGCATCCCGGAAATCGATTGCCACCATAAAAATTCCCCGCAGCCGACAGTTTGAGCCGATCCTGGATTAATTCGCTTGGCTCCCCGGCCGCGTGCCGGAAGTCGTAATTTTGCTCCCGTCCGCTTCAATATGACGACTGCAGTTTCCGGTCTGCGCATTCTACCAAAAAAAACGCAATAATAGTAATAATTCATCATTAATAACATTATTTCCCAGATTCTAGGAATCACGCAGTGATTGGATTGAATTTTTCCTTGTGCTTGACTTATTTATTTATACCGAGCGAAAATTGAATACTAAATCATCTTTATTTCTGAAAATACGAGTGCACGAGGCCGTCATGTTCGAGAATATTTTAATTAAATTCTTCTTTACACGTAGTCTAACCCAACCTAACCTTACCTAAGCTTATGCAACAACTATAATTAAACTAAATTACCAAAGTAGCGCTGCGCAATTTCAGTAACATTTCACGCTCGTTAACATATCACAAATGATGCATGTTATCACCTTCATTAAATGCATGTAATATAACAATAGTTAATACAAATCAAGATAAAATTTTGCAAAGATTGACACAGGCTGAACATTAATGGCTGAACATACATGGCAACATTGTTGCGGTATTGCGGAGCGTCGCGTGGAGGATCTGTGAGTCGGTCCTTCGGTTGAGTCCTATAAGTGAACTCATGCGGAAAATATATTCTGATGGTCTCTGACCCCACTGAATGCCTCGGAGTATCCAGTTGACTCCCGTATTCAGTGCCTCACCTTGACTTGGTACTGGAGCTCGTGCGACAACATCTGCAGCTTGAAGCAGTTAATCGATGGCCGGTAGTCGCGACTGAGCCAGTTATGAATACTTATAGGGGAGGGTTTGCTCCTTTTTATAGAGCTCTGAAACAGCCTAGTTTCACCCCTGACGTAGAGCTAAAGAAGTTCTCATCAAATGACTAATATTCGTCAGAGAACCCAGGTTCAGCGTAACATGCAAATACCTGTTACCAAGTTCAATACAAAAGATTCACAAAGAAAATGTTCAAATTACGGCACTTCTGAGTTAGTTCATCCAGCAAATGGAAATCGTTCTTCTTTATTGTCGAATTCCCATGTTTGCCTACAAAGTAAAACAACTCTGCGTACACAGAAGGAAGCGGAACCTACACAGCCTCTTGGCAATATACATAACATCAAATAAATCTGGAGGGGCCTCGCAATACATAAACCGAATAACCCGATCCACTTTGTCCGTGATTGAGGTGAGAAAATAGAGAGTGCCGGAGCCTCCCCGGAGTCCACTGTCAAACAAATCTACTCCGGTGCACTTACGTATATCGCTCCGGCGAAATGTAATATGTGCTCCGGGCCACAGAAATAGTCAAGGCAGTCGTTCGGAATTAAATCGCACCTACGATATTGTCGAGGACCAATCGATTTATGTGTCCTGATATATATAATATAGCTGGAATAGAAATGTATAGAAATCTGTGCGCAATTTAAACCTACTACTGGAATGGTGAAAATTTTGTTCAGGAATAATTACTGTGAACTATTATTTAAATAATTATTCTTCTCGTTCTATTATTTTCATTAAATTTATTTATTTTAATTACTCATTACTATTATTGAAATTATATTAACATACAAAACGTTCTTATTAGTAAGGGTACGAAATATCTCTATTTTGTATGGAATAATTTAACATAAAACCACGAAAAATGACTGATATAATTGAGACGTTTGGTAGTTATTTTAAAACAATTTCATACTCGGGTATAAACAGTGAAAAACACGTAAAAGCCAAGTATTGTTTTACAATGGGAAGGGGTGATCATTTGAGGATTTAATAAGTTATCTGATTAAATATGAATTCAATTTGAATCAATTACAAAGGAAATTACGAGAACTTCTATAATATCATTAATATAAAACGGGGTCCATGCGCGGTGACGCAATTATATAAGTAATCACAGAAGAGGCCCGAGCCGGCTGATGACTAATCATAACCGTTTCATATTTTTATATCAGTAACCTTAATATAGGGTACTGTGTGATCACCGGAATGCGAATTAACGTTAAGGGAAATCACACAAAATCGCTTTAAAATTCTAGTTCAGATGAACGAATCAGGTAGTAATTAGGTTTGACAATCTATTAACTGCACTTTGCAAATTGAACTATTTACGATAGAACGCTTCCGACTGCGGGTCGTTTGGCAGTTTTGCGTTCATTTGTACTGCCGGTGGTGTTATTTCACCGAATATAAAACGCATTGGCCACAAACCGTGCTTTGAAGCACTGATGCAAATGTAATGCTTTGAAACATGCCGGCGTATAACTGCTCCTTTCGATTGTGAAATTGAGCATAACCGTGTTGACGGCTTGGTCTGTTTGAAGTGCGCTCAGTGCAGCATTCATTGGTATACTTCAAATGTCGGTGTTTATTTTAGAAGCTATAGCCGGCAGCAGGAAAATACATGGCTTACGCATTTGCGTGGGGCTCGGATTGAATGGAAATCTGATTTGAAATTAATTTGCAACCCTACCCAGTAATACGGTCAGGAATTATTTGAATAGTTTCCTTATATTATGTATCGCCTAGTTATACATTAATCAATATTTGACTACAATATTATATAAAATAATATTAAATTGTTGTTCTCAACAGAATTTAGTATGTTGAAATTTTGAATATTATGTAGCGTTTATTGCTAATAAATATTCTTTATTATTATTTTTATTATTAAACGTAAAATTTGGACAATCAAAAGCTAAAAGCTAAAGTAAAGAACAAAATTATTTTAGGAAGAATAGTTCGGAATAGTTAGGAAGAATAGTAATTCATTTATTGTTAGTAAATGTTCAAACTCATACGCAAGCATCTAATATTTTTTATTTTAGAAATACTTTTAATATAAGCTACAGCTATTCTTCTGTAATCATTACGTAACTGTGAATTATACAACGCATAAAACGATTTAAAAAAATCATCTACTTTTTAGATGAAGTTTAAGATTATCTTTCAAAAACATTGAATTTGATTCTTACAAAATTCCCTTAAATGAAGCAAATACTTTTAATTTTCGTCTTTTAGAAGACGTGGATTAAGCATTTTTCGAAAATATTTATACAGCACGAACTCGATAAAACTCATTACTCATTAAAAACAAAAATAATGATAAAAATATGCCAGAAAAAGGGAAGAAGGGCCATTAAAATATTGTCAGATACTAGTGTTGCTAAGAGTAAAAATGTAGACTTCTGTACAATAAACTGAAGCACAAGTCCTACTTGTTTTATTTTGAGCTTGTGAAAGGAGAAATAATTGAATTTATTCAAGTACCTATTTATATGTTACTGAAGATGGTCGCACCGCGTCCGAAATGTGCATTTAGTTAATAAATATGTTTTGTTAAAAGGGGTTAATGTGAATCATTCAATTAAGTCTATAACTATTTTTCACAATATTTTAATAATTACTGCATAAGTGCATAATTAGTTGCATACATCGGACTATAGACTTTTAATTTTCTCAATCTCAACTTCAAAATTTTATTCGTTTATCGTGAGTAATAATATAATAATGCTATATTTATGTTTGGAACAGAAATGTTTTACATGAGTCAGATCAGTTCGTTAGTACATACATCAAATAAAATATAATCATATAGTATATTATATAGTACATATATCAAATTACATAAAGTAAGATTAAATGGCTCAGCAGTATAATGCATTGCCAAAATCCCCCATGGATAATACAGTCATGAGCACTGTACTGGTATTACAGATACGTAGTAGTTTTTGGATTATCATTATTATAAAAAAAAAGCCACACCTTTTCAAAAGTGGTCTAAATTATAGTAAATAATAATTTAAAAAAAATAGTGCATGAAACTATAACAAAAATTAAAAAAAGTAGTGAAAATACAAAATAAAAATAGATTGCTGCATACATTTTGAAATACTAGTCAGCGTTTAGTAATCGATGTAAATGCCCTGAAGTTATAAAAATATATATTCGTTCATATGCAGCTGCAAACGAATTAAATTTATGAAACATTCAATGATTTTATGCGTTCATTAAATTATGTATGTATGGCCAGTAACGCATTTGCAATTCAATTGCTCGTACAATAAAGCTGCACAGTTGATGATACCAAATACGTGAAAAAAATGAATCAATAGTTAAAATTGCCTAGTTCAAACTTTTTTTTTTTAATTATGTGTAACGGGATTCATCACACTCTGCTTAAGTTATTAACTGGAAATTTTGCCGCAGTTTACAAATTTTGTTTATGATTACAGATTTAGTTAAATATTCAAGTACCGACTACTTTTAAAATTGATTTTTACTACGACAGGGCCATAAACAGAGGTAAATCACTGTTAATGACAAAATTGAATAATTTCCAATTATAGAAATAGGGGCAATGGCTGAATTAGGCTATAAATTGTAAATTTATTTATGAATATAAATTCTTGCCCCAATGGTCTTATAGTCAATAATGATTTAAAATAGTAAACTAAGTTTTTACATACTGTTCATAGTGCGTGAAGTAATACTTTTTATCACAAGTGCGTAAAAAAACACCTGTGCTTAAATACATTAACTGTGCGTAAACTAAGTTTCACAATTCATTCACCACCAATAAAAAACAATATAGCACTTTGCTTTCAATTTTTAGATGTTTTCCCTAATAGCTGGCGTAGAAAAAGCTTTGTATGATAAATTTTTGCAAATTAGTGCTCGTTTGCACTCACGTTTTTTGTTGTAGGTATAATATAAAAATAAGCTCACAAAAAAATCACTACTTTATGAGCTACTACTACTTTATCATAAATAAACTGCATTTTTTGCAAATTGCAGGGGTTTTTTGTAAGTTTCAGAATATTTTTGTAAATTGCAGGGTTTTTTTTGTAAAGTTCGGAAAATTGATTGAAAATATCAAATTGTGCAAGAATTTTTTTAAAATTATTGTAATAATAATAATAATGCTTTATTCATGAAGCTACAATATTTACAAAAACATTACTACAAACATACAATTATTACAACTTTATTATTGCAAAATTACAAAGAACACATACAAAGAATACAATACATTCAATATACATAGTACATACATGGACTTGTCAATAATTAAATAAGTTGTCAATTTATTCGATTTTTTGTACACTTTTATATTTAGTGAAACAATTTCTATATTGATTTCAATAAAAGTAATAGTAGATAATAGTCAAAGTAATAGTAGGTAATCTTTTTCGTTTTTGTTTTCCTATCTAAATTATTAAGGTTTTTGTTTAAACAATTAGTAAAATAATTCATTTTCTAAAATACCTGATGAACATGTAAGTGTAAAAACTAAAAATTGCAGATAAACTAATCGAAATTGCTGAACATTTTTGCAAATTGCCCGTTTGCACTCACGTTTTTTGTTGTAGGTACAATATAAAAATACGCTCATACAAAAAATCACAACTTTACGATAATCTTTTATCCTTTTATCCTTTATCATAAATAAACTGCAATTTTTGCAAATTGCAGTTTTTTTATAAGTTTCAGAATTTTGTCACAAATAATACAATACATACAATATACATAGTGTATACATGGACTTGTCAATAATTAAATATCTATTTTATCCGATTTTCGGTACAATTCTATATTTAGTGGAACAATTTATATATTATTTACAATAAAAGTAATAATAGATAATGGTCAAAGAAATAGTAGGTAATATTTTTCCTTTTTATTTTCCTTTATAAATTATTAAGGTATCCTTTAACAATTAGTAAAATAATTCATTTTCTAAAATACCTGATGAACGTCTAAGTGTAAAAACTGAAAATCACAGATAAATGAATCAAAATTGCAGAAAATTTTTGCATATTGGAGATTTTTGCTTGTAAGTTTCAGAATGTTTTTGTAAATTTCAATTTTTTTTTTGTAAATTTCGGAAAATTGATTGAAAATATCAAATTTTGCAAGAATAATGTTAAAATTATAATAATAATAATAATACTTTATTCACGAAGCCACAATATTTACAAAAACATTATTACAAACATACAAATTATTATTGCAAAATTACAAAGAATACATACAAAGAATACAATACATACAATATACATAGTACATACATGGACTTGTCAATATCTGAATATTTTGTCAATTAATTCGATTTTTGGTACAATTTTATAGTTCGTGGAACAATATCTATATTGATCACATCACTTAATAAGATAATGGTCAAAGTAATAGTAAGTAACTACTATACTCAGGTTTCATGGATTAAAGCTGAGGCCACAGGGGAAAGCACAAAAGGACTACAGAGGCCAAAGTGCTAAAGGGCTTTAGGGAACCCAAGGAAAATAAAAATAGTAGGTACTCTTTCTCCTTTTATTTTCATTCATAAATTATTAAGGTATTCTTTAAACTATTAGTAAAATAATTCGTTTTATAAAATACTTGATGAAAGTGTAAGTGGAAAACTAAAAATCGCAGATAAATGAATCGAAATTAAAGAAACTTTTTGCAAATTGCAAATATTGTTTTGGTAAGGTTCAGAATGTTTTTTGTAAACTGCAAACTATTTCTTGTAAATTTCGGAAAATTGATTGAAAGTATCAAATTTTGCAACAATAATGTTAAAAAATTTAAATGAAAATAATTAATTTCCAGATAGGTACAGTCATGCTCACATAAATATAGTACCAAAAAAATGACATTGCTATATAAAATTGCTATTGTAACCTAATTTCTTGTACTTTCTTGTACTTAGATACAAGGTTTTTCTTGTATTTAGGTGAGCATGACTGTACATTTACAAAGGGATACAATTATTCAAAATACTACAATTTTCTGAATTGTTACTTAAAATATGAACTTTGTTGAATGGCGGCGGCGGTTATTTTGTGATATATTTTTATTAATAATTAATTAAACAACTACTTTATATCACGTAAAAATTTGATTATTTAGTGACCATAGTATGACTACTCATTTGGTCATTATCGAAGAAGTGTCTTAAAATACTTGATGTGTTTTTTTTAAGAGTGACTTAAAAAAAATGTTGTTTTTTAAGACACTTGTTTGATACTGACGAGCTGAGTGGTTGAAACTATAGTCACCTGTTATTAGACATTACAAGACATTACATGACAATACATTACAAGATAGTAATCAATATTTTACGTGATATAAACAAAGTAGTTGTTTTATTCAATTTTGAATTATAAACATGCCATTAAAACCATAGAAACAAAAAAAACAAGCAAATTTCATAAAAGATTAGTATATTATGCAAGAGCATTATATGTGAGTTTCACATACTATTTTTTCTACGACAAAGTAAACAATACTTTTAATAAATTTTGATAATTACCACTTTTCATGCTTTGTTTTTAATATTCAAAACTTCAAACTGATACGACACAAAAAGTCAAATATAATATTAAAAAATATAATTTAATTTACAAAAACCCCTGATGATGGCTGAATGTTAAGCCGTTACTTAACTAGTGGGGTAAAATAAATAAACGAGTACTAAAAATACCAGAAAATACTTAAAATAACAAATAATAAATAATAATCAAAAATATCTGGTAACATGGATGAAATAGTGAGAAAAATTCTTGTTACAGTTTCTGAAATTCTGATGATATATTTGTTCATAAAAATATCACACGAATTCGGGAAAAAAATTGGAATAAAAACAATGGGAAATGAAAAAAAAGTCTTAAATTTGGATTTTTTATCGTATTTTAATTTGATGACTTATGTTAGAACTATAATTCTATAATAAGAAGATATTTTGTTAAAAATATGTCAGTAACTTTTAAATATTTCAAAAATGCAGTTCAACAATATAAACACTATTATTACTACTAATGAAGAACTGTACCATTTTGTGTCTGTTCTTATATTTGAACAAATTCGCAAAGTTGCTTCAGGAGTTCATCAATAGAACATAATACAATATTTATTTGTTCACTTGGCCATTAGTTACATGTTAACAGTTAACAATTGCTTCAGAGTTTAAATTTGGATTCATCTCAACCTTACTATTAAATTAAGTCTTTAATATTATCTTTTGAAAATCTGATTCATATTTATCAAATGAACGCCACTTTTATAAATGATATGAAAATGTCAATAAATTTTATTTTGAACTGTAGTTAAATGAAGGAAATGGAAAGGAAAAGTCAGGAAAGAGAAAACGTCCAAAAACGTTACCATCTTGTAATATGATGGTACATACTTGTTCAATGCACGATAATGATAATCTAGAATTCTAGATGATATAGTAAAATTCGAAATATTATTTGCGATTTTTGTTATAGTTTCATCCATAAAAACTACCAGTAATTACTCTTATAAAGAAGGAAGAAAACCTATATAAAAAATATTGAAGATATTTACGAAAAAAATATTAATGGGTATTGAAGCTTTAAAATCAACGTAAAAGTGAAAAATACATAGCTTTTTTATGATTTAGAGGGAAAACCTGCAGAATAAAATAATTACGTAGCTGTAATTGATGATATGTCTCTACCTAAATCACTTCCAGAACTTCTTAAATAATTAAACCAATAATGTTTCCATCTTTGGTCAAAACGCGTAATTGGGTTCATTCTTGTGAAAGGTAGTCTAGTATTTTAAAACTCTTTAAAACATACTATAGAGCCACACTAGATTATCAAATCTGGCACTGTTGAACGTTGAAGAACTAAAACAAGTTTGATTTCTGTGGAGCAAATTATGGTAAATTCGTTGAAATTATCATCGTCCATGCCAGATAAGATGTTACATTTCACATAAAACCGAAGTCCCTTCTCTGACTTGTAGGATTGGTCAACAGAAATTCAAATGCATCTCTTGAAGTATCCTAGTTTATTGAGATACGATAGTGAACTTAAAGTTCTTGAGAAATGCAGTTACTTATTCCAAACCACTTCATTTCTAAGAGATCAAAAGAATAAATTTATGATTTATGGCTTTATCGCTCAAAACAGTTCCCGCGGTTTTGGGATGCATTCTCATTGATCCAATTCTACATCCAAAATGATGTATTTTGTTCTGATCATTATACTGTATACTTTATAGTTGAGGAAACATAAGTATAATAAGTGTATTATGAGATAGTCGTGGAAAATAGCTATTTATGGTATAAGTGGATAAAATTTTGTTTTAGTTCTACTTTTTTTAACTTTTCTGTCGGCAAAATTTGCGCCCTCTCCATATTACAACTCTAGTTTCGCCCCTGCTCTAATTAGTTGAGGTGATTGATGCAAGTGTCAGATCTCGTTGCACTTCTCAAATCTCAGTTTAATTGAGATCGATGGTCCTACTTATCTCGCTGACAGAAACTTGTCTTCTTGCATTTGCTTCAGATTAGTGACGTGTTATGCTGCATTCATCCATATCATTTATACATGCTAAACTAATCCTAAGAAAAGTATAAAAAGGTGGAACAGAAAAACTGATGGCGAACAACTGACAATTAAATTATTTTTTTGTACGACAGTGTGTAAAGTAATTTTTTACGGACTGTTCACAGTACGTAAAGGATAGGATTCGGAAAGGAGTACTTTTTAGAAGAAGTGCGTAAAAATATCAACTGTGCGTAAACAAGTTTTTCAAACAATTGATTCACTTACCAATTAAAAAAAAAAAGAAGAGATTTTTGCATCAAATTTAGCTGTTTTTCACAATAGCTGTCGTATCACCTTTGCGTAAAAACATCAACTATGCGTAAATAAGTTTTTCAAGCAATTCATTCACTTACCAATTAAAAAAAAGAAGAGATTTTTGCATCAAATTTTAGCTGTTTTTCAGAATAGCTACCGTGTCACCTGTGCGTAAAAACATCAACTGTGCGTAAATAAGTTTTTCAAACAATTCATTCACTTACCAATTAAAAAAAGAAGAGATTTTTGCATCAAAATTTCAAAATTAAGCTGTTTTTCAGAATAGTTGTCGATGAAAAAACTTTGTGTGATACAATTTCGTAAAGTAGTGCTTTTATTTAAAATTATGTGTATAGTTGGTTGTAGCAAAACAATGCCTTGTTTACTCGTTTACATAAAAGTAATCCTTGCCGATATGTATACAAAAAACAAAAGCTTCTTGTATACATCCCAACTTTATAGTTAGCTATGTTGGTTTTAGAGTAATTTTATGGCATTTCTCGTTAGAGGAAATAAATGTTACGCAAACAACTAATTATATTGCATATGCAGCAGCAGTGGGATAATTAATAACAATAACTACACGATAACGTCCCGCAGTTATTCTAACTGCTACCGGAAGTATCGTGGCTAGCCAGGTCTAAACTCCGATCACCCGAACAACAAGAAATATTAATAAACCATATCGAGGCAAAGCGTTGTCCCAGGAGGACCGTAAGAGCGATAACACTTGAACTTCATCTCCTGCAAGAAGCTCCTCATAAATAATACCCAACGTGCCAAAATTCCCACTGTATTAACTATAAGCAGCGAGGTCGCTATCTCTAACATCCAGAGCTTAAAAGCTCCCCACACTCGATTTGATCTACAGCAGCGACACATTTTGCATTAATGAAGGCAATGTGGAGCAATATAATTTAATCGATATAAAATTATGTGTTTCAATTTGCCAAATATTAAAAAAAACAATATGATATTAAAAGTTAAATTAAACAATAATAAATTAATGGACGAATGAATTAATAATAATAATGCTCCAGGTTAAGGCCAGTAAAAAACGTGTTTGATTTTCTCTTAAATTTGCAAATGCATCGATGAGATTTCGAGAATTTCTGTCAAAAAATTACAAAAAAAAATACATTTAAAATTGTAAAATTATTAGAAAACTTGAATGACTAACTTCATGGTAATCATTGCGTGCGTTTACTAAAAGTCTACTAAAAGTAACGTATTTGGTATTTCATTATACATTTATAATTATGTGGATTACCTTTCTGGATCTGGATTTTATCAATAAGTTTTATCAATATCTTATTTAAATATTTATATTTATATTACTTTTTTTATTTCTGCAGGATTAACAGTTTGCTGTACTTTTCGTTTATTATATTAAATATATCTGTAAAATATCAAAAATGGCGGATAACATGTTGCCATAACATTACTGAACTAACTGATTTGTCAATTTTGTTTGTTAATTTAGAGTCATATTGATTGGTAGGATGTGACGTATAAAGGATGTACACCATTTTTGAGATACCCTGTATTATTATTAGTAGTAGTAATAACGATATGTTTTGACAATCGAACTGCGGTCTTTCCGCCATATTATTACTATTATTACTAAATATACCATTCCATATAGCATATCATGTACTTCATTATCACCATACCTGTACGTAACAAACAATGTACAAAGCTATATAGAATAAATGTTCCTACTACTACTATTATTTAATAAAATTCGGTAACTAAATTAAATATTTTATCCTCATAATGTGTATAGTTTTGTATACTGAAGAATGTATCTTGTATCATGACGATTTAACAAGGATTCAAATTGCGTTGTGTTTTTTGGTAAAATTACCCGTATCAATCAGCATCAAAGTAATGTGCGTGATAACCTAATATCAAAGCAAAATCATGTGGCTTTCCTGTACACACCTTCCAAACTCCCGAGGCAAATCTACTAATGACCATGTCGATTGAATTAATATCAATAGTGTGTTACGCTAACGAGCTCTAATTGCAGTAAGGGGAAACTCTGCAAATAGAAATGATAACAAAACGATTAATAAATTAATCGTAATTTAGGCATTGACAGTTATTTCAGGAACAAAAACTATATGTAAGTTGTAAAAAATGAATAGGCAATAAAGAAAAATTACTCGAGTAATAATTATCGAGCTGATACATGTAAAACTTTTAATGAAATATTAATTTATTAAATTAAAATTATGATCAAACAATAATATTTTTAATTTTATTGTATGTCCATATAATTATTTATTTATTACTTGTTATTGATTTTAGAATTTATAGTAACTTTATGGTTTATGAGGTGATTTCCATTTCGCATTAGTAAAATGCTCATTATGTAGGTATATTGAATCTCATCATTAAAAAAACACTTTAATCGAATGGGCGAATAAACTGTTTACATTTTCACCTTATTCACTATAACCATTGACAAGGTGAACAAAGTTTTTTAAAAAGGCGTAAATGCACTATCCTTGAAATTTTTGTTGTCGCCTGGCTTAGGGTCTTCAATGTAAAGTCTTCTGATAACGAATTAAAAAAAAACTAGTATGATACACGTTACGAAAATAGACTCAACTTTCCTGGTTTAAGAGAGAATCAAATTAATAATAGTATAATTAATATTTACGCAAATAAATTACCCAACAATATTTTTTTTTTAATTCTGCAAAATTGGAAAAAATCTTGTATGATACAAGTGAATAAACAAAATTTTATCCACTTATACCATAAATAGCTATTTCCCACTACTATCTCATAATCACTTATTATACTTATGCTTCCTCAACTATAATGATATCCATTTATCACTACCAGATCCATTATACACTGCTAGCCGTTTATAATATTATTTCTTTCAATTCTGAGGTTTTAAACTGACGTTATATACCTCTTAGCAGACATCATAAGCAGGTGTTTATCTTTAAGTGAAATAAAATTATCTTGATTCTACTAGTGAATTTAAAACTTCTTATATCCTAATTCATAATCTTATCCTAATTCATTAAAAATCAAAATCCTACAACATCAATTTGATAGAATACCTTTTTATTTCGTGGACACCAACTTTTCCACGGCTTCTGGGGCTTGATTTGGAACACCTTCTGGTACAAAAACACTGCAATAGGCCTTTTAAAATTTTGATTTGACAATAAATGTCTGTCTGACTATATTATAAAAATGAAATGTGTAACTTCGAAACGTTTTTTGACAAACTTGAATAAAATACTGTATAAAACACGTGAGGTAAGGGTGGTTTTCACTCGAATAAATTAACCCACTCGGCCGGGCGGGCTCGTAGCTTAAATTTTATTCTCGTAAAAAGCATCCACTTAACTCACTTGTTATATAAATAACTATTATTTACTATCAATATGTAAAGTCTACCTTTACGTTCTTCACTTTCAGAATGTAATGACATACTAATGCGGTAAAATGGTACTTTACCGCACTATTTTAAACTTTTCAATTTGTAGAATTTATTGTGGGTGTAGTATTTTTCGTACTTCTATCTCGAGCATTTGATGATGCAGCATTTTCTGATGCTTCTGCATCAGAATCAATATTATACATCAATATAATCAATATAATATGTACTGACAGAACTCAAAACTGACAGAAGAAACTTCAAAACCTACTAATTTGGTTATGGAAAAAATAATTTACATTAAAAATTGCTCTTAGCTGATGGTAGACAAAGCATTGTACTATATTCGTATCGTAACATCATATTACGATACTGCATATAATCAATATAATAAGCACTGACAGAACTGAAAACTGACAGAAGAAACTTTAAAACTTACTAATTTGGTTATGGAAAAAACAATGTACATTAAAAATAGCTCTTAACTGATAGTAGACAAAACATTGTACTATATTCGTATCGTAACATCATATTACGATACTCAATGGTCAAGATACTTAATCGTTTGATAATTTTGCCATATCGTATCGTAATAGGATACGTTACGATACTTATATTATAAATATCTAAAACATTATCGAAATGTCATTTGGACTTTTGTAATTTGTAGCTTTAAAATAATTTAAATTTTGCCCCATGTTATTTGAACTAGGTACTCGAGCAATATATCGCATACATGTTTACAGTTATACATATAACACTTGTTATGTAAATAACTATTATCTTGTATCAATATGTAATGTCTACCTTTACGTTTTTCACTTTCAGAATGTAATGACAAATTTTACCGCACTAATTGCGTAAAGTGACACTTTACTGCACTATTTTAAGCTATACCATTTGAAGGATTTATTGTGGGTGTAGTATTTTTCATACATCTATCTCGAGTATTTGCTGATGCAGCATTTGCTGATGCTTCTGCATCATAATCAATATTATACATCAATCTAATCAATATAATAAGTACTGACAGAACTCAAAACTGACAGAAGAAACTTTAAAACCTACTAATTTGGTTATGGACAAAATAATTTACATTAAAAATAGCTCTTAACTGATAGTAGACAAAACATTGTACTATTATCGTATCGTAACATCATATTACGATACTCAATGGTCAAGATACTCAATCGTTTGAAAATTTTGTCATCGTATCGTAATATGATACGTTACGATACTTATATTATAAATATCTAAAACATTATCGAAATGACATTTGGACTTTTGTAATTTGTAGCTTTAAAATAATTTAAATTTTGCCCCACGTTATTTAAACCAGGTACTCGAGCAATATATCGCATACATGTTTACAGTTATACATATAACACTTGTTATGTAAATAACTATTATCTTGTATCAATATGTAATGTCTACCTTTACGTTCTTCACTTTCAGGATGTAATGACATACTTTACCGCACTAATTCCGTAAAGTGATACTTTACTGCACTATTTTAAGCTATACCATTTGAAAAATTTATTGTGCGTGTAGTATTTTTCATACTTCTATCTCGAGCATTTGCTGATGCAGCATTTGCTGATGCTTCTGCATCAGAATCAATATTATACATCAATCTAATCAATATAATAAGTATCGACAGAACTTAAAACTGATAGAAGATACTTCAAAACCTACTAATTTGATTATGGAAAAAATAATTTACATTAAAAATAGCTCTTAACTGATAGTAGACAAAACATTGTACTATATTCGTATCGTAACATCAAGTTACGATACTCAATATAATCAATATAATAAGCACTGACAGAACTCAAAACTGACAGAAGAAACTTCAAAACCTACCAATTGGTTATGGAAAAAAAACTGATAATAGACAAAACATTGTACTATATTCGTATCGTAACATCATATTACGATAGTCAATGGTCAAGACAATCAATCGTTTGATACTTTTGCCATATCGTATCGTAATATGATACGTTACGATACTTATATTTTAAATATTTAATACACTACCGAAATATAATTTTGACTTTTGTAATTTGTAGCTTTAAAATAATTTAAATTTTGCCTTACGTTATTTTAACCATGTACTCGAGCAATATATCGCATGTAGTCCGCCAGCATTTAGACCGCTACACCGTAACACTTCTTTGGCACCAATTGCTAACCATCAATAAAACATAATCTGTCACGCTTGTGATTTAAAAAAAAAAAATTATCAGGTAGTCCGCAATGTGTCATCAATTAAATTGAAACCTCGAAACGTCAACATCATTTACATTGACGAGTGCTATAAAATATCGTCATGGACAAAGAATAGTGGTCAAAGAATAGGAAATTACAATAATCACTCGAACGATTTACTCCACTCGCCTAACGGCCCGCTCCATAAACGCTCGTTCTCGTGATAAATATCATCATAACTGTCATCATTACATGCTCGTTGTATAATATACTATTATGTAAATAGAAATGTATTTATTGAAAACTAAAATTACAGTTCTAATATTTTGATAATGAAAAGTCATAATTGTCACTCTGACGTTTATAAGACAAAGTGGAATTTATTAGCAGACTTGCTCACATTTGCGATGCTATAAAATGTCTTCATGGACAAAGAATAGTGGTCAAAGAGTAGGAAATAGAATAATCACTTGAACGATTTACTCCACTCGCCTGGCGGCTCGCTTCATGAAAGTTCGTTCACGTGATAAATAACCATCATTATATGCTCGTTGTATAATATACTATTATGTAAATATAAATATATTTATTGAAAAATAAAATTACAGTTCTAACATTTTGATAATGAAAAAAGTCGTAATTATCACTATGGCGTTTATAAAGTCGATTTCAGGAGCAGCTCACATTTTCGATGCTACGATGCTATGATGCTTGCAAAATATAAAAAAAATATGGTAAAATAATAATATATAAAAATATAAATATGAAATATGAATTTTCATTGATTGTCACAATTTTCTCGAAAAATGATATTCACCTATTTTTTTATGATAATAAATCTAATCTAATCTAATAATATTTTTGTGATTTTAAGATCAATATCAACTTCAAGATATTTATGAATATGAAAACTCAAGTACAAACTTTTAGTACAAAGATTCCGCGGCATTAGAAGAACGGGGCTTCTTAATCTTATCCAAATTCTTCACCACAATGTCATGTAGTGAACAGTAACGGTTACGAATTTGCGCCATCATCAACCACAAGCTGAGGTACTCTTTCTCGTCGTGCTCTTGAACGGCACGCCTGTAGTCATCCAGGTGCGGGTACCTCGCTACATTCAAAACCAGTTTACCTCTGGAAATGAAGTACCTAGATATTTGCCCAAAAAACGCCACCGCTTCTGACTCCACCGATTCCACTTCCGCCAGCGTATCTTCCTGAATCAAAACGCCAAAATTGTTCCCACCTTCGACTTTCGGAATCATAAACGAAATCCACATTTTGAGCAAGTTGGAGTCCTCAGTGAGCTTCCTGATGTGCGGCTTCACGATGTCCACCAGCTCCAAGAGGTGCTTGTTGCTCGGAACCGCAGAAGATGACAGCAGCGTGACCTTGGTTGGTATGCTGCTGTCATATTTGGTTCTTTTGGCCGGTGGCAGATCGTCGTTGGTGCTGTTGATAACTGTGGGGTCCGGAATTGGTATGTTGAGCTCGTGGTAGACCTCCGAAAAGTGTCGGTTTTTGAACGCTGGCGTTTCCAGGATGTCATTTAGGGTCACTATCGTCTCGGGAAAGCCCTTCAGTATGAGCGTTTCCGTTTGTGTTTTCAGCGAATCCTTATACTCCTGTACCTTCCTGCTGGTTTCATCTGCCATAATATTTAGTGGAATTTTAGTAGTTAGTAGTAAAATAATGTTTGGAGATTGTAACGCAACCTAATATAAAACCACGTCTAGCGTCAAACAATCTGACAACAAAATTGATTGTCAGATTGTTTGACCAATAATCTAGGACTCGTGCCCTAATTAAATCGCAATATTGTATGATTCACTTAACATAATGTTATCCTTTAATTCCTTGTGATCCTTGTATCATAATAATTTGGAAAGACTTAGGCTCGTATCTATAGTCTGTACTTGAGCATGAGTACGACTCAAGTCGTATATTTGGTTGCGTATTTTCTATATACGTTTATGCACCAAACGCAACCAAATATACGGCTTGAGTCGTACTCAAGTTCAAGCACGGACCATAGATACGGGCCTCAAGTATCTATATTCAAGAAATGTCCTTTTTGGGACATTCCATATAAAGTGGACCAGTTTTGAAAATAGTCTAAAAAAGTCCAAATAGTTTGAATATTTATAAAAGTCAGAAAAATCAGCAGTAATGTAATTAAATAAAACTACAGTTTACATATTTTTATCTGAAAGTCTGTAATGTAAGAGAAATCTTCAGTAATGTGAGCCTCAATTGGCACTGAGGTAATTCATTATTGCGCAAATTTGTGCAAATTGGCTTGCCTACAGAATTACATATTATACATATGAATAAAAATAATAAAAACAAAAAAATATCTTAAAATCTAAACATATAAACTACCAGTAAGTACTCCAATAAAGAAGGAAGAAAACAATAAAAAATGTAATAACTGGTATCCAAAATGGATGAAAGTATAACACCTATGATTTTTGTTTATAATTGTTACCAATTGCCATATATTACCGTGCACATATAATTATATACAGTCTGAATAATATAAACAATCCTAGTCGTAAGGATGTCACAAGGATCTAAAATCAATCACGTCCTTGCGTTTGGTATCAACGTAAATCAGACGTCTCTGTAGCGAAACCCTCTCGCTCCGCTCCTTTTACTAATGATAACAAATCACTGTTTATCCTTCCCAGGAGGAGGCAGGTTTTGTTTTACCTGCTCCTGGATTCCCACCTCATCTATTTTACACAATAAAAACAGGAGACATCCCGAGGGACGTGCAAGCAGTCCACAGCCTCGCCCAAGCAACCAAAATTTCTGGAACGAAATTGCTCATTAATTTACAGATAAGGAACCATTCGCAGAGGCAATAAAAATATGATTAATGCGCATCTCTGTTTTAATATGCTCATAAATTTAATAATTACTGAGATATGGAGTGATGGATATTTGTGTATCAGTGGATCCAGACGTGGTAGTAATATTAGTTCATTTAATAGTTATTACTTTTTTATTTCTATTTCATTTATCAATATAAATTAGATATTTCAAAGTACCCCATACGACCAGCGGTGTTAAATCCAGACAATTTACAAGATTTTAAACGTAGGACTATTTCAGAACTGTTATTTGGTTTAAGTTATTTCAATTAGTTAGATCAGTTCAGAAAAGTTCAGTGTGACTAAAAATCTTGTACCAAGGTTAACAGAGGAAGATATTGCTAGGTTTTTGTCAAGACATTTTGAAGAAATAATACTGAGGTCATCGATAATTCAAGAATAAACAGAATTAGCGAACGGACTGATTTATTAAAACGATTTAAGGATTTAGGAATACAGAGTAGTAGACAAATGATGACAGACAGACAGGACTTTAACATTAAAATTGAAACATAAGATTTTGGGAATCTGTAGTGATATTTTTTATACTAGTTTTAAGCTATTTCAATCAATGAATGGAAGAAGCATGTAAATGCCATCTCGTGGTAAAATTCAATTACTGCATGACAACGATTGTAACTACATTCCGACGCAGTGTACATACGTATGATACCCACCAGGTACAAACCGGTCTACAGTTATCCACGGAAGTAATATCCCAAATGCACACCATATTTATATTATATTATTTCAATTAGTTAGGTCAGTTTGCTTATGATAGATAGTTAGTTAGATTTAAAAATATACAAAGGGCAGGAAATAGAAGCAACGTATATGACATTCACGTCAGGCAAATATCAGAGAAATTGAGTATGAAGTGGCGCGATAACGTATGGCAACAAATCGCATACTAAGGAAACGAGAAAAAAAAATGAAAATAATAATGAGCTGGAGTTAAATAGATGAAAACTAGAATCTTAGATTCAAAAATAAATCCTGGATAATTGAAGGTCGTCATGGCAACGAACAAAATCGAGCAGCACTTGTTGCTGGCTGCTATACTGAAAAGTTACACCGCTACGAAAAAATCGTGTGACGACAACAGACAACCCTCGCATAAATAAGTCCGACGGGACTTTAACAGGGGAACAGAATTTTAGTAGATAACAGAATTTCACTAGAAATGAGCAGTGTAATAAACCGCGTAATATCAATAACCGGTACAATGAAAGGGACAACAGATTTTATCAGGGGAACAGACGCTATGAACATAATTACAACAGAAATACAGATAAAGGTGGCAGACAGAACTGAGCTTTTAGAAATGACAGGCGAAATTATTAAGCACGAAAATTTTAACAGGGAGGAAAATAACAGACAATATCATGACGAAGCCTTACATCGAAAGGTAGAAAGGTGGCTGATTAAATAAATAAAATAAATCATGACGAAAGTAGGAGTCCAGAAGCGGGAAATATAATTAAAAATAGAAAACAGAACTTCACAGACTAGTAATAATCAAGCATACGAAATAACTAAGGGGGAAGTAGAACATGAAAGACGTCAGGCCATGAGGGAAAAACAAGACAAAGAATGTTTCAAAAATATACAAAAACAGCTGAATGTATTAAATTGAATGAGGAGAAATATGAAAATTCTATTTCGGTTAGGTTAGATTAGGTAAGGTTAGGTTAGGTTAGCACCCCATTTTTAAAACGCAAAATAGGGAAAAAAAAATATTTGTTGTGAGTGAGAGAAAAAAAAATCCAGTAGAGGGTATCAACGAGGATTTTTTTTTAAATTATACTAAAACAGGGGAAATTATTAAATTGAATGAGAGGGGGAATAAAAATTCTTTTGGGTAAGATTTGGTTAGGTTAGGTTATCTCTCCATTTAAAAAGTGCAAAATAGGGAAAAAAGAGGAATTTTTTCAAAATTATACGAAAACAGGTCGAGGGAGAAAAACATTTGCAGTAGAGGGTATTAACAAGGGAATTTTTCAAAATAATACTAAAACAGGGGAATTTATTAAATTTAATGAGGGGGAAAATGAAAATTCGATTGGGTTAAGTTAGGTAAGGTTAGATTAGGTTAGGTTAACTCCCCATTTATGAAATGCAAAATAGGGAAAAAACTTGTAAAATATTTGTTGGTACTGAGAGTAACAAAACCAGTCGATGGTACCAACAAGGAAAATTTTCAAAATTATACTAAGACAGGGGAATTTATTAAATTGAATGAGGGGGAAATAAAAATTCTATTGGGCTACATTAGGTTAGGCTAGCTCCCCATTTTTAAAATGCAAAATAGGGAAAAAACTTGTAAAATATTTGTTTATACTAAGAGAAAAATAATTCCAGCAGAGGGTATCAACAAGCAAAAATTTTCAAAATTATACTAAAACAGGGGAATTTAATAAATTTAATGAGCTGGAAAATAAAAATTCTATTAGGTTAGGTTCGCTTAGGTTAGGATAGCTCCCCATTTTTGTAATACAAAATAAGGGAAAATACTTGTAAAATACTTGTTGATGCTGGGTCAGTCGTCTCGATCATTTGCAAAAAACTTTGGAGATACAAATTTTTGAAAACGTACATGATATCAACAAAAAAAATGACGTGATATCAGCAGGAAATAAGAAAATTGTAAGTCTTCACAGTGCAATAATGGGGAATGTATAAAATGAGGGAATTATGTACAATCATATATTTTTAATTGTACCGATGAAGCACGAGATAATATTGGGAATCGACTTTTTAGACAAATTCGATGTGGTGATCGATTTGAATGATTATGTAATGAACATTGCAGGTGAAAAATATAAATTAGACGTTTATAAGGGTGAAGATTGCGAAGAGAGACATAGTAACGAGATTTAAATAATGTTGAATTACCAAATGTAGGAATAAATTATCGCAATTAAGACTAAACAGTATAAAAAATCTGTTTTTTTACCATATTCAAAAATATGGTAAATTTCTTAATATGGTAAAAATACTATATTATTTGGTAATAATAACCATTATGGAACATTACCATAATTATGGTAATTATTACGGTAATTAAATTTTATTTTTTTTTACCTTCAGTTGTGTATCTACTGCATTCATAAAACTACTAACTCCTTGATCCCACTACGAACCCTAAATAATTTATTCTCATTAAAATACTACATTAAGTTATAAATAAAACCATTTTAATAAACAAATGACCATGTTTATCTGTCTAGTCAATAATACATATCATATGATATTTTACTATACAAATATCATATAAAAATGATCGACTGTGGAATAAATATCTATTCTATTCTATCTAGTATATTCTATTCTAAAAGCTAGTGTTATGATAGTAATGTTTGGTACTTAATGCTTCTCTTATTAGTTTATATACCAAGCCAGGTTTACAGTCATGAGTTTTGTGCATTTTGGTAACTACATCCGGATATATCCGGTACTGTGCTGATGAGACCTACCAGGTCGAAACCGGTCTGCAGTTGTCACGCAGTGGTCACTGAAGTTTTCTGCAGTTTTGCAAAATGCACACCATATATTGTTATTATTTTATAATAATATGTCGCTTAATCAATAGTTTGAATAAATTATTTATTTGAGTTTATAGGGCTGTACAAACTATGAATTTTTCAACTGTTTTAAATATTAATGACCTGTGTAAAACTATTTTTGTTAAAGCATCAATAAAGTATTATTATTATTGTTATTATTATTAAATTGTGATACCACCCATACGAGGCTTTGATGATGGATTTATACTTTTTGAATCGTGTTAATAATTTTCAGTACAATGAACGAAATAATCAATTTTAGTATCATTGTGGTCTACTTCCATATTTAATAAGCAAATCAGCTCAATCCTGATTACCAGTATTAAATCACGCCATTATGGGAAGACATCTTGATGGGATGTGACAGCAGTTCCCCAGAAACGGGGCAAAAAACAGACCATCGAGGATTTAATCCCGTTTACATCCGCATCGCTGACAATTGACACCCAAATTAATTAAATTTTAATAGAAGCGACGGCGCGTGGGCGTGAAATATTAGATCAATTAGAATAATTGATCTGCAAACTTAATCCGTCCGAACTCTCCTTTGCCCCCCCAAAAACCCCGTTTTTATAATACCCAATTACCTAAAGCAGAATCTAAATAATTTTATTTTAATTGCATTACGTTTGTAAATAATGTACTTCAGATTATTTACATTTTTTAATTGAATCTATGAAAACGGTTTTCGCCTTATGAACTTGTACACGTCATGAATCGCATTTATATCCAATTTAATTAATAATTATGATGAATCCTTGAACACTGGTTCAGGATTGTGCGAAGCCAGTCCGTTTAAACCCTTTTCAGGACAAAGGGCGCGGCATGTCGGTCGCCAGGACTTGTCAATCAGATCATTTGCTGGACTTGGCAGGTATCGACATTCCTAATCGCTGATAAATATTACACGGAACTTGCTGCCACACACATACAGGGCATAACCAGGTCAGGAATTTGGGCCCCAGCGGTTCGCTTACTTAATTACTATCAGATGATATATGCGAAGCAAGTTCGGAGGGAGTAAATTAGTCCCCTAAGTAATCGCAGATGAACTTTGCCTTCGGAGCGTATTTATTGTTCGATTAGAATTATAACAGCGCTGAACTAGGAGAGTTTAATTCTATCGCGAGATGCATTCAGAGTCCACTTCGCATAATTATATTGCACCTACTTTGTTGATTTGATTTGCAAATATGTACATATTAATCCGATTAAATTTACTGTTTATATTTAAATATTAATATTATTCAGCCCACACCGAAATGTAAATAGTCTATTGATAATAATAATAAATAATATTATATATTACAATTACTTGCAATTTATATACTATTACAAATTAACCATCTTAGCTTGCTTGCTATATTGTGTAAATATTATGGATATTGAGTTAAGACTCCACCTAAACAGTAGTCGTGATTACATGTCTCGTCCAGGACAACTGTTGTCTGAAACCTTACCAAGAAATTGGAATATGTTGATTTTCAATTTCCAACTTTTTTCCACATCTTTCGCGCATCTTAAAAACCAATATATTCCACCTGATTATGCGCACATATTGTAAGCATCTTCCTCCACCACTTAAAAAAAAATGTATTGCAAATTTAATTAAAAACAATTTTCCAATTTTAATAACTCCAACAACTAAACAAATTCAAATCTAAAATTGCAGTATATTCCCCATAAAATCTTACATTTTACCCAACAGTAAAACGTAACAATTGCAGTAAAATAACGAAATGGAAGCTCTGCTTTGAGAATTGTGGCCTGGCCCCCTGAAAGTGCATGATAAATTATTTATGGCTGGAAAATTTCAATTGCGAAGACCGTCCGAGGAACTAAGCCGTTTATTTACGACCGCAAGTTCTGAATCTCTCCCGCTGAAACTGAATTTTAATTTTAGATTTATATACATGTGTATCAGCGATAAGGCCTTCATTAAACGCGCCCCGTATATTTTACAGCTCCTGTAAACTCTCGTTTCAGATACCAGAGTAGCAGACCTGCAAGAGGAAATAAAAATACAGCGTTTGATGCGCACACGAGGAAGATGGAAAAGAGAAATAAAAGCGCGGCAGTTAATCTCCGCATAGAGTGAGAAATATTGAATAAAGAGGGCGAGAGGCGGAATATTGAGAGGGACATAAAAGGGAGATTTAGATTGAGGTTAATTTGATTTTTAATGCGGAATGCAGATATTACAGGCTTTGGAAATATTAGCTATGATCAAAGCTTATTGGAGTACAGCCAGAGAATAAATGGCAGTTTTAAATCGGTTGTACTGCAGTTACATATGAAGCTACACAAAAAAGTAATCCCAAGCATTAAGCTTGCAGAGCTTTGGGATTGTGTAGTGCACACGGATTCGAGACAATTATTTTCCATATACTTGCAAAATTGAGAGGTTCTCAAAGGCCCAGGGAAAAAAACCTCAATAAATATTGTTATCTCTCTTTGAGAGTTCTATAGTCATACAATGACCATGTAATTTTGTATTGCATATTCGTTGCACCTTTACACAAAAAAAATAATCCTCAGCATTAAGCTTTCAAAGCTTCGGGATTGTGTAATGCACTCGCATTAGAGACAATATTTTCCAAATTCTTGCAAAATTGAGAGATTCTCTAAGGCAAAGATCTCGAAGCCTATAACAGATTGTTATCTCTTTTGAGAGATTCAAAAGTCTTACAACGACCATGTAATTTTGTACTGCACAACCGTTGCAAAACAAAATGTTTCTCCTTCATATGAAATCGCCTATTAACATTCTAAATTATTTGAAAAATATAAATCACTGAATACTTATATTTGAAAGTATCAAAGTATCTAGAATCCTAGAACAATAACAAATCATAAACTGTATTCAACTTGCAGAAAATGTATGCAAATTGCAGAAGATTTAGGCAAATCGCAGAAAATTTATGCAAATTGTTGAAAATTTAATAAAAATGACAAGTTTTGCACATAGGTATTTTGTAACTTCTTATAAGAGTATCTGTACCTGATAATAACATCTAGAATCCTAAAACAACTATAATTAATAAACTGTATTCAAATTACAGAAAATATATGCAAATTGCAGAAAATGTATGCAGATTGGGGAAAATTTATTAAAAATGACAAGTTTTGTACCTAGAAATTTTGTTAACTCTGGGTAAGCCAGAAAAACCTACTTTTAAAAGTATCTGTACCTGATATTAACATCTAGAATCCTAGAACAACAATGATTCATAAACTGTATTCAAATTGCAGAAAATATATGCAAAATGCAGAAAATGTATGCAAATTGTAGAAAATTTATTAAAAATTACAAGTTTTGCACATAGGAATTTTGTAAATTATGCGTAAGCCTTACCTACTTTTAGCAGTATCTGTACCTGATATTAACCTCTAGAATCCAAGAACAATAATAATCCATAAACTGTATTCAAATTGCAGAAAATGTATGCAAATCGCAGAAGATTTAAGCAAATTGCAGAAAATTTATGCAAATTGCAGAAAATGTATTAAAAATGACAAGTTTTGCACATAGGAATTTTATAAATTCTGGGTAAGCCTTCCGAATTTTAGCAGTATCTATACCTGATATTAACATCTAGAATCCTAGAGCAATAATAATTGATAAACTGTATTCAAATTGCAGAAAATTTATGCAAATCAGAAGATATAGGTAAATTGCAGAAAATTTATTAAAATTGCAGAAAATTTATTAAAAATTACAAGTTTCGTACGTTACTATAAATTTACAAAGAGTTTCTGAAACGTTGCCCAATTGCCCAATATTAAATCAACCCATGAAAGTATCATAAAATCAAAAAAATAGGACAAGGTGTATAAAATTTTCAGAAACTATGTGAAATTGAAACTAAAAACCCTACAGATAAAAATACTTATTAGGTATCCCAAATGCAAAAAATCTATCGATTGATCTCCACTTCAATCGAATAGAGATTAATCGAAATGTTAGTGGAATAAGTGACAATTTGTTACTAGAAATGCAATTGTAATAATAATATTTGAAATTTTACAAAGTAATTGAAATTTTAGTAAAAATAAATTACTTTTTTGGGAAATAATAGTGAAAAAAATCGAGACTTCAAGTTTTTAATAATAGATATGTATAAAAAAACCACTGAGACAAAATAATTACAACAGATATATGTAAAAGTATTGTTTTTTACTAAAACGTTTACAATCGAGTGTTTCGATAATTACATCCAAAAAACATAATTGAAATTTTGCCAAATTTGACAGTAATAACTTGGGAATTAAATCTTCGAAGGCACTGCACTAATGAACAACAACTGCAACTGAAACATTTGTAGTTTTGACAGAATAATTGAAATTTTGATAAAAATCTGTAAATTTTGTACATATCTGACAATAATTTATTAATATTTTCATAGTTATCACTAAAATGCTTACAGAACAATTGAAATTTTGGTAGAACAATTTACAATTTCACAGCAATAGTTAATTATTTTTTTAGTAATCTTTGAAATTCTGACCCTAAAAATGTTAGTTTTCACTAAAAAGGTTCCAGATAAGTATTTTCCTAGTTACCGCCAATTGACAAAATTACTGGTTTTTGTAAAGATAAGAATTTCAGAAACTTTCAAGATTGCTGTTTTTGGAAGTACATAATATAGATATTAATAAAAATACTGACAGAAAATAAATATAACAGATAAATGTAAATGTGTTGTTTTTAAATTTAAAACACAAACTCAAAATCGAGTGTTTTAATGTATACATAAAAAAAACATTATCGATATTTTCACAAATTTGGAAGTAATCATTCAAGTAAGTTTTGATAGAATCAGTCACAATTTGATAGTATTAATGAAATTTGAACAGTAAAATTTAAAGTATTGACAGAATATTTGTTGAAATTAATTGAAATGTTGGCTGATATAACTAGTTATTTGACATTTTGACCAACATGATAGTAGTTATTGTGTAGTAGTGACCCTAGTAGTGACAGTAGTTATAAATACTGATGATTTATTAAAAGCTGTGTAAGAAATGTTGACAAAATTCATTGAAATTTTTACAAATCAGGCACAATTATTTAAATATTTATGGTTATTATTAAAATTTTAACAGAGCAACTGAAACTTTGGTATAGTATTTGTATCTTTCAAATTCTAACACAATAATTGACATTTTAGTAAAAATAATTCAATTTGGTAGATATCAAATCAAATTACAAAATAAATGATGCTATTCATTCTTAAAGTTCTCACAGTAATTATTAAAATGTTGATAGAATTCTTTGAAATCGAAATTTTGACACAATTACAATCATTACAATTTTAGCAACATTTATTGACAGTTAATTGTAGATAAGTTGTAAGTTTGTTTTAAAGTATTAAATAAGAGAGAAATCAAACATATAACTTTCTGCATTGACAAGTATGGGTTAGCTATTACTGAAATTTCTGACATTTTATTATTTGTAAATTTGATATTAGATTCGTGTACAGTACACCTGAAACTAATTCTGCTGAAAATTTGAGAAAGTTTCAGTATTAAATAAGGGAGAAAATCAAACAAATAACTTTCTGCATTGACATGTATGGGTTAGCCAGTACTGAAATTTCTGAAAATTTATTATTTGCAAGTTTGATATTAGATTCCTGTACAGTTCCCCTGTAACTAATTCACTTAAAAATTTGACAAAGTTTCAGTACTAAATAAGGGAGAAAATCAAACACCTAACTTTCTGATTGACAAATGTGGGTTAGCTATTGCTGAAATTTCTGAAAACCTATTAAATGCATATTTGATATTAGATTTGTATTTAGTACATCTCAAGCTAATTCTGCTGAAAATTTGATAAAGTTTCAGTATTAAATAAGGGAGAAATTAAAACACTAAACTTTCTGCATTGACAGGTATGGGTTAGCTATACTGAAATTTCTGAAAATGTATTAATTGTATATTTAATATTAAATCTGTGTTTATTACACATAAAGCTAATACTCCTGAAAATTTGACAAACTTTCAGTATTAAATAAGGGAGAAATCAAACATATAACTTTCTGCATTGACAAGTATGGGTTAGCTATTACTGAAATTTCTGAAAATATATTATTTGCAAATTTGATACCAGACTCGTGCACAGTATACCCGAAACTAATTCTCCTAAAAATTTGACAAAGTTTCAGTACTAAATAAGGGAGAAAATCAAACACTTAACTTTCTGCATTGACAAGTATGGGTTAGCTATTACTGAAATTTCTGAAAATGTATTATTTGCAAATTTGATATTAGATTCGTATACAGAATAGCTGAAACTAATTCTGCTGAAAATTTGATAAAGTTTCAGAATTAAATAAGGGAAAAAATCAAACAAATAACTTTCTGCTTTGACAAGTATGGGTTAAGTTATTACTGAAATTTCTGAAAATTTATTATTTGTAAATTTAATATTAGATTCGTGTACAGTGCACCTGAAACTAATTCTGCTGAAAATTTGACAAACTTTCAGTGTTAAATAAGGGAGGAAATCAAACATATAACTTTCTGCATTGACAAGTATGGGTTAGCTATTACTGAAATTTCTGAAAATATATTAATTGCATATTTAATATTAAAGCTGTGTTTAGCTCACCTAAAGCTAATTGTCCTGAAAATTTGATAAAGTTTCAGTATTAAATAAGGGAGGAAATCAAACACATAACTTTCTGCATTGAGAAGTATGGGTTAGCTATTACTGAAATTTCTGAAAATTTATTATTTGCAAATTTGATATTAGATTCATGTACAATACATCTGAAACTAATTCTCATGAATATTTGACAAAGTTTCAATATTAAATAAGGGAGAAAATCCCTTATTTTAATTGTAGTTTTGATAGAATAATTGAAAATTTGACAACAATAATGTCATGTCAAATCAAATTACAACAAAAATGATACTATTCATTCTCACAGTTCTCACAGTAATGATTAAAGATTTCAGAGATAAATTGATATTTTTTCAGTATTATTAGAAATTAAAATTGTCATACAATCACTACAATTTTGGCAACATTTATTGACATATAATTGTAGATAAATTTTAAGTTTGTAAAATTTGACAGAAATTGTTAAAATATTTAAAGTTATCAATAAAATTGAATACATTAAAAAGGAATATTTATGGAAGTAGCGAATAGGTGGAAAAGAGTAAATGGAATTTTGATAGAATGATTGAAAATTTTACATAAATAATGTCAAATCAAATCAAATTACAACAAAAATGATACAATTTATTCTCACAGTTCTCACAGTAATCATTAAAATGTTGACAGATAAATTAAAATGTTTACAGTATTCTTTGAAATTGAATTTTTGACACAATCATTACAATTTTGGCAACATATATTGACACATAATTGTTGATAAATTGTAAGTTTGTAAAATTTGACAGAAATTATTATAATATTTAAATTAATCATTAAAATTGAATAGAGTAAAATAGAAGGTTTATGGAAGTAGAGAGTAGATGGAAAAGAGTAAAAAAGGAATTTTGATAGAATAATTAAAAATTGGACAAAAATAATGAAGTTTTTAAAGAATAATTTTTATATTATTCTTATTATTATTATATTATAGTTTTGATAGAAGGTAATCTTTGAAATTCTGATAACAATCTTTGAAATTTTGACAATAATCTTTAACATTTTAGCAAACATGGCTAAACTTTTGACAGAAACAATTGAAATATTATAATAAAATAATGGAAATTTGACAAAAATTAATATCAATACTAGCAAATATGTTACAAGGTTATATGTGCAAATTTGTAAATTTGGGAATAAGGATTTTAAATATATTTGCTATATCAAAAAATGATAAATTTTGCACTGTCAATAGATATGTTTTTAGCACAGGTTCCAAATGATCCAATTTTAATTTTCCAACAATTTGAAAGGTCCTGCTTTGAAAACATACAGCCCTGCAAAGCTATAGAACGAAAAATTAAAAAATGTTACATGCAACCTTGTAACCTCAAGACCAATATGTTTTCAGTTATTTTTAAAATTTTCACTGATTACATTTTTATAGTTATTGAAATTTTGATAATATGATTGCCAATTTGACCATAACATTGAATACTGTTCTATCCTATTCTGTTCCACCTAACTAAATATGCTTTTTATTCATTTGATAAATACTTCAATACTTTACACACTTTGTAAATTTTAGTTTTTATGTCTAGCTATTTATAATATATCACTGTATCGCTATTAATTACTATCAATTACTCTCTAAGCCTCGTATTTTATATTTCTTACAATTTTTAATATGGTTATTATATATATATATATATATATATATATATATACAACGCATTTTATGTTTTATTCTTTTATGTACTGACTTTAATTTTGTATTTTAATTCGAAATATGTATGACCTCTGTAAAACTAATTGTTAATGGCACCAATAAAGATATTATTATTGTCTTGACCTCACATGTAATTCATGTCCAATAAAAGAAGCTTGAAGTTTGAAGTTTATTATATATTCTATTTGCAATTTTGACAGAGTAATGGAAATTTTGGTAAGTTTTGCATTGCAATGAAAATTTTCACCACGAGGATGTATGCAGTTTATTTATTATTATTAATATTTATTTTGAAATACCAAATCCTATACAGTCAAGATACTTTCCGAGTTGACTAATACCTATCTGTTAGTCACTGAAATTTCTGAATATTTATGTAATGGATATTTTGATAATCTTATGCCTGATTTGTGTACAGTATGCATGAATATAATTCTTCTAAAAATTTGACGACAAGTAATTCCTTAATAAGTAAAAAAATCAAATGGTTAACTTTCCTAGTTGACCAATACCTATGTTAGTCACTGAAAATTCTGAAAATTTATCTGATAGATATTTTTAAAATTTTATGCCAGATTTGTGACATTTCAAAACTGATTCTAAATTTTCTAAAAATAGCAAACCAGAAAATATGGAGAGAATTAACTATGAGTCCAATGAGGCTGAATGTATCACACAACGCTGTACAAATATTATGTTTATGTAAGTTAAGCTTGTATATATAGAGCACGCATATGAGTACAATGTAAAATGTTAGCTCACACATCCATACTTTCGTGATTTCCTTATTTACTAAAGCTTTATTTATCCTTATTTTCAGTTCTCCGAATGGACGGATCATGACAGAGGCATTCCTGATATCGGTAAGTCTCTTGGATTACACCAACTTCTCTGGTCTCCTTATTTATAAGCCCAGACGGTTTTATCTTCGGGAGCCGTGGCCAGTCGATTGTAAAATCATTTTACTGCCGATTCTTTTATTAAATATATAATAGAATGGAAATGGCCGCACAGCTTTATCGCTCGCAATAAAACACCCCTCATCTTGCGGAAGTTAAACGACTATAAATATAAGCGCGTAATTAAACCTCGGCTATCATCAAATTAATTAATATTGGAAATATGTTGGAGCAGAAATGCAATTTATTTGGCTGCTGTTATTGCATGAGTAATCAATATTTCGCCGGAACACGAATGAACGTACTTAGGGAAAGTTTGCCAAAGTTGAGGATAAGTTATTTCCCGGCTATGTATGTACATTCCCAAGATTCTCGTTTATTTGTAGGTGTCGTACACTTTCAGATAACTTTCACTACTTAATCAATGGATAGATAAAACAGCTACTAAATTTTATTATTATTTTGTATTAACAATTATTTTATGTTTCCTGATACGTAGAAAAATTGTGTATAAATGTATGTTGTGTTGATTCTTAAAAAGTTGAGGATAATTTATCTGTATAGATAAAAAATAGAACTATCGTCAAATCACATTGTAAGTAACTTAAATTGTTATCTGTGTAGTTTCTTAGAAAGTTGAGAATAATTTATCCGCCGGATAGATGTATCCACGAAAGGGTCAGAACTATCTGTCAAATCTCGTTTTGGGTATCTTAAATCGTTAAATAAGTATTCACAGCTTATTGTGTGGACAGAAAGACCATCCATTAGAATGTGTTTATTATTAAGACTTTTTATATCTCAAATTCTCGTTTATGTGAAATAGCATTTCCAAATATTAACATGTATATGTGGGATATAAAAGCCATTTTATACACCCACAATCATAATATATCAACACAAACACACACAATTACAGACGTAGACAACCAAATACACATATAAATTTTCTGAACATATTTTACAAAAGCCTCAATTTTCTCGCCAATCCAGGTATTCCCCACTAAACAAATCTCGACGAGCTCGATTTACAGAATCGGATCCAATTTCACTGCTTTGCACGCGCCATATGTGCTGGGATTCAGGCGAGCCTCGCGAATTTGTCATTTGAAATTCGCAGTTCGAGCATAAGAACCTGTGTCTGGAAAATTGGCTGCATTTTCGTCACATTGCACTAGAAATAGTCGATATCAGCGCTGGCCAGTGGAATGCGAAATGAAATATAGGCGTGTGCTTGGCAGAGTGGGTCTCTGTATTTCAGTAAATTCAATGCACTGCTGCTTCGTGAGGCAAGTGATATCGTAAACTGATATTAAAAAAGTTAGAGCGTTGCGTCATAACGTGTTCGCTTTAATGATATTTCAGATTTCAATTAAAAGTTCTGCAATACCGAAATTTGCAAGCGTAGGTATATTACATGCTATACTTACATTCTGACAGGGCATTACAGTTGGGAAAAAGCAATTTAGCTAAGTACAAAGAAACACTAATAAAGTATTTGGTACAAGTATTCTTACAACCTACGATATTTCAAGAAATTTGCATAGTGCTAAGAAAAGTTATATTGTTTAGAGGCGATGAAATTTAGAAAAAAAAATTGTAACTTAAACTACAGACAATCCCCTGATACCCTGATATTCAAAATATATGAAGTAATTAATTTGTTAAATTTCGAAACAAGCCTCAAATGGAACTACCAGCTAAACCTAAACATCTAAACACTTGATTTACGCTTAATAATAAACTTTTTTTCCTTCGAAAATCCAAATGTATATCATATGAGGAATTACTTGCAAAATCTCGTACACTACAAATTGTAATTTCTTTAAGCAGCTCATAGCTGAGGCTTTAGTTGTAACTAACAGAAATTTAAGTTTCCAAACAAGCCTTAAATGGAACTACCATCTAAACCTAAAAAATATTTAACATGAATGTGAAGTTGCCGCAATAAGTTAATCAAATATCCCATATCCCATATAAATTTCCATTTAGCCTATTAAGTATTCAAATAATTGACGCACATAAGCAATATTGTTCAAAAAAAAATCTATATTTTTATGTTTTAGAAATTTTTAATATAATTTTTATATAATTTTTTTAATTTTTTATATTTTATCAATTTTTGTCATTGTGGTAATTATACAACACACATATCTCTATTACTGGTTAATGGTATTCAAATCCATAACGATTGCAGCAGTTAAAGATGTAAACTTCAGATATTAGTATGTATAGTTTTAATGGCAGTGCGATTTAGGTCACAGAAAAACGTATGACTAGTCTGTAATCAAGTTTTGTACATAAAAGTAGTGGTGTTTATGTTCCCTTGCGACGCTATAATTACGGTGCAGGTTCAGAAGTTGGAGCTGAGTTATAAAATTACTCTTTAACTCTTACATTGTACTGGAGCTGGAGTGAAATAATTTAATTACCGAGCAGTTTAAAATTTATGTACAACATTTCAGACATACAAGAATAGTTACAAGTGTTTTAATAGTTGCAATACAATAATTCTTATTTGTACATAGTGACTACTACATAAAGCAGTAATATTTTTAATATCCAAGATACTTGGATACTGCAATGTGGATAACTTCAAGAAATCGTTATATCACATATTTTCGCTAAACTAGATAATGACCTCATTACTCATTATTTCTTACATTGTACTAGAGCCGGAGTGAAATAATTTATTGCCAAGCAGTTTAAAATTTATTTACAACATTTCAGACATACAAGAATAGTTATAAGTGTTTTAATAGTTGCAATACAATGATTATTATTTGTACACAGTAACTACAGAAAGCAATAATATTTTTAATATCCTTGATACTTGGATAGCTTAATGTGGATAACTTCAAGACATCGTTGTATCACATATTTTCACTAAACTAGATAATGCCCTAACATACATTTCTAAAATTTTATACGGTTGTCAAATATTTCATTGTATCTGAAATGTATTCACTTAAATTATACAGGTAATTAAAAATGTTGTACGATATTTTAGCCAGTTATATTACTGATTGAAAAAACAAAAATCTTGTACCAGTTTTCTTAAAATCCACTGACAAAAATTCCTACGAACAACATAATCGAGAGAAAATGAACGGTGGAGAGGTAAAGCATTTACTTTAGTTTTCTTCTAAATTATCTTTTATTTTATGCCCACTGTCATTAGATTTTATTTGCAATGTTCATCCTAGTACAACAAAATCAAATCGATTTTATCTCAGAAATAGTTGAGTTGTTTTAATAGTTGCAATACGATGATATTATTTGTACACAGTAACTACAGAAAGCAGTAATATTTTTATTATCCTAGATACTTGCATACTTTAATGTGGATAACTTTCAAGAGATCATTGTATCACATATTTTCACTAAATTAGATAATGCCCTAACGAACATTTCTAAAATTTTATACGGTTGTGAAATATTTCATTGTGTCTGACATGTATTCACATAAATTATACAGGGTATTAAAAAAAGTTGTACGATATTTTAGCCAGTTATAGTACTGATTGAAAAAACAAAAATCTTCTACCAGTTTTCTTAAAACCCACTGACAAAAATTCCTACGAACAGCATAATTGAGAGGAAATGAACGGTGGACAGGTAAAGCATTTACTTTAGTTTTCTTCTAAATTATCTCTTGTTTTCTGCACATTCTTATTAGAATTTCTTTGCAATAGTCATCCTAGTAAAACAATATAAAATCGACTTTATCTCAGAAACAGTTGAGTTGCGAAGCCTAAGATTTTTTTAGTCTCTTTCGATTAGTACTAAACTTGGGAAATATCCGACAAAAGGTCAGTAAGATCTTCAGAAGAATACAAAATTCACTGCAGCGTTTATCCTAATAAAACAATATAAAATCGACTTTATCTCAGAAATAGTTCAGTTGCGGACCCTAAGATTTTTTTTTGTCTTTTTCGATTAGTACTATACTTGGGAAATATGCGACAAAAGGTCAGTAAAATCTTTAGAAGAATACAAAATTCTTTGCAATGTTCATCTTAGTAAAACAATATAAAATCGCCTTTATCTCAGAAATAGTTGATTTGCGGGCCCTAAGATTTCTTTTTGTCTCTTTCGATCAGTACTACACTTTAGAAATATCAGTAGTACCAACCAATTTAATAATCTCAACAAAGTTCAAAATTATCTTTTGTTTTATGCACATTGTCGTTAGAATTTCTTTGCAATGGTCATCCTAGTAAAAAAACAATATAAAATCGACATTATCTCAGAAACAGTTGAGTTGCGGGCCCTAAGATGTTTTTTGTCTCTTTCGATCAGTGCTATACTTGGGAAATATCTGACAATATTTTTTTAACCCCCTGTATACCTACCTATTGAATAATCTCAACAAAGTGACATAAGAGACAAAAAAATCTTTGGGTCCGCAACTTAACTGTTTCTGAGATAAAGTCGATTTTATATTGTTTTACTAGGATGAACATTGCCAAGAATTTTGTATTCTTCTGAAGATCTTACTGACCTTTTGTCGGATATTTCCCAAGAATAGTACTAATCGAAAGAGAGAAAAATATCTTAGGCTCCGCAACTCAACTGTTTCTGAGATAAAGTCGATTTTATATTGTTTTACTAGGATTTTACGATTTTATATACAGGGTGTTCTTTAATGACGTGCTAATATTTAAGGGTGTAATTGCTCAGGTCATTTTATAAAGAAAATTTTATATGAACTTACATCCGCAACGGCTTAAATCTTTCTTTTTAATGTCTCCGAAAACACTTTAGATATTAATTTCAATTTTAGTGTCCGTTAGTAGTATATAAAACACCTACAACTTACTGTATGTCAACAATTATTGTTTTGAATGATATTTGTAAAATTTTTACATGTTTCATAGTAGCTAGATTTAGTGTTCAAAATTTCTTCATTAATATGAATAGCACGAGGTGTTCAGTTCAGTGAATTACAGAAATATGACTCAGAACAAGTTCTTTATTTATATTATTAAAATCTTACTCGTAAGTGGATGATTGTAAAGTTTCTAGGCAAAGTGATAACTTTCTGTATTAAATATTTCATCACTAGTGGCGCTCAGTTTGATAAATTACAGTAAAACTCGTTGGGACAAGATTATGTTTTGTATTGTTTAAGATATTACGATTGAGAAGATGATTTTATTCTTCTGAAGTGTTTTTTTTTCATTGCATTACAGAATACTGACTAATATAGATGACTTGTTGTTTTAAGATAATACAGGGTGTTCCACGCTAATGTACCATTAAAGGTTTACAATTTTTTTTTTCGGGAACGCATAAACTTGTAATGGTCCATTAGCGTGGGACACCCTGTATACGTATGCGAATTATTTCATTGACTAATGACACTCATTTTGACGAACATAGAATTCTTACTTATCTGTACAAAGTAATAGTTTGTATTTTTAAGATTTTAGATCGTGCAGATGACTTAATCACCTCTTGGTTCTCTCTTTCAATAATAAATTACACACTTATCTGGCAAAGGTTGTGACTTATATATTTAGGGTTTTAAGAATGTGAGTGGAAGATTTTTTTGCCTTATGTCTTCTAGTTCTAATGGCACTTATATTGACAAATTGCAGAATTCTTACTCATCTGGACAAAATAATGGTTTGTATTTTAAGATTTTATATCGTGCAGATGACTTCATCACATTTTGGTTATCTCTTTTAATAATAAATTACACACTTATCTGGCAAAGGTTGTGATTTATACTTTTGGGCTTTTAAGAACGCGAGTGGAAGATTTCTTGGCCTTATGTCTTCTAGTTCACTGCATTTTAGAATGATAACTCGCCAAAACTGCAACTTGCGTGTTGTCAGAATTTGCTTGCATATGATTTTATAATGATTTAGACTTCTCGTGGCGTTTAGTTCGATAAACTAGATATGGGTCATCTGGCCAAAATTATGACAGCATATAAAAGATCATACAAGCCTGTGCATGATTTCAATTTCGTATTTGCATATATCGATCTACTACAGAATAACAATTCATCTAACAGAGATGATTTTTTGCGTTTATTCTAAAGTCTTTCATTACAGTTTTAGGCCCTATCTGGGCATCACATTGTCATTGAGTAAACACATTAAAAATATCAAAAGTGCAGACACTTTAAAAATGGCAGCCATAATGCCTACACAAAATACAAAAAAAAAATGTTTCCAATAGTCCCATTTTTCTTCGAATTCTTCTTCTTATCCTTCTTCTACTTATTCTTGTTCTTCTTATTCTTCTTCTTGTTCTTCTTCTTGTTCTTCTTCTTCTCGTTTTTCTTCTTGTTGTTCTGCTTCTTCTTGTTGTTCTTCTTCTTCTTCTGTGCCTCCTTCTCTTCTTCTTCTGTGCCTCCTTCTCTTCTTCTTCTTATAGTAGAACTGTGTCCCGTTCAATTCATCTTTCCTCATCGGTTTTGTAAGTATTCTTGTTATATTTACGTCCCTCTCTTCTTCTATTTGTTGATGATCTTCGGGGTAGGAGTTTTGTAGTTGGTATTTGTATCTTGGCCCTACTTTCCTAGGCTATCTATAAGCATCCTGTCTTGGTGTCCAAAATCTTGAAAGGTTCGAAAGGAGGACAACCTATGAGGACAGGTTCCTTACTATTCTATGAGGACAAGTTCCTATGAGGACATTTACAAATGACCATGTTGTAGTCCAGGGAGGACCTCTCGTATAGAGCTGGATTTAAACTAGAAATGGATTTTATCCGGCCATCATACTTTTACAATTCAGATTAGATTAATAATATTCTGGGGTAGTTCTATCAGTCAACATTTTTTTTATTCTGTAAACAAAGGAATGACTAGTATTATTACTATTTTTAAAACCATCTACCAACATGTGCATGGGATGATTTAGACTGTTCGACAATGTTCCCTTAAATAATACAATTGCAATAGTTTTTTCACTTTTTTTTTAATTTGACACATCTAAAAATGATTGGAGCTTTCGTTTTTTTAGTTTAATAAAAACAATTGTTTTCAGCCTGCAAATTTGTAGTAATGTATAAACAATTTTCTGAGAATTGGAGAAATATTCTAAGATCTACCTCAAACTCCCAGAAAATTATTGTTATTTTTTCTAAAACTATTAACATTTAATTTTAAATTTTACTAAATCCAAAAAGGTTTGGTGTATCAGATTTTCTCGTTTGATATTTTTTTTAATTAAGTTTGCATCTGCATACAAGTTGCAAGTTTTTCTTACAATTTTCTAAAACTTTGAGCAGTCTTATGAAAGTATATTTGTAAACTATTTGAAAACATTGAAAAAATTACATTTTCTATCAAATTTCAGACTCTAAAATATACATATTCCAAAAAAAATATTATTATTAAATATTAAACTTTTCAAAACAAAATAATATTTTATTTTATTTTACTAAATCCCAGTAAACTATTTGGTGGTTTAGATTTCTTGGTTTGATATTTTTTTTTTATTAAGTTTGTAGTTTTGTATGTTTTCTTGCAATTTTTTGAAAATTTGGGAATATACAGAAACTGTTTTTATAGAATATTTAAAAACACTTAAACTATTATATATATATATATATATATATATATATATATAAACAATCTTTATTAGGCTATTATATTTTCTGGCAAATTCAATAATTTATATAATGTTTGCAATTTCTGAACCAAAAGTATCAAATTAGATTGATTATAATTCATTTAATCAATGAAATTATGGTATTTTAATTACTTAATATATTGATTGCATATTTTGGAAATTATCAATTTTCATAAAACTGATTGGCAAACTCGGACCTTTGTATATAATGGTAAAAATATATACCTTTATATACCAAAAATGTTGCGTAACTTTATTGAAAATCATAATTGTATTGAAATTTCTAAAAGTTTATCATATTTGTTTGTAATTTTGATCATGCAGTTTCAATAAGAACAACATTTTTTCATATTTCTAGGTTATTCAGGTTATTTATATTTCAGAATGTCTGCATTCAGTTTATGAAATTTACCTTTTAAAACGTTTGATATGTTGATTGAATTTCTGTACTCTATTGATGGCACATTCTTGAAATTTTTATAAAATATAAATCATTTCATCATATTTTACTAAAATTTCTGAAAGCTTCGCATATTTATTTGTAATTTGGATCATTGTTTATATAATAAGATTAAAAGTTTTGCAAATTTTCAGGTTTTTCAGTTTCTTCGTTTTCAGAAGGCCAACATTATGTTTTTGAAATTTACATTTTAATACGTTTGATAGTATTCATTGAAATTCTAAACTCTATTGATGGCACATTCTTGAAATTTTAATAAAATATGAATCATTTCATCATATGTTACTAAAATTTCTGAAAGCTTAGCATATTTATTTGTAACTTTGATCATTGTATATACAATAAGATCAAAAGTTCTGCAAAATTTTCAGGTTTTTCACTTTCTTCGGTTTCAGAACGCCAACATTATGTTTTTAAAATTTACATTTTATTACGTTTGATAGTATTCATTGAAATTCTGGACTCTTTTAATGGCACATTCTAGAAATTTTCATAAACAACCTCTTGGCAGTTTCTAAAATCTTTATTATTATATAAATTAAGTATGTGATAATTTGTATATTTTGATCTAAATAAATTTTCTTAATTTTTGCTGGTTTTTTTTGGCTGTTTTGTTTTTTTAGTCTCACTGTACTATCAAAAAGTTTTTCCAGATTTATTGGCATGTTTGTAGAAAATTCTGAAACATAATTTTTAACCTGTACGGTTTTCAGGTACAACTTCTGATATTTTCTGCAATTTACGTACACTTTATGCGATTGTTCGCAATTTTATTACATTTTCAATAAGTGTTTTAGGTGTATTAAAAAATTGAATAATTAAATTTTCAGAGAATTTGGCAACTGTTCAGAAAGTCTTTCTATTTGCAAAACTTGGCATTTTTAATCAATTTTCCGCAATTTTCAGATTTTTGTCTGTATTTTGCATGAATTGCCTGAAATTTAAATAAATTTTATTACCCAGAATACTTATAGATTCTAGATGTGTAATTTGCATGAACTGCCTGAAATTTAAATAAATTTTATTACCCAGTATAGTTATAGATTCTAGATATAGATTTATTAATATAATTAGTGCACGCCCGCCCAGATTTTGCAAAATTCCTGTGTTCCTTATACTAAAAAAATGGGAACCTCAGCTCTATACCCAGGGTCAAATTTAAACTTCGCTGGTGAGACATAATTTTTTACCCACTGAATAATAATTTCTTGTTTCAAAAATCAAAAATTAAATCATCTAAATCTAAAGCAAAAATTAATTGATTATTTCTAAATTTACAAACTGTTTTTTCTTCATGATTCGCCAATGTTTCGGCTGATCATTTCTCGTTGTGTCATCCGTTTTCGCCTCAATCCAACCGGAAAACATTTAATTCCGCATTTATGCGTGCAAACCGGGAGTCCTGCAGGAACTAAAACAATTCCGTCGCTGCACAATTCAATTATGCGCGAAGAATTTTCCAGGAAACGCAATAACAGGAAGCCGTCAGGAAGCTGCGCGTCTGCACGGTAGTTACGCAGAGTAAACAGCGCTTCCGGTTTTTGAGGTCGCTTTTATCATCCACGTGCCTGTGGCCTTTACTGCACTCGCGAAAGTTTTGCCGATCGGTTAACCTTGAATCCGCTGAAGCCACATTCCACCAGCAACAAATAAATATGCTACCGAAAATGTTGTTAGACAACTTTTTTTCAACACATTTTGATGTGCAATTTTATTCGCATTGTGTTGATGAAACTCTTGACTTACAAAACATTAAGATAAATTTACAAATCATCAAGACCACCATTTGAACCACTGAATATTTTAGGAATATTCTTTATTTTTATTATGAACAAATTTGATTACATTACAAAATATTGAAATGGTTTTAGTACATCACATCGTTCCAAATATGTAAGTCCTATTTCTAGATATATAATGACAATAAACACAACTCTTAAACATTTTTTTTTCTGTAAATTTACGTCGGCAGAACAATAGTCAAATGTTCAGATACAAAGAATAATATTTTGAAATGTAAAGTTTATATGACCTGTGCAAATACTTCTTTATTGCATGTTAACACCCATAAATATCTTATCTTAGCTTATTTTTATGTTTCTACCTGATTTTGAGATAGAACTGGACTAAGACAATTTTATATTTCAAGTGAAACTCTGTCTTCAATTGCATGCTACAAAGTTACTAGTTACAAGTTATTACAAATTTGCTAGTCGTTTTCGAAGTCATAAAATTACATACAAATAAGTTAACCTGGAATTATTCATGACACAACACGAGCAATAGAGAATTATTGGATTTACTGAAACTGCGTGTGCTCCAGATTTATGAGCTATTAAAAATCTGCAATGTTAAAGTGGCGTTGCTTTGAAGGTAAATTGAAGCTGGCGAGTCTATGCATTGGTAGATTTTAACCCTATTTTGATCAAGCGATATCCATAAAGGTCAAATTATTAAGTTCAGTAAATCACTGGCGACGATAATTAGCCATAGGCTGATCAATAGGCTAAGGAAAATAAACAAATAAAAAATAAAAAATTTGAAGGTAAATTGTAGCTGGCGAGTCTATGAATTGGTAGATTTTAACCCTCTTTTGATAAAGCGATATCCATAATGGTCAAATTATTAAGTTCACTAAATCACTGGTGACGATAATTAGCAATAGAAGCATCAATAGGCTGAGGAAAATAAACAAATTTAAAAAAATGTCTTTGCAGGTAAATTGTAGCTGGCGAGTCTATGCTTTGGTAGATTTTAACCCTATGTTGATAAAGCGATATCCATAAATGTCAAATTTTTAAGTTCAGTAAATCACTGGCGACGATAATTAGCAATAGAAACATCAATTGGCTGTAGGAAAATAAACAAATTTAAAACAAATGTCCATCTGATTACCATTTACTCATGTTTAATAATTGCACGTATAGTAAGGCCCGTATCTATAGTCCGTACTTGAGCATGAGTTCGACCTAAGTCGTATATTTGTGTAAATTTGGTTGCGTTTGGTGCATGAACGTTTATAGAGAAACCGCAACCAAATATACGACTTGAGTCGAACTCATGTTTAAGTACGGTCTATAGATGCGGGTGTAAATCACTCACTGGTCACTCACGATACTTACCTATAGCAGAATCAATAGGCAGCAGACAAACTAATAGACTAAACAAACTAAACAACAACAGAAAACTAATACACTAAAAAAATGTTTAAATGTCAATGTTTAATTATCCAAAAAGTTTCACATAAATGTACAAAAAATATATTACCAAATATGATAATTTTGGTTTTGTCCTAATCTGTTTTTTTGGTACCAGCTGTTCTAATTTTGTTAGTTGCTCTTGTGGTTTTGAATACATTTTGTGCCTTCATCTCGAATTTCTTTTGGCCAGCCTAGTATTGATTGCTCAAAATTGTTTTACGTACACGTGTAGAGATGAAGTATTACTAAGCTCGTCATAATTCGTCTTGGCAATCTTCCACCTCATCCACGAAATTCCGGGAAGCAACGGGAACCGAAATCGATAGCTTTGGGCAGTACTTGCGTCACTCCAAAACATCGCTCCGGATTACTACGTTTGTTCATCCGCGTGCAGCTGAGCAGAAATTTTGCGGGCACAAGTCTCTGGAAGCGGCCCACAGCCCGGATTGGGGGCCGTAAATTAAGTGCGGCCCTGGCGAACGCCGGAATCGATACAGGGCCGTACCGCCTGGGAAATGGAGATTAACAGTTGAACGGCGCGCAATTAAAATTAATACGTTTTTTAAAAGGGCGGCGCGAATGGATGGATCACGCTTGAAGGGTCGACACAATGATGAAAGGGAATTAATGTGGGGGATGAAGAGAATTTCGCGGGCCTCAAATTAATGTTTCTGCAAGGGTGCACCGAAAAACATCTTTTTGTACCAATTTAATTATGGTTATTATTATACTAATACAAATAAATATGGTAATTCGCTGTAGCTGTAGAAATATGTCATCATAATAATAGCAGTATACAAAAGGAAATACCTGCTAGATTGACTGACAGATTAACTGACTGGCAGAGCTTTAAACTTCAACTTGAAGACACTATCAACTTGTCGTCCTCAATAAGAAACGAAGACCAGCGCTAGACAACGAAGCGGAAAAAAATGTTGATAATACCCAACAAGCTATATGGGATAACACCCCTATTATTACCTCACGAACAAAACGTAACAATTACCCCCAAGAAATTCGAACCCTTATTTCCGAAAAGAGAAGACTCAGAAGAATTTGGCATCAATCTAGATGCCCAGCAGATAAAACTAGAGTAAATAACGCAATACAACAACTCAAAAAAGGATTCAAAAAATTAAAAATTACTCTTTTAGTGAATATATAATTGGACCATCAAATGATAGTAAAACTGATTATTCACTTTGGAAAGCTACTAAGAGACTTAAGAGACCAATCTTCCAGAATTCTCCAATCAGAAGTGCAGATGGACATATGCAAAAAGCAATATTCAAAAGGCTAATAGATTCGCCGAATATCTTGAAAGGACTTCCCAACCGAATAGAGGTGAAGCCATTTTAGACTGGGAAAATATTGCCCAGGAAGAAGGTGAAATCATACAATCTACCCCTAAAGAAATTGCAATGAAAATAAAAATTAAAAAATTTAAAAAAATCGAAATTCTCAAACAACTACCTCGTAAAGCAATCCGAAAACTTACTTATCTTATTAATTCATCTTTAAGATAAAAACATGTACCTAAGATATGAAAAGTACCAGAAGTGATAATGACTCCTAAACCTGGAAAACCACCAAATAAAGTTTCTTCTTACAGACCAATCTCGTTATTCCCTGTAATCTCAAAACTGTTCGAAACAATACTTCTTAAAAGAATAAAACCAATTATCGAAGGCCAAAACATAATACCAGAATACCAGTTTGGTTTCGGAGAATCTCATTCAACTGTAGATCAAGTCCATGGAATAACAGACGTAATTGAAAAATCATTGGAAGAAAGAAAGATTTGTTCTACTATCTGCTCTACTATCTGTAGGCTTCTTCTTGCATACCAATCTCGTTATTACCTGTAATCTCAAAACTGTTCGAAAAAATACTTCTTAAAAGAATAAAACCAATTATCGAAGGCAAAAACATAATACCAGAACATCAGTTTGGTTTTGAGAATACCATTCTACTGAAGATCAAGTCCATGGAATAATAGACGTAATTGAAAAATCATTGGAAGAAAGAAAGATTTGTTCTACTATCTGTTCTACTATCTGTAGGCTTCTTCTTGCATACCAATCTCGTTATTACCTGTAATCTCAAAACTGTTCGAAAAAATACTTCTTAAAAGAATAAAACCAATTATCGATGGCAAAAACATAATACCAGAACATCAGTTTGGTTTTGAGAATACCATTCAACTGAAGATCAAGTCCATGGAATAACAGACGTAATTGAAAAATCATTGGAAGAAAGAAAGATTTGTTCCACTATGTGTTCTACTATCTGTAGGCTTCTTCTTGCATACCAATCTCGTTATTACCTGTAATCTCAAAACTGTTCGAAAAAATACTTCTTTAAAGAATAAAACCAATTATCGAAGGCAAAAACATAATACCAGAACATCAGTTTGGTTTTGAGAATACCATTCAACTGAAGATCAAGTCCATGGAATAACAGACGTAATTGAAAAATCATTGGAAGAAAGAAAGATTTGTTCTACTATCTGTTCTACTATCTGTAGGCTTCTTCTTGCATACCAATCTCGTTATTACCTGTAATCTCAAAACTGTTCGAAAAAATACTTCTTAAAAGAATAAAACCCATTATCGAAGGCAAAAACATAATACCAGAACACCAGTTTGGTTTCAGAGAATCTCATTCAACTGTAGATCAAGCCCATAGAATAACAGACGTAATTGAAAAATCATTGGAAGAAAGAAAAGTTTGTTCTACTACCTTTTTTGATGTAGCACAAGCTTTTGACGAAGTGTGGCAAAAGGAACTTAAATACAAATTAAGAAAACTTCTGCCCAGACCATATACACAAATACTTACTAGAATCATATATGTCAGATAGAGTTTTGAGAATTAAGCACTTAGATGCTTACTCTGAACTAAAAGAAATAAAGGCATGTGTGCCACAGGGCAGTGTGTTAGGGCCGGTACTTCTGCTGCTACAGAAGCAATAGATCCGGCTTTAAGAATAAGTAATAATTATAGTTCTAATGATTCGTCGACAATCAGAAACTTCTGACTATAAGTTTAAAATAGTTTCGCGATAAAACTTTGCAAGTTTCTTAAGTTTCGAAACTACTTGCTAGCTCTTACTTCTGCTGCTACAGAAGCAATAGATCCGGCTTTAAGAATAAGTAATAATTATAATTTCAATGATTCGTCGACAATGAGAAAATTCTGACTATAAGTTTAAAATAGTTTTGCGATAAAACTTCGCAAGTTTCTTAAGTTTCGAAACTACTTGCTAGCTTCTACTTCTGCTGATACAGAAGCAATAGATCCGGCTTTAAGAATAAGTAATAATTATAGTTTCAATGATTCGTCGACAATAAGAAAATTCTGACTATAAGTTTAAAATAGTTTCGCGATAAAACTTCGCAAGTTTCTTAAGTTTCGAAACTACTTGCTAGCTCCTACTTCTGCTGCTACAGAAGCAATATATCGGGCTTTAAGAATAAGTAATAATTATAGTTGTAATGATTCGTCGACAATAAGAAAACTCTGACTATAAGTTTAAAATAGTTTCGCGAGAAAACTTCGCAAGTTTCTTAAGTTTCGAAACTACTTGCTAGCTCCTACTTCTGCTGCTACAGAAGCAATAGATCCGGCTTTAAGAATAAGTAATAATTATAGTTCTAATGATTCGTCCACAATGAGAAAAATCTGACTGTAAGTTTAAAATAGTTTCGCGATCAAACTTCGCAAGTTTCTTAAGTTTCGAAACTACTTGCTAGTTCCTACTTCTGCTGCTACAGAAGCAATAGATCCGGCTTTAAGAATAAGTAATAATAATAGTTTTAATGATTCGTCGACAATGAGAAAATTCTGACTATAAGTTTAAAATAGTTTCGCGATAAAACTTCGCAAGTTTCTTAAGTTTCGAAACTACTTGCTAGCTCCTACTTCTGCTGCTACAGAAGCAATAGATCCGGCTTTATAAATAAGTGATAATTATAGTTCTAATGATTCGTCGACAATGAGAAAATTCTGACTATGAGTTTAAAATAGTTTCGCGATAAAACTTCGCAAGTTTCTTAAGTTTCGAAACTACTTGCTTGCTCCTACTTCTGCTGCTACAGAAGCAATAGATCCGGCTTTAAGAATAAGTAATAATTATAGTTCTAATGATTCGTCGACAGTGAGAAAATTCTGACTATAAGTTAAAAATAGTTTCGCGATAAAACTTAGCAAATTTCTTAAGTTTCGAAACTACTTGCTAGCTCTTACTTTTGCTGCTACAGAAGCAATAGATCCGGCTTTAAGAATAAGTAATAATTATAGTTCTAATGATTAGTCGACAATGAGAAAATTCTGACTATAAGTTTAAAATAGTTTCGCGATAAAACTTTGCAAATTTCTTAAGTTTCGAAACTACTTGCTAGCTCCTACTTCTGCTGCTACAGAAGCAATAGATCCGGCTTTAAGAATAAGTAATAATTATAGTTCTAATGATTCGTCGACAATGAGAAAATTCTGACTATAAGTTTAAAATAGTTTCGCGATAAAACTTCGCAAGTTTCTTAAGTTTCGAAACTACTTGCTAGCTCCTACTTCTGCTGCTACAGAAGCAATAGATCCGGCTTTAAGAATAAGAAATAATTATAGTTCTAATGATTCGTCGACAATTAAAAAATTCTGACTATAAGTTTAAAATAGTTTCGCGATAAAACTACGCAAGTTTCTTAAGTTTTGAAACTACTTGCTAGCTCCTACATCTGCTGCTACAGAAGCAATAGATCCGGCTTTAAGAATAAGTAATAATTATAGTACTAATGATTTGTCGATAATGAGAAAATTCTGACTATAAGTTTAAAATAGTTTCGCGATAAAACTTCCGCAAATTTCTTAAGTTTCGAAACTACTTGCTAGCTCATACTTCTGTTACTACCGCTGTACGAATTGGCCTTCATTAGCTAACACGACATAATTAATTATTGCTTAGATGTTGAAGCCAGACCAACGAAATGAACTTTCACCCTTTATTTGTGGAGTTGTTTTGATTCGGTTTTGATGCAAATGCGATCCGCAAATTGCGCGGTGCACAAAGGAAACAATGTCGAGCTAATAAGGTGCGCCCAGATTCAGCCCTCGGCGGATAAATCGAGTTTAGGCAGTAATTTGTTAATGGAAGGGTCCGGCCCTTTCGGCTGCAGGAGTTTCTGGAATTTATAGGGCCGGAGTCGCTCACTGCAGCGGCGTATTTATGAATCAGAGTTTTTGGGAAGTTCGGAGTGGTCCTGAAGTGGAATACGAGGAAGGCAGCAGGATGGAAATTCTTCAGACCTAATGAGATCTATTGAGACGTGCGCATAATAGAATAGTTATAGTAGTTTGGAAGTTCGCACTGATATTTACACCAGAAGCAACTGCGGAAGACTTTTATTAATGATTTCATGCGATTCATGGCACGCACTTTATCTGCACTTTATCTAAGAAAAGTTGCATAATCAACTTTTAAATATGATATAAAATAGTTATATGTGAATAAAGTCGAATTTTATCCACGAAAAAACAGTTTAGCGCAAGAGGCAAATCCGAGTGCGATAATGTTTTCGAGTGGATAAGATTGCTTTATTCACGTGTATCATATAAGATTTTTTTTCCAATTCGTTATCAGAATTGAAGAATTTGCGTGTGACAACGAAAATTACAAGGATACTGCGAATTTACCTATTTTTTTTACACTTTATTGACGTTGTTAATGGTTATAGTGAACAAAGTGAAATTGTAAACATTTTATTCACCCATTCGAATAAAGTGTAGTTTTAACGATGATATTCAATATACATAATGAGCATTTTTATACCAGGCAATCTATAAATTAGAATGCAATTGCTAACTTTGTTAGTATTCATTATTTATACTAATTTATTAGATCTTTTGAGTGGAAGTCTTAGATATTTTTTATACTATTTAAATATCTCCCTCATCAATAAATAGAGATATATAAGAAAAGTCATACTACATCTACAAAATGTCAATATCAGGCAGCAGTTATACATATTAGTGTACACTCTATATACTAATATGATTTTTTTAATAATTTTTAAATTAGGCAATTCGTAAATTATATACGTTTTATATTTGCATCCATTTCCTGTTATTATTAAAAGGTGAAAAGTTTGCATAACAGATGCGTGTCAACGTTTCGCTTAATTTATTTAAATTCTGCGGGTTCAGTTGCCGTGAAAACGCGCACCTTTTATAGAGGGAAGCATATTTTGACGGTTTTTTTTTATATTCAGGTGAGTAAACTCAATTTTTTGCGCGTTTTTCGCCGGAGCAGGTGATAAGGCCTCCGGGATGTCCGATGTAGACAAAAGGTTAACTCGACCGGCGTTATACACGACTGCACCGGAAACATGGGGCACCGAATGGGCAGGTTTAATGAAAAAATAAGGTCCACTTCGCTCATATTGGGGTGGGTGGTCATAAACATATTAGCTCAGTGGTGTTGAAGGGCATTTATTTTGCACGTGTCACCAGTAATGTGTGCATACAAATGAATACTTTCGGCTGCTAGCTTAAAATGTACTATTTCGCATTAGTGTGTTGGGAGGATATGAAGTCCTAAATTCTGTTTATTTTGCACGAATAGCGAGGCGAAAAGCGAGGCGAATGTGTAATCGGTCATTCACCTCGCCTCGCCGATCGCAGCGCTCGCTCGCGCCATGAGCGGTTGTTGGGGACGAGTCAAAGGCTTGTAGCAACGAGGCGAACTCGGTTGAACACTCAGCGAGTGTGTGAGCGGTCATTTCGTGTTGTGGGGACGAACGTGCAAATGCCACTCGTGAATGTGACGGAGTGACGAAACGAGACAACGATACGAACTTGGTTGAACACTCAGCATGTGTGTAAATAGTCATTTCGTGTTGTGGGGACGAACGAGCGAATGCCACTCACGAATGTGACGAAGTGACGAAGCGAGACAACGATACGAACTCGGTTGAACACTCAGCATGTGTGTAAACAGTCATTTCGTGTTATGGGGACGAACGTGCGACTGCCATTCGCGAATGTGGCGGGATGGACTAGGCGAGACACGAGCGCAAATGTGTAGATGCGCCATTACAATTGGTGACTTAAAATGTTAAGCCAACTTATTTTTAATATCTTTCTTAGATTTCTCATATTAAGGTTATATCAATTCAATTAAAAGCACTTCTTACTTACTTTGTATCTGAGAATAGGGATGCTTACAATACAGGATCAGTGGTTCATGAATATAATACAAGATCTTGTAATGACTATGTTCGACCAAACGTGAGCAGAAATACATTTCATTCTAACTTGCACTTGTCAAAATCAATAAAAATCTTTAACAGCCTACCCTGAGATGTCAAAGCAATAGCAAGACGAAAAAATTTTATATGTAGCCTTAAGATGATCCTGCATGGACGAGTTTTTTACTCCATGGACGAGTTTTTTGCCGGAATATGACATTTTGTTCTTCGTTGTATACTATTTTGTATTTTATGTATGTATGTGTGTACGTTTTCGATAATTGCTAAAGTTTTAGCATGATATGGTTTATATGTATATTGAAATTTTGTATTTGCACACATTTTATGTTGAAGTAAATAAATATACTACTTACTACTACTACTTACTTACGTACTTCCTTAATTTTGAAACGCAAATATATTTTTTTCTAAGTTAATGAAGTACAAGTTGTTTCATTTGAATTCTTATTAATAGTCATGGCTACAACTCCAGCCGATATTACAAATACTCAATTACTCTCACAATAACCCTTTTGCAGCATATTTGAAAAAAATATATATATGAGAGTTTCCTCGATAAAGCGTTTTGTTTTTCAAGGGCTCGCATATTTTCTATACGCCGCCATTTTATAAAAACGAAGTTGGAAATTAATTTTCTCTTGCCTGTAAAATATCCACACTGTTATACAATAATATTTGTTATTAATTTTTACCGGGAACATTTATTGGTTGCCTAAATAATATTAATAAAATGTCTCGGCCATCAATACATTTAATAAATTATACTCAAGATGAAATAAACATAAACAGTGTTATTCCCAGTTGCACCAACTCGAGTTAAATATTAACTCGGGGTTATAAATAGAGGTTTAGTGAGGGGTTAGTTAGAGGAGTTTTGTTGGTAGACGTTACTCCACATCATCAAATTTTGATGCTATTGATTCGAAACGTCGCTCTGACATAAATATAACTCACGGTTACATAACCCGAGTTAAAACAATGTTGATGCAACCAGGCATTATTCATAAAAATTTAAGCCACGGTTTAACGATGGTTTAATCTTAATAACCTTTTGTAAAACACCGCTAAACTACCGCTAAAACACAGTTTAAATTTTTATAAATAACGCTGAAAGATTTTAGTATTGCTGAATGTTTATGATGATCAAAGATCAAAACACTTAATAAAATACACTGATGTTTCGACCAGCACCAGGTTTAATAAATTACACTGCTGATACATTAAACATAAACTAAATTGTAAATTATAATTTATATTTTGTATCTTAAACCAGCATGACACATCACATACATGTAATGAATATAGCGACGTGAAATAAATATCTATCTCTTGGTATAAGGTACAGTCACATAAATCTAGTACAATAAATTAGGTTACAATAGCAATTTTATATAGCAATGTCAACTTTTTGTACTAGATTTATATGAGCATGACTGTACTCTTTTTTTTTAATAGAAATAACATTACATTTGTTTCGGTAGTTAAACCATTTTCAAGAGCAAAAATTTGATTTACAGTTTTTTTTTTTAATTTGCTCAGTTCATTTTACAGTTGCTACTACGAGATTGCGATTACTACTAATGCAATTAATAAAGTAATTTTGCAATGTGTAATCAAATTTCCTCATTTTCGCTGAAAGTTTGTAACTCGGAATGATGATTTAAACTACTATGAACTGCTTTCGTGGGCAGCTGGAGACCGGTTTCGACCTTATTGGGGTCTCATCAGTCCAGTCTAGTCCAGAGTTAGTGAGTTAGTAGTTCCCAAACGAAGCGAAATTTCTTTTAAGAGTTCTAATCGATAAAGAAGTTTGATAAAATTCCTATCCATCCTTATTTTTCTTTTAAGGATTTATTTTGATTTATAGTTATAACACTTACATAAATCTTTACATTCAAACTATATATTTTTGTCTAAAATGAAAATAATTAGAAAACTGTGATTGAATTAGAATTGCTTCGATAAATAAAATCTGAAAAATCGTAATTCCCTGCAAACGCAATGCTTCATATTGTAATTTTCATTGTAAACTTTGCAGCTGCTGTACAGTTTTATGAAAATGTCGACCAAAAATTGATTAAAAAATATTGCATAAAAATGTTGCTATGTATAAGCAAAATTTCATAATTTTCCCTAATATTTTGAAATGTAGTCATGCTCACATAAATCTAGTACAAACAATTTGATATTTCCATATAAAATTGCTATTGTAACCTAATTTCTTGTACTAGATTTATATGAGCATGACTGTATGTATAACCAAAATTCTACAATTTCGCTCAAAGTTTGTAACTTGAAATGTGAATTACATTTTTTTTTATTTCATGAGCTAAATTGTAAATTGTAATTTATACTTTGTATCTAAAACCAGCATGACACATCACATACATGTAATGAATATGGCGACTTGAAATAAATATCTATCTCTTGGTGTAAGGTACACATTTTTTTTAATAGAAAAACTCTTTAATTGTTTTGGTAGTTAAACCATTTTCAAGAGCAAAAAAATTAGCAAGTGTTTTTTTTTAAATATCCTTAATCAATACGTTTCACCAAGTGATTACCACACACACATTCAATTTAATAAATATCTATCTAACCTACTCAAAAGAATTATAGCATATTTTTAATTGTTTTGTTTCTTCAAAAACGAAACACTGGCAACTTAAAAAAAAACTAATAATGCTGTTTTTTTGGAATCTGCAATACTTCTTTTGAGTAGTGTTTCTAAAGATTTTAGTTTCGCTTCTGAATCTTGATAATGATCGAAGATTGAAGCAGCTGTTTAATAAATATATATCTATCTACCCTACTCAAAATAATTATCGCATATTTGCAATTGTTTTGTTTTTTCAAAAACGAAACATTGGCAACGTAAAAAAACTAATAATGGTGTTTTTTGGAATATGCAATACTTCTTTTTCGTAGTGTTTCTAAAGATTTTAGTTTCGCTTCTGAATCTTGATAGTGATCGAAGATTGAAACAGCTGTTTAATAAATATTTATCTATCTACCCTACTCAAAAGAATTATCGCATATTTTTAATTGTTTTGTTTCTTCAAAAACGAAACATTGGCAACGTAAAAAAAAATAATGGTGTTTTTTGCAATATGCGATAATTCTTTTGAGTAGTGTATCAAAGGATTTTAGTTTCGCTTCTGAATCTTGATAATAATCGAAAATTGAAACAGCTGTACATCTATTAAAAGGATTCTTGAACCTGAAAACTTTGTTATAATAAATAAAGTAACATACGGTTTAAGTTTGAATGAAATTTATTGCAGGCCTGCTACATGTTCGACATACGACATGTTGTCTGTATTAAGCATCATATATATATATATATATATAAGGTTTGTAAAACTTTTGTGATTTTAATTTTTTTATGTATACATTTAAATTTTCTTCATTTTTTTACTGATATTCAATTATTTTATATGTCAAATAAACAAGTATCAAATATACATGACTAATGTAAATATCTTTATTTCGTAACCATGGTTACAGACAAAAAGTTAAAATAATTTTAATTTTACATTTTTTTTACATGTATGATCGTCAGGTAGTTGTACTGCTACGTATAAACTATATATACAATACTATTGAAAAGGTCCATTAAATAAAAACATTTTCAGTTTAAAATATGAAAAATCATTATTACTGCTATTTTATAAATTCGTATCTGCAATAATTATGATTTCATTCATATTGCAATAAAAAAACGTGTCCAGTTTAAAAGATGTGCAGAAATTGGTGCAATGCCATTAAAATAAAGTGCTTTTAGTTTAATGGATTGTCCTCCAATATTGTAACACTAAATGTATAATATGTATTTTCGAAGTGGTGCAGTATTTGTGCAGCGTAAATGTTATAAAAAAACGTTAACAAATAATACCTTACTAGTGCACAATCCATATCGTTTACAAAAAATATTTTAACAAAACTGCATAAAAATACAGATTTTACGTACAAAATGTATTGAATATTTTTTGTGTGTTTTAAAATAACTGCGAAATTCTAAATCACTTCTATCTGCGAGCAATACCTGCTTTAATCTAAATTGAAATCTTTGATCAAATGTAAAAAAATTAAGGTGTGATCTTTACACGACTTTCATTTTTGATCATATGTACACATATTTAATATTTGGGGTAGAAATATTAAATATGTAAATATGAAAATAAATACCAAATAAATATTTGGTACTTCCTTAATGCACTTTTATATTCTGTATTTATAATTACATCTGCTACCGGTTTCAACTCCATGTATTGCTATCATGAGGCAATTGTCAGAAGCTATATTAAACACACATGACACATGTCATTTTGTGTAGAAATATAATTACAATTGGTCACTAGCTGAGAATCACAAATGACAAGTATATTTCTGAATAAGAACACTATTTTTTTCTTATTGATTCCAATATTTGTGTTCAATATTATTCATTGATATTTGTCCAGAAATCTCGATTTCAAAAACTGAAATAAAATCTTAACAGTTTTGCAGCAGTTTCTTCGAAAATGTGAGTATATCATATATGTGTATTTCAATACAGATTTTGACAAAATAGAATACTATTTCTTACTATTTGTAATAGTGAGATAGTTGTAATAGTTGTAATAGTTCTAATAGTAAGTTGTAATAATTACTATTTTTGTGTATTATCATGGAATTTTTATGGTGATTAGTGTTGTTTGATAGATTATTCGATTTTGTTAAAAACAGAGTTGAGACTTGGCATATTAAAGTTTACGTATAACGTTACAAAAATAATACGTAATTAATTATATTGTATTTGTGCCATAGATTTGTGCATTTTCATTTAAAAACGTAGATTTGTACTAAAATTTTAGTTGGTCATCATCATCATTATCGTCCAGCCCATTTATGTTCAAACATGTCATTCCCTAGGATTAGCTACTGTCTTCAACCAGTAAGCTTGAATTCACTTTATAAGGACTGGTGAACGTCTGCGTATCATTGATATCTGTGAATATCATTGATATTCTTAAATACCGCAGCTTATTTTTTATCGATATCTCAAAAACTAGCGTATTAATTTTATTAGAATCAGCACCAATACTGGTTGATATATTGATTGGTATATCATATATTTAATTGAATTAGCCAATGCGTGGCTTTAGAAATATTTAAATTTTAGTGTGAGAGAAATGCATCAATGTTTTTTTATGAAACTATATTAAAACTGTTGTTCAGTGATATTCTCAAATATCACTCCTACTTTTTTAGCAATATCTCAAAAACTAGCGTATGAATTTTGTTAAGCTTTAGCACCAATATTGGGTAATGTATTTTTATGTCACAGATTTAATTTAACTAATATCCAATGCGTAATTGTTGAGATATTTGCATTCTAGTATAGTAAAGTGTTTTAGTAAAGTAGTAAATTTTAGTGTGAGAGATATTCATCCACGTTTTTTTTATAAAACTACATTAAAACTGTTGTTCAGTGATATTCTTAAATATCACTCATACTTTTTCAGCAATATCTCAAAAACTAGCGTATGAATTTTGTTAAGCTTTAGCACCAATATTGGGTAATGTATTTTTATATCACAGATTTAATTAAACTGATATCCAATGCGTAATTGTTGAGATATTTGTATTCTAGTGTAGTAAAGTGTTTTTCAATGATAATCTCAAATATTGCTGGTACTGACTTAGCTATATCTCAAAAATGTACGTATCAATATCAATGCATTCAATATGGGCTGTATTCGTGTAAAATAACAAGTTTCAAATCTTAATTTCTACCTTATAATTCGCAATTGTAAATATAAAAAAACCATTTAATTCCAAACTGTCCAAAAAGATCAGAAATTTAGAAAATGCACTAAAATATCTGAAATTGGCAATACAAATGTTATACTTATTAAGTATACTTATTTATATCATTTAAGTCATAAACAAATTCTGGAAATTTTCCGGAAAAACTTTAAAAAGAAACTTTAAGTAGAACAATTTTAAATTTGGCGTTTTTGTGGGATGTGCATTTTTTTTAAACTGTAAGATTTTTTTTTAAATTTCTTCTGTTTTCGAATGTTTTCGTGTAATTTTTATCGCATTTCTCATTCGTTTGTCAATTTTGAGGGTTTTCTTCAAAGGTTTACTGAAATGGCTAAAAGAATAACTCATTTTTGCTTTTATTTGAGCAGTCAAAGAAAATATAACTTTTGTTCAAAAACTTGTACGCAATTTAGGGTCTAATGGCAGATATGAAAAATTAGAAATTTTGAAAATAAAGCAAAATATGAAATCCTTCAATCTACACTAAAAATATTACGTAAAAGCAAATCAAAACAGATCATACAAAATCTGGAAAATATACGTACACAAATATTTTTTTTGGAAATTATGCATATCAAAACAGATAATACCTACAAACATCTGGAAAATATAGGAACACATTTTTTTTTTATTTCTGGAAAATTTCCTGAAAAACTTTAAGAAGAAACTTTATGAGTAACAATTTCTAATTTTGTGTGTTATTGAGGTATTTATATTAAATTACATTAAAATGTGTAAGAAATGCTAAATTTCTTCTGTTATCGAATGTTTCCATGTATTTTTTATTGCATTTTACATTCGTTTGTCAATTTTGGAGAACTTTTTCAAAGGTTTACTGAAATGGCTAAAAAAATACTAATTTTTGCTTCCATTTGAACAGTAAGAGAAAATATAACTTTTGTTCAAAGACATGTACAAAATTTAGTGTCATATCTAATGGTAGATATAAAAAAAATATCAGAAATTTCGAAAATAAACCGAAACAAAAGAGCCTCAATCTACACTAAACTTACTACGTAAAATCAAATCAACACAGATAATTTAATCTACAAAATCTGGAAAATATACGTACACAAATATTGTTTTTGCAAACTAAGCATTTCAAAACCGATCATCTTACCTACAAACTTCTGGAAAATATACATACACATTTTTTTTTTAATTTCTGGAAAATTTCCTGAAAAACTTTAAGAAGGAACTTTATGAAAAACAATTTATAATTTTTGTATTATTGAGGTATTTATATTCTTTTGCATTAAAATTTGTAAGAAATGCTAAACTTCTTCGGTTTTCGAATGTTTCCATGTATTTTTCATCGCAGTTTTCATTCATTTGTCAATTTTGTAGGACTCCTTCAAAGTTTTACTGCAATGGCTAAAATAATAACTCATTTTTGCTTTCATTTGAGCAGTAAGAGAAAATATAACTTTTGTTCAAAAATATGTACAAAATTTAGTTTCATATCTAATGGTAGATATAAAAAAATCTTAAGATTAAAAAATAGATCAACATATAAAAGCCTAAAATCTACACTAAAAATATTACGTAAAAGCAAATCAAAACAAATATATATATATATATATATATATATATATATATATATATATATATATATATATATATATATATATATTGATTTAAATTAAGGATTGACAAGTTGTTAAGTAATTCTTATGGAATACTCAATAAATTTTTAATAATTGCATACAATTTTCATGCATTATTTTGGGTATTTTATGTATTTTAGGCCATATACATATTTGTCATTTTTGATACCAACATACCTTTGGTACATTTGTTTAGCTGATGATAGTGGAACGTAAATTTCTGAATGAGATATCAATAAAAATCTCGATTTAGATTTTTTTATCATTACTACTTTATTACTTATTATTATTTTAATTACTATACTTACATTTACTACATACATGAAAGTAACATATTTTTTGTAGCAAAATGAGAATAAGTATATTAAATAAAACCAAATTACGATGTTACTTCTACTAAAATTAGAGTGATAACAATGGGTAGTCTAAATAGTTGCTAAATTCTATGCTTTCACAATTAAAAATAAAATAGACATGTACAGAATAAATATTGTTTTATTGAATCATTACTTTATACATGTTTCACAGCTATAATATTACTTTTCCCTGTAATTGCAGTTTATAACAAAATGTTTAATATAGAGCGCACTAAGCTCATAAGTAATAACTAAATAATAAAATAGGTGACATCTTGCTGGATGTACAAAAATATACAATCTGGAAATAAAATATGTCATGGTATAGGTATAAATTATATTATAGAAACATAATATAATATTCAGTTTAACTTAACTATTTAAAATTTTAAACAAAAATATCTGATTTTATAGTGGTGACTATTTATATAGTAATTTATAGAACAGTAATAAATGTTGAACATATAGATGAATCGAATAGCATATAAGGATAATAAGATAATAGTTTTAAACTGTTAAAAACCAGAGCAATTTTCAAGGATACAAAACCTAAAAATATATAAAAATTTAGTTTTTTTATCATGTAAACATATGTTGCGAGCTAAAATTATTTGCATCAAAGAGTTGAAGAGTAACGTTGATGATAATAATTTTTGCTCGCACGTTATTATATATTACGTATTTTATTGGGACTATTATTTTTACAGATCAAACACAATATTTATATACAAGAGGTAAAATATAATATTTGAATCACAAATATTGTAGTAAAATAGTAGTTATTTGAAATTTCCAGGAAGTGAATACTAAATCTTATGAATTTTCAATATATCAATAATAAATTTTCAAGGATACAAAACCTAAAAATATATAAAAATGTAGTTTTTTCGTCATATAAACATATGTTGCGAGCTAAAATTATTTTCATCAAAAAATTGACGAGTAACGTTGATGATAATCATTTTTGCTCGCACGTTATTATTTATTAGGTATTTTATTGTGACTATTATTTTTACTGATCAAAGACAATATTTGTATACAAGAGGTAAACTATAATATTTGAATCACAAATATTGTAGTAAAATAGTAGCTATTTGAAATTTCCAGGAAGTGAATACTAAATATTATGAATTTTCAAAATATCAATAATAAATTACACAAAATTTCGATCATGGTGTGGAGATTTCACTATTAAGATGTCGATAACAATAATTTCAAAAATCAAAAATTATTTTAAATTATTGATATATAAATAAAACACAATTCGTATGACTTTCACAAAGTGTTTTATATATATTAACATGGACTTTCATCATGTATCAGCCTCATTAATCCGATATTTAAATTATTTGTTATTGGAAAAACTGTTGATTTTTCTTGCAATCTATCTCTCTAAATGTTTTGCATATAAAATACTGTTAAGGTGTGGATAACAAATAATAGTACATATTTTACATATAGAACTTTTTTTTAAATTGAAGGAAAATGCACACATTTGGCAGGCAATCTCGGATCACTTGTATTGCAGATGAATAGTTTTGTAGATGCAAATAATATAAAACCCAAAAAAAAAGATTTTCAAAAGAATAACAAATTACATAATATTCATATTATAATAACTGAAAAAAAACCCTGTGCTCAATATAATTTTATTAAACCTGTTTTATTTCTTCAGATCATACTTTTTACAAAACAAACTCTACAATAATATAAGAAACTAAACATTCAAAATTAAAATTTCAAATCAATTTCAATTAAAAAAAAACAGAAGGTATTACAATAATTGTGTATATTCAAAAATCATTGTGTGTTCTGGAAATGGAAATAGTCTGCTGAAAATTGAGCAAATCAAATCTAAATTGCTTGTTATTTTTTTGAAATCAGCCTGATAATTTGTAAGTTTAATTTATTCAAATCATACTGTTTACAAAACAAATACTACAAAAATATAAGAAACTAAACATTAAAAGTTCAAATTTCAATTCAATTAAAAAAACAGTAGGTAGTACAATAATTGTGTATATTCGAAAATCATTGAGTGTTCTAGAAATGCAAGTAGTCTGCTGAAAATTGAGCAAATCAAATCTAAATTGCATGTTTTTTTTTTAAATTAGCCAGATAATTTTAATTTGTAAGTTTAATTTATTCAAATCATACTTTTTACAAAACAAATACTACAATAATACAAGAAACTAAACATTAAAAGTTCAAATTTCAATTCAATTAAAAAAAACAGTAGGTAGTACAATAATTGTGTATATTCGAAAATCATTGTGTGTTCTGGAAATGGAAATAGTCTGCTGAAAATTGAGCAAATCAAATCTAAATTGCTTGTTATTTTCTTTTTTAAATCAACCAGATAATTTGTAAGTTTAATTTATTCAAATCATACTTTTTACAAAACAAATACTACAATAATATAAGAAACTAAACATTCAAAATTCAAATTTCAAATCAATTTCAATTAAAAAAAAATAGAAGGTTGTACAATAATTGTGTATATTCGAAAATAATTGTGTGTTCTGGAAATGGAAATAGTCTGCAGAAAATTGAGCAAAGCAAATCTAAATTGCTTGTTATTTTTTTTTTAAATCAGCCGGATAATTTGTAAGTTTAATTTATTCAAATCAGAGAATAACAAATTGCATAGGTATATTATAATATTTATATTATAATAACTAAAAAAAAAACCCTGTGGTTAGGATAATTTTATTAAACCTGTTTTATTTCTTCAGATCATACTTTTTACAAACCAAATACTACAAAAATATAAGAAACTAAACATTCAAACTTAAAATTTCAATTCAATTTCAATTAAAAAAAAAAAACAGAAAGTAGTTCAATAATTGTGTATATTCGAAAATCGAAAATCATTGTATGTACTGGAAATGTGGAAATAGTCTGCTGAAAATTGAGCAAATCAAATCTAAATTGCTTGTTATTTTTTTTAAATCAGCCAGATAATTTGTAAGTTTAATTTATTCAAATCATACTTTTTACAAAACAAATACTACAATAATATAAGAAACTAAACATTAAAAATTCAAATTTCAATTAAATTTTAAAAAACCAGTAGGTAGTACAACAATTGTGTATATTTGAAAATCATTGTGTGATCTAGATATTGAAGTAGTCTGCTGAAAATTGAACAAAGCAAATCTAAATTGCTTGTTATTTTTTTTATAAGATTTTTCATTAATATTTCTTCGGACTATATTTTTTTACGCAACATTAAAATATGAAAGGCACAAACACAGCTTCAAATATAATTATAGATTCTCCAGATCACTGAAATAAATATCTAGATTAAAAAAAAAGTAACGCAATAATGAATATTATAAATTTTGCAAAGAGAAGGTAGGCAAATAATAAATTTCACAAAATTTCGAATAAGTTTCGAGTAAGATTAAAAAAAACGCAATAACGAACATTATAAATTTACAAAGAGAAGGTAGGCAGGCAAGTAATAAATTTCACAAAATTTCGAATAAGTTTAAAAACTCAAAAAGTAAATAATAACTAATATATAAAAGGCACAACCACATAAACAAAAATTTCAAAATTATTATAGGTTCTCAATACCACTGTAATAAATTTAAAGATTATCTACCATAAAGGCTATAACGATTTAAATTGCGATTTGAAAATGTGTAATATATTTTAAAATCGCAATTAAAAATTATATTCGTAAATTTCACAAAATTTCGAATATGTATGAAATCTCAAAAGGTAAATAATAAAAATTATAAAATTCAAGCCGCGAGAAACAATTTAAACAAATACTTGTATAATTGAAAATTATTACAGGTCAACAAAAATTTCAAAATTATTCTAGATTCTCAATACCACTGTAATAAATCTATAGATTATCTACCAATAAGGCTGTAACGGTTATAATTGCGTTTTGAAAATTTATAATATATTTTAAAATCGTAATTAAAAATTAAATTCGTATATTTCACAAAATTTCGAATATGAATGAAATCTCAAAAGGTCAATAATAAAAATTATAAAATTAAAGACGCAAATTAAACAAATATTTGTAGAATTAAAAATTATTACAGTGAGTATCAAAAATAATATGATAAGTAGATATAATGTGGAACATTTTTTTCTGAAATCATGAAAACATTAACAAAACACTGTATTCACATGAACCTATTATCACAGCATTTCAAAGACATGGACGGATACAAACGTTAAGTAAGTTTGCGTATGCATTAAAAATTCATTTTTAAAAATTAAATATATGCGAATTATCACATATTTTTAAATACTGGTGAAATTAAAAATTCCTGTAGTTTCAATTTTCCATTTTCCTCCGTATAAATTGATATTCTACCGGCTACTGTTGATGGATCGCATGGGTTGCGATCCGAAGCTCTCCGGTTGATATTTAATTAAATCCCAAAGACCTCGCATTACAGCAAACTATGCAAATGAGCAAGGCCCACAGGAATTGCGGAGAGAAGAGAGACGTTGGACTTCCCGACGAGCTTTGCTCGCTGCTTTCCGGTTTGGCAACTGAAATAGAAGAAATAACGGATTATTAAAATGCGGAAATTATTTATGGAGACATGCGAAAATTATTATGGGTCAATGTACAGACAACGATCTGAAACTTGTAACGTTCTCAAGTTTTTAGTCTCTAGGAGGTAAAAATGATAACTAATCATAGATACTAGCATGACTTCTGTACTTCTTTGACTGTAACTTTTGTAGTGCCATAATTTTGTTTGTGTATTAAGAAGCAAATTCCTACAACAATTGGCAACAGTTTTTAAAGTTCTTACAATTACAATTACAATTACAATTACGATTACAAGTTTTTATAATTGCACCTGTCATTTCTCATTGACTAGTTTTATTATAGTCCCTATTGCTAATTACTGTAAGCAGTAATTCGCAATACTCAAAACAAAAAAATCCCTATCAATTATCTTTTGTTTCTGTTATCTTTAAATTTTTCTATTGTTTCTGTCGCTATTTTATTTAAGGTTAAATCATCACCAATAAATATTGCTAATGCTTTTAGGTTAAATAGTGACTTAATAGCATATTTAGCGCGTATAACTATTATGTGGACTATAAATTCAAAGCGCATCGTAATGCTTGCCGTTGCTATTAATATTTATTGGCTCGCTTGGAAAATATATTTCTCATTTGCCGTATAAATGATCATTCGGTTCGTTATTGTTAACACACGTTCCATGATACAGTGGATTACGTTGCGATATAAATTCGCCTCCTGCTGCTCCTGCTGCAGACGTACACGCTGGATATCGCTGTATTAATTTATTGCAACACTTAAGAGCAGCACATGAGCCAATCAAGTGGCCATAACTCAGGGAATAATCTATAAGAGGGGCGCTGGCGGAGGCAAATGGCCAAAGTAGAGCGTCTGCTCGAGGGATGAGTAAATTTTTTATTGGGAGTAAATAGATAATGTGGAAAATGAGTGGGGAAATGTATGGGGTTTTGCCATAAAACTTTCATATTTTCCGGTGCATTATGTTACTAATTATAACTTTATAAGTTAATACGAATGTAGATATAAGAGTCTAAAATATTTTTAGCTGGTGAGATGAAATTTATGATTTCATAGGTACAATGTATTTTAACCACCCACTATTCAATAATTTTTATTAGAAATTTAAATATAATTACTTTGATTCTTTGATTACTTTTGTGCAGTACATTGCAAGAATTTAATAATAGTACCAAATTGCAGCGATTGAATATCAATATATTATAGAAAGTTCAATTATCATTAAGTAGTTACTTAAGTAGTTACTAAAGTGAAGAAAAGAAAATCGGATATCGTTTTACAACTATGCAGTACAAAGTATTTATTTAAGAGAAGTATTAATAAACGAACTACAAACAATAGTTTTGTTGTACTCCAAAAGAAGAAAGAAGAAATCCGTAGAAGAACAATAGAGACATCGTAGTCCGCATTACAAAGTTGAAATGGAGATGGAAGAGGCTAAAAGACGGAAGGTAGAAAAATATTGTGAAAGAATGGAGATCAAACAACAAACACAACAAATTGGGTAGCAACGAATTAAGATAAAAACCTTTGGAACTTTTTAGAAGAAATCTGTAGGAGAATATCCAGCCTTGGACTGAAATTTCAAAATTCTTCAAAATTCAAAAGACTGGAGTATCAATGAGTAAGAATTCGTATTCAAAAAATGTATAAAAATCACTGCAATTTTGATTTTTTTTTAATTACTTAGAAGTTAATGTTATTTTAATTCAGTTGTAGATAACAAACTTTAATAATTTAGAAAACGTAAACTAATTCAGTTAGGAAATCATGGAAAGGGTAACTTTGTAAATTCAGGCTCAAGTTAGCAAATAAATTTAAAAATAAGTCAAAATTAAAAAAAAAAAAATAAGGTAAGCCAGTCAATAATACATAGAAGCTTTCTTTATTATCAGGCTGATTACAAATTCGGGAATGGAAAAAATAGAGTTCTATTTGGCACTTGAACAATACTAAGATAATATTTTTGTAAAAAAGTAGTACCATCCAAATTTTACAGTTTATCGACAAAAGATTATCACATGAGGCATTGAAATGTTATCTGTCTTATATCTTGATATATCACAAAATATTTTGGTTTAATTGTGGTATAATTTCTCGAAAAGCAATATTTTAGTTTACAAAATTCAAATTTTCAAACTTTTTTACCCAAACTTTTTATAGTTTAATGAGTAAAAACTGCCATGCTAGGCATTTAAATGTCAACTGTCATTTATTACAAAATATTTTGGAAAAATATGTCTGATTTGAGTTTAATTTAACAATTAGCAGTGTTTTAATTTGCAAAATTAAAATTTGTATACCTTTTTACCCAAAATGTTTACAGTTTAACGATAATAGATTACTACAAGAGGCATTAAAATGTTAAATGTCATATATTTTGGTATATCACAAAAAAAAATGTTTTTTTTAAATTTGCAGTATAATTTCTCGAAAAGCAATATTTCAGTTTACAAAATTAAAAGTTTTAAACCTTTTTACCCAAAAATGTTATAGTTTTACGACAAAAGATTGCCATATTAAGCATTAAAATGTCAACTGCCATATATTTTTATTCATCACAAAATATTTTGGAAAAAAATAGCTATTTTGAGTATAATTTAAAGATCAACAGTGATCAAGTTTAGAAAATTAATATGTTTAAACCTTTTTACCCTAAATTGTTATAGTTTAACGACAATAGATTACCACATGGAGCATTAAATGTCAAATGTCATATATTTTTATTCATCACAAAATATTTTGGAAAAAAAATGTCAATTTTGAGTATAATTTAACGATCAGCAGTGTTTCAATTTACATAATTAACATTTTGATACCTTTTTACCCAAAATTGTTATAGTTTAACGACAATACATTAACAGATGCGGCATTAAAATGTTAAATGTCATATATTTTGATATAACACGAATATTTTTTTGTTTTTTTTAACTTGTAGTTAGTATTTCTCGAAAAGCAATATTACAGTTTATAAAATTAAAATTTTTAGACCCTTTTACCCAAAATTGATATAGTTTAACGACAATACATTAACACATGAGGCATTAAAATGTTAAATGTCATATATTTAGATATATCACAAATATGTTTTGTTTTTTTTAACTTGTAGTTAGTATTTCTCGAAAAGCAATATTACAGTTTACAAAATTAAAATTTTTAGACCTTTTTATCCAAAATTGTTATAGTTTAACGACAATACATTAACACATGAGGCACTAAAATGTTAAATGTCACATATTTTGATATATCACAAATATTTTTTGTTTTTTTTAACTTGTAGTTAGTATTTTTCGAAAAGCAATATTACAGTTTACAAAATTAAAATTTTTAGACCTTTTTACTCAAAATTGTTATAGTTTAACGACAATAGATTACTACATGAGGCATTAAAATGTGTAATGTCATATATTTTGAACTAGTTTGGAAAAATTGTTTATTTGTAGTTTAATTTCTCATAAAGCAATATATCAGTTTACAAAATATATTTTTTAACCTTTTCACCCCAAAATTTTATAGATTAACGACAAAAGATTGCCATATTGGGTATTAAAATGTCAACTGTTATACATTTTTATGCATTACAATATATTTTTGGAAAAAAATGTGTATTTTGAGTATAATTTAACGATCAGAAGTGTTTTAATTTACATAATTAACATTTTGATACCTTTTTACCCAAAATTGTTATAGTTTAACGACAATACATTAACACATGAGGCATTCAAATGTTAAATGTCATATATTTTGATATATCACAAATATTTTTTGTTTTTTTTAACTTGTAGTTAGTATTTCTCGATAACCAATATTACAGTTTGCAAAATGAAAATTTGTAGACCTTTTTACCCAAAATTGTTATAGTTTAACGACAATAGATTACCACATGAGGCATTAAAATGTGTACTGTCATATATTTTGATGTATCACAAACTAGTTTAGAAAAATTGTTTATTTGTAGTTTAATTTCTCATAAAGCAATATATCAGTTTACAAAATATATTTTTTAACCTTTTTACCCCAAAATTTTATAGATAACCACAAAAGATTGCCATATTAGGTATTAAAATGTCAACTGTTATACATTTTTATTCATTACAATATATTTTGGAAAAAAATGTCTATTTTGAGTATAATTTGACGATCAGCAGTGTTTTAATTTACATAATTAACATTTCGATACCTTTTTACCCAAAATTGTTATAGTTTAACGATAATACATTAACACATGAGGCATTAAAATGTTAAATGTCATATATTTTGATATATCACAAATATTTTTTGTATTTTTTAATTTGTAGTTAGTATTTCTTGAAAATCAATACTACAGTTTACAAATTAAAATTTTTAGACCTTTTTACCCAAAATTGTTATAGTTTAACGATAATAGATTACTACATGAGACATTAAAATGTGTAATGTCATATATTTTGATGTATAACAAACTAGTTTGGAAAAATTGTTTATTTGTAGTTTAATTTTTCATAAAGCAATATATCAGTTTACAAAATATATTTTTTTAACCTTTTTGCCCCAAAATTTTATAGATTAACGACAAAAGATTGCCATATTAGATATTAAAATGTCAACTGTTATACATTTTTATTCATTACAATATATTTTGGAAAGAAATGTCTATTTTGAGTATAATTTAACGATCAGCAGTGTTTTAATTTACATAATTAACATTTTATATATTTTTGCCCAAAATTGTTGTAGTTTAATAACAATAGATTACCACATGAGGCATTAACATGTTAAATGTCATGTATTTTGATGTATCACTTCAATAACAAACGAGTTAAAGAAGAAAACAAAAGGAATTTTTAAATTATATTTCTTTGGCAGTGTCCTAAACTTTTGTATTGCCTTTTCTTTATATGGGGGTACTTCTTACGGTGTAGCATTTGCCACCATTTAACTGACTCTCTATCTCTCACTCGCCTGCAGCTCGTTCCGTAAACTTCGTTCTCGTGGTCAATTAATACTGACCTTCATTATTATTATTATGCCTGTAGAATAATACATTATTTACTATTTTGTACATGATGTAGAAGTTACAGGGAGGGTATATTATATAAAAGTTAGCGCAATTTAGTAGTCAGTAATATTCTGTTGAGAAATCCAGAAATTACCTCTTACTTCCGGAGATATTTGACAAAATCCGAAATCTTGCTATTTCGTTTTAATTTTTTTCTGAAGTCATTTGAAAAGGTATAAAAAAAGAAAAGGCACTTTCTCATTGCCACCTTTTTAGCTCTACATGACAGTGTTCATAAATTTTCAGTACAACGTTTCGTTTCGAAGAAACCATCATCAACTTTATATTTTTATATAGCCCGTAAAAAATGTACACCCTATACTGGATAGAATTTCCTTCCGGAGATATTTGACAAAATCAGAAATCTTGCTATTTCATTTTAATTCTTTCTGAATTCATTTCAAAAGCTATAAAAAAAGAAAAGGCACTTTCTCATTGCCACTTTTTTAGTTCTACAGGACAGTGTTTATAAATTTTCAGTACAACGTTTCGTTTCGAAGAAACCATCATCAATTTTATATTTTTATAATGCCCGTAAATAAAGTACACCCTGTATTACATAGCATTTCCTATTACGAATTCAAAAATTTATATCACAATATGGTTTCTTATGTTTTTATTTAAAAAAAATACTTGTTATGCATTTCGATCATTTTTATGTAGCTACACATGTTGTGTATGCATTTTTTCTGCAAATATGCAAATATTATGTAATATTTGCTTCAATTGCAAACTTTGTTGAAAAACTCATTTAATAAAATCTAAGAATAATTTTCATTATCATTCAATAAATATCTAAGAAAAAAAATACATATTACATATTAAATACATAATTAAATATTTTGATACCAATTTAACAGATATCTTTAATGAATTGAGAAAGTTTTATCTAAATTTAAAGCCACGTGAGTAAATCTGCAAAAACCTAAGTCGTACTCTTTTTTGTGATATTTTAATGAGACCTTTAAAAAATTTGAATTCCTCAAATCAAATTTGTATTTGACCATTGGCAATTATCATTTGCCAATCAGAGTATTGTCCAGGACCAAAAAAATTGCAGCATAACAAAGGTAAAGTGTCGTTACGTTGGCAGCCATGCTTTTTTCGCAACAACGCCTAATCTTGTTTGAGCGAGTCCGTCTGTAGTCATGCTCCAATTAGAATGTTGGCAAATAGTATTTCTCATAAGAATTTAGAGAAACTTTACATTTTTTAAAGATGAGATGAGGTAGAAATTTAGAGATTACAAAAATGTGTTCTGAGTGTGGGTGTGATGTTCACATTGAGTCTTAGTTTATTTGAATATGTTTTGCTATAGCTTTCATTTTCAGAAAACTTTTCCCAAAAACATTAAACTGAACTAAAAATTTAAGCTTTTTAGACGCCCTGTATATGGTAACGTATTATAACCTAGCATACTTCATTTTCACTTGATACCTGGAAAATATCTAAATATATTAACGAGTGTAGTTTCTATGTAGTCTATTGCTAATTATTTTGCCTCTCTTTTCTTGCATAAGAAAATAATTCTATAAATTATTCCTATAAATAATCTGTACCATTGATGAATCGTTTCTTAATTATGTTAAATATATTTTTAAAGTAAATAAGTTTTTTTATTCTAAATTACTTTTATAATTACAGGGCGTTCAACAAAATTTAGTTGCTTTGGAAAAAAATTGTCACAATTAGCAGAACTTTTTATCAAGTATTAAACATATATCTCCAAAAATCAAGAATGATGAGAAAAATTGTCAAAATAAGCAAAACTTTTTATCGAGTATTAATTCATGTTCTCGAAAAATCAAGAAAGATGCGGGAAATTGTAAAAGTAAGCAAAACTTTTTATCGAGCACTAATTCATGTTCTCGAAAAATCTAGAAATTTTACACGAGTAATCCAAACGAGACAAAATATATTTGTCCGCGGGGCAAATAAATAATTTGATTAAATTTAACATTACAGAAGAATGTAAATTATAACTTTATATGTTACAGAACGCCAGTTTCAGTGCTTAAATTTGTAACTAAAATATTTAAATTGTGTGTCATTTGAATGCAGATTAGACCGTTCGTCACCATAATAAAATCAGTGAGCATTGTTGTTATCTGCACAGCAAACAGTAATAAGTCTAAAATGTAAATTGTATTTTTATGCTCGTCGCGTGCATAAATCACATAATGTTTTCATGACTTGTTTATTTTACCACTTGGAGTTTTTACATTTAAACTCAAATCGATCAATAATCTAAAATCGTGGATATGATTCTGCTTCAGATCACATTAAATTTATTAGTTTTCCAAATTTCTGTAGCATATTTTGATAAATTATGTGTCCAGCAATCCAAGCTATACAGGGTGTCCAATATAAGGATCAACAGCATGGGGATCTCGGAAACCGTAAAACTTACAAAGACTATTAAATTACAAAAAAGTTGCGCAACTTAGTGGTTAGTTATGGTAATAAGCTATTAGTGTTTTCATTTGTCTTTCCATTTATACATACAAATAGACTCTTATATTATAAACCAATGAAATCATTAATTTTATACCAACAACATTGTAAGAAGCTGTTTTTACAAATAGACATTTTTATTAGAAACCAATGAAATCCAATTTGATAATAACAAGATTGTAATAAGATGTTATTGTTTAATTTGTCTTTCCATTTATATACAGGGTGTTTCAGCACGAAGTTCAAACATTTTAGGAAGTAGTAGTATGGATGATTCTAAGTATAGTGGAATTTTTGAACCAACAAAGTAAATTTTTCAAATATTTTGGGAAGTTGTGGTAAGATGATTATATTATATGTATTATTATATTATAAACCAATGAAATCATTAATTTTATACTAATAGCATTGTAATAAGCTGTTTTTGCTTTCATCGTTGTGCATAATCAAGCATCACAAACAAGAGATTATAAATGATGGAAATGAGATGGAAAAATGATGGTGATGATGGAAAAATGTACATATTTTTATAAAACTATAAACTCAGCGATAATTAGCACATAATATAAGCTATAGCAAACATGAGATTATAAGCCATGACTAGTGGAAAAAATATAAAATATTTACAATATCATAAACTTGACGATAATGAGCACATAATAGCAATGTACACCTTCGTGACGTGTGTGGCTAAAAATTCTTGCTTTCAAATTACGAGTGATACGAGTGTTGGCAATCACATCCTCGTGTTCGTTTTTCTGTTCCGAGCTGCGGCGGTTGGCCGAGGCCTCTGGGCATCGCGTTTCCACCTGGTCAATGATGGAGGTGAGCGACTGAAGTGACCTCCGGAGCTTCGCAGAACCGGAACAATCGCAGAATACGAGTGTTTCACATAGATCCGAGGTTTTTAAGTGGAGCTCGTCGCACGCACCAGAAACCTGGGGATTTATGGGGTTGGTGCTGCGCAGGGCGATTGGGTAGCAATAATTTCCAATTAGTGGGGCAGTTTCTTGCGAGATTAGTTCTTTTGGATTGGATTTTTAGATTTATTGGGCTTACATTTGAACGTACAATTATTAAGCTAGGTGTCGCTGCAAAATCAATGGGAATCCCACATGATGAATTTATAATGTTCGATGTGTGTATGTATCCTGTTGCGGATAAATGCTTGATTATCTATCAAGTAAACACGGTTGTTGTGTCCGGATGCAATTAATGGTTTGCAATGTTTGCTTATAATTGGAAAACTAAATGTGTAATAACAGAAAAATATATTTATTTTCAAGGCTGAACATGTTCCAAATATTAGGTGTTTCAATTCGATTAATTATTTTTCCTTTTATATGTTTTTACTTATAAAACTTATTTTACGCACAGTTGATGTTTCTACGTACAGGTCATTTACGTTCTTGTGCCGAAAAGTATCACTTTGCGCACTGCTAACAGTACGTAAAAAGATAGTTTACGCACTATTGTAAAATAAGATATATTTTTAATTGTAAATCGTAGCAATTCAATCAACGACAAACTAAAAGTGGCTGCTTGACCCCAATACACGTACTTGATTTTCGCCTGCGTTGTAGCCAAGGTGGGTCTATGACTACAAAGAAGAAATAACTTCCATTGTGCATTAAAAATGCCCACTTCTTTGTGATTTGTGCGCAGAAAATCGATATCCAAAAGAATGGAAAGTACGCCTGTGGTGCACGGCGGGAAAAGTTGCTCTGCTTATTCAACTTTTCCGCCCCGGTGGTCTCAAATTAATCCCTGAAAGTTTTCCGAAGCCGTGTTTTGTACAGAAATACTGTCGCCTCGTGAGATTAATAGTAAAAATAGGAAATGCTATTAAAGAACGTTTTTGCAACGAACTCGATAAAAGTTATGCATTAAGTCGTTGAGGCCAGTTACATAAATCACTTAAAAAAATGGGTTTGTTCAACTTTTATCTCGTAACCCATAATTATAAAATGCTACAAACATATACATAAAAAACAAATACATGATATTCAAAACAGACGCAAACAATATTTTGAACAGATTCATGCGATTTCAATTATTTCTGTAGTATATAACAACACAACCTAATCTAACCTAACCTAAGCTAACCTAACCTGACCTGATCTAACGTAAATCATAGTTATAAAATGCTACAAACGTATTCATAAACAACCAAAACATTATATTCAAAAGAGAAGCAAACCAAATCCTACAAGTATTCGTGCGATTTCAAGGATTTCTCTAACATAAACTAATAGGCAGGCACACACGTAGGGGCTTTTCAAGCGATATGTCACGCCGTCCGCATCTGTCATCCCTGTCACGCCGATCTGTCCCAAATCTGCGTGACAAGGATGCCAGATGCGGACGGCGGGACATATCGCTTGAGAATCCCTTCCGTGTGTGCCTGCCTAATGATATGGTTGTTTACATAGAATGACTCAGTCATAATGGGTAATGGGTCATAACCTAACTTAACTTTATCTGACCTGACCTGACCTAATCCATAGTTATAATATGCTACACATGCATTCATAAACATCCAAAACATTATATTCAAACAGAAAAGCAAACCAAATGCTACACGTATTCATGCGATTTCAAGGATTTCTGTAATGTAAACTAATGATATGGTTGCTTACACAGAATGATTCAGTCATAATGGGGCTATAAATAAATAATCCCGCATTTTTTTTTTCATAAACAAAAAAAGAAGGGATAATTGAAAATTTTAATTGGTACCATTTAGAGTTTGGCATATCTAAATCATAAACCTAATCATATTTTGATTGTGATGTAACTCAGATATTACTAAAAGCAGCGACATGCAATACACTTTAGAATACAAAAGACATTATGAATCACCTAATTGAGTTACACTGCGTTTGCTCATTAGTTGTCCCATTAGCGTAGTTTGCAGTGTGCAATCCACTTTCAAGAAATTTGCGTCTATATACTAAACTGTGTGCAACTGCTGAGCTCAATTCTGTCTCTGAAGTCCACTCAACGCAAACATCCGCTGATGGACAGTTAATCAATGATTAAGTTCATATGGTATTTGTGGTCAAACAGGGCTGCTTGATTAGGCGGCAATTAAACGCCCGCATGATATTATTATCGGGCGTGATTGATTACTAATTGATATTTTTTAAATACACACATTATCTGATAATAAATTGGTTCATTACTCAAATATCCCAATTTAATTTTAAATGATTAACTGTCGTACCTAAACTGGATGTAGAATTAAACCTAAGAAAAAAACTGAAATGAATGAATGAATTATTAATATGAATGCAAAATGCATGGAAATGCAATGTTTATTATTGGCATTTCAAAAGAAACAGTTTTCACTTCCCAAGTTCTATGTAAATCAAATAATAAGACGTTTCAATTATTGACAGCTGATAGTTGACAGTTTTCAAATATTGACATCTGAAAGTTGACAGTATTCAAATATTAGCAGCTGCCAGTTGATACCTTTCAAATATTGTCAGGTGAAAGTTTACAACTCGCTGGTTTGTCATTAATATTATTGCCATTTAAGAATAGTTTTCAAATATAGATAGCTCACATTTGTCAGTTTTCAAATAACGACAGCTCATAGTTATAAAATATTGACAGAATAAGAATAAGAATAAGAATAACAGTTTTCACTTCCCAAGTTCTATATAAATCAAATAATGAGAGTTTTCAATTATTGACAGCTGACACTTGATAGTTTTCCAATATTGACAGCTGTAAGTTGACAGTTTTCAAATGTTGCCCGCTGCCTTTTTAAATATTGACAGGTGAAAGTTTATAACTCGCTAGTTTGTCATTAATATTATTGCCATTTAAGAGAAGTTTTCAAATATTGACAGCGGGCAGTTGTTAGTTTTCAAATACTGACAGCCCATAGTTATCAAATATTGACAGCTGACAGTTGCCATTTAAGTAATCTGCCTGCAATTTCAAATTGAAATATTGAAAGCTGACAGTTGACAATTTTCATATAATTACGGCTGCTATCTTTCAAATATTGACAGGTGAAGGTTTACAACTCGCTGGTTTGTCATTAATAGTATTTCCATTTAAGAATAGTTTTCAAATATTGACAGCTGATAATTGTCAGTTTTCAAAAAATGATAGCTCATAGTTATCAAATATTGACAGCTGACAGTTGATAGTTTTCAAATATTAACAGCTGGCAGTTGACACTTTCCCAATATTGACAGCTGAAAGTTGCCATTCAAGTAATCTGCCTGCAATTTCAGATTGAAACATTGACAGCTGATAGTTGATAATTTTCAAATATTGACAGCTGACAGAAAACAGTTTTCAAATATTGACAACTGACAGTTTTCATATAATGACAGCTGACAATTTTCGAATATATCAAATATTATCGAACGTGAATGATTACTAATTGATATTTTTTTAAATACACACATCTGATAATTAATTGGTTCATTAATCAAATATCCCAATTTAAATTTAAATGATTAACTGCCGCATAATCTAAATTGGATGTAGAAGGAAACCTAAAAAAACTGAAATAAATGAATTAATTATTAATATGAATGCAAAATGCATGGAAATTGAATGTTTATTATTGGCATTTCAAAAGAAACAGTTTTCACTTCTCAAGTTCTAGATAAATCAAATAATGAGAGTTTTTAATTATTGGCAGTTGATAATTGACAGTTTCAAATATTGACAGATGATAGGTAACTGTTGTCAAATATTGACAGCTGCTGGTTTACAGTTTTCAAATTTTGATAGCTGAAAGTTGACAGTTTTCAAATATTGGCAGCAGCCAGTTGACACCTTTTAAATATTGACAGGTGAAAGTTCACAACTCGCTGGTTTGTTATTAATATTATTCCCATTTAAGAATAGTTTTTAAATATTTATAGTTGTCAGTTTTCAAATAATGACAGCTCATAGTTATCAGATATTGACAGGTGACAGTTAATAGTTTTCAAATTTAACAGTTGACAATTTTCAAATATTGACAGCTGACAGTTGACAGTTTCCAAATATTAACAGCTCAAAGTTGCCATTTAAGTAATCTGCCTGCAATTTCAGATTAAAATATTGACAGCTGACAGTTGACAATTTTCAAATAATGACGGCCGACAGTTTTAAAATATTCACAACTGACACAAGACAGTTTTTAAATATTGATAGCTGACAGTTTTCAAATAATGACAGCTGACAGTTTTCAAATATATGACATCAACTGTCTACTAGCAATTTTTTTAGGCAAAGTGTAAAAATACGAAAAATGTAAAATTTTTAAAAACAACTGTCAAAACCTTGTAAATTCTCAATGGCAATGTCCAAATCTATCAAATTTTTGACAAACACAGTCAAAATGATTGAAATTTTCAACTGCAAACAAGTCTAATCTGCCAAAGTCTAAGCTTCATGAGTGAAAATCTTCCCGTTTTCTAGACAACAAACTGTCACATTTCCATCTGTTCTAATTTGTATTGTTTTTAGTACCAGCAGTGAGAATCTGCATAATATTTAGCACAAACTATCGAAATCTAGCAACTTTTTCAGCTTGACTCCCCAAATTTGGTAAATTTTCAATTGATTGCTAATTGATACTTTTAAATACACATATTATCTGATTATAAATTGGTTTATTACTCAAATGTCCCAATTTAATTTTGAATGATTAACTGTCGTATAATCTAAAATGGATGTAGAAGGAAACCTAAAACAAACTGAAATGAATGAATTAATTATTAATAAGAATGCAAAATGCATGGAAATTCAGTGTTTGTTATTGGCATTTCAAAAGGAACAGTTTTCACTTCCTATATAAATCAAATAATCATAGTTTTCAATTATTGTCAGCTGATAGTTGACAGTTTTCAAATATTGAAAGATGATAGTTCTGTTTTCAAAAATTGACAGCCCCGAGTTTTACAGTTTTCAAATTTTGATAGCTGAAAGTCGACAGTTTTTAAATATTGGCAGCTGCCAGTTGAGACTTTTGAAATATTGACTGCTGACAGTTTACAACTCGCTGGTTTGTCATAAATATGATTGCCATTTAAGAATACAGTTTTCAAATATTGACAGTTGTCAGTTAACAGTTTTCAAATATTGACAGTTGTCAGTTAACAGTTTTCAAATATTGAGAGCTGACCGTTGACAGTTTTCAAATAACGACAGCTGATAGTTATCAAATATTTACAGCTGACAGTTTTCAAATATTGACAGCTGACAGTTTCCAAATGTTACAAGCTGAAAGTTGACAAGTTACAACTCGCCTCTTTCATATTATTGCAATTTAAGTTATCTGCCTGCAATTTAATTGCCATTTAACTATTATTACGTGAATTCTAATGCCATTTAAGTATGTGCTCTTGAATCCTCTCGCGATTTTCTCATTTAAATCCGTTGCTTTCGAGTTGCAGGTCTCGAGAGCGTGCAATTGCACGATTGTAAATCTGTTACACGGCGATGGATCACTTTACTACACATTCCCAGTGGCAGCGCGGCTACACGAGGCGATATCCTTCGATTATGCAATACATCACTGTCGCAATAAATAACAGCTCATTCCTGAGGAGATTTGCAGTCGTCCTTGAACCTGCCGTCCTGTGGAAATTCAATTCCGCGAGTAAAAACCACCTGCTGTGCCTTCTTAATGTGTGAGGACTGTTCGAGACGTATCGTGCCTGTTAAATTGCGAAACAGGAGCTGTTCTCAAAGGGAAACGCTGTGAAAACAGATTGTACAAAAGAATGCGCTTGTTTGCGATGCAATTTGTTGGGTAAATGTAACGTGCAATTTATAAAGTGCATTGCAATTATACGTTCAATTTAATAAATTGCCCAAAGAGAAATTTACGTCGTAGTGCTGAGCAGTAAAATGCACGATTTAAAATTTGGACTATCACAAACTCACAACAGATAACAACAAAAAAATACTAATATATTTCCAAGGTTAATCACACATAAAGTGGTCTGTGGATTTATGATTAGAAGTTTACCTTGGTTTTGATGAAGAAACTGACTGGCTTGCAGTCTGCGTTCTTGATATTTTCCTGTTTTATTTCAAATTTAATTGCTGTGGCATTGGCATTGTGATAATCAATTGCTTACATTGTGCTATAGAGAAGTGTTTTCAGGCAAGACATTTTTTTTATTAAAATTTAAAATTATATAAAATTTATAAAAGCTTCGTCGTAATATTTTACACCAAATATAACCAATGTTTTGGTTATTGTAATTAATATGTCTAATAGGTTAGGGAGCTTTAGCTTAATGGGAAATTTAAGTACACAATTAATTAAACATTTAGTTTATTATCCACACATTGTGCTAGTATACGTATAATATGCTATAAATCTTTGCATATATGGTGCTATAGAGTATAAATAATAATTATAAAATTACGTTTAATGTTATGAATATTGATCACATGTTTGTACTTAATACGTTTCTATAGGAACAAAGTAAAATCAATCAATTAATTCACTGGTTAATCACAGAATCAGGTGTATTGCGTATCAAAAAACGTTAGTAGAAACATGTACGTTACTTGACAGCATCACATTCGAATATCAGATGCTTTTATGACATAAATGCATTTGACATTCGAATGTGATACTGCAAGTAACTGCTAACGTTTTTTTTATATGCAATACTCCTGAATAAATACACATTCTTATTCGCTATAGCCTCTTTTTAGCATTTTTATCATTGGGCATAAGAATAATTTTCAACAAGCAATTTATTTGTAACGAATTTGCTCAATTAAATTAATTTTATTCTTATTTTGGTTCTTATTCTTATATTGATTCTTATTTTTGTTCATATTGTAGATTATTTTGTCAACACAGATAAAAATATAAAATTTCAAAAATATTCATGTACTATATTTCTGTAGCACAACAAATTTAGGTCGGGATTAGTTTCTGTGTGTAGTAATTACACAATAATTTAGATCGGGATGAGTTTCTGTATGTAGTAATTACACAATAAATTGTATGGTTTGCCGCAATAATTTGTTATTGCGATTTATTGGACCTTCAATATTTCAACGTATATCGTATAATAATTGATAAAATTAAAAGCAAACCTATAAATTGTTCCTTAAGTATTCTAACGGACATAAAAATGGACATTTTGCATACATTTATTGTTAAAAAAAAACTTATATAATGTTGATGCCATTTAATTTAATCAGAAAAACCAAATCAAAGACGTAAAAATGTTGTTTCATAACAATGCAAAAAAAATTAATTACTAGATATTACATTGAATCACATTCCTGCTCGTTATAGATATGGAAATGTAATAATTTATATGCAATTTCCTGGCATTGTAATTAAAATATAATTTTCTGAAAGCTTTATGTGGAATTATTATAATTGAAATAACATTGCTGGCTCTCTGCGGTTATTCTGAATTGCTTATAATTTATTGGCAATTTTCTGCCGCATGGCTTTTCTGGAATTATCTTGGGGCCAACCCATACAAAAATCTTACTCAGAATTCTCTAAATTAGATGTATAAAATTTGTAAATGCATTGTTATTGCAAATGTTATAAAAAATATGTACGTACATCTTATTCTTATTCAGAATTGGACGAGACTAATTAGATGTACAAAATTGGTAAACGTATTGTTATTGCAAAAGTTTTAAGAAATATGTACAAAAATCTTACTCAGAATTGGACGAGACTCTAAATTAGATGTATAAAATTGGTAAATGGATTGTTATTTCAAAAGTTATAAAAAAATATTTAAATGTAATAAAAGTTATAAAAAAATATGTACTAAATTTTTACTTAGAATTGGACGAGACTCTAAATTAAATGTATAAAACTGGTAAATGGATTGTTATTGCAAAAGATATAAAAAATATGTACAAAAATCTTATTCAAAATTGGACGAGACTCTAAATTAGATGTACAAAATTGGTAAACTAATAAACTAAACTAATGGATTGTTTTTACAAAATTTATCAAAAATATGAACAAAAATCTTACTCAGAATTAGACGAGGCTCTAAAATGGATGTATTAAATTGGTAAATGGATTGTTATTGTAAAAGTTACACAAAATATATTTTTTATAAAAATACTATTAAACAATTTGAACTATGCAGAATGTTTTGTATACTATATCATTGGTGCTTTTGTTGGTAAATGGATTGCAAACGTTATAAAAAATAGGTATCAATATCTTACTCAGAATTGGACGAGACTCTGAATTGGATGTATAAAATTGGAAATTGCAAAAGTTATAAAAAATATGTACAAACATTTCACTCAGAATTGGACGAGACTCGAAATTAGATGTATACAATTGGTAAATGCATTGTTATTGCAAAAATCTTTAAAAATATGTATAAGAATCTTATTCAGAATTGGATGAGACTCTAAATTATATGTATAAAATTGGTTAATGGATAGTTATTGCAAAAGTTTTAAAACATATGTACAAAAATCTTACTCAGAATTGGACGAGACTCTAAATTGGGTGTATAAAATTTGTAAATGGATTGGTTTACAAAAATTATTAAAAAAATGAACAAATATCTTACTTAGAATTAGACGAGACTCTAAATTAGATGTATAAAATTGGTAAATGGATTGTTATTGCAAAAGTTTTTAAAAATATGTACAAAAATCTTACTCAGAATTGGACGAGACTCTAAATTAGATCTACAAAATGGGTAAACTAAACTAATGGATTGTTATTACAAAATTTATAAAAAATATGAACAACAATCTTACTCAAAATTAGACGAGGCTCTAAAATGGATGTATTAAATTGGTAAATGGATTGTTATTACAAAAGTTATACAAAATATATTTTTTATAAAAAAAACTATTAAACAATTTGAGCTATGCAGAATGTTTTGTATACTATATCATTGGTGCTTTTGTTGGTAAATGGATTGCAAACGTTATAAAAAATATGTATTAATATTTTACTCAGAATTGGACGAGACTCTAAATTGGATGTATAAAATTAGTAAATGGATTGTTATTGCAAAAGTTATAAAAAATATGTACAAAAATTATACTCAGAATTGGACGAGACTCGAAATTAGAGGTATAGAATTGGTAAATGCATTGTTATTGCAAAAATGTTAAAAAATATGTACAAAAATCTTATTCAGAAATAGACGAGACTCTAAAGAAGATGTATAAAATTGTTAAATGGATTGTTATTGCAAAAGTTTTTAAAAATATGTACAAAAATATTAGTCAGAATTAGACGAGACTCTAAATTAGATGTATAAAATTTGTAAATGGATTATTATTGCAAAATTTATGAAAAATATGTACAAAAATCTTACTCAGAATTGGACGACAAATCTATTGGTTAATAGGTAAGAATTCCAAACTCTCCTTTGTTATTGCAAATGTTATAAAAGATATGTACAAAAATCTTACTCAAAATTGGGCAAGAGTCTAAATTAGATCATGAGGATGGTTTCAATCTTTACTACGTGGTAGACTATATTTAAAAAACAGAGAAACAACTTGCTATATTTTTACCACAAAATGTTTATTGATATATACACATATACAATAAAATAACCACTTGAGTTTTGACTTCTTACGGTCATATTCTGACTCGAACTCGGTCACTTGAAAATGACCGTAAGAAGTCGAAACTAGAGTCGTTATTTTATTGTATATGTCTATATATCAATAAACATTTTGTGGTAAAAACATAGCAAGTTGTTACTCTGTTTTCTAAATTAGATGTACAAAATTGGTAAATGGAATGTTATTCCAAAAGTTATAAAAAATATACACAAAAGTCTTACCCAGAATTAGACGAGACTCTAAATTAGATATATAGAATTGGTAAATGTATTTTTATTGCAAAAATGTTAAAAAATATGTACAAGAATCTTATTCAGAATTGGACGAGACTCTAAATTAGATGTATAAAATTGGTAAATGGATTGTTATTGCAAAAGTTTTAAAAAATATGTACATAAATCTTAATCAGAATTAGAGGAGACTCAAAATTAGATGTATAAAATTGGTAAATGGATTGTTATTGCAAATGTTATAAAAGATAAGTACAAAAATCTTACTCAATTGGACGACCAATCTATTGGTTAATAAGTAAGAATTCCAAACTCTCCTTTGCTAATAAACTTCGAATATACAAAGCCATTCTTAAGCCAATATAGACATATTGTATACAGCTCTGGGGATCAGCAAACATCAGTAATATTGAAATAATGGAAAGATTCCTATCAAAAATACTAAGAGCAATTATAAATGCCCCGAGATTTGTAGCAAACTGGATAATTCTTAAAGACCTCTAGATGACCTCCGTCAAAGAGGAAGCCACAAAATATTCTGCGAAATACAAACATAGACTAAGCGTGCATCCCAACTCACTGACCGAAGAACTGCTGCCAGACTAACTAGAAGTTAGAAGTTAGAAGTCAGTGCTACAAGACTGAAAAGATTGAATCCTTTGGACATACCACTTTTTTTTTTAATTTTTGAACCCAGAACCTAACTCGAATATGGTCGAGTTTACAACAGGTTTTTTTTTTAATTTTTAGTTTTAAGTAAAAATGTTGTAGGAATTATAATTCCTGCTTGGTCTGAAACGACCTGTTCAGTTATTGAAACATTGATTTATTTATACAGGATATTGGCAAAATCTAAATTTTTTAATCTTATTTTGACACTTATTTAAATACTATTTACCAAATGAATTTAAAACTACATTTAACAGCATTAAAGAAAAAACCATTAAAACAATCCCACAAATGCAGAAAATGATACTGAAAATTTAAAGAGTCGCCTACGAGAGGTATTTGCATCAATAACTATTGAAGAAATGTAAAACAGTCTTCAGGAGTTCTATACTAGGCTTGAACTGTGTGAAGAAAGTGGTGGGGGATTGTTTAAATTATGTTATTTTTCTAAAGTGTCAAAATTAGATTTAATTTGTTTTATTTAGCCAACACCCTGTATAAATAAATCATTGTTTTCGTAACTGTAATGGTAGTTTTAGACCAAGCAGGAATTTTAATTCCTATAAAATTTTTGCTTAAAATTCAAATTTAAAAAATCAATCCTCTAGTTAACTCAATCCGGAGACATATTGTATATTGGAAATAGACCTATTGATTGCAGTACCTCTATACCTGTCAATTATACGTATCAAATAATTTACTTAACGTCTATATTAGATAGATTGTAAATAATCTTGTGAAATTTAAAATAAAGAGAATTGGGCGAGACTCTAAATTAGATGTCTAAAATTGGTAAATCGATTGTTATTGCAGAAGTTGTAAAAAAATGTATGTTTTTGTAAAAAAAATTATAAAATATTTTGAACTATGCAGCATGTTTTGTATACTATATCATTGGTGGTTTTGTTGTTCAAATTTCAATTCAAATTTGGTTTGCAATACTAGATTTTATATTAGCTTTACTATACTAAAAAAATTATAAAATATTTTGAACTATGCAGAATGTTTTGTATACTATATCATTGGTGCTTTTGTTGTCCAAATTTCAATTCCAATTTGGTTCCAATACTAGATTTTATATTAGCTTTACTATACTAAAAAAATTATAAAATATTTTAAACTATGCCGCATGTTTCGTATACTATATCATTGGTACTTTTGTTGTCCAAATTCCAATTCCAATTTGGTTTCCAATACTAGATTTTATATTAGCTTTACTTTGAATCTACCACAAGTAACTGTTATTACTTATACTACTATAGTTTGCGATAAGTTATGTATCGGATATACATATCCAGAAGGTTGCTTGATGCTACTTCTACAATGAGTTTCTAATTTGTACTGCAACTAACGTTAATACGATACTTTGAATCCGGACTACAGATTTGGATGAGAACTTAAACAGTTGGATGCGGACTACATATGTATTTTAGTAGTGATTACTACTAAACCACTGATTTAGCAACAAAGAATTCCGGACTAGTAATTTAGCAACGAAACATTTATCTTAAACCATAGATAACTACTCGCAACTTTACTCGTGGAAGGAAGATCATCTCTTAAAAGTTTGGGTGATATTTGATCTACATTTGCAAAAAACTAACCGGCCCATACGTGATCTATTAAAAAAAATATAAAATATTTTGTACTATGCAGCATTTTTTTAATTCTATATCATTGGTGCTTTAGTTGTCCAAATTCCAATTTCAATATGGTTTCCAATAGTAGATTTTATATTAGCTTTACTATACTAAAAAAAATTATAAAATATTTTGAACTATGCAGCATGTTTTGTATACTATATCTTTGGTACTTTTGTTGTCCAAATTCCAATTCCAATTTGGTTTCCAATACTAGATTTTATATTAGCTTTATCATACTAAAAAAATTATAAAATATTTTGAATTATGCAGCATGTTTGGTATACTATATCATTGGTACTTTTGTTGTCCAAATTCCAATTCCAATTTGCTTTCCAATACTAGATTTTATATTAGCTTTACTTTGAATCTACCACAAATAACTGTTATTACTTACTACTACATTTTATAATAATATTATTTGAATGCATCAGAAGCCCATCTTCCCTTCCATAGTTAGAGTTTACGATAAGTTATGTATCGGATATACATATTCAGAAGATTGCTTGATGCTACTTCTTCAAAGAGTTTCTAATTTCTAATACTAGGTTCCATTTTTCTTTTCAACTAAGAAGGCTGTTTCCATTTTATCAAGTTTTACACATGAATACCAACAAAAATGATCTGACAGTAAAAAACATATCAAATGTCAGATTTCTAACAACGTTGCCTAATTCATATATTAAAATAATTAAATTATTGCTTCAATCATTAATTAGATTGATGGTTTAAGTAAATCAATCATCAACTATATTTTATATTATATTTTGACTGAATTGCTTTTGTAAAATCAAAATAGCAAATAAATTCTGTACCCAATAGATACTCAATTTGATGGCAACATTGCCCTTTGTCATAAAACATAACCTATTTTTTCTAAGTCTAGTGACTTTTTACGTTGGCCAACAATACTATCACCCTAACAGAGCCAACTTAGTTAAAAATTAAATGGAACAGAGTCTACGATGCTGCATTTTTGGATCGGGACTACAGATTTTGATCTACACTTAAATAGTTGGATTCGAGCTACAAATATATTTCTGTACTGATTATTACTGATTTCACTACTGATTTAGCAATGAAGTATTTATCTCAAACTATAGATATCTACTCGCAACTTTACTAGTGTATGGAAAGATCATTCCTTAAAATGCGGCATGTTTTGTATACTATATCATTGGTGCTTTTGTTATCAAATTTCTTGGACCCATGTACCTTTTATGAAAAGTAAAAATTTGTTTCCAATACTAGATTTTATCTTAGCTTTACTTCTAATCTACCACAAATAACTGTTATTACTTACTACTATATTTTATAATAATATTATATGAATGCACCAGAAGCCAATCTTCCCTTCCATGGTTAGAGTTTACGATAAGTTATGTATCGGATATACATATTCAAAAGGTTGCTAGATGCCATTTCTTCAAGGAGTTTCTCATTTGTAGCGCAACTAACGTTAATACGATGTTGCATATTTGTATCTGGATTACAGATTTGGATGGGGACTTAAATAGTTGGATCCGGATACATATGTATTTCAGTAGTGATTACTACTAAACTACTGATTTAGGAACGAAGCATTCCGGACTAGTAATTTAGCAACGAAACATTTATCTTAAACTATAGATAACTACTCGCAACTTTACTTGTGGATAGGAAGATCGCTTAAAATTTTGTTCAAAGTTCCGGTGATCTTGATCTACATTCGCAAACTAACCGGCCCATACGTGATCTAATACAGTACCAACTAATTCCCAACCTTTTTCCTGCATCAGTGGAGCAACTGTCGTGGTGTTGGGCGTCGTGAAGTTTATAAGAGGCTGAGGAATGGCTATCACCGTCACGCAGTAGATGTTGTTGGTGACTATCATGGGTGCTGCAGTTGTGGTAGATGTTGTTGTTGTTGTTGAGGAGGCATCGGAGTTAGCAGTTGTCGTTTCAGTGTCGTTGTTAATACCGGTTGCGTTGACAGTGGTAACTTCTGTGGTTGCTACCGTGGTATTACCATCTGTTGTAGCGTTAACGGTTGGTGTTTGGGTGGCGTTAAGGTTCTTGAGCATGGAAGTGTCCCCGAAGATGCTGACGCTAGAGACGCATGGTATGCTGAGCGTTGTCGTTGCGTTTTGGGTTTCTGCTGTGTTGTTGCATCCTGGCGATGTGTTGTTCACGCAGTTTATTGTCGTGTCCACGCATGAGAGGGTTGAATTATCCTTGCACGGTGCCGTAAGCTGAGGACTCGTCACGCACATAATCGTACCATTCGACATGCAAATAGGGAAAGCGCTGGAAATGCAGAGCAGCGTGATGTTAACCGGGCAGTCGACGATGGTGTTGGCCTGCACGGTGACCTTCTCTGGTACAGTTTGCTTGTCGTGGTTGTAATGATGGACCACGTACGTGTGGTCGGAGATGTACGGGGTGTTCGAGCTGCTGAACATCTTGCCGATCTGGTAGCCGACGAAGAGGCTGAGGAGGGTGTTTCCTGCGCTGGGGGTGGAGTAGCTGTAGGATGGTTGGGATTGGCCGTTGATGTACGTGACGGGACCGTAATGCACGTTGGTGCCTGGGTTGTAACCACCGTGAGGGTTGTTATACCCCGGATTGTAGCCACCTGGGTGGTATCCGCCTGGGTTGTAGCCACCTTGGTTCGGGTATCCTTGGTTGGGATGGTAACCGCCTTGGTTCGGGTAGCCTTGGTTGGGGTGGTAGCCGCCTTGGTTTGGATAACCCGGTTGATTCGGGTAACCTGGCTGGTTAGGGTAGCCCGGCTGATTAGGGTATCCCGGTTGATTCGGGTAGCCTTGATTGGGATGCCCCGGTTGATTAGGGTACCCGCCTTGGTTGGGGTTATAACCATTCTGCGAATTAGGAACATGCTGCTGATTGATTCCTGTCTGCCCTGGCTTGTTCACGTTATCAAACCCAATTGCTGGTGGGTTGCCTTGGCCCCCAGGCGCCTGATTAGGGCTACCTGCTTGCTTGTTCACGTTATCGAAGCCAATAGGAGGTGGGTTATTGGGGCTTTGCGGGTTTTGTGGGTGCTGGCCGCCTACATTCCACCCTGGTTGATTGGGCGCTGATGGTTGCCCGGGTTGCTGGTTGCTCGTTCCAACAGGTGCTGATGCTTTCTGCGCCGTATCCATCTGCGGTGCCGATGGTTTATGATCATTGCTTTGGGGCTTGTTATTAGAAGTTTCGTGCGGACCATAGCTCAACTTCGTGTTATCCTGGTTGGGTTGCGGATGAGGCTTTGGTTCATTATGAGTGGGAGGTCTGGGCTCATTATGAGTTGGTGGTCTAGGCCTGGATACCCTATCTCTAGCTGCAGCCCAGTTATTAGTAGCTCGATGGCTGGATGCCGAGCCACCTCTGCTTCCTCCGCCACCACCCCCAAACTTCCTGCACTGTATCTCGCAAATCACCACCAAAACCACCAGAAGTAGGCCCAATTTGATCTCCATGGCTTTAACTGCTACTAACGTCTGAAGTCTGTCAAACTCAACTATGCGGCCTCTCACTTATCGTAAACTGAGGCGAATCGATAATATCAAAATACAAGGTTCACGTTTCTTTCCTACGGTATTCGGATATCTCGGCGATTACCACTGGCACGCGCACTGTTACTGTTTGTATGGACTGCGATGCTGTATTGACTGGTCAAAAGTATTGTTCTGTGACGTTATGTAAATTTGCCCGTATATTCTGGAGGATTAGTCACGTTTGTGTGTCATGTGAATGAGCGCGTTATTGTTAGCGACGAAAAACGAGAAAGCGCGTTCCGAGACTGGCCTTCTCTACCTGGCAGACCGTCGTGGCCAGTGGCCCCCCCGCCTGATATTTGCGGTAATTATCGTCTACGTCAGTGGCGGAACAAACGGGAAGTGGATTTCTCTTGACGTGAGCGGTTTTTACGTTGCTCGGTTTTGTCCGATCAAATTTGCGGTGTTCGCATCGGAATCGAACGGATTTGGTGGGGAAAAGTTATTCTTTTATCAATCTGTGGTATCGACGTTTCTAGAAATACCTTTATTTGCCAACAATTGTCAGTGTTATTATAATTATATAATTTGCACTAAAAATGTAGTTTGTTAATGTAACAAAAATAACCATTTGCATAAAAATACAATGCGCAATAAACAACAAAAATATCAGACACAAATACTAACTTGATGATATTTTTATTTGGTATCATTTATATCGACCTTCACTCATTTTTTTTTTAAATTTGAGACATCGATTGTTACGATCATCTGCCATATTGGTGTCTTTAAATAACCCATAGAATTCAGAAGAAAAAAAAATAATTGATTGATTTTATCCCTTATTTAATACTGAAACTTTGTCAAATTTTCAGGAGAATTAGTTTCAGGTGTACTGTACACGAATCTAATTTCAAATTTCCAAATAATAAATTCTCAGAAATTTCAGTAATAGCTAACCCATACTGGTCAATGCAAATGTTATGTGTTTGATTTATACCCTTATTTAATACTGCAACTTTGTCAAATTTTCAGGAGAATTAGTTTCAGGTGTACTGTACATGAATCTAATATCAAATTTGCAAATAATAAATATTCAGAAATGTCAGTAATTGCTAATCCATACTTATCAATGCAGAAAGTTAAATTGTTCATTATCTTCCTTATTTAAAACTGTAACTCTGTCAAATTTTCAGGAGAACTAGTTTCAGGTGTACTGTACACGAATCTCATATCAAATTTGCAAATAATAAATTTTCAGACATATCAGTAAATGCTAACCCATACTTGTCAATGCAGAAAGTTATGTCTTTGATTTCCTCCCTTATTTAACACTAAAACTTTATCAAATTTTCAGGAGAATTAGTTTTAGGTATTCTGCACACAAATCTAATATCAAATTTGCAAATATTAAATTTTCTGAAATTTCATTATATGTAACTCGTAGTTATCAAAGCAGAAAGATAAATCTTCGCTTTTCTCCCTTATTTAATACTAAATCTTTGTCAAATTTTCAGGAGAATTAGTTTCAGGTGTACAGTATACGAATCTAATATCAAATTTGCAAATAATAAATTTTCAGAAGTTTCAGTAATAGCTAACCAATACTTGTCAATGCAGAAAGTTATATGTATGATTTTCTCCCTTATTTAATACTAAAACTTTGTCAAATTTTCAGAAAAATTAGTTTCAGGTGTACTGTACACGAATCTAATATCAAATTTGCAAATAATAAATTTTCAGAAATTTCAATAATAGCTAACCCATACTTGTCAATTCAGAAAGTTATGTGTATGATTTTCTCCCTTATTTAATACTAAAACTTTGTCAAATTTTCAGGAGAGTTAGTTTCAGGTATACTGTAGACTAATATAATATCAAATTTGCAAATAATAAGTTTTCAGACGTTTCAGTAGTAGCTAACCTATACTTGTCAATGCATAATGTTGTGTATTTGATTTTCTCTCGTATTTAATACTGAAACGTTGTCAAATTTTCAGGAGAATTAGTTTTAGGTATACTGTACACGAATGTCATATTAAATTACCAAATAATAAATTTTCAGAAATTTCAGTAATTGCTAACCCATACTTGTCAATGCAGAAAGTTATATGTTTGATTTTCTCCCTTATTTAATACTGAAACTTTGTCAAATTTTCAGGAGAATTAGTTTCAGGTATACTGTACACGGATGTAATATCAAATTTGCAAATAATAAATTTTCAGAAATTTCAGTTATAGCTAATCTATACATGTCAATGGTGAAACTTATGTGTCTGATTTTATCCCATATTTAATACTGAAACTTTGTCAAATTTTCAGAAGAATTAGTTTCAGGTGTACTGTACACGAATCTAATATCAAATTTACAAATAATAAATTTTCAGGAATTTCAGTAATAGCTAACCCATACTTGTCATTGCAGAACGTTAAGTGTTTAATTTTCTCTCTTATTTAATACTGAATCTGTATCAAATTTTTAGGAGAGTTAGTTTTAGGTATACTGTACACGAATCTAATATCAAATCTACAAATAATAAATTTTCAGAAATTTCAGTAATAGCTTACCCATACTTGTCATTGCAAAACGTTAAGTGTTTAATTTACTCCCTTATTTTATACTAAAACGTTGTCAAATTTTCAGGAGAATTATTTTCAGGTGTACTGTACACGAATCTTATATTAAATTTGTAAATAATAAATTTTCAGAAATTTCAGAAATAGCTAACCCGTACTTATCAATGCAGAAAGTTGTATGTTCGATTTTCACCCTTATTTATTACTAAAAGTTTGTCAAATTTTCCGGAGAATTAGTTTCAGGTGTACTGTATACGAATCTAATATCAAATTTACAAATAACAAATTTTCAGAAATTTCAGTAATAGCTAACCCATACTTGTCAATATAGAAAGTTATATGTTTGATTTTCTCCCTTATTTAATACTGAAACTTTGTCAAATTGTCAGGAGAATTAATTTCAGGTGTACTTTACACGAATCTAATATTAAATTTGCAAATAATAAATTTTCAGAAATTTCAGTAATAGCTTACCCATACTTGTCATTGCAAAACGTTAAGTGTTTAATTTACTCCCTTATTTTATACTAAAACGTTGTCAAATTTTCAGGAGAATTATTTTCAGGTGTACTGTACACGAATCTTATATTAAATTTGTAAATAATAAATTTTCAGAAATTTCAGAAATAGCTAACCCGTACTTATCAATGCAGAAAGTTGTATGTTCGATTTTCTCCCTTATTTATTACTAAAAGTTTGTCAAATTTTCCGGAGAATTAGTTTCAGGTGTACTGTATACGAATCTAATATCAAATTTACAAATAACAAATTTTCAGAAATTTCAGTAATAGCTAACCCATACTTGTCAATATAGAAAGTTATATGTTTGATTTTCTCCCTTATTTAATACTGAAACTTTGTCAAATTGTCAGGAGAATTAATTTCAGGTGTACTTTACACGAATCTATTATCAAATTTGAACCTAATCAATTTTCAGAAATTTCAGTAATTGCTAACCCATACTTGTCAATGCATGAAGGTATATGTTAGATTTACTGCCTTATTTAATACTGAAACTTTATCAAATTTTTAGGAGAACTAGTTTTAGGTGTACTGTACACGAATCTAATATCAAATTTACAAACAATAAATTTTAAGAAATATGAGTAATAGTTACTTGTCATTGCCCTTACCCTTACTTGTCATTGCAGAACGTTAAGTGTTCAATTCTCTCCCTTATTTAATACTGAAACATTGTCAAATTTTAGGGAGAATTAGTTTCAGATGTACTATACGTGAATCTAATATCAAATTTGCAAATAATAAAATTTCAGAAATTTCAGTAATTGCTAACCCATACTTGTCAATGCAGAAATGTAAAGGTTTAATTTCCTCCCTTATTTAATTTTGAAACTTTGTTAAATTTTCAGGAGAATTTGTCTCAGGTGTATTGTACATGAATCTAATATCAAATTTACAAATAATCAATTTTCAGAAATTTCAGTAATAGCTAACCCATACTTGTCATTGCAGAATGTTAAGTGTTTAATTTTCTCCCTTATTTAATACTGAAACTATGTCAAATTTTCAGAAGAATTATCTACATGTGTACTTTACACGACTCTAATATCAAATTTACAAATAATAATTTTTTTCAGAAATTTCAGTAATTGCTAACCCATACTTGTCATTGCAGCACGATAAGTGTTTAATTTTCTACCTCATTTACTACTGAAACTTTGTCAAATTTTCAGGAGAATTAGTTGCTGGTGTACTATACACGAAACTAATCTCAAATTTACAAATAATAAATGTTCAGAAATTTCAGTAATAGCTAACCCATACTTGTCATTGCTGAACGTTAAGTGTTTAATTTTCTCCCTTATTTAATACTGTAACGTTGTCAAATTTTAAGGAGAATTAGTTTTAGGTGTACTGTACACGAATCTTTTATCAAATTTGCAAATAATTTTTTTTTCAGAAATTTCAGTTACAGCTTACCCATACTTGTCAATGCAGAAAGTTATATGTTCGATTTTCTCCGTTATTTAATACTGAAACTATGTCAAATTTTTAGGAGAGTTAGTTTTAGGTATACTGTACCTGAATCTAATATCAAATTTGCAAATAAAAAAATTTCAGAAATTTCAGTAACAGCTAACCCATACTTGTCATTGCAGAACGTTAAGTGTTTAATTTTCTCCCTTATTTAATACTGTAACTTTGTCAAATTTTCAGGAGAATTAGTTTCAGGTGTACTGTACACGAATCTAATATCATATTTTAAAATAATAAATTTTCAGAAATTTCAGTAATAGCTAACCCATACTTGTCATTGCAGAACGTTAAGTGTTTATTTTTCTCCCTCATTTACTACTGAAACTTTTTTAGGAATTTTTAGGAAAATAAGTTTCAGGTGTACTGTACGAGGGCTGTTTGACGGAAGAGTGACTTTTTAATGAAAACGTTATTTTTCTGTTTAAAAAATATTTTATTTTTCAACATAACACCCTTTTAACTGTACACACTTAGCCCAGCGAGTTTACAGTTTTTTTAAACCTTCCAAAAAGTAATCTTTCGGAAAGTCTTCAAAATATGCATTTGACTCGGTTATCACCTCTTCAGTTGCCTAAAATCTTTTTCGACCCAGCCATTTTTTAAAATTTGGGAATAAGAAGAAATCACTGGGAGCCAGATCTGGCAAATATGGCGGATAAAGCAGTAATTCGTAATGCAATTCAGCCAATTTAGTTGTAGCAATTGCAGACGAATGTGAGGGCGCATTATCGTGATGTAACAACACTTTTTTCTTCATCAAATGCGGTCGTTGTTTTTCAAGTTCGGCATCAAAACGTGTCTGCATAATCAGCATAATACTGGCCAGTTATCGTTTTCCTTTTTGTAAACAATTAATAAAGATTACCCCTTTAGAATCCCAAAAAAACTGTGGCCATGACCTTATTGGCCGAAAAAAATGTTTTTGCCTTTTTGGGACCATGTTCGCATGGAGAAATCCATTATTTAGACTGTATGCATGTTTCTGGAGTATAATGGTGTATCCAAGTTTCATCTACTGTGACATATCGACGAAAAAAATCCTTTGAATTACGTTGAAGACGGCCAAACATTCTTCTGAATTCTTAATGCGAGCGCGCATTTGTTCACCATTAAGAAAACGCGGCAACCATCTCGCGGATAGCTTTTTCTTATTGAAATGTTCATGCAAAATATTGTATACCCGTTTGGTTGAGATGTTTACTTCATTAGCTATCTCACGAACTTTTATTCGACGATTGTCAATTACAAGGCCATAGAGTTTATTAACCATTTCTGGAGTAGTTACAGTAAATGATGGTTTTGGACGATCTGCATCAACCGTGCTCATATGGCCACTTTTAAAAGCAGAAACCACTTACAAATCATTCCATGAGACGGAGCAGATTCTGGATAATATTTACGTAACTTTTCCTCGGTTTCTTTAATTGTTTTTTCACGTACAAAATAATGTTTAATCAACACTCGAAATTATTTTTTCTCCATATTTACACAACAACGAAAACAGTTTTCTTCAAATAAGTATAAAACATAATCTATCAGTCAGATTGGTGCCAAATTTTGACAGTAGACCTCCGAAAGGCCTTAGGAGCTAGCAACATAATCATTATAGCGAAAGTGTTACCAACCTTTGAAAAGTCACTCTTCCGTCAAACAGCCCTCGCATACGAATCTAATATCAAACTTGCAAATAATAAATTTTCAGAATTTTCAGTAATAGCTAACCCATACTTGTCAATGCAGAAAGTTGTGTGTTTGATTTTCTCTCGTATTTAATACTGCAACTTTGTCAAATTTTCAGGAAAATTAGTTTCAGGTGCATTCGAACCTAATATCAAATTTGCAAATAATATATTTTCAAAAATTTCAGTAATAGCTAACGCATGCTTGTCAATGCAGATAGTTAAATGTTTTGATATTGTCCCTTATTAATACTGAAACTTTGTCAAATTTTCAGGAGAATTAGTTTAAGGTGTACTGTACACGAATCAAATATCATTTTTTTATGGATAAGACCTTAAACTTAAACAATACTAATAAGTATGTGAAAAGTTCTATGAATATGAAATATTTTCTTTCCTAGATTCTTGATGGAACTTCTAATTTACTGGATTATTAAATAAAAACACTTTGCATGTTTCATAATTTTTGTTGTTAACTTCCTGGCAGAATTTTTTTATGAGCAATAATCATTAACAAAGGCATTCGAACAGTATAGTTAATTACTGCACTTTTCGGTTTACCCAACACTTTTTCAATTTATATAATTAATAATGATATTTCTGAAATGTTCAATCAAATATTTCGTTAGTTTTGTATTTAAGATAAAAAGTGAGTAAATAACAGTAAGTAAAAAGTGTTATAAAGGCAACTACTGTGGAGCAAACCTATAAACAGATAATTACGAATGTTCGAATCAAAGATCTCGAGAAATCAACGTCCAGAAAACAGGAATTTCTCCATAATATCTCAACCAGAAAAATCTCTATAGATAGATGGAGGGTAAACCCGTGTCCGTTGGATGACAGGAACCAATTTGGACACAGCTGGAGCAGCAATGGGATTATTATTATTGTTATTATTATTATAGGCGAGCATAAGTTTCTATACAAGTTTAACTGACAGGGGAATACAGAGTTAGGAATTTATCTGTGCCATATGTATAAAACTTACGAGGCTTGAGTAAAATCTTATTGTTCCCTATAAAGCATTTATTGGTTATCGCACATATAAATAAGTATACAATATTAATTAAGTCACGCATGAATTGCTATAGGAATAAAAAAAAGGCAAGATCGATCACTCAATCATTACATTATCAAACTCTCTGTTTATTTATATCCTGTATACACAATATAGGCGGAACATTAAACTTGGCACGTCTGCACATAGTCTACTTTCATTTGGTCATGACATCTGGATTCGTAAATACAGGACCCCGCCAATTGGACCTGACCCAGTGTACATTGCAGCACGTGGAATGTGTTTAATGGCAAACATAGATGAAACCAATGATGTCCTATGGCCACTAGTGAGAGTTTTTGTGAATTGAAACAATCCAATTAAACACTAAATGAGTATATATACAATATCTTGCAGGCGTACGTCTAATAATAATTTTTTGTAATACCTCTGTGTTATTGACATTTATCAGTACTGTCTGCTTGATCGATATGACAGGCGTAAAGGCCTTGGCCATTATAATAACGGCCGTGGACGTTATTTAAATGACAACGCAAATTTATGAGCAATAAAGTCTTCATATTCTTTCTCATACCTGCTGCTGCTTTTTTGGGGAAGTAAATAGATTGTGGCAGCATTTGCTTCATTTAGTACATCTTCGGGGATACCACAAAACGAAGAACTTTGCACATCTGACATTATTTTTCTAATTTCACTTTGATTTGTTTGTTTGTATTTGAACCGTTGATGTTGCTATGGTATCAAATTGCGCCTGGATAACTAGTTTATTAATTTTGAAATTTAATATTGATAAATTGACCAGTTTTTGTAATTTAGGTATTTCAAAAAGTATCGAACAACATACGGCCGATATGCAAATAACAGGCTTGGTTGAATATATACCTCGGCTGCGCTCCGCTCCGCTTCGCTTCGCCTCGGTTTACAAACTTCAACCCGCGCCTGTTATTTGCTACATATCGGCCTAATGGCGTTATATACTATAACAACCTTAAATATATAACTGGTAATTTATGGATAAAACCTTCAACTTAAACAATACTAATAAGTATGTGAAAAGTTCTATGAATATAAAAAAAATTCTTTGCAGGATTCTTGATGAAAACATTCAACCTATTTTCATAGTTGCAAAAGATAAGATCGTTCATTTATTTTTGCACAAATATGCTAAATCACGTATATAAATCATTTACAGAGCACTGAAGAAAGTGGTGTCAACTTTTATACTGGATACCAAAGAAGACATTGTTCAAGAAGCATATCAGATATATTTTGAAACGTTGCTGAAATCGCACTGAAATATCGTCCAGATAGTTGATATGTTGCAGCTGATATGTTTCCGAGGATACAAGAAAATAATTTAACTAGATTTTTTCTGATGTCATTATTTATCATAATGTAACTTTGACACCCATTTCATTTGTTTGTATTTTACAAAATCTGAAATAAAGAATATTATTATTATTATTATTATTATTATTATTATTATCATTATTTCGTTGAAACTAATTGGAAAAGTTGACTTTCTTGAGCGCTCTGTATGTTAATTTTATAATCAACATTAAACGATCTACTGCTATTTAGACCAATGTTTGCCAATTCACACAGGATAATTGGGGGAAAGTTCATTATCGCTGCTGTGTAGAAAGTGTATTGCCCTCCTTAAAAAATTCCATTGTTTGCACAAAAAATAGCAAAGTGTAGGCGTGTAATTTATCGTAATATGTTTTTATTCAATTTTATTCAAAAGTAATAAATAATTTAATCACCAGACGTTTAAAATTGTCTTACATATTTATTTTCGCAGGATTCAGTGAAGTTTTTGTTGTTGTTTTGAAGCACTTCAAGCTTATTGGAAACAACGCTGTTAAAAGCACTTTTCAGTCAATAAAGCACAAAACTAGTTATAGCCTGAAAGAAATTAGACAATTTTAAATAAAATCATGTATGTGCGAAGCTATAAAACATGTACGAGGTAATATAAGTAAATTTAATAAAAATGAAGAAAATATGCAGCGCACATGCAATATAAAGCATGCACACCATGCACAAACACGTATTTTCGGTTGCCTAGGATAATTTACAATTTAATTGAAAATGGAAATTTCTCTGCACATATTTGATTCATCTCATATTTTCCGTGCTGCACTTACAAAAATAATATTCATACAGCTAATCCTGGCTACAACCTTGAATCTAGTGTGTATTTCATTATAACTACTTGTAGTGTAATAATTGCTTAATAATTAAATAACTTTTAGATGAAATTGGCGCAATTATATGATTCGCAATTTTGTTAATTTTAATAACTCAAAATCATTTTTTGACCTTCGTGATTTTGAAGTGTTTTGAACATATTAACATGTGCAGATGAAAATATGTAGAATGTTATTATGTATTTAAAACAGATTTGCTGAATGTAATCATAATTTTGAAATGTGTGTGGATCCATCTTGAGTTATGAGGTAATGGGAATATGTTTATGCACTTTCATGTGTAGAGTGATAAAACCTTTTTGTTCTTATGAACTAGCCGAAACTAGTTGATAAAAACAAAAAGGTATTATTATTTGACCCCCAAATTTTGTAATCTCGCTTATTCTGAGTATAAGATGTTAAAAGACACATTTAGGTATACATGCTGTGTGATTCTAAAATCATGTCAATAACTAATAAGAGAAATATGTACAAAAATATATTTTTGTCATAATTTATAGACTTCGACCCCCTAATTCTTCAATCTCGCTTATTCTGAGGATAAGGTGTGAAAAGACACATTTTATTATACTTGCTGTGTGATTTAGGGATTTTTGTAACGTGTATTAAGTGAAATATATACATAAGTGTTCTTTGTTTACAAAATTATCAGCGGTTATTAAATTTCGACCCCTAAATTTTGTAATCTCACGTATTCTGAGTATAAGATGTTAAAATACCCATTTAGGTATACATGCTGTGTGATTCTGAAATCATTTCAATAACTAATAAGAGAAATATGTACAAAAATATACTTTTTTCATAATTTATAGATTTCGACCTCCTAATTTTTCAATCTCGCTTATTCTGAAGATAAGGTGTGAAAAGACACATTTTGTTATACTTGCTGTGTGATTTAGGGATTTTTGTAACCTGTAATAAGTGTAATATACACATAATTGTTCTTTGTTTACAAAATTATCAGAGGTTATTAAATTTCCACCCCAAAATTTTGTAATCTCGCTTATTCTGAGTATGAGATGTTAAAAGACACATTTAGGTATATATGCTGTGTGATTCTGAAAACATTTCAATAACTAATAAGAGAAATATGTACAAAAATATACTTTTTTCATAATTTATAAATTTCGACCCCCTAATTTTTCAATCTCGCTTATTCTGAAGATAAGGTCTGAAAAGACACATTTTGTTATACTTGCTGTGTGATTTAGGGATTTTTGTAACGTGTAATAATTGAAATATATACATAAGTGTTCTTTGTTTACAACATTATCAGAGGTTATTAAATTTCGACCTCCAAATTTTGTAATCTCGCTTATGCTGAGTATAAGATGTTAAAAGACACATTTAGGTATACATGCTGTGTGATTCTGAAAACATTTCAATAACTAATAAGAGAAATATATACAAAAATATACTTTTTTCATAATTTATAGATTTCGACCCCCTAATTCTTCAATCTCGCTTATTCTGAGGATAAGGTGTGAAAAGACACATTTTGTTATACTTGCTGTGTGATTTAGGGATTTTTGTAACGTGTAATAAGTGAAATATATACATAAGTGTTCTTTGTTTACAAAATTATTAGAGGTTATTAAATTTCGACCTACAAATTTTGTAATCTCACTTATTCTGAGTATAAGATGTTAAAAGACACATTTAGGTATACATGCTGTGTGATTTTGAAAACATTTCAATAACTAATAAGAGAAATATATACAAAAATATACTTTTTTTAATAATTTATAGATTTCAACCCCCTAATTTTTCAATCTCGCTTATTCTGAGGATAAGGCGTGAAAAGACACATTTTGTTATACTTGCTGTGTGATTTAGGGATTTTTGTAACCTGTAATAAGTGAAATATATACATAAGTGTTCTTTGTTTACAAAATTATCAGCGGTTATTAAATTTCGACCCACAAATTTTGTAATCTCGCTTATTCTGAGTATAAGATGTTAAAAGACACATTTAGGTATACATGCTGTGTGATTCTGAAATCATTTCAATAACTAATAAGAGAAATATGTACAAAAATATACTTTTTTCATAATTTATAGATTTCGACCCCCTATTTTTTTAATCTCGCTTATTCTGAGGATAGGATATTAAAAGACACATTTTGTTATACTTGCTGTGTGATTTAGGGATTTTTATAACGTGTAATAAGCGAAATATATACATAAGTGTTCTTTGTTTACAAAATTATCAGAGGTTATTAAATTTCGACCCCCAAATTTTGTAATCTCGCTTATTCTGAGTATAAGATGTTAAAAGACACATTTAGGTATACATGCTGTGTGATTCTGAAAACAATTCAATAACTAATAAGAGAAATATGTACAAAAATATACTTTTTTCATAATTTATAGATTTCGACCCCCTTATTTTTCAATCTCGCTTATTCTGAAGATAAGGTGTGAAAATACACATTTTGTTATATTTGCTGTGTGATTTAGGGATTTTTGTAACGTGTAATAAGTGAAATATATACATAAGTGTTCTTTGTTTACAAAATTATCAGAGGTTATTAAATTTCGACCCACAAATTTTGTAATCTCACTTATTCTGAGTATAAGATGTTAAAAGATACATTTAGGTATGCATGCTGTGTGATTCTGAAAACATTTCAATAACTAATAAGTGTGTTGAGTGTTGAGTGTGTTCGTGATTTTTACACTCAAAAATCACGAAGGTCAAAAAAAGATTTTGATTTATTAAAATTATACTATAACTATATGGAATCTGAAAATGTTTTCTATATCACCAGATGACCTTCAAACTTCTTAACAATTATGATTATGGAACTATTTTTATGCTCTTTCAGGTATAGGGTAATAAAACCTTTTTGTTCTTATGAACTAGCCGAAACTAGTTCATAAAAACAAAAAGGTATTATTACCCTACACCTGATAGTGCATAAAAATAGTTCCATAATCATAATTATTAAGAAGTTTGAAGGTCATCTGGTGATATTGAAAACATTTTCAGATTCCATATGGTTTTAGAAATATCGACTTTTAAAGTATTACATAATGCATCTTAATTGAAAATGAAAACAATTATAATGATCATATAACTGCAATCGAATTAAAAATGATGTCAACACTTGAACTCTTATCTCTGCTTCACTTGAACCCACGATGTACACACGCGATAATTTAACATTTATAGAATCCGCCGCCATCGCGTTAGTTCAGTTAACCTCCCATGAAGCACAAATGGGGCACAGAAAACTGGTTTATTCGGCTGCAATCGCTCTGCTGGTTATATTAGTACAAGGTGACAGCAACTACACATCATCCCAGCACAATGCCACAAGGTACACAACACCAAGATCCAGCTTCATCTTAAATTTAGGAAATAATGGCACTAAACATGATTGGAGGTCCAAAAACAGTACGTACGTTAGCAGATCGAGCAAGTTTACAACCACAATTTCGCCCAGACGCACTACTACTTCAAGATTCGACGTGTTATTGCATGCACTGAACAACAACACGAGGCCTAATAATTATGGCAGAAATGCGACGAAGTTTGGTAATGTTGTGTACAGCAAATATGGCAACAGTACTACAACCAGGAAGCCTTTTCTGCTTTCATCTCATAAATCAGTTTTTGATAACAAGAGGAATAAAACGTTAGTTAGTGGTACTTCTGGGAAATATGCACCTTCAGCTCCTCCAATGGAACCAGATTATAATCCATCGGCTCCTCCAATGGAAGATTACAAGCCACCTCATACCCATGTAGATTCAAGAAAGCATGACAAATTGGCGTCATCATCAGGTAAAAGCAGGCCATCACCAGGATCGCATGCACCACCATACCCTTCTGCACCTCACATGGAATCAGGCGTAAATCAAAAGCCGCCACCTTCGTATGTACCACCATATCCTTCTGCACCTCCCATGGAATCTGGCGTGAACAAAAAGCCACCACCTTACCCAGGAAATCGGAAGCAAGATTCGCACCCACCTGAAGGTACCATAGACAAATCTCATTATGGTTGGAAACCAGTAGCAGAAACACCTCAACGTGGCAAAGTTCAACACAACCAAGCCAATAATAATAATCCTTCTGCACCTCCCACCCAAAAGCCACCACCTTACCCAGGAAATCGGAAGCAAGATTCGCACCCACCACCTAATGGGCGGCCTCAAGGTACCGTAGATAAATCTCATTATGGTTGGAGGCCAGTAGAAGAAACACCTCAACGTGGAAAAGTTAACACAACGCACGTAAAAGATCAGACAAAAAGGCCCCAAACACCACCGACCACTGAAAGGCATTCAGTGGTATTATTCAGCTTCAGAACTACTGCTAGACCTGAAACGACCACACAAACAACGTTTAAATTCCGCACACCAACAACACCTAAAATGATCCATAGATATACCATTAAACCAGATAGTGAGTTCATTAAGCCTTCATACGTACCCCAATACAGCTATGAACCTCCAACGCAGCAACATTTCCATCCGAGCCTCCTTCAATTCAACCCCAGCTGGTATACTGGTGGAGCCCAATCGAGTAATAAGCCTTATTACCATCCCAATAAAAACGTTTATTACGGGCCTGTAACTTACATCAACAGCGCACCAATGCCTTCGTACAGCTACAGCCATGATATCACTGATAAATCGAAGCTAAGCTTCATCACTGGGATTATGGTTGCAGACATGTTCAATAAAGCACCTCCAACACATTTTGCGAACGCCACGTACAGCATTCATCATTACCACGAGACGAAGAAACCGGAAGTGCTTGATAACACGAAGATTAAGGCAAGAAATTTGGTGGCTTGTGCAGAAAGCTTTTCGCATCTATGCATGAAGCAAACCTACCCAATATGCACGAGGAATGGTTCAATGATGTGCGTTACAGGACTTCAACTAGCTTCACCTTGCAATAATACTAATAACAATAATGCTAATATGTGTATAGAAACCAGCATTAATTGTACAGATAGTGAAACACCTGTATGTAAAGGATTGTTGCATAATGCAGCTTTAGGTGATACATTTGGTGCTGATAATTCGACAACTATAGGTCCTCAAACCGTTTTTAATAATGGTGGAATTAATATACATTGCTTGGTGGTTAATGGAACGGATGAAGCCCAAGTCAGCAATAAATCAGGTGATTGTGGTTCTCTGAATGGTTTTAATAATACTTCTTTAGAATGCAATTTTACATCTAATGCCTCCTGCATTACAATTGACTCATTGGAAAAAAACTGTAGAAATTGTACTGACTTACTGGAAAAAAAATGTACAAATTGTACTGACTTACTAGAAAAAAACTGTACAAATTGTGATGACATACATAGCTGTAATATGCCAAGGTTGTGCAGATTTAGGCAACCCACAATAAAATTTAACGTGCCCTGCATATCTGTGCTACGTGTCAGTGGAAGAACGAGTTCTTCTGTGCTTACTGATTTGCTCGCTGCTGTTAATAACCATTCCATAACGGCAAATCACAATGATGGGATCCAAATGTCGAATGGTAACGGAGCCAATAGTTTTCATATGTTTTGTGCAACCCTGTTTGCTGTTCCGGAACGTCTCCAATTGAAAATTATGGATCCTGTCACCGACCATCCCTTGCAAGATCCAGTTGTGCAGGATATTGGATGGCATTTCGTAGGTAATGTTATTGATCATGTCTGGAGTGGATAATTTTATGACTCTGTGGATTTTTTTGTGTAAATGTTATTGTTGTATTAATTTTATTAAAGTTAATAAATTTGTGTTTTGAAAATATGCCTTCATATTTATTTGTTACAAGAGTTGTTACAGTGAAAAATATGAAAATATGCTCGCAAATATGTCAATAAAGCCAATAAAATGTTACTGTATTTTTGAAAACTAAAATCGAGGTGTCCGAGGACTTTTCTAAAATATTTTTTAATTACCGAAATAATGAATTACTTTTTTGATACCCTGTATAATCTTACTGTTTATCTACCTAATTTATATATATAAACAATCTTTATTGGGCTATCGACCCCATAGGGTCTTTCCGCCTCTACCTAATTTAAATTTACAGTTTTACAGTTTTTTTTGTTTTTTTTGCTTTTATTGTTTTTTACAGATTTTTTTACAGAATTTTGCTTTTACAGATATATACTCTATGTACTCTCGTGGTAAACATCAGTTTATCACATAAACATCCTTGAAATTGCATATACCTCCCCTTTGGAAAAAAGCGAGCATCGGTAATTTCCAATTTCCCAGTGAAAACGAATCCCCCCAACCCCTCCAATCGCGAGCGTTTAGAAGTGTACAAAGTTGAATCACTTGCTCCGTGGAAAAGCCGTCGATATCCAATTTCCTTCCTCCGTGCGTTATCCTTGGCAAACAAGGACCAACGTAAACTAATCTCGCGGTGAATTCCTGCGAATATTAGCCCCGCATTCCGGCGCCGTCCTTCAGGTGAACCGACGCAGGCAATATCAATTCAAAGGGCGCCACTTCGACGTCGAGGACTAAGATGGCCCTCGTTCAATCAAGGACCTGTTTGTCCTAATAATGACCAATGCTCATCCCTCGTTTCCACTTAAATACACAATGCTAGCGCTCGAGACCCTGATTCTGTGAAACTAATCAAGTTCGGTTTAGTTTCTAGGAATGAACAGTGTTTATTACCAAGGTGATGAAACAAAGATGCAACGAGAACATTATTTGTGATAATTAAAAATATACTACATATGTAAATTATAATACTAGGAATGGTAATTATAATCACTACTTATCATTACTAATCCCTTATGTCACAGTGTGGGGTTAAAAATAAGATGTTTTTTTGAATTTGTATTTGTCAAAAATATATATTCTTTGAATAAAATGTGTAATTTAAAAATTAAACAAAAATGTATGCAATGTACGTAAAATACAAATATTTTAGATGAAGAACTTCTCCAGAATTTTCAATACTTCGTAAAATAATTTATGTTTTCGACGGTGTTATCATGTAAATGCTAAAAATTCTTGAATCTTGAAAACTAAAGAAACAGAAAGGTACGTAACATACAAATATTTTAGATGAAGAACTTCTCCAGAATTTTCAATACTTCGTAAAATAATTTATGTTTTCGACGGTGTTATCTTGTAAATGCTACAAATTTTGGAATATTAAAAACTAAAAAAACAGGAAGGTTTGCATCATTGTGCATATGTATCAATATCAATTTAGATTCTAAAAACCAAAACAAATGATTCTGCATTTTGCTACTATTGCCTGTATTAGGTCTTTTCTGATATAATACCAGAAATGGTTATTATAATCACTACATCACTTATGTCACAGTACGTGGTTAAAAATAAAATTTTGTTTTTAATTTTCAATTTCTCAAACGAAAATATCGTTTCAATAAAATGTGAAACTTAAAAATTGAACAAAAATGTGTTCAATGCACGTAACATACAAATATTTTAGATGCTGATCTCCTGAATTTTCAATACTTCGTAAAATAATTTATGTTTCCGACGGTGTTATCATGTAAATGCTTAAAATTCTTGAATCTTGAAAACTAAAAAAAAAGAGAGGTTTACACCATTGCCCAGCATATCATTACAGCATTTGTTTAAATATCAATTTAGATACTACAACCAAAACAAAACAATGTTCTGCATTTTGCTACTATTGTCTTAATTAGGTCTTTTTTGATATAATATTAAGATTAGTTATTATAATCTCTACATCACTTATGTCACAGTATGGAGTTCAAAATAAGATGTTTTTTTTTAATTTTATTTCTCAAAAAAATATATTCTCTGAATAAAATGTGAAATTTAAAAATTAAACAAAAATGTATTCAGTGCACGTAACATACAAATATTTTAAATGCAGATCTCCTGAATTTTCAATACTTCATAAAATAATGTATGTTTTCGACGATGTTATCATGCTTAATAAATAAATGCTTAATGCTGAATTTTGAATATTTCGTAAAATAATTTATGTTTTCGACGGTGTTATCATGTAAATGCTAAAAATTCTTGAATCTTGAAAACTAAAAAAACAGAGAGGTTTATACCATTATGCAGCTTATCCTTACAGCATATGTTTAAATATTAATTAAGATGCTAAAACCCAAACCAAAAATTCTGCAGTTTGTTACTATTGTCTTTTTAGGTCTTTTTTGATATAATATTAGGATTAGTTATTGTAATCACTACATCACTTATGTCACAGTATGGGGTTAAAAATAAGATATTTTTTTAAATTTTTATAGTTCTCAAAAAAATATATTCTTTGAATAAAATGTGAAATTAAAAAAAACAAAAAAATGTATTCAATGCACGTAATACACAAATATTTTAGATGAAGAACTTCTCCAGAATTTTCAATACTTCGTAAAATAATTTATGTTTTCGACGTTGTTATCATATAAATGCTAAAAAGATTTGAATATTAAAAACAAAAAATACAGAGAGGTTTATAACATTCGAAAAACCAAAACAAATGATTCTGAATTTTGCTACTAATGTCTTTATAAGGTATTTTTTTATATAATACTAGGAAGAGCTGTTATAGTCACTACATCACTTATGTCACAGTATAGGGTTAAAAATAAGATGTTTGTTTTAAAAAAAAAAAATATTTGTTAAAATAATATATTCTTTGAATAAAATGTGAAATTTAAAAATTTCAAATTCAATGCACGTAACATATAATTATTTTAGATGAAGATCTCCAGAATTTTCAATGCTTCGTAAAATAATTTATGTTTTTGTAAATGGTAAAAGTTCTTGAATCTTGAAAACTAAAAAACAGAGAGGTTTATACCATTGTGCAGCACATCATTAGAGCATGTATTTAAATATCAATTTAGATGCTAAAACCTATACAAAAAATTCTGCATTTTGCTATTGTCTTTATTAGATATTTTTTAATATAATACTAGCAAGAGTAATTATAATTACTACATCACTTATGTCACAGTATGGAGTTAAATATAAGAAGTTTTTCATTTCATCATTACTCAAAATAATATATTGTTTGAATAAAATGGGAAATTTAAAAATAAACAAAAATGTATTCAATGCACGTAATATACAAATATTTTAGATGAAGAACTTCTCCAGAATTTTCAATACTTCATAAAATAATTTATGTTTTCGACGGTGTAAATGTAAATGCTAAAAATTCTTAAATCTTGAAAACTAAAAAAACAGAGAGGTTTGCTCTATTTTGCAGCATATCATTCATTACAGCATATGTTTACATATCAATTTAGATGCTAAAACCAAAACAAAAAATGTTCTGCATTTTGTTACTATTGTCTTTATTAGGTCTTTTTTGATATAATATTAGGATTAGTTATTATAATCACTACATCACTTATGTCATAGCATGGAGTTCAAAATAAGATGTATTTTTTTTAATTTTAATTTTTCAAAAAAATATATTCTCTGAATGAAATGTGAAATTTAAAAATTAAACAAAAATGTATTCAGTGCACGTAACATACAAATATTTTAAATGCAGATCCCCTGAATTTTCAATACTTCATAAAATACTGTATGTTTTCGACGATGCTTAATAAATAAATGCTTAATGCTGAATTTTCAATATTTCGTAAAATAATTTATGTTTTCGACGGTGTTATCATGTAAATGCTAAAAATTCTAGAATCTTGAAAACTAAAAAAACAGAGAGGTTTATACCATTATGCAGCTTATCCTTACAGCATATGTTTAAATATTAATTAAGATGCTAAAACCCAAACCAAAAATTCTGCAGTTTGTTACTATTGTCTTTTTAGGTCTTTTTTGATATAATATTAGGATTAGTTATTGTAATCACTACATCACTTATGTCACAGTATGGGGTTAAAAATAAGATGTTTTTTAAAAAATTTATAGTTCTCAAAAAAATATATTTTTTGAATAATATGTGAAATTAAAAAAAAAAACAAAAATGTATTCAATGCACGTAATACACAAATATTTTATAAGGAGAACTTCTCAAGAATTGTCAACACTTCGTAAAATAATTTATGTTTTCGACGGTGTAAATGTAAATGCTAAAAATTCTTAAATCTTTAAAACTAAAAAAACAGAAAGGTTTACACCATTGTTCAGCATATCATTACAGCATATGTTTAAATATCAATTAGGATGCTAAAATCAAAACTTTCAAAATCTAAAATTTTTTTTTGCATTTTGTTACTATGGTCTTTATTATGTCTTTTTTTTATATATAATACTAGGAATAGTTATTATAATCCTACATCACTTATGGCACAGTATGGGGTTAAAAATAAGATGTTTTTAATTTTAATTTTATATTTCTCAAAATAATATATTCTTTGAATAAAATGTGAAATTTAACAAAAACATAAACAAAACAACAATAACATAAACAAAAATATATTTTATGCATGTACCATACAAATATTTTAAATGGTGAACTTCTCCTGAATTTTCATTACTTCGTAAAATAATTTATGATTTCGACGGTGTAAATGTAAATGCTAAAAGTTCTTGAATAGTTAGTTAGTTTTCAAGTAAAATAACAGAGAGGTTTGCACCATTGTGCAAAATATCATTGCAGCATAAGTTTAAATATTAATTTAGATGCTAAAACCAAAACAAAAACTTCTGCACTTTGCTACTGTTGTCTTTATTACGTCTTTTTTAATAATGATAACATATACAATAAACGCAAACAGTAGCAATTTATTAGCAATAACCACAAGCAATAAACATAAACAATAGTAATTTATTATCAATAAACATAAAGAATGGTAATTTATTAGTAATAAAGAAAGAAAGATAATAATCTATTCAGTATATTATGCACAAAGTGACAAGATTAAATCTAATTATACTATTTTGCACATCTTAATGCTGAGATCAACATTTTTGCAATAACCGTTGCGAATGAGCATCAAATATAATCATTTTTAAAATAAATACTTTTTAACTTCACTTGATACTCATCACTTGGTATTAATAATAACAGATGGACTGTCTTATAATGTCATAGCACTTTTGTAATGAGCACATCTTTTAGACGAAGCTACCTTTCAGATGATTAAACTGAGATGATGAGGAAGAGTTTCAATGCATCAGTTATATGTGGTTGTTCTTGTAATTCTAAGCAATAGGATTGTCGAATATATTTTTGAGTTTTTGCTTCTTGGTGCAAACCAATGTCCTTGATCCTTCAGAAGATTCTCACTGTTAAAAGATGATGAAATAAATATCATTGCTTACTGTCTTATGATGGTCATCAATAGTGGCAATAGTATAACAGTAGAACACGACAATGCTTTCATATTTTTAGAAGTTCTTGTGGATCCGCGTATATTCCCTGTGGCTGCCCCAAATGTGTGATGAACTTTTGGGCGAAGCTAGTGTTAGATGATTAAACTGAGATGATGAGGAATAGTTTCACAGGCTCAGTTATGTGTGGATGTTCTAGTAATTCTAAGCAATAGGATTGTCAAATACATTTTTGAGTTTGTGCTCCTTCATGCAAACCAATGTCATTGATCCTTGAAAAGATTCTTACTATTAAAATATGATGAAATAAATGTTCTTGCTTACTGCTTTATAGTCATCAATAGTGGCAATAGTATAACAGTAGAATAAGACAGCGCTTTCATATTCCCAGAACTTCTTCTGGATCCGCGTCTATTCCCTGTGGCTGCCCCAAATGTGTGTGATGAACTTTTAAACGAAGCTAATTTTTAAATGATTAAACTGAGATGATGATGAAGAGTCTCTTCACCTCATCTCACCTCACTTGAGTCTCACCTCACAGTTATGTGTGGTTGTTCTAGTAGTTTGTCCTTGATCCTTCAGAATACTCTCACTATTTAAAGATGATGAAATAAATATTCTTTCTTACAGTCTTATGAAAGTCATCAATAGTGGCAATAGTATAACAGTAGAATACGACAGCGCTTTCATATTCCCAGAACTTCTTCTTGACCCGCGTCTATTTCCTGTAGCTGCCCCAAATGTGTGTGATGAAGAGCTGGCTTTGGATCTGCCAAACGACGCATGTCCTCCTCCTCTTCCACCTCCTCCTCTAGATCCTCCACCTCCTCTAGCCTCACAAGTAAACTCGTTAATAGTAATCACGAAAAGAATAAGTATTGTTAATGTAACTGTATTCATCGTGCAGCAGTTCTCTTTCAACTGAGAGTGCTGAAAAATGCGATTTGTTTTATACGCATTGCTCTACGTCCAGAAATATTATCGACAGTATGTACATTCAAGGATCATAAGAAGTCTGTATAAACAAACGCCAACATTTATTGTACGTTATCAAGTACGTTCCACGTAATCGCAATTTCCGATAAGATGTTTTAATTGGTTCATCATTAAAGCTTGTTATTCTGGAAATAATTAATACGCATATAAGCAGGATATATAGCAAGATTGAAAAATTATCACCGTCATAGTTCAGATTTGTGTGACATAAGTAATTATTGTTATATTAGAGCTCAAGTTCATATTTAATTTTCTTACTGTTACTATTATTATTCATTCTTATTATTAATATGTTTTTGAGAAAATTTAAACGTGATAATATGTTGGAAAAACCACGATGCTCCACCAAAGATTGCCATGAACTTCAACAGCATAAATAAATTAACTCTTGGCTATTTACAAAACATTGTGAAAGTTGACAACATAAATTAAAGATTACTACTACTTACTCATAAAAGTTTTCCAAACCTTTAAACAACTCGACTTGGAACTTCCAAATGTTCCAAACATAAATGTTTTTCCAAATTTTACTAAAAATACTTTTTCTATAAACCTGATAGTTTTAGAAATATTCGTAACAAAAGCTAAAAACTTCTGATCATCCAGTCCAAATATGATCCAAAACTATTCCGGCGAATTCCCATCCTTTATCACTAACTTCTGGATTAGCCAATGGGTCAATTAGTGGTATGTACTTGCTATCTATTGGTGGTGCTGATGGTTTGGGATCATTTGGTTTATTTGATCCAACAATGGGGACATTCGAGCTTTGCAGGTAATGGCTATTGCTACTCACTAGCCATTCTGGAGGTGGTTTATAAACACTCTTCTCTGGCGGTGACAATGGTTTATAGTTGGTCACGTGATGGTTATTGGATGGCAGTCTTGGTGCTGCTTGGTTTCGTGATGAGCTTCTTCCTCTAGAACTTATTAGCCATTGAGGAGGTGATTTATAAACACTATCCCCTGGCCTTGCCGATGGTTTATAGATAGGGACGTGATGGTTTTTGGATAGAAATCTTGGTGATACATGGCTGGGTGATGAGCTTCCTCCTCGAAAACTCATTAGTTTGCTCCAGAACGAGATTCTAGATGGTTTGGAACCCCAATGACGTGGTCCTCTGGAAGAACTAAACCCTTCTTTGCCATCACAGAAAAACTCACTAAAAACGATAACAAGGATCACTAGTAATAGTGATTTGGCGAGCCTCATCTTGAAACGATGTTTATTTAACTCAGCCTATTGAAAAATGTCTAATCTTTTGGGAATATTGGGAATTTTAATGGTGCAAGGGTTATCTGCTGTATGGCATTCACATGCGATTACGTTTACAGAATCAAACGCAATTTTAAAGTATACAAGTTTTGCAATATATTCTAACATAATTATTGTCGAACTGAAAAATATTCACAATTTCAACTATATTTGTCAAAATTTCAATGATTTGGAAAGTTTTCAATTATTTCTGTCAAAATATCTGAAGTTAATAAATAAATGTAATGTAATATTCAAATTTTATTTCTGTCAAAATGTCAATGGTTATTGACAATTTTTCAATTATTTCTGTCACAATACCAGAAGTTGATAAATCAATTATGTTTATGAAAAGGACAGTTAATAATTTTTGTCGAACTGTAAAATATTCTGATACAATAACATGATACATCATACAATGATTTGTATGCAAATTTCAATTATTGCTGCCAAATATTTTGTGATTTGCAGGTCTGGTTTGCAATTGTGACAGAATATTTCGAATTTCGACAATAATTGACTGTCATTTTCGTATAAATAATTGATAAAAATTGACATACTTGACATTTAAGGATTCCTGTCAACATTTCAATGATTTCTATGAAAATTTAAATTATTATTGTTAACCAACAATAATACTGACTGCAATCTTGGTAAAATTGACAGTAATCATTGAATTTTGATAGAAATTTTACAGTTAACTTTGAAATTTTCATAGAAATCATTGAAATATTGACGTAAATTTTAACAGATATAGTTTTCAATAGTGACAGAATATTTTGAAAACAGCAATCAGTTACAAACAGCTGACTGCAACCTTTGTAAAATTAACAGTAATCATTGAATTTTGATAAAAAAATTACAGTTAACATTGAAATTTTCATAGAAATCATTAAAATATTGACAGAAATTTCAACAGATATAGTTTTCAACAGTGGCAGAATATTTTGAAAACAGCAATCATTTGCACATCAACAATAATACTGACTGCAAGCTTTGTAAAATTGACAGTAATCATTGAATTTTGATAAAATATTTTACAGTAAACATTAAAATTTTCATAGAAATCATTGAAATATAGACAGAAATTTCAACAGATATAGTTTTCAATAGTGACAGAATATTTTGAAAATAGCAATCAGTTAACTAACAATAATACTGACTGCAATCTTTGTAAAATTGACAGTAATCATTGAATTGTGATAGAAATGTTACAGTTAACATTGAAATTTTCATAGAAATCATTGAAATATTGACAGAAATTACAACAGATATAGTTTTCAGATATAGAATATTTTTAACATAGCAATCAGTTACAAACAACTGGCTGCAATCTTTGTAAAATTGACAGTAATCATTGAATTTTGATAAAAGTTTTACAGTTAACGTTGAAGTTTTCATAGAAATCATTGAAATATTGACAAACATTTCAACAGATATAGTTTTCAACAGTGACAGAATATTTCTAAAACAGCAATCAGTTATAAACAGCTGCAGTTTGATTACAACAGTTGAAGTCTGAAAACAACACCCTGTCAGTGGATAACATTTGGTTTCGTGTATTATTAAGTCAAATTCAATTATTTTTATCAATATTTCTATAAATGCTATCTAGTTTTTAAATCATTCTGCCTCAACTGCAATTAGTCTGTTATATTTCAACGATAACTATTTTTAACTATTACTGTCAAAATTTCATTGATAATTGTCAATTTTTCAATTATATCATTTCAACGATATTTTCAATTATTACTGTCAAATTTCATTGATTACTGTCAATGTTTGAACTATTTCTGTGGTTTATTAATTAATTATTTGTACCATATTTTTTTCAATTATTACTGTCAATATTTCATTGATTACTGAAAATAATTTTTCATTTATTTCATTTCAACGATATTTTCAATTATTACTGTCAAATTTCATTGATTACTGTCAATCTTTGAACTATTTTTGTATTTTATTAATCTATTATTTGTACCATAGTTTTTTTCAATTATTACTGTCACAATTTCATTGATTACTGAAAATAATTTTGCAATTATTTAATTTCAACGATATTTTCATTTACTACTGTAAAATTTCATTGATTGAGGTCAATGTTTGAACTATTTCTGTAGTTTATTAATCAATTATTTTTACCATACATTTTTCAATTATTACTGTCAAAATTTTATTGATTACTGTAAATTTTTCAATTATTTCATTTCAACGATATTTTCAATTATTACTGTCAAAATTTCATTGATTACTGTCAATTTTTGAATCATATCTGTAGTTAAATGATCTTTTTTTTATCAACGCGACTGACAAACAATTGCTATTACGATATATTTGTCAAAATTTCAATGATTTCTATGAAACTTTCATTGATAATTATAAAATTTTTAGGGATTTCTATCAAAATTTTAATTATTACTATCAATTTTGAGATATCGCTATTAGTATCTTTGTTGTTTAGCTAAAATGTTTAAAAAATAATTGAAATTTTCATAGAAATCATTGAATTGTTGACATAAATCTTTTGCAAATTTTGCAATTTGCAATTGTGACAGAATATTTTTAAAACAGCCGCCTGCTATAAACAGTAGATCAAATTTTGCTTCAACTCAAAAACTCAATTATTCTGTTATATTACAATTATAACTGTCAAAATTGCAACGATTTTTATTGAAATTTCAATTATTTGTAGTGAAATTTCCATCATTTTTTCAATATTTCAATAACAAAATATGCAATTGACATAATTGCATACTTTCAATTAATTTTGTCAAAACGCCAATTTTTCTGTTATATTTCAACGATAACTATAAAATTTTCAATTGTTACTTAAGGTTAATAGCGATTTTATGTTTAAGGGTCTAATAGGATTATTTTTTTTTGTAATTTTTGGTGGTAGAATATATATATATATATATATGATTAAAATTTCATTGAATACTGCCAATTTTTTAATTGGCATTTTTTCAATTCGATTGCAAATTTTCAATTAATTCTTTCAGAACGCCAAATTTTATGTTATATTTGAACAATAACTATGAAAATTTGAATTGTTACTTAAGGTTAATAGCGATTTTATGTTTAAGGGTCTAATAGGAATAATTTTTTTAGTGATATTTGGTGGTAGAATATTTATATGATTAAAATTTCGTGGAATACTGTCATAATTCTGTCATAACGCCAATTTTTGTGTTATATTTCAACGATAACTATGAAATTTTGAATTGTTTCTTAAGGCTAATAATCATTTTATGCTTAAGGGTATAATAGGATTAATCTTTTTAGTGATTTTTGGTGGTAGAATATTGATATGATTAAAATTTCATTTAATACTGCCAATTTTTTAATAATTTCATCAAAATTTCATTGAATACTGCCATTTTTTTTATTATTTCATCAAAATAATCAATGAAATTTTGATGAAATAATAAAAAATTGGCCTCAAAATTTCATTGAATACTACCAATTTTTTAATTGGCATTTTTTCTATTCGGTTGCAAATTTTAAATTATTTCTGTCAGAACGCCAATTTTTATGTTATATTTCAACAATAACTATGAAATTTTGAATTGTTACTTAAGGCTAATAATCATTTTATGCTTAAGGGTATAAAAGGATTCATCTTTTTAGTGATTTTTGGTTGTAGAATATTAATATGATCAAAATTTCATTAAATACTGCCAATTTTTTAATAATTTCATCAAAATTTCATTAAATACTGCCATTTTTTAAATTATTTCATCAAAATTTCATTGATTACTGCCAATTTTTTTAATTATTTCATCAAAATTTTTGTAGTTAATGGATCAATTATTGTTTAGAAAATGACAGATACAGTTTGGAAGTGGGACAAAATATTTTGAAAACAATAGCCTGTTATAAACAGTGGATAACTAAATCTATGGATATACTATAGCACATATGGTATACCATGGATAACTATACTATGGATAAAACTATCAATAAAAAAATTGTTTCGCCTCAAAAATTCAGTTATTATATTATCATATTACAATTGTAACTGTCAAAATTGCAATGATTTTTATGAAATTTCAATCAATTTTTCAATATTTCATTAATTGCAAATGAAATTGGCAAAAAGCCATTTTTTTGTTGTGTTTTAACGATAACTATAAAATTAACGACTTGTAATGACTGTTACATTCATAGGTGAATGTAATATTTATTATGGAAATAAAATGTACTCTACTCTACTCTACTCTACTCTACTGTTAATTATCGTGGAACTGTGAAATATTTGTCACAATTGCAACTATATTTGTCAAAATTTCAATTATTTGTATGAAATTTTCAATAATTGCTGTCAAATTTTCAATGATTATTTTTATCAAAGTTTCAATAATTACTGTCAATTTTTCATATATTTCTCTCATTATTTTTGTAGTTTATATTTTTTTTACAAAATAATTCAAATTTTGTAAGTTATCACTAGAATTTTTATAAAAATCAGTAGAATGTTGATAGAAATCCTTACAATTTTGACCGATATGATATGCAATTGTGACATAATGTTTCGAAAATAACATCCATAAACAATTGCAGTTTAAATACGTGTTTTAACGATAACTATAAAATCAACGACTTGTAATGACTGTTAATTATCGTGGAACTGTGAAATATTTGTCACAATTGCAACTATATTTGTCAAAATTTCAATTATTTGTATGAAATTTGTATTGTATCATATTTGTATGAAATGAATTATAAATTAACAAAATTTTGACAAACTTACGAAACAACTATCGTAAGTCTTATTATTATTATTATCTTCATTTTGTACTTTTGCATGTTTGAATGTATTATTTTTTTGTTTAAATTATACATCAAAGTCTATAGACTATTTAACATTAAGATTTTTTTACATATACTGGGTACTACTATAAATGCCGATGTTTAATTCCCAAGCATCAAGAAGTAGCAGTAGATATCTTAAAAAGAAAGTAATTAATAAAACAAATAAGGAGTTGCTATTATCAATTACAGTAACTTCATAAGTAGATAAGAGTTAGAAAATATTTCAGCATATTTCTTTAATTGGAAATTATTCAATTTAATTATTAATCACCAAACAGTGATTTACCTCTATTCTGCCAGTTGCCAGTCGGCAACTGGCAAATTGTACCATCGAATGGTTTTTCTCGTATGAATTATTTTTGAAAGTAACACAAACTTCATAGTTCTAGCAAATTACATTAAGTATGTTATGACAAATAACAAATAAGCAAATAACCTGTCAAATGGTGCATTTAATAGTTTTTGTCGTATAATTTATTTTTGCCAGTAACACTAACTTCATAGTTCTAGCAAATTAAATCAAGTATTATTTATAATTGATGATACTTCAATGTAACATTTTTGCATTTTATTGAAAAATAAACATATTCTATTACATTCTAATTATTCTATCTAAATGTGATCAAAAATAATAAGTCAGTCAGTCACAATAAATATCCTTCCTTCATCATGAGCTTTTCGATTGATCTAGGAGCCTGCTATGTATTTGATTTTGTTAATATTTGTAGGCGCTATATTCTCTTCTACTTATCCAGCCCAAATATGGTCCAAAACTGCTCCAACAAAATCCCATCCTTTGTCATGAACTGCAGGGTTGGCCAATGGGTCACTTGAAGTATTTGTGGCATTCGTGGGCATTGCGACCACAGTGACGCAGAACATGTTGATGATCTGTGTCACCTGGGGGGTAGTACCATTCGTTGTTGGAGGTATTTCGGTGGCATTACTAGATTGTGAAGATATAGGTGCCATCGTCGACGTTTCGTTTAAGTTGATGGCGACTTGAGGTACTTGCCGGGTAACCCTTGAAGTACCATTAACAGAAGTCAAGCTGATGGTGTTGTTGCCTGCCTGAGTCATGTTTACGTTCTCGGGAAGCTTCTCGGTACTATTGATGATGCGTTGGAACAACGCAGCATCTCCGATAATAGAAACGCTGGCCATGCAAGGTACTCCAAGAAGCGTCGTGGAGTTCTGCACATCGGACTTTCCTGTGCATTCAGGAGCTGTGCTGTTGACGCAGCTAACCGAAGTTTCCACGCAAGTAAGTTTGGAATCCTGCTTGCAAGGTACCGTGAGTTGAGGGTTGGTGACGCACATGATGGTACCGTTTGTCATGCAGACTGGGTACGCGTTGTCGATGCAGAGCAGGTTCGTGTTCGCTGGGCAGGCAGTCAGAGCGTTAACTTGCACGTTCGCCTTCTCGGGTATGCTGTTGTCTCTTTCGCCGTGGTGGTAATGGTGGACCGCGTAGGTGTTGTAGTGGCTGTGGTACCCATAGTGGTAGTGCGAGTGGTGGAACATCGAGCCAATTTTGTAGCCTATGTACATGCTTAACAAGGTGTTATCTGAACGGTCGTGGTAATAGCTGTATGCAGGCGTGGAGTGGCCGTTGATGATGGTCACGGGGCCATGGTATACGTTGGTGCCGGGTTGGTGGTACCCTGAATAACCGCCGTAGCCTCCATGTCCGTAGCCTCCATGGTTGTAACCACCATTGCCGCCGTAACCACCGTAATTTTGCTGATGTCCGTAACTACCGTAACCGCCTTGGTTGGTGCCGTACTGCTGCCTTGGGTAGTTTGCGTTAGGGTATGGGCTACCAGCAGTATGCGTGTTGTAATTAGGATGGTACCCGCTGGCATATACACCGCCAGGACTTGGAGAGTTGACAACGGGCGCGCGTTGGGCGTTAATTCCTTGGTGACCAATACCACCAGCTTGCTTGTTAACGTTATCGAACCCAATACCTGGTTTGGTACCGCCGTAGTGACCTCCAGTATTCTGCTGGTGAGGCCCAATGGGTGTTCCTGGTTGCTTTTGAGGCACGTTCCAGCCCGCTGCTGGAGGAGCTGATGGGGCATGTATACCCGCTGCCGGAGGAGCTGATGGGGCATGTATCCCCGCTGCCGGGGGTGCTGATGCAGCATGCATCCCCGCACCAGATTGCTGATGTCCTACCCTCTGCGAATTTATAAACTGCGAAGATGGATTAGATGCTGGAGGCGCTGATGGCGTATACTTGCTCTCCATTGGTGGCGCCGATGGTTTGTGATCTGTTGGTTTATTCGATCCGACATTTTGGGCGTTCGAACGTTGCAGGTGACCATTATTGCTGCTCATTGTCCATCCGGTGGGTGGTTTAAATGCACTCTCCGCCGGCGGTGCCGATGGTTTATAGTTAGTCACATGATGGGTACTCGACGGTCTTGATGCTACATGGTGTACCGACGAGCTTCCTCCCGAGGATCTTGATGGTGAGCTCCAGGAGTTGGACGATCTGGAAGGTGAGCTCCAGGAGGTGGACGGTCTGGATCCCCTGCTCGAAGACCCCCATGATCGTGATCCTCCGGAAGATCTGAACCCACCCTTAGCTTCACAGCAAAACTCACCAAACGCCACAACAAGGATCACAAGTAATATTGGCTTAAGCAGCCTCATCTTAAAACGATAGTTTTTTAACTGAGTCTGCTGAAAACGTACAATCTGTTATATATGGCGCCTTTCGATGGTGCAGGGGTTATCTGCTCTCTGACATTAAGATGCGATAATACGTTCACGGAATCAAATGCAAATACATTTCTTTCGAGTAGAAGAATTTTGCGATATTTTGTAACTGTATCAACATGATAATATTTCGTCGAATTTATAATAACAATATTAATCAGAAATTATTCGCAGGGATCATTTGATCTGATTACATTTTTGTTTATGTATACGTACTGAAATCTTTAATGTATTTTTTTAAAATTAGAAATATAAGAATACAATATAACTATTGTTTGTTACTTTTCGATTATCGATATCAATTTGTATGTGCATGATACTTATTCTGTAAAGTAGTCTTGTTGTGGTAGGCATGCAGGTTTCAGATTTGATTTAGTGGCAATATTGTGATTCACTGCGGAAATGGCCATTCGCGATTCCTCACCATAATGCGTCCACGGCTGAGAAATTGGCTGCAATCTACGGTGATCCGTAAAGCCTGAGCGAAAAACAAAATATCGTATCTGCTTTATGTGGGAAATGTATCCAGAATTAATCTGCGAGGAAAATATATTACTTGTGCGGATGACAACTCAATAACTCGTCGCCCAGCAAGAACAACCAAGAAACGGAAAATCCAATAACAGATGACGTATACGAGGCGGACGGGGGGTTTTTATATGGAAATTTTTGACGGAGCGCATCCTTCTCACGTTAAAATGAAATTACTGTTTCAATATAAGTAACATCCCAGACAAATGGAAGAAAAAGTTTGATATTGTATGTGTTTGTTCCAGAATCACAAATAATACAGATACAGTGCATTTAGAGAAGGAAATATTTGAAATGATAGGTACATATATCAAGAAAAGTCTTGAGGAATTTAACTTTACAGCCAGAAGTTATGCATAAATTTTACTCGGTGTTTTTAATAATGTTAGCAATTTTAGATTAATATTCATTGTACTCTATGACATACATGCATACATTCATTATTCCTACATACATACATACATACATACATGCATACTGTTAGGTATCAAATTGTATCATTGGCAAATAATTGATTATTAATATTAGAGGCGGCATCTGTGGCTTTGTTTGTTTATATAAGCCGGGGCGCGACGCGCTCAGCTTAAGAACGAGTAACGAAGGGACATTAAGTTACGTGCTTTTATGGAGTGTGGATGCAAGTTCGGTGCCGATTGTGGGGAAAGCATGTGTGATCTGGTGTTTTGGTGTGTGTTGCGATGTGGACGGTTATGGATTAGGTGTTGGAATGGATTAAAGGTCAGTACATAAACTACAATATGTATATTAGATAGAGGTGCGTCCTGGAGGTGCGTTCTGGTAATTGCAACAAAAGAGGTTAGTCCTAATTGCAACAAAAGAGGTTAATCCTAATTGCAACAGAAGAGGTTAGTCCTAATTGCAACAAAAGAGGTTAGTCCTAATTGCAACAAAAGAGGTTAGTCCTAATTGCAACAAAAGGGGTTAGTCCTAATTGCAACAAAAGAGGTTAGTCCTAATTGCAACAGAAGAGGTTAGTCCTAATTGCAACAAAAGGGGTTAGTCCTAATTGCAACAAAAGAGGTTAGTCCTAATTGCAACAAAAGAGGTTAGTCCTAATTGCAACAAAAGAGGTTAGTCCTAATTGCAACAAAAGGGGTTAATCCCAATTGCAACAAAAGAGGTTAGTCCTAATTGCAACAAAAGAGGTTAGTCCTAATTGCAACAAAAGAGGTTAATCCTAATTGCAACAAAAGAGGTTAGTCCTAATTGCAACAAAAGAGGTTAATCCTAATTGCAACAAAAGAGGTTAGTCCTAATTGCAACAAAAGAGGTTAATCCTAGTAATTGCAACAAAAGAGGTTAGTCCTAATTGCAACAAAAGAGGTTAATCCTAATTGCAACAAAAGAGGTTAATCCTAGTAATTGCAACAAAAGAGGTTAATCCTAGTAATTGCATTAAGAGAGGTTTATCCTAGTAATTGCAATAGAGAGATTCGTCCTAGTAATTGCAATAGAGAGATTCGACCTAGTAATTGCAATAGAGAGATTCGTCCTAGTAATTGCAAAAGAGAGATTCGTCCTAGTAATTGCAATAGAGAGATTCGTCCTAGTAATTGCAATAGAGAGATTCGTCCTAGTAATTGCAATAGAGAGATTCGTCCTAGTAATTGCAATAGAGAGATTCGTCCTAGTAATTGCAATAGAGAGATTCGTCCTAGTAATTGCAATAGAGAGATTCGTCCTAGTAATTGCAATAGAGAGATTCGTCCTAGTAATTGCAATAGAGAGATTCGTCCTAGTAATTGCAATAGAGAGATTCGTCCTAGTAATTGCAATAGAGAGATTCGTCCTAGTAATTGCAATAGAGAGATTCGTCCTAGTAATTGCAATAGAGAGATTCGTCCTAGTAATTGCAATAGAGAGATTCGTCCTAGTAATTGCAATAAGAGAGCTTTATCCTAGTAATTGCATTAAGAGAGGTTTGTCCTAGTAATTGCAATAAGAGAGCTTTATCCTAGTAATTGCATTAAGAGAGGTTTGTCCTAGTAATTGCAATAAGAGAGCTTTATCCTAGTAATTGCATTAAGAGAGGTTTGTCCTAGTAATTGCAATAAGAGAGCTTTATCCTAGTAATTGCATTAAGAGAGGTTTGTCCTAGTAATTGCAATCAGAGAGCTTTATCCTAGTAATTGCAACAAGAGAGATTCGTCCTAGTAAGAGGTGTATGTCACTGCTTTGCACATGAAGGTGAAATACAATAGTCGTAGAGAATAATGGTTGAAGCCGTGAGTGCTAGCGATCCAGTTGGCGAGAGAACTGGCGGGGGAAGGGGAGTTGCTCCCCCGGTAAGTCCTTCCAATTATAGTTAATATACAATACTAAAAGAATACTCTTTATATGTGGGGAAATCATTTGGAGCCAATGCCATCTTCGGATCGAGTTCAATATAAAGCCTGCGCATCCTGACCAATGAAAATACAGTATATTATGTAAGTGATTATTATTATTAATAGGTAAAATGGCGAAAATTTATGTATTAAATATGACGTCAAGTTAAGGCTACGATTGGAAAAAGAACTAGCCTAACAATACGTACCTACATACCTACACGAATACATGCATACATACACACATACACACATACATACATACAAACAAACATACATATATACATATATACAGGAGCTAAAGAGCAAGTCTCTTAGGAAGCTCATAGACTTCACCCGTGAGGTTGACTTCCTAAGATCGGAGTAGAGCAGGGTGAGCACAAAAGATCTTCCAGGTCGCAGTGCAGGATGGCCTTGCTGGCCTATCGCCCCCGAAATACAAATACAATACAAATACATATATACATGCAAACATGCATACATACATACATACATACATACCTACATACGTCTATACCCACATGCATACATGCATATATACATACATATATACATATATACACGCACACATGCATACATACATACATAAAAACATACATATACATAAATAAATTTCTTATATATTAACTTAACAGATTGTGAATGGTTATGATTATGAGAAGTGAAAGTTATCATCAAAGACTTCGTCTTTGATTTTTCACTATTTTCCATATATTGTAATAACAATGTTAGTGCTGTATAGTCTGCATCTACATAAATACATACATACATACAAACATACGTACATACACACATACATATATGTGCATACATACATACATACATGCATACATACATACATGCATGCATACATACATACATACATAATATACATACCTACATACGTCCATACACACATGCATACATACAACATAAAAACATACATATACATAAATAAATTTCTTATATATTAACATAACAGAGTGTGAATGGTTATGATTATGAGGAGTGAGAGTTATCATCAAAGACTTCGTCTTTGATTTTTCACTATTTTCCATATATTGTAATAACAATGTTAGTGCTGTATAGTCTGCATCTACATAAATACATACATACATACATACAAACATTCGTACATACACACATACATATATATGCATACATATATACATGCATACATACACACATACATACATACATACATACATAACATACATAATATACATACCTACATACGTCCATACACACATGCATACATACAACATAAAAACATACATATACATAAATAAATTTCTTATATATTAACATAACAGAGTGTGAATGGTTATGATTATGAGGAGTGAGAGTTATCATCAAAGACTTCGTCTTTGATTTTTCACTATTTTCCATATATTGTAATAACAATGTTAGTGCTGTATAGTCTGCAACTACATAAATACATACATACATACATACAAACATTCGTACATACACACATACATATATATGCATACATATATACATGCATACATACACACATACATACATACATACATAACATACATACCTACATACGTCCATACACACACGCATACATACATACGAAAATACATATATATACATAAATAAATTTCTTATATATTAACATAACAGATTGTGAATGGTTATGATTATGAGAAGTGAAAGTTAACATCAAAGACTTCGTCTTTGATTTTTCACTGTTTTCCATATATTGTAATAACAATGTTAGTGCTGTATTGTCTGCATCTTTGATAATTTAAAAAAATCTCTTTACGATATTTTTTTCACGTGGCACAATTTGCTGCTGCGAGGATCGCGAAAGACATCGTTAGGAGACGTAATCGGATCATTTGTGTAAGCTGGGCTGTGTCGAGGTACACAATGTCATCATTTGTATGAGAAACGAGGCGGTTTTGGCTTTGTGAGCAAAAATACCTGACTTGTATTTTTCTCTTCACAGAGAAATAATGACCAACTATTTTCAGAAACGGAAATAAATAGTAATCTTAGTTTTTGTAAATTAATAATATTTTATGTAAAACGCTTCATGCAAGTTGGGATGCATACAATCATTTCATAAATATTTACTTACCATTAATTAAATTAAATGTATTTTGAATGGCGGTGGCGTCTACTGCGTCTACTTCTAATTAGTTACTGTTTTGTCATAATTTTAATTTTTCAATATTATGTAGATTTTGTTTTTGTAAAAGAAATGATTTAACTTATTTATTAATAAGTAATTATAAAACAAAACGACATTACAGATAAATTTCGACTTAATTTTTTGTAACTTGCGCACTTTTATGTTATACTCAACTTTTGTTAAAATAATTTTCTAACACAGTCACAGTCAAACAATGTTTTTAACATATGTATGAAAAACTTGGGTTTTTGAGTTTAGAAACATTTAAAGTCACAGTCAATCAAAGTTTTTGAAAATATTGATAAAAAACTTGGGTTTTTGAATTTAGAAACAGTCAAAGTCACAGTCAAATAAAGTTTTTAAAAATGTAGATGAAAAACTTCTATTTTTGAATTTAAAAATAGTCAAAGTCACAGTCAAACAAAGTTTTTGAAAATATTGATGAAAAACTTTGGTGATTATTTCAATATCAGGTAGATTTTGTTTTTGTAAAAAAATGATTTAACTTATTTATTAAGTAATTATAAAAAAAACGACAATACAAATAAATTTCGACTTAATTTTCTGTTACTTGCGTACTTTTATGTTATACTCAACTTTTGTTAAAATAAGTTTCTAACAGTCAGTCACAGTCAAACAAAGTTTTTAAAATTATTTATGAAAAACTTAGGTTTTTCAATTTAGAAACATTCAAAGTGTCACAGTCAAACAAAGTTTTTGAAAATATTGATGAAAAACTTAGGTTTTTGAATTTAGAAACAGTCAAAGTCACAGTCAAATAAAGTTTTTGAAAATGTTGATGAAAAACTTAGGTTTTTGAATTTAGAAATATTCAAAGTCACAGTCAAACAAAGTTTTTGAAAATATTGATGAAAACTTGGGTGATTATTTCAATATCATGTAGATTATGTTTCTGTAAGAAATTGATTTAACTCATTTATTAATAAGTAATTATAGACAAAAACGACGTTACAAATAAAGTTCGACTCAATTTTCTGTAACTTGCGTACGTTTATATTATTCTCAACGTTTGTTAAAATAATTTTCTAACCGTCAATGTCAAGATCAAGCAAAGTTTTTGAAAATATTAATGAAATACTTGTTTTTTTTAAATTTAGAAACGGTCAAAGTCACAGTCAAACAAAGTTTTTGAAAATATTGATGATGAGCTTCGATTTTTGAATTTAGAAACTTTGAAACTTAGGTATTCATATCCAGTTGTTTATTTTAAATCAATTTCGAATTTTGAGGCCGTACTATAAATTTAAATTTTAAAATTTCATTTAAATATCTTAAGTAGTTTTTGAATTTAGAAACTTTGATAACTAGGTATTCATATCCAGTTGTTTATTTTAAATCAATTTCGAACTTTGAGGCCGTACTCTAAATTTAAATTTTAAAGTTTTAGTAAGTTTTAGTTTTAGTTTAAGTAGTTTTTGAAAAACTTAGGTTTTTGAATTTGGAAACTTTGATACTTAGGTATTCACATCCAGTAGTTTGCTCAACTACAATAACTCAATTTTTAAGTTAGCCTGCACTCAAAATTTTTAATTTTAAGTTCCATTATAACATCCAACAGTCCACCAGACTTTAAATAGGATATATTCGGACATTTTTGAAAATATTTCTCCACATCAATCACTTTGCAAAACTTCCTGTAAAACTTTCTGTGCGATTTATAGCAAATAAAGGGAATTACGTATATGTTAAGCATTGTCAGGGGCTCTGTTTTTTTCATCCCATTATTATCATTTCGGTAAGCGGAAATAAAGCCCCAGCAACAAAATGATACATATGCTAGCGCGAGGGTCCACATTTTCGGTGCTGCACGTGTAGCCTAAAACATTTATAAACGAACCAGCTCCGTCCTCTCCTCTTCCATCCAGTTCTGCTCCTGTCAGTGACGTATATCATCCCAGGAACGATAAATTAGACGGCATAATCCTCCGATATTGTGAAGGGACAAGGGCTGCACAGGCGTATAAATATTCACCTCACAGAATTCTGGTGGTTTCGCTCTAATATTCGACAAGGTAAGGTTTCACGTAATTAGGAAATTTCGAATAAATCATTTGCTGATTGGATAACTTGACAACACGAATAAATATCTTGAAAATTTTCCAGGACCAATGGAGCAGCTTTCTGAATATTCATCAAGAGCAAGTCTCCCTTATATATATATATATATATATATATATTTTTTAATGCAAATTCACTCAAACAAAATTGATAAGTATTGCTTCTACTAAAGATACCATATTCTCTCGCCCATATTTCATTATTACAAATTCATTGTAATCGAAAACAATAATAATGATTAATTTATGTGTTATCCAGCCTATATTTTTGGGCTGATAAATATGTTATTGGCCGAGATAATATTGGTGGAGTGTGAAAATATACGTGTCGGCATAAAACTGATAGGAGGGGCAAATGGCAGACGACAAGTATATATGAGAACTGTTATGGCTTTCGAAGAGATAGATAATGCATGGAGCAGTAGAACAAGGCGATACAAATGATTCATCGTTTCCAGACGATATGCGGAGCCTTATAAAGCAAACACTCCTAGCCACTTTCTGGTTGCTTCAGGGAAATATTTGATCAAGCTGGACCAGAACTAATTTCAGAGAGGATTAAAACCAATTAATTTTACTTCTAAAATTTGATCGACAAAAAGATGTAATAGATAATTGTATTAGTTTAATAATATTTATATAATTTTTCTACCTTATATTAAAAAGTTGAATGAAATATCACTTAGAAATACCATGAAGGAAGTTTAAAACAAAAATTTAAAAAAAAACGACATTTAACCTCCATTATCGTTAGCGTTAATGCAGAAAATTGTATTTTCACTGGTAAATTATACTTTTACTTCTAAAATTTGATCGATAAAGGGATAAGTGTATTAATTTAATAATATTTAAATAATTGTATACTTAAAAATCTTAAAAATCTTAAAAAAAGAAAATTGAAATTATTTTTTTTATTATCAAAATTATAGAACTTTTTTTTTTTTTTTTGTAGATAAATGTAGATTTAATGACTTTGAGATATCACGAAAAAAAGTAATTTGGAGTCCAGACGTGAACACAAAGCGTTAATATTTATCCGCAGAAAATTATATTTTCACGTGCAATTAAAATAACATTCGTTCCATAAAATTATATGTGAGACCCACATGCTCATGTTATCGTTCTTGGAAATGGATTTTCTTGATAGTGGAAACTTATCGTTAATAAAATTTCATGACGGTTCCCATAATAGGCGGCTGTTCAAGATGATCATAGAAGGAATGGAACGGTCGTATGATTATGTGGGCTACTGAATTCATGAGATTCCTCTTCATATCAAATATGTATGGTACATTATCCGTAGCAATATTTATTATTATTGCTTTTTATGTTTTCAATAAATATGATTTATTAAACATACAACTGGGTTTATTTTCTTTACATTTAATTCGACAAAACAATAAAAAACATATTATTAATAAATGCAATGATTTTATCTTACCAAAAAAGATATGTAAATATTGTATCGTTATTTTTTGTTCATACTTAAAATTAGGTAATAATTTTATTGCCTCGCTTGTGCGAAAATGTTTAGTTTTAATTATTTATAATTAGATTTGCCCCCGAAACAACGACATTTACTCCAATTTTCCGAGTAACCGAAATTACAGCCTCCTTTACATGATTAAAATTCATAGCTGCTGAGCACTTTCTCGAAATTAAAACCCATCCGGTGAACCCGCCAATTTTTCAGCTTCCACCTTGAGGAGCAGCATCCCTACTGGACCGGAAGTGCACAGGAGTTCAAGGGCAATCCGAAGGGTACAGAGATGTAATGGCCCGAACAGGAAGCCATCCTGCGGTTTCCTGATCGTTTCCGCTTCCAGGTATCAATACTTGGGGGTGGACGGAGGGTTTGGGCAATAATGGAAGACGATGGTTACAGGAGGACGTTGAGTTATGGATTGGGGAATGGGAAACTGTATCAGGCACGGTTAAGAATTGGCACTAAGGGTCAGTCCATTAAGTGATAAAGTAATGCATATTATTTCAAGTAATAATCAATAATAAATAAAAAACATTACTTTGTTAGTATCACATAAATTATTTATTGATTTGTTACTAGTTTCGACTACTTAAGTAATCATTATCAAACAGAGTATGATCAAACTTTAGCAAACATGCTCTGTTTGATAATGATTACTTAAGAGCGGGGTTTTGGCGCGAAAACTGGCCTCTGGTTGTTGATGAATCCGCCACGATTCGATTTAAAAGCGCTCTGTAATATATTTTACACTCCTTACTAAAGAAATTTGCGTGCACATTAGCAAAAAAAACAGTAAGATGTTGCCATGTGTTTAATTTGTATTGCTTGCGGGAAATGATGTGGTTTTTTGCAGCGCCGGCGGGCGCGAGACTTTTTTTCGATGCCTGCTAATTTAAGAGTCATCACTTTATTTCCGATACATTATATTATGTAATTGGGTCAGAATTCTCATTCAAACAATGACAGTAACCAATTACGCCATAGGTGAAGGAGTAGTAGGGATTATTATTATTATTATTATTATTATTATTATTATTATTATTAATATTATTATATTATATATTTTAAGTACCCTCTTTACCCAAAGGCGGTATGGGGAATTGCAATTGTATTGCAATTACTGTTATTAATGATATGCAAAAATTCTATTTGGAAAAGTTATTTAGAACTGACACAAGATTTAAAATACGAAATTAGTACCACCCACGACCAAAATATTTTCTTATACTTTTTCGGATACAGAATTGGGTTTTCTTATTTGCAAAGTCGGTTTAACCCAATAAGATCGCTAATCAAATAACTTAAATATTTTGATACTGTCAAAAATTGGCTTTACCAACTATACAAATAACAGTACAACACCATACTATAAAAAGCAAAAGAAATGTTCTAAGGAACTTTCCTAAATAACATTTTTGCATAAAATTAATAGCAGTAGTTATTAGTCTCAAGTTGTTTTAATTTATTTATTTTAATACAAACTGTTGACAAGCAAATAATCTCACTTTTGTGTTTGCTTTTTAGATTGAAAATAATGTAGAAAATTAATGTAAGAATTATTTTTTTTTTCAGAAGTTACTAAGAAACATTTTTTTCATATTTGTCCTATTTTCTGCCGGAACCTGTATATCCATATTGTATAACATTCAATCAATGTCTAATTCTATTTCAACAAATTTTTTAGGTGCAAGGGGCTCTTCATATCAGTGAAAGAAAATCTCCTTATTTCATTGTTTTCGCAAGAGAAAATGAGCCCCTTTTTGTGGAACATATTGCCAGAGATGATAATTTATGGCAAGATATCATGTTATATAAATTAGTGCAATTTTATACATTTTGCATTCTTCCTGAAATTGAACGAGGCAACATCAAAAAAGGATTGCGTTGTGTTGATTCGGAATAAATAAAATAACATCAAAAACTTCAAAAAAATAAACGAATTTTACCCAAAAACTGAGCATTAACCCGTGGCTGCTTGTTCAATAACTAGATCCAGTAAAGACTTAGTTATTAATCTTCAGTTCAATCAATTAATAGTTTCTTTGAATACCAGCACGAGAACAATTTATTCCAATGAAATCAAAGATATGAGGTAACTGGAGATAGGAAAAATTAAAAAAAATGTTATCTTACGGCTCAATATTGTTGGACAAATTCTACCCAATTTTTTTTTTCTTCAGTTATTTGACCAGTCGCACGCACAATATGATACATACATTGTTCCAATTCAATTTGATATTGAATAGCATTTGATAAAAAGGGTAGAAATCAAACAAATATTACTTATTCTTCATGTGTTATTTCTAATATAGTCTATATAGCACCCGATCATGTGTATATATATATATATTTTTTTTGTACATTTGAATGTATTGCCTGCTTCAGTAGCCAAAATATTTCTTCATTATTTGTCACAATTTAATTCGTGCTCACTTGTATTAAAATTTCTATAAATTGATATACAGTTGACGATGAATAAGTGAGGTACACTGTTTAGCCTAGCTTGATTTTGTGTTTTTCTCTCAAATTATAAAGATGAGACCTAGACCCAGAAAAAAATTAGAACAGATTGTTTAGCCGAATTTACACCACTAGACTTTAGTGAAAAATGAATCTAAGAGTAGTCCTATTTTTTATGTGTCAACTGTACTATATGAAACCGAAATGAAAATATAACTATGACATTTAATGCTAACATGTTATCTTATTTTAATGTGTGTATTTTGGCAGTCTCTAAAGTCATTTTTAGGATTGGGATGATTTCACCCATCTTGTAAAATTCACATTTGTTTCTACACATATCACTTTCTCTAATTGTCTATTCACATTACTTTTAAGTCAACGTTTTTTTGCAATCTATTTGCAAAGACTTGTTACAATTGTTATAATCTAGTAACCATCAATAGTTTTTTGTTATTTTAGAGAGAAATATGTCTTTGTATTTCCAATATAGTGCCGACTTTTTGGCAGTCACTGTATATATATACATATTTTATACTGTGATTTATGATCTGCACCTAATTCTCCAATGTATCATCTAATAATAACCTATTTGCTATTTGCTGTTATAATTGATTATAATTTTAGTTGGAAATATATGATGTGTTAAAAATTAAAGAAACTGTAGGTAATTACCAAATCTTACTTATTATAGTAAAACATGCATAAAGTAATGTACATATTTATTACACGTTTGTCTCATTATGCAATGCTAACAGGGTCCTAAAGAGTAACAAGACTGAGGCTATACCAGACATTGATGGTATTTCTTCGAGCATTGGTATCATTACTTCTGAGGTTGTTTGACATGTTTGAGGTTGTTATATGATGTACCCTATCAGATGTACCTTGTGATTTCTACTTACCTATAAAATCTAGTTTTCAAAATGATGAAACACGAAATAGTGTTAATTTTCGGAAATCACGCGAGATATTAATGAGATTCTTTTATTGCATGCTAGTTTTAGATGATTGAATATTTTGTTTTTGGGTGAATAAGTGCCGCTGATACTGAAAATGATTATTTTTCTTCGTATCAGCTCAATTTTTGTAGATATCTGCATTTTTGTTTTAACCCGTAGGTAATGAATAGATGCTATTGTTTTTTCGTTATTTTCAGAAGTACGCATATTTATATACGAGCCATCTAAATTTATTTTATATAAACAGTTATGTTAAAAAGCTTCGAGAAAGTAATAACCTCCATGGGGTTTATCGTGGAACATTTGTGGCGAAAGTGCGAACGCGAAATTCGACATCATCTCCGTTCATAAATCATCGACCTTGAAATGGACGTCGCACATTCCAAAGGTTTGTTGACAAGAGTATTTGGCAACACGGCATCGATGTCCTTTCATTGCACCATCTCGTAGCAAATACACGAACTGCTAAGAACCAATTTTCTGCATTTTTATGGCGGGGAATTCAATTTAGATATATTTTAAATAGCTAATAAAACCATAAAAACATCTGTTAATTAATAAGTACTATATCTTATTCGATACAGTATTTTACAAGGTTTCATGATATATATTTGGAATGGATAAATATAATTTCTCTGAATCAAATTATTTAAATAATATGGTAAACAATTGGTAATTTTAATTATAAACTATATAGTGTCACGTAGAATCATGCAAAGCTTTAAAATTGTGCAAATATTTGCAAATACAATCCATGAAGATGAAAAACGGTAAAATTCGAAGATTTAATGAAATTTCATGGAAAAACATAAATAATTGAAAACTTACTATATAGCGACACGTAGTATTTATTTTGATAATTTATGGTACAGAAAATATAACGTGAAAGTGATTATTAACAGCGTTTAAGTTGAAAAACACTTTTACGCCCCAAAAACCGCGCTCTTAAGTAGTCGAAACTAGTAACCAATCAATAAATAATTTTATGTGATACTAACAAAGTAATGCGTTTTATTTAAAATTAATAAAATGTATCACGAAGTAGACGCCACCACCTTCCAAAATAATAATTAATAGTAATAATAAAAAAGATAATAGTAATAAATAAGAAACAGCAAATTTAATCAAAATTGACGATAATGATAATATTTACAATAGCACGTGAGGTAATGAATTTTTGCTAACAATATCTGCACTAAGATAGTCAATGACGGAAAATTGAAGTGCATAAAATTTTCCAAGTCGTCAGTAATAATCAATAATTTGTAAGTTTAAAATCACGTAAAATTTACAAATTTCTGATTATTACTAGCGACTTTTATGCACTGCAATTTGCCTTTACTGACTATCTCGATGTTGCTAAAAACTACCAGTAAACATAAATTAGAAATTATTAACAGAAATTAAAACTTACATATAAGATATTCATTACAATCTTAAAAGCCATTTAGTATTATCAGATCCTTAACATTGGTTTTGGACTACTTTAATGCGAGATCTGCAAGATATACCGGAGTACATAATAATTAAAACTAGCAAATGGAAACAGATTGAAAGAAAGACACATACAGAAATTAAAACTTATACAGGGTGCTAATACTAAGTTGTAACACCCGAAAATGGCAGTTAGAACTCATTGAAACAAGCAACTTATCTTAGTTAAAAAATTTGAATTTGGGCCAAAGTTCATAGTTATTGGCGTTCTTTTGTTTTTCGAAAAACCGTCATTACTCCCTTATTTTAAGGAATATTTAAAAAATTCAACAACGTTCAACAAGCGGTTTCGGTTCTCTAAAACATTTGTATTTACAATTATTTTCTATTTTATGAAATAACAAAATGGCGACCGCTCAAAAATTTCTAAGCAAGATATTTTGAAAACCAATCGATCAATTTTTGAAAACAAAACATTTATATTTGTTTGCCTCGTAGCACAAATAACTGAGGAAATCGAATCACAAAATCGCCATTTTTGAACTTAAATTCCAAATTTCTCGAAAAGCATTTTTTTTTCGAGGAACTATTTGGACCCTAAATTTGCATTAGCAAGACGAATCGAATTTTTTTGTCAAAATTCGAAAGTTATCTAGATTTAACATATAAAGTAATAAGCTACAATAGTCTGAGATCGATCTCTTCATACGCCCACGCCTTTCTCATGAACCGTAATTTTACAGTGGAAGGATTAAGCTTTGTGCAGAGCGGAATTAAAATTATTCCGGGTCGGGTTTTGCGCTTCACATGGCCGTCTCCACTGTATGGAGGAAAAATTCAATTTTCCCTGTACTCAATGCAACGCATTGTTTGCTTTTCATAATAGGAATTTAAATTGCCTCAGCGAACATCCGAGCAGCTCGAAAATAATTATTCTTATTATGCTAATATGAAACTGTGCTAACTCACATTAAAAAATATATATAAATGTCAGTAGCAATGCCAAAAAAAATTGCATTCAATGAACATAAATCAAAAATAATAATTAACACAAGTTAACCCGAATAAAAGTTTTCATGTCGCTACTATAAATTGTATTTAGATAATAATATTATTATTATATATTATTAGATAATATCATGTATTATATCATATATCAGTGTATGTCATGTATAGTATATATATTATGTGTATCAAATATGTACATTCGAATAGATAATTTTTAAAATATCGTCATGAAATATCTACATTTGAATAGCTTTTTTTTGTTATCTACAATATTTATAATTTTCATTAAAATTAGTACAAATCATAGTAGTATGAACATTTATTCCATATACATATATGCAGGGTATTTCCTAAAAATGGTCAAAAAATGCATGGAGTTTTTCCAAGATATTCTAAGAATATGTTGTCCTTGGTGATGTGTGAAAACGGTTTATATTAAAGATACAGGGTAATAAAATGGTTTCACAATAACAATATTATTAACTTATTTACCTTAAATTAACAAAAAATATTGTTATTGTCAATTTTTTATCACCCTGTATCTTTGAAACATAGCGGTTTTTCACCCATCATCAAACGATAAAATATTCTTAGTATAACCCATGGAATCACCCCATGCATTTCTGGCCCATGTTTAGGAAACACCCTGCATATATGTATATGGAATAAATGTTATGTAGTAGTATGTCACACTACTATGATTTGTACTAATTTTAATGAAAATGATAAATATTGTATATAACAAAAAAAATAGCTATTCAAATGTAGATATTTCATGACGACAATTTAAAAATTATCTATTCGAATGTAGATATTTGATAGTCACTTTTTCATAAGATTTTCGTGGATAGATATTTGCTAATCACTTTTTCATAAGATTTTCGTGGAAAATCACATAAAATTTGATTTTCCGCTCCCGCCTCCACTGTTTGCTGCCTCACCACCTCCGGGGGCGGCTTCTTTTGTAATTACCCCCTAATTTTTATGCACCCTCCGCATTCTTACCTGAATTTCGAATGGGGAGTTATGAGGCCGTAATTAGGGCTTATGATTGTGGTGTAAAATGGGGTTGATTTGGTTGGCGGGGATGTTAATGAGAGATGCAAATGTGTAATTATAAGCAATAACGAGGGATGACTTTGAAGCCAAATTATGGTGTGGTAATTACAGCAGGGGAAAATAATGTGAAGACTCTTGTTTTATCGTGTTAATATTTATAATTTCTTCAATTACTCTACTAACTTTTGATAAAATCTTTTCCAGCTAATTTTGGTTAGGATTTTAAACAATATATATGAATGTCAGTAGCATTGCCAAAAAAATTGCATTCAATGAACATAAATCAAAAATAATAGTTAGCACAAGTTACACCGAATAAAAGTTTCCATGTCGCTACTAGAAATTGTAATTATATAATAGTATAGCTACAATTGATTTCATAGTCCATTCCAAATATCATGTATTATATCATGTCTCACTGTATGTTATGTATAGTATATGTATTATGTGTATATACAGAGTGTCTCAAAATTGACGCCCGTGCTTTTGGAATTGCATTCACGGGGCTAAAAGAAATAGAAATGTAAGTGTGGATAATTTTCTGTTTGTCCCTCGTTACAGAGTTATTGATAAAAATGTATACAATAACTTTTTCGACCACTATTCAAAACTCAAAACAGATTTGACAATTAGTTTGACAATTGTGGACAATATCTTGTTTTTTAATTAATATTTGTTATTTGTTTTTTTTAATATGATTAGTTAGTATACGATTTTGATTTATTTATTTTGTGAAATCTAGAGACATAACTGTCAGATTTGACAATTAGTTTGACACATGTGGATAATATTTTGTTTTTTAATATCATTAGTTAGTACAAGATTTTGATTTATTCTCTTTGTCAAATCTATAGACATAATTGTCAGATTTTACAATTAGTTTTTTTTATCAATAACTGTATAACGAGGTACAAATATCTTGTTTTATACTATTATTATTAGTTAGTACACGATTTTGATTTATTTATTTTGTCAAATTTAGAAACATTACTGTCAAATTTGACAATTAGTTTGGCAGATGTATTTTACAGTTTTCTTATCAATAACTCTATAACGAGAGACACATATTTTGTTTTATACTATTATTATTAGTTAGTACACGATTTTGATTTATTCATTTTGTCAAATTTAGAAACAACTGTCAAATTTGACAATTAGTTTGGCAGATGTGTTTTACAGTTTTCTTATCAATAACTCTATAACGAGGGACAAATATCTTGTTTTATAATATTATTAGTTAGTACACGATTTTGATTATTCTTTTTGTCAAATCTGGACACATAACTAATAGATTTGACAATTAGTTTGACAGATGTGGACACTAGCATAGAATAGAATAATTTATTTACGTGCTATTATACAGATTACTATTATATTATTACTATTATACAGATAATATCTTGTTTCTTAATTATTATTTGTTATTTGTTTTTTAATATTATTAGTTAGTACACGATTTTGATTTATTCATTTTGTCAAATCTAGAGACATAACTGTCAAATTTGACAATTAGTTTGGCAGATGTGTTTTACACTTTTTTTATCTATAACTCTATAACGAGGGACAAATATCTTGTTTTATAATATTATTAGTTAGTACACGATTTTGATTTATTCTTTTTGTCAAATCTGGAGACATAACTGATAGATTTGACAATTAGTTTGACAGATGTGGGCAATAGCATAGAATAGAATAATTTATTTATGTGCTATTATACACATTACTATTATATTATACAGATAATATCTTGTTGCTCAATTATTATTTGTTATTTGTTTTTTAATATTATTAGTTAATACACCATTTTGATTTATACACTTTGTCAAATCTAGCGACATAACTGTCAGATTTGAAAATTAGTTTGGCAGATGTGTTTTACACTTTTTTTTATCAATAACTCTATAACGAGGTACAAATATCTTGTTTTAGAATATTATTAGTTAGTACACGATTTTGATTTATTCTTTTTGTCAAATCTAGACACATAACTAATAGATTTGACAATTAGTTTGACAGATGTGGACACTTGCATAGAATAGAATAATTTATTTACGTGTTATTATACAGATTACTATTATATTATTACTATTATACAGATAATATCTTGTTTCTTAATTATTATTTGTTATTTGTTTTTTTAATATTATTAGTTAGTACACGATTTTGATTTATTCATTTTGTCAAATCTAGAGACATAACTGTCAAATTTGACAATTAGTTTGGCAGATGTGTTTTACACTTTTTTTATCAATAACTCTATAACGAGGGACAAATATCTTGTTTTATAATATTATTAGTTAGTACACGATTTTGATTTATTCTTTTTGTCAAATCTGGAGACATAACTGATAGATTTGACAATTAGTTTGACAGATGTGGACAATAGCACAGAATAGAATAATTTATTTACGTGCTATTATACAGATTACTATTATATGAATACTATTATACAGATAATATCTTGTTTCTCAATTATTATTTGTTATTTGTTTTTTAATATTATTAGTCAGTACACGATTTTGATTTATTCATTTTGTCAAATCTAGAGACATAACTGTCAAATTTGACAATTAGTTTGGCAGATGTGTTTTACACTTTTTTTATCAATAACTCTATAACGAGGGACAAATATCTTGTTTTATAATATTATTAGTTAGTACACGATTTTGATTTATTCTTTTTGTCAAATCTGGAGACATAACTGATAGATTTGACAATTAGTTTGACATATGTGGACAATAGCATAGAATAGAATAATTTATTTACGTGCTATTATACACATTACTATTATATTATACAGATAATATCTTGTTTCTCAATTATTATTTGTTATTTGTTTTTTTTAATATTATTAGTAAATACACCATTTTTATTTATTCATTTTGTCAAATCTAGAGATATAACTGTCAGATTTGACAATTAGTTTGCCAGATGTGTTTTACATTTTTTATCACTTACTCAACAACGAGAGATAAATATTTTGTTTTATAATATTATTAGTCAGTACACGATTTTGATTTATTCATTTTGTCAAATCTACAGACATAACTGTCAGATTTGACAATTAGTTTGACAGATGTGCTTTCCAGTTTTTTTTATCAATAACTCTATAAGGAAGGACAAACGGAAAATTTTCCACTCTTAATTTTCAATTTGTTTTAGCCCCCTGAATGGAAACCCAAAAGCACGGGCGTCAATTTTGAGACACCCTGTATATGTATGCAGATTCGTAGCAGAATATTGCTAGATCTAGTTTTTTTTTCTATTTTCTTATAAAACTGTTTAACTCATCGACTTTCTCCACCTATTTATCTCCATCGTTCTATCATTTCACTTTTCAGTCCATTTCAACTTCCTTCATCTAACACAATTCTTTACAAAATGTTTTACTTAAATCGTGTCCTACACTACAAAAAGACAAACTTCTTCTGATTTTCTTACAATATCTTTCTGATTTATAAAAATTTGAATAAGGAAAATTACCAGATTTATAAATGCGATTACGCTTTATGCATAACGCTTACTTTTTAGAAACAGTTAAGTGAGAATAATCTAGATATCTTTCTAATTTAGAAAAATCTTCCACTTTCATATAAAGAAACCTGTTTTTAACAACTCGACGAAAATTATCTTCATCAATCACAATCCATCAATCCATCAATCACAATTCTTTACAAACTATTGTAAATCAAATCTTACACCGAATAAAGACACTTCTTAAAACTTTTTTCTCATTTTATTTTGCAATATCTTTCAGATTTTCAAAAATCTAAATAACGAAAATAAAATTACGAAATTAGATATTTGAAGTATTGATTAAAAGCCTATGCAATAAAGCAAAATTATGGGGAATTTAGAATACCAAAGTTTATAGAAATTATGCATTAAGCTTAGTTTTCAGAAATAGTTAAGAGAGAATACAAAAAATGTAATTATCTATGCTAGTTCAGATGTATTTCATTGGTTTTTGGTAACTTGAATTGAAGCTGGACCCATATATTATTACCGATTAAACTATAGACCAAATTGATTACACTAGATTTTAAAGGTTATTTGTTTTTCGCTTTAATAAATATGTTATTATAAAATATTTTCTGATTTTATTTTGCAATATCTTTCAGATTTTCAATTATCTAAATCACGAAAATTACGAAATTATATATTTGAAGTATTGATTAAAATCCTATGCAATAAATCATAATTATGGGGAATATAGAATACCAAAGTTTATAGAAATTATGCATAAAGCTTAGTTTTCAGAAATGGTTAAGAGAGAATAAAAACAATGTATTTATCTATGATAGTTCAGATGTATTTCATTGGTTTTTGTTAACTTGAATTGAAGCTGGTCCCATATATTATTACCCACTAAACTATAGACCAAATTAATTACTCTGAATTTTAAAGGTTATTTGTTTTTCGCTTTAATAAATATTTTATAATAAGCGTAATTTTCTTATCACAAAAATTTCCTCCGCTCCTGGATATTCTTAGATTGCTGCATTCATCATCCCTTATTTCTTGTGTAACCGATCTCGGGTTTGTTGACCCTCCGGCCACTGGCCACTGACACCGCGGAGACACTTTTTCCGCCCTTTGTCACATCCACGTACCTAATAAAATGCCCCACGTCGTCCCACCGTCCCAGCAAAAAAGTGTATTGGCACACGCCTTTTTGCCAGAGTTACATCCCGACGAGCTTCCAATCTATGAGGGAGTTTATATGAAAAACGTGAGCAAAGTGCCTTCAGCAAATTTGTATAGAAAAATGTTGGCTGCTCGAAAACGCGTACTTGCATGAATTTATTGGTTTATGTTTACAGAAGGTTTCCAGTTTCATGGGAACGCAGTTTATGGATTCAGCGATAGTTTTAGAGACACAATTTATATCAAAGTTTAACAAACCATTTAAGGTCCAATTACGTATTATGTGCCCAAAAGGTGTGCAAATATCCCAATACAATTGTAAGCTCGGATTTGTGAGAAAAGGCATTTGTAAAACTTCGCGAAATTTTATAGAAATTATGGTTTACTTTTATATCGCTTCACAAAATGTATAAACAGCGAGAGAAGCAAGTATCTTCTTTGTTGTTGTTCTTTATCGTACATCTTTGGTACAAGTATTCTGAACTGAAAGTCTAAAAAACTAAAATATTTTTCAAATTCAAAAATTTCAGAAATGCCTTGATGAAATTTCAGTTTTGAATCATTGAAGCTAAGTTGAACGATCGTGGATTACTTATGCAGCAACATCACTTTGAAAAACTAAAATATTTAAAAACAAATCAGGAATGCCTTGATGAAATTTCAGTTTTGAATCTTTGAAGCCCGGTTGTGCGATCTTGGATTACTTATGCAGCTGCCACTTTGAAAAACATTTTTACAAAAATTCAGGAATGCCTTGTTGAAATTTATTAATCTTTAAGGCCCAGTTGTGCGATCGTGGATCAGTTTTGACCACTGTTCAGTTACTTAGAATACAATTGTTAATACTTTGGTATTCTCAGGAACTGATCCACGATCAAAGATATTTCACGATCGTACAACTGGACCTTAAAGATTCAAAATTGAAATTTCATCAAAGCATTACAGAAATTTTGAGATTTTTTTTGTTTTTCAAAGGGATGCTGCTGCATAAGTAATCTACGATCGTAGAACCGGGCCTTAGTCTTTCAGTGCAAGATATTTGTTGTTCGAAAGTGGGAGTACTCATTCCACCTATCGCAGATAGGTTATAGATCGTAGAGGTTATAGATCATGGAGGTTATAGATTACTCTTCTAATTCGTACCTCAATCTTTTACAAACTGATATTCAACTTTCTTGGACTAAAAGTAGAAAATATTGACTTTTTCCCATAACTTTTAGGGATTTCATTATCTCTCCAATTCCTAGATCAAGCTTCTAGTTACAACTTTCTTTACTTGAAAGTCTTTTCTCCAAATTGTGTGTTCAGCATTAGTTCCATAATTTTTTATAGTCTAGCCTGACGAGTTAATTTCCTGGTCAAGTAGCCCTTGTAGTAGATAATTAATTCAATTATATTATTACTAAATTAGTTGTAATGTAAATGTCAAGGCTACATTTATACCTACACAATTAGCAATCAATCAAACACCAGTCAATGAATAAATAGGCAGCAATCATGACTCGACAATTACTAATTATCAGTTATTTTATTGGAACGCATGCAATATGAATTTAATTCCATAACTTCGGCAGCTTACAATGAAAATCCTGCGCTCATTACTACTGTATCAGATGCATGGTTTCTGCGTGCTTCCTGGTGATCATGAATAAGCAATCGATGGCCCTTTATACGTCCCAAGCGTCTAACTTCGCGCGTGTTTTATAAATAATTCCCTGCAAGGGCTCAAAGCCCGCCTGAGGCGATGATTGCGGTTCCATGCATTTTAGACCTCCGAACTTTGTCAATTCGAGATGGAAAATATCAGAAAGTTGCTTATTTATCAGTTAGGAAGCAGAAACTGTTGATATCAGGTTTACATTATGTTTGAGAATTTCAGAGGTTCATCAGGGTTGTTGCGAGCTTTACTAAGGGCAAATTCATATTTCATTAATTTACTTTTATAGATTAGTAGAACTAGTAGAAGAAGCAGGAGTCGAAGAGTAGTAGAACTAATTTTGTATTCAGATGATTATTAAATAGAAAGTGGATCCATGCATTTTAGAATACCGAACTTCGTCAATTCCGGATGGAAAATATCAGAAAGTGTCTCAAAGTGTATCATCAAAGTGTCTTCAAGTGAAAGTATCTCAAAGTGTCAAGTTAAGAGACTGATACTATTGATATCAGGTTAATATTATGTTTGAGAAATTCAAACATCATCAGGATGGTTGCGAGCTTTACTAAGTATAAATTCATATTTCATTCATTTACTTTAATAGATTAGTAAAGCTTTTAAAGAAGAGTAGTAGAACTAATTTCGTATTTAGTGAATGATTATTAATTAGAAGTCGCAGCCTTAACTCATTGCGCTGCACGGGAATACCAATTATACCTTTTATTACTGACCATATTACTGACTGGAATACCATTTATTACTAACTATGTATTACTAAGTCATCAACTGATTTCATAATCTCGCAAGCTGCAGGGCAGAACATTTTTTTCTCTCCCAAGGGCTGATGTTATTTATCTTATCTCTTTCACACTCTTATGCGTATCTTTTAATTTTTTAATAAAACTGAAAACTGAAGAGAAGCAACTATCTTCTTTGTTGTTCTTCCTTGTTGTACATCTTTGTACAAGATACAAATATCTTGAACTGAAAGTCTAAAAAACTAAAATATTTTTCAAAAACTTCCGAAATGCCTTGATGAAATTTCAGTTTTAAATCTTTGAAGCCCAGTTGTACGATCGTGAACTACTTATGCAGCTGCATCACTTTGAAAATCTCAAATATTTTTCAAAAATTTCAGGAATTCCTTTATTTATCTTATCTATTTCACACTCTTATACTTATCTTTTAATTTATTGCAGTAAAGCCTCATTTGAAGGAAAACTGAAAACTGAAGAGAAGCAACTATATTCTTTGTTGTTGTTCCTTGTTGTACATATTTGTACAAGATACAAATATCTTGAACTGAAAGTCTAAAAAACTAAAATATTTTTCAAAAACTTCAGAAATGCCTCGATGAAATTTCTGTTTTGAATCTTTGAGGCCCAGTTGTACGATCGTGGACTACTTATGCAGCTGCATCACTTTGAAAAACTTAAATATTTTTCAAAATTTTCAGGAATGCCTTGATGAAATTTGAGTTTTAAATCTTTGAAGCCCAGTTGTACGATCGTGGACTACTTATGCAGCTGCATCACTTTGAAACACTTAAATATTTTTCCAAAATTTCAGGAATGCCTTGATGAAATGTCAGTTTAGGATCTTTAAGGCCCAGTTATGCGATCGTGGATCATTCTTGAACATGGTTCTGTTACTTATGATACAATTGTTAATACAATGGTATCCTCAGAAACTGAACCACTTTATTTCGGAAAATTAGGAATTTTAGAAACTGAAGGAAAATTGAAAAGTCGAGAAAACTTAAAACCTGAAGGCAAACTGAAAACTGAAGGAAATATAAATGCTGAAAGTAAAATGATACATTTGCTAATACAATGGTTTCCTCAGAAACTGAACCACTTTATTTCGGAAAATTAGGAATTTTAGAAACTGAAGGAAAATTGAAAAGTGGAGAAAACTTAAAACCTGAAGGCAAACTGAAAACTGAAGGAAATATAAATGCTGAACGTAAAATGATACATTTGTTAATACAATGGTTTCCTCAGAAACTGAACCACTTTATTTAGGAAAATTAGGAATTTTAGAAGCTGAACGAAAACTGAAGGAAAATTGAAAACATTCAGGAATGTCTTGCTGAAATTTCAGTTTTGGATCTTTAAGCTACAGTTGTGCGATCGTGGATCATTCTTGAGCATGGTTCAGTTACTTAGAACATAGATACACGATACATTTGTTAATACAATGGTTTCCTCAGAAACTGAACCACTTTAATTAGGAAAATTAGGAATTTTAGAAACTGAAGGAAAACTGGAGAAAACTTAAAAACTGAAGACAAACTGAAAACTGAAGGAAATATAAATGCTGAACGTAAAATAATACATTTATTAATACAATGGTTTCCTCAGAAACTGAACCACTTTATTTAGAAAAATTAGGAATTTTAGAAACTGAAGGAAAACTGAAGGGAAATTGAAAACTGGAGAAAACTTAAAAACTGAAGGCAAACTGAAAACTGAAGGACATATAAATGCTGAAAGTAAAATGATACACTTGTTAATACAATGGTTTCCTCAGAAACTAAACCACTTTATTTCGGAAAATTAGGAATTTTAGAAACTAAAGGAAAATTGAAAAGTGGAGATAACTTAAAACCTGAAGGCAAACTGAAAACTGAAGGAAATATAAATGCTGAAGGTAAAATGATACATTTGTTAATACAATGGTTTCCTCAGAAACTGAACCACTTTATTTAGGAAAATTAGGAATTTTAGAAACTGAAGGAAAACTGAAGTAAAATTGAAAACATTCAGGAATGCCTTGCTGAAATTTCAGTTTTGGATCTTTAAGCTCCAGTTGTGCGATCGTGGATCATTCTTGGGCATGGTTTAGTTACTTAGAACATAGATACACGATACATTTGTTAATACAATGGTTTCCTCAGAAACTGAACCACTTTATTTTGGAAAATTAGGAATGTTAAAAACTGAAGGAAAATTGAAAACTGGAGGAAGCTAAAAAACAGAAGGCAAACTGAAAACTGAAGGAAATATAAAAGCTGAAAGTAAAATGATATTCATTTCACACAGGGCGGGTATCGAACTCATTACTATCTATTAGAAGTATCTATTACCCACGTGAGCACAAATATGTGCGTATAAATATGTGTGCATTCAATATTAGCGTTATGTTTTCTGGGATCAGGCATATGTCGGTATAATAAATCATATTGGTTTTGTTAAAAGCTTTCTCAATATTTTCTTGCTTCGAGTTACAAGGGTTATCCATCTTAAGTATGATTACGTGTGGATATCTCGTAACATAGTTGCTAACGCTTGGTATAAGTTCATTGCCCTTGGCTGTATCATAGCTGTTTCTATCTGATTAAGTTTTGTATGGGTTTTAAGGGATTTTCATGAAAATTGCATAACAATTATAAATGTGATTATTATGAAGGACTTGTGAGATAATCAATACTACAATACTACAATAATCAGCAGCTCGCCCAAGCTAAACTGAAAATTGTTTAATTTTTCATAGAATATAATTGCTCTGCAGCTGCTCTACAATGATTGAATTGAAATTGAACAAAATCTTCAGGTACTGATTTAAAAAAAGTTTTAGATTTTGTATTGATGTTAAATTGAAAAAATTCTTCAAGCGCAAATTTAAAAAAAAACTGTGAAAGTTTTATATTTTATATTTAACAAGTTATTAATTTTTAAGAACATTAAAAAAAATCTGGCAGTATTACTATATTTTAATTTTAGTAAAAATTGAAATATTTCTTTAAGAACTGAGAAAATAGTTCATGTCATATATAAAAAAATTCATTCCAGTAGTTTTGAATACTTGACAGGAAATGTAATTATCTTAAAAATTGTCATTTTTTAATATCATTAAATTAAATAAAAAATTGAAACTATCTATGTATACAGCAGTTTATAATCTTTTATTTTTTCTTCACTGGTAGTTTTTGGGAACATCATTAAAATCACATAAAATTTACAAATTTCTGATTATTAGTAACTGCTTAGAAAATTTTATGCACTGCTATTTTCCGTTAGTGACTATCTTAGAGAAGAAAATTTTAACAAAAATTCGTTGCTACAATTGCTATTTTAAAAGTCATCATTGTCATCAATTTTGATGAAATAGCCTCTATTTTTTTTATTTTATCTTCACTGGTAGTTTTTGGGATCATTAAAATCACATAAAATTTACACATTTCTGATTATTAGTAACTGATCAGAAAATTTTATGCACTGCTATTTTCCGTTAGTGACTGTCTTGCAGAATAAAATTTTAACAAAAATTCGTTGCTGCAATTACCATTTTTAAAGTTATCATTGTCATCAATTTTGATGAAATAGCCTCACTTATTAGTGAGATTATATTAATAGAATCACTTATTTATTATTATTATTATTTAAATGGTATTTTTAGTTTAATTATTATCAATTTTTATGAACTAGCCCTTTAACGGTTAACAAATTTATATTTTTTCAATATCATCAAATTTACCAAAAAATTAAAACAATCTATACAGAAGTTCCTAATTTTTAATTTATCTTTACTGGTATTTTTAGCAACATCAAGATAGTCGGTATCGGAAAATAGCAGTGCATAAAATGTTCCAAGTTGCTAGTATTAATCAGAAATGTATAAATTTTACGTGATTTGAAATTTACTAATTTCTGAGTGGCGACTTGAAAAATTTTATTTATTGAAAGTCTCCGTTATTGAATATTTTAGTGAAGACAATATTAAGCAGCAATTGCTAATTTTTAATATATCTTAATTTGCAGTTTTCTTGATTTTCATTAAGGTCACGTAAAATTAATAAATGTCTAATTATTAGTTGCGACTTGGAAAATGTTATATACTGCAATTTTCCGTTATTGCCTATTTTAGTCAAGACAATATTAAGCAGTAATTGCTAATTTTTAATATATCTTCATTTGCAGTTTTGTTGATTTTCATTAAGATCACGTAAAGTTAATAAACGTCTAATTATTAGTTGCGACTTGGAAAATTTTATTCTTTGCAGTTTCCCGTTATTGCCTATTTTAGTGAAGACAATATTAAGCAGCAATTGCTAATTTTTAATATATCTTAATTTGCAGTTTTCTTGATTTTTATTAAGATCACGAAAAATTAATAAATGTCTAATTATTAGTTGCGACTTGGAAAATGTTATTCACTGCAATTTTCCGTTATTGCCTATTTTAGTGAAGATAATATTAAGCAGCAATTGCTAACTTTTAATATATCTTCATTTGCAGTGTTGTTGATTTTCATTTAGATCACGTAAAATTAATAAATGCCTAATTATTAGTTGCGACTTGGAAAATGTTATTATTTAATTGCTATTAAAATAGCATATAGCGTATAGAATTTTCAAAGCAGCTACTAATGATCAAAAATAGGTTGATTTTATGTGATTTTAATGAAGTTTCCGAAAACTGCCAGAGCAGATACATTAAAAATTGTTATATAAATTTTAGGCAATTATCTATTTTTATTTAATACATTATTATTTAAACTATGAACAAAACTATACATATTATACGTTATATATACGTTATATATATTATACGTATCTTTACTCATATCTTGTTTTCTGACAAAAATGTATTTTGTAATATTTTTTGCTCATCAATTAAAAAGTTTGCGTGGGATGAAAATCAATATGAATTATTCAAATAGAATTACCAATTAGTTTTCAATTTATCGTAGATTTTCGTCATGGTTTCGTTGTTGACGGTTTTTCATTATTTAAAAATGGGGAAAAGCAATCAATTGCAAACATCGATCCGCAACAGTTTTAGTATTTAATCATATCGTACGAACTCATCCAATGGCCGTAACAGTGGTAATAAAAATGTTTAATGACGGGCTTATTGCGGCCATAAAACAGGCCCTCCAAAATAATTCAAGATGGGATGTTTTTACTGCCGCCCCGCCATTATACAAATTATTCCCTCAATGCCTAATTTAAATCGTGACAAAAGCATTGAACGCCCCTATTATATTGGAGCCATCCTAAAAATTTATATCTATGTAATTACGACGAGATGTGGGTAATATAATTTTTTGGAGTCCGCATCTAATTAAAATGAGTGACTTTTATTGAAAATTTGATTCCTATAAAAAAATACTTTTAGATGATATCATCAAAAATCAATGAACTTGTAAAAAACTTCAGATACCTTCAGGAAGTCTAGTTAACTATAATATATTATGTAGAAATACCTGAAGTAAGTAATATGATATAAAAAAGATGACTTAATTCGTATTTTGATCGAACATTTGGATTGAAACAAAAGGTTTTGGACGTTTGCAAAAATTAATGAATATGGGAAGAACTTCAGATATTTCCAGGCAGTATAGTTAAATATAACATGTTCTATAGAAATACCTGAAATAAACATTGTAAAAGAACAAAGATAACTTAATGATAAATTTTGATCTTATATTTGAATTGTATTATTTATTAGGTTTTGATATCTAATATCGATCATTAAAACTAGATTCGTCAGAACGCTCCTTTAAGTTGTGTAATTGACTGATTCATGGAGGTGTTTTGAAAAAAGCCTCAAAGTTATTCTAGTTGACTAATCCAGTTGATAAATCTACATCTCCTAATTTATTAATCTCCAGCACTATTTCAGAATTTCTTATAATCTTATAAATTTGTAGGATTAACTATAGGATAGGTATTGAACTATAAAATATAATTCATTTGGCAATTTCAACTCTAAAAACTATTAAAGAAAAGTAATAATTATTTCCACCACGTGGTCATCTTCAGTAGAGATTGAAACAGATTTGATATCAAATGTCTACTGAAGATAACCACGAGGTAATTGAAATGTACATTTAGTTAAATAAATGTCTTTGTGAAAAAATGATAATTGTTACTTTTCTTTAATTGTTAATATATCACAAGCTCCTACCGATTAATCTAAAAAGTATGTGTGCTACAATTGATGCTGCTCTCCAAAAAGTGCGATTTTGAAATGAAATTTGGACTGCATGAAACTTTATGGCCCGGAACAATCTGAATATTTGATTTTTACGGTGCGTCTGGCGAAACTCCTAAAGATACCTCAGGTCTGGATCGTAAAGTCAGACGGAAGTATCGTCACATCATACACGGAAGTAATAGTGACAGTGGCACTGAGCCACATAAAATGCGATAACACGTGTGCTCGAAAGGACTTTATTCCGATCCTCAGGCACTACAACAAAAAGGCACCTGCAACTCGTAAAATGTTTTTATACGTTGCTTGTAAATCAATATTTACGTTACATATTATGTCCTCGCACAAATAAAGTGTAAAGTGTATGTGATCTCGAAGTGGGATAAGATTTTTACAACGAATTTATAGCACGTCTTTTGCAAAACGCCTTCATGAAACAGTCAATTACACTACTTAAAGGAGCACGAATCAAGTCTAATTGATCTATTGTAGGTGATCAACAAAAGTTGAATGAAAACTACAGTGAGAACCTTTGTTTCAATAGAGTTGATCAACTTTAAACAATAGTTTTTATTCAACATTTGTTGATCAACTAATATCGATCAATAAAACTAGATTCGTGAGAAAGCTCCTTTAAGTTGTGTAATTAACTGATTCATGGAGGTGTTTTGAAAGAGGCGTTCATGTTATTCCAGTTAAACAATCGTGGATTACCATGATTCAGTTACCTATGATATAATTGTTGAGACAATGATATGCACGGAAACTGAACCACGTCAAAGATCATCCACGATTGTACAACTGGGCCTTAACAAACGTTTGCTGCTTACAACTAGCAGCATCAAGCAGCATTAGCAGCATCAGTGCTTACAACAATAATATGGATTATTTTTTAAAACAGAACTTTAGAATTCGACTCTTGCAGACAAAATCGGGGTTTTAAAAACAACTTTCAGCGCCTGGAAATGAGAAATACGAGGTTAATTTTGAATTAAATTACGATGTTACTCAATAGGTTGCAAAAGCTAACACCTCTACTAGCAAAATTGCGAACATCTTTTCAAGAAGTAATCTTGAAATTTTTTAAATTATTATAGTTTATTAGTATAGTGTTAGAATTTTTAAAATTATTAAGCCCTCTGAAAATGTTTGTATCGACGAAACTGTAGTGCCATTTTTCGGAAGGTTGAAATTAAGCCAACATATTGCCAATAAAAGACATTAAAGAACACTTAACTTTTCAGATTATAAAATGCCAGTGTATAATCCCTTTTTTCATGTAGCTTTCACAACCATGATGTTTTTACGTTGCACTCTGTGTAAAATTATTCCTCTATCAAGTTTCCATTCTGCACAAAACCCTTTTTAAAACAATTATCGTAACTTCTAGTTCTGGCAAGTTATAATAACGGCTAGTGAATATACACGAACGTGTCCTTGGGGAGCAGCAGCAGCAGCCACCAGAACCTGTAACTCCGCAATTACACATTCCCGAACTTGAGGACTTAAGATATAAACTTTTGTTATCGAAATGTACCAAGTATGAAACTGAAAATATGAAAATTAGTTATACAAGTTCCATTTTCCTCAAACTAGCCTGCATGTAACAACGCATTTATTGACTAACCTTGATCGACAATGTCATCAACGAAATTCTCAACGTTAAACCTACTAATTTCCAAATAACCAATAATAAGGAGTATGAAGCTTATGGTTTCTGGTTTTCGGATTTCCAGCAATAGCAAGTGTACAGTCATGCTCACATAAATCTAGTACAAACTTATTGACATTGCCATATAAAACTGCTATTGTAACATAGTTTTTTGTACGAGATTTATGTGAGCACGACTGTACACTTGCTATTGCTGGAAATCCGAAAACCAGAAACCATGAGCTTCATACTCCTTATTTTTGGTTATTTAGAAATAAGTAGATTTAACATTGAGGATTTCATTGATGACACTGGCGTCTATATCACACGATATTGAGCAACGAATGCCATGATATTCACGCAAAGTGTCAATATCAAGCAGCAGCTTGAAATCCAATATGGTGGATACAAACCCTTCACAATTAAAAATAACATCCTCGTGTATCTACCTACCGTGTAAAATGTATGTAATTGTTTCGTATTGTCTCTTTATTTCCACATTGTAGTACAGGTTTAATAAAATAAACAACGTATGATGCATGTGCATATGGACTTTTCAAGCACTCTACTCCTTTTCGGGTAAAATGTATCTAATTGTTTCTTATTTTCTCTTTATTTCCACATTGTTGTACAGGTATAATAAAATAAACAACGTATGATAGATGTGCATACGGACTTTTCAAGCACTGCACTCCTCTTCGGGTAAAATGTATCTAATTGTTTCTTATTGTCTCTTTATTTCCACATTGCAGTACAGGTAAAATAAAATAAACAACGTATGATACATGTGCAGAACGGTTTTTCAAGCACTGTGCCTCGCTTCGGATCGTACTTTTAAACCCAGCAAACATGCTTGTCAGGCTCTCTTATGCACTTGTATCATAATATACTATTCCCTCACTATTTTACATACTAATCTTTATTACACGTCTATCCGACGTTCACCATCCTAATTAATTACTGATTTCAATTATATCCTCGTAGTATACGATTCTATGCGAAAAAAACTTGGTAATCTCGTCATAATAATTTCCTTAATTAATTGCCGGAAGCAGAACACATTGAGGACAAAAGGCTCGACGATGGGATTTTCTTACGCATAAACTTCCATCCGCCCTCATGCCCGGTTTTTGCGTTTACGCAAAATTCGCAAACAACGCTATTCTCTCAACTTCCAGAAACTACAATATAAAACAAGCGAACGACGCCCTAATAAAAACCTCGCCCCGTCAGCCGCATCGGGGCATAATGGCTTCGCATTAATCAAAGTCTGCAGCACTGTACTCCTCGCTGCTTCGCCGGTTTCGGTTTCATATTCTAATCATGCGAGAGATTTTAAAATGAGAAGATATACAAATAAATAATATAACAACTCCAAAATTATTATATATCTAAAATAGATATTCCATCAATACAGTTTAGGCTTATGGTAGGGTTTGAAGTTCATTATCATTTTTGGCCTTAACTTAACATAAAATGGTCCAAATTTAAGTTTTGTAAATCTTTATAATTCATAATGAAACCAACGCAAAGAGGGATAAGAGGTCACACAGATTTAGAATAGGACAAAAAACTAATGAAGAAGACGAAGATCCATACGAAGACAACAACAGCCAAGAAACAGGACACAAACAACGAACAATACAAGAAAATTTCGAGAGAAAAACGTTATTTTGTTCACAGTTTTCATTTAGCGTTACATGTTTTTTTACAAATTTATGGCAGTTTTCAGTTCAGTTCAGCAGTTTTGATCTAAAAATATCCCCACATAAAGAGCTTTTCGATGTTTTTTGCAGTTTTCAATCTAAAATTATGTCTGCATAAAGTTTTTTAAGTTTACAAATTGTTTTACATATAAAAGGAACTATGTTTTTTGCAGTTTTCAATTAGCGATACAGGTTTTTTGCAGTCTAAAATTATCTCTGCATAAAGCTTTTTAAGTTTTCAGTAGTGTTCAGTTAATAAATTTCCTTACATATAAAAGGAACTTTGTTTTTCACATTTTTCAATTAGTGTTAAATTTTTTTTTACAAATTTTCGGCAGTTTTCAATTGGTTTTCGCTAATTTTGATCTAAAAATGTCCCTACATAAAGAGCTTTTCGATGTTTTTTTGCAGTTTTCAATCTAAAATTATGTCTGCATAAAGCTTATTATGTTAAGAAATTGTCTTACATACAAAGGGAGCCATGCTTTGTGGCATAAAACTTTAAACATTAAACATTTTGAGTTGTAACCAGTTTTCAGTTCACAATTTCCGTACATAAAGCCTCTAATATTTTCGGCAGTTTTCAATTAGCGTTACATTTGGTTTTAAAGTTTCCAGTCTAAAACTTAATATGTAGGTATATGTATGGTATGTGTAGATAGGTTTCAACAGTTTTCAGTTACCTTTTTAAGTTTCCACTGTTCGCGTGCTAAAAATGTCCCTACATAAAGCTTTTTAAGTTTTTGGTATTTTTTGCTGCATTTTAAGTTTCCATCAGTTAGCAGGCAAAACATAAGGCTTTTTAAGTTTACTGCAGTTTTTAGTTACCTTTTAAAACCTTTGGCAAATCGCAGTCTGAAAATTGGCCTTCATGAAGCTTTTTAAGTATCCGGCAGTTTTCGGTTATTGTTTTTTTTTTAAGTTTTCAGCAGTTTCCAGTATTAAAATTTCCCCACATGAAGCTTTTCTTTTTTTGTGCAGTTTTTAGTCTAGAAATCTCTTTGTATAAAGCTTCGTAAGTATTTAGCAGTTTTCACTTTATAAATTCCCCTGCATAAAGTTTTTTTTTATATTTTCGGTTGGTTTTAATTATCGTTATAAGTTTTATGCAGTATTCAGTGTAAAAATCTCTTTGAATAAAGTTTGTTACGTCTTCAGGAGTATTTTGTTGATATAATTCCCTGCACAAAGCTTTTTTTAATGTTTGTGCAGTTTTCGATTGGCGTTGAAAGTTTCTTAGACATTTCAGGCTAAAACTTTCCTTACATAAAACTTCGTTTTTAAGTTTCCAACAGTTTTCAGTTACTTTTTTAAACGTCCGGCAAATCGCAGTCTGAAAATTGGCCATCATGAAGCTTTTTAAGTATCCGATAGTTTTCGGTTACTGTTTTTTTTAAGTTTTCAGCAGTTTTCAGTATTAAAATTTCCTCATATGAGGCTTTTCATTTTTTTTTCATTTTTTTATAAAGTTTCGTAAGTTTTAAGCAGTTTTCACTTTATAAATTTCCCTGCATAAGGTTTTTTTTTATATTTTCGGTTGGTTTCAATTATCGGTATAAGTTTTTTGTAGTTTTCAGTGTAAAAATCTCTTTGCATAAAGTTTGTTACGTTTTTAGGAGTATTTGGTTGATATAATTTCCTGCATAGACCTTTTCTTTTATGTTTTTGCAGTTTTCAATTGGCGTTGTAAGTTTCTTGGACATTTCAGGCTAAAACTTTTCCTACATAAAACTTTGTTTTTAAGTTTTCAACAGTTTTCAGTTACCTTTTCAAGCCACCGGCAAATAGCAGTCTGAAAATTAGCCTTCATGAAGCTTTTTAAGTATCCGGCAGTTTTCGGTTACTGTTTTTTTTAAGTTTTCGGCAGTTTTCAGTACTAAAATTTCCCCACATGAAACTTTTCATTTTTTTGCAGTTTTCTGTCTAGAAATCTCTTGTATAAAGCTTCGTAAGTTTTTAGCAGTTTTCACTTTATAAATTTCTCTGCATTAGGTTTTTTTTATATTTTCGGTTGGTTTCAATTTTGTTTTTCAATTGTTTTTTGCAATTTTCTGTGAAAAAATCTCTCTGCATAAAGTTTGTTACGTTTTCAGGAGCATTTGGTTGATATAATTCCCGGCACAAAGTTTTTTTTTTATGTTTATGCAGTTTTCAATTGGCGTTATATGTTTCTTTGACATTTCAGGCTAAAACTTTCCCTACATTAAACTTTGTTTTTAAGATTTTAACAGTTTTCAGTTACCTTTTTAAACCTCCGGCAAGTCGCAGTCCGAAAATTGGGCTTCATGAAACTTTTTAAGTTTTCGGCAGTTTTCAGTTACGGTTTTTTCTAAGTTTTCAGCAGCTTTCAGTATTAAAACTCCCCCAGATGAAGCTTTTCTTTTCTTTGCAGTTTTCTGTCTATAAATCTCTTTGTATAAAGCTTCGTAAGTTTTTAGCAGTTTTCACTTTATAAATTTCCCTGCATAAGTTTTTTTTTTACATTTTCACTTAGTTTCAATTATCGTTATAAGTTTTTTGCAGTCTTCAGTGTAAAAATCTCTCTGCATAAAGTTTGTTACGTTTTCAGGAGTATTTGATTGACATAATTCCCTGCACAAAGCTTTACTTTATGTTTTTGCAGTTTTCAACTGGCGTTGTAAGTTTCTTGGACATTTCAGGCTAAAACTTTCCCTACATAAAACTTTGTTTTTAAGTTTTCAACAGTTTTCAGTTACCTTTTGAAACCACCGGTAAATCAAATGTCTGAAAATTGGCCTTCATGAAGCTTTTTAAGTATCCGGCCGTTTTCGGTTACTGTTTTTTTTTAAGTTTTCCGCAGTTTTCAGTATTAAAATTTCCCCACATCAAGCTTTTCATTTTTTGTGCAGTTTTTAGTCTAAAAATCTCTTTTTATAAAGCTTCGTAAGTTTTTAGCAGTTTTGACTTTATAAATTTCCCAGCATAAGGTTTTTTTTTATATTTTCGGTTGGTTTCAATAATCGCTATAAGTTTTTTGCAGTTTTCAGTGTTAAAATTTCTCTGCTAAAGTTTGTTACGTTTTCAGGAGTATTTGGTTGATATAATTCCCTGCACAAAGCTTTTTTTTTATGTTTTTGCAGTTTTCAATTGGCGTTGTAAGTTTCTTGGACATTTCAGGCTAAAACTTTCCCTACATAAAACTTTGTTTTTAAGTTTTCAACAGTTTTCAGCTACCTTTTTCTCCGGCTCCGGCAAATCGCAGTCTGAAAATTGGCCTTCACGAAGCTTTTAACGTTTTCGGCAGTTTTTGGTTAGTGTTTTTTTTTAAGTTTTCAGCAGTTTTCAGTATTAAAATTTCCCCACATGAAGCTTTTCATTTTGTTTGCAGTTTTCAGTCTAGAAATCTCTTTGTATAAAGCTTTGTAAGTTTTAGCAGTTTTCACTTTATAAATTTCCCTGCATAAGATTTTGTTTTCGGCAGTTTTCAATTAGCGTCATAAATTTTTTGCAGTTTTCCATGTAAAAATCTCTTTGCATAAAGTTTGTAAGGTTTCAGGAGTATTTGGTAGATATAATTCCCTGCACAAAGCTTTTTTTATGTTTTTGCAGTTTTCAATTGGCGTTGTAACTTTCTTGGATACTCAGGCTAAAACTTTGCCTACATAAAACTTTGTTTTTAAGTTTTTCAACAGTTTTCAGTTACCTTTTTAAATCTCCGACAAATCGCAGTCTAAAAATTGGCCTTCACGAAGCTTTTTAAGTTTTCGGCAGTTTTCAGTTACTGTTTTTTTAAGTTTTCAGCAGTTTTCAGTATTAAAATTTCCCCACATGAAACTTTTCATTTTTTTTTCAGTTTTCAGTCTAGAAATCTCTTTGTATAGAGCTTCGTAAGTTTTTAGCAGTTTTCACTTTATAAATTTCCCTGCATAAAGTTTTTTTTTATGTTTTCAGCAGTTTTTAATTAGCGTCATAAGTTTTGAGTTGCCTTTTTAACTTTAAGTAGTTTTCATTTAGATGTACTATTTTGATGCTGCAATTCAAAATCCTTGATTTATTAATTTTGCTCATAACACCGTGCGATCAATTATTTAAATGACTGTGTCTGTGACTGTGTCTATGACTGTGTCAGTATTAAGGAACCTGTCAAAAATTTTGAAGAAGCACTTGCATAAGTCTACAAAATACAGGCCTATCGTGAATTGCTGCCACCAGATTTTAAGAGATGTCTTGTACTGTAGCAGACATACTTCCAACATCTCAAGGGCTTCTTTTATCTATATAATTGTTGATCGCACGGTATAAATCGTGCTTTAATTAATTGCTCATTCATTTTCGGTGTGGACGTAGCTTTAAAGTAACATACCTAAACTGGCTCAAATCAAATTTACTTCAACTTATGTTACCTAATCTAATAACTCTAGTCCTCAGAGATATTATATTGCTTTTCAGCGTATTGTAAGTAGTCAATTCAACTAAAGTTTTGACACTATTTTTATTTTTTTATTTAAGGACTGGTTTTTCCATCTGCTGATAAAGTTGGCACTGGTATATCATGAGTACAGAAATTTGAGAATATTTTGGTAATAATAGTTTGCTGAAAATATTGTCAATGCCTCGAGAGCTTACAATATTTTATTCTGTAATTATTATATAGATATGTTGTGATGGTTACTTTTAGCATAGTACATGTACCTAATTTAAAATATAATGGAAACTTTATGTTTTAAATATGGAAAATATTAATATTACTCTAGTTCTCTTGGAAAAATATAGCATCGTCAACTTTGAGGTAATGGCACGGAAATATTTAAACCCAGAACCCTGCGGTGGAGAAATTCCTCATAGTCGCTATCACATCCCCGGTAAAACTCCGCCCTTTGACGATTTATAATACATTCCCATTACGCCGCCTCCAGCCCTTCTGCCCCTTAAGACGTAATTTATTTTCATAACTCGAATTTTCCACATTTTTCCCACTAACACACTCGCAGACTCAAGACTGTATTAATCCGCCCCTCGTACGCCCCCCATGAATTTTAAACGTCACCCCGCGAGTACACATAATAACACTGTGCAGGACGACATTACATAACGTATTCATTTATTCACGTATTTAAATTCCCAGCATTGCGCGTTTTCCACGTTTTTTTTTACACATTGCAGCATTTTCCGGACAGTAAAAGTGTACGCGAAGCTCAAGTGACAAAAAGTTAATAGGGGCCTGCATATGAAACGTAACGTAATAATAATCATTCTCTCGTGCCTCTTACAATAATTTTTGCATACAATAATGAAGAACGAAGTAAATAAAGCACGTATATATGTGCTGACCGTGAAATCATCTGAATACCAAAACACTCTTAAAACTACACTTAACACTTTCTTTAACCATAACACAATCCCTCATAAAGTCAACACAATCATTTTTCAGCGCTTCGGTCCACACTTCTCCTTTATTATTCTGTTTGCCTGAAGATGAACGTTAATGCTAATAACACCCCCCGTTTATTTTCTCGGATTGAGCTTAATTCCCATTCCGCGGCCTTTTAAATAAAACTTATCGCAATGGAATCGCGATATTTGAGTTGGGGCCAAAAATATTTCAGCAGTGTTTATTTTTCCAAGTATACAGATTAAAGTAAACAGGACACGGCTACCAGATTTCCATTAGTTTTATTATATCGGCGCGCGGCTCTGTGTGTTTCAAGGCTTTGGAATTCGCGAATATTGGGTTCAACTTCAACGTCAAGTATTATTTCCTGTGCTATTTGGTTGTGATTGTTCCCGATATAAAGGTACAGTTTAGTGGTTTGTGCATGGATTTTTGCAAAAATGAGCTGTTGCTGGGGTGAGATATACGACGTTATTACTGGAATCACAAAAACTAATTGTAGCATATGGCGCAGAACTAATAGGTTATCACAACAACTTTGCAACATTTAACTTTAAAACAAAAATCTAAATAATTAACTTATTTGTTTAACCCATTTGATACACACATATCATGTGTATACATGTATACATGATATACGTGCACATGTATACACCTAAACATAAACATTGACAACATAAGGGAACAATCAGTTTATGCAGCCTTTCATTGGCTTCTGAGCGATGATTACCAAAATCCGTGAATAGTCCAGGGCATTGTTACAATCAATTAACTCTTTAATTGAAATAAAATGATGATGATTTAATGAATCAATAAATCATAAATATAAATATAATCATAAAATAAACCATACAATAAATTTCATTAAATTTAAGGTTTTATCCCTAATACCAGTTAATTACTTACTTCACTAATTGGTACTCAATTATAAATAGCAACATTTTTTGCTCTCTAAGTTAGTATCAAACCTTTATTGACATATTGTGACTTTATGTAAATTGTGTCCACATTTTGTGTGTTCTAACTATATGACATGTGTAAACTTTATGTAATAGCACGTCAATAAAGTATTCTTATTCTTATTCTTATTCTTATAATTATTAATCTTATTCTTATTCTTATTCTTATAATTATTAATCTTATAATCATATTCTTAATCTTATTCTTATAATTATTAATCTTATAATCTTATTCTTATTCTTATAATTATTAATCTTATAATCGTATTCTCATAATTAATTATTAAATATAAATTTAATAATTAAAATGATGAAATTCTCACCAGTCTAAAATGTTCGATGTTTTAAAATTATGTAAAATTCTTACAAATCTGTATTCTACTGTCTAATATTTAATTTGAAACAATGTTCTTGCTCAAATTTCGAGCCAAGTTCAGTGTGAAAACGAATTATAAGAGCTGCATGTGTCGCTGGTTTGTGGTATTAAAGAAGTAATGATTAATTCTTACGGCGTCCTGAGGCTGGAAGTTGCGAGGAGGGCAATTTAAATTCCTCTAGGCTCCTGCCGGTTGGCGATTTGTTTTGATTTATTTGGCGAAATATGTGCGGCCTTTGTTTAACTTTTTTCCCTCTGATCCGTGAAAATTTATCGGGGGGGATATTGGAATATTTGACACAGGTTTTGACGCATGAACGGATGTAAAAGGAATGAAGGTCATATAAAGTCCTGCAAAATATCAACTATTTAACATATGCAAATCGAAATACTACGTATTGTTGAAGATATTTTTAGTAAAGTTGATGAAGGAAGCCGTTACTATGTGATAATTAATCATGATGATACAAAAATGAAATACGTTACTACGTTTTTTATCACTTTATTTTTCGTTAAACACTACTACAGTTTCGACCACAATTAGGTCATTCTCAAGTGATTCAAAATGCAAGAATATTTTTAGAATTATATATTTTATAAATAAATGAATATTTTTATTATTAATTATATATTTTCAATAATATTTAATGCAGCCCGAAAATGCATGGAGATAGCAAATAATACTCAACTATTTATATATTATCGGACTCTCTTCTACCCTTAGGGTGTAAAGACTCAACTATTTACCATATTCAAATCGCAATATTACGTATTATTGTAGATATTTTTAGAATTATATATTTTGTAAATAAATGAGTATTAGGACTTCGAATAATATTTAATGCAGCCTAAAAATTCACCGACATAACAAGAAATATTCAAAAACTGAAAATTCGACCATTCAAAATCATCGTAAATAGTATATCTACCTTAATCTCGTTTGGCTCGTTGAAGGTTCCTGAGATGAACGAGACTAACGATTAACTAGATTGGACGTACGGTACTCAAAATGTTCAAAAACAAAATTTGATGGATTTTTGCTATTTTTTTTAAATTCAAACTTTGAAGGCGGATATCTTGGAACCGCTGAGCCCACAGTCCTTAAAGTGGCCTTTTTAGAATCAGGAAGGTCTAATAAGTCCGGAAAATTGCTCCAAAGTCCCTAGAAAGAACTTACAATTATCAAAAATCGCGATTTTTCGTTAGTCGATTTGATCGGAAAATCGATATTTTCACAGGTCCGCACGCTCTGTGGTGATTAAGCCCCATAGGTGCTCATTTCTGCATCTTTTTCAGTTTATGCAATTATTTTTGACAACTGTCGTGTCTGTCAAACTGTCAAAACTTTAATAGTTTAATCGGCATCTTAAATGAAAAAATATATATAAATATCATATTTTGCAAATCATGCAAACGACAATGACAAATTTTCATTAAATACTTTCAGAATTTTTTTATTTTTAATATGTGACATATTTAATATGTGCAATAAAAGACACAAATGTTTAATTTCATCTCAAATTTTCGATTTTCTTTAGTAATAATGTATATTAAAATTATTTTCGCAAAGTTTTTATTAAAACCTGAAAAATTATTTATTGTCCAATAATTTGTTTCATATATTTACCATTTTATCGAAATTTTCATTTAAAACTTTCGGCAATTTATGATTTATTTTGTAACATATTTAACACAGTGTAATAAAATTAAAAAGAATTTAATGGAACATCAAATTTTCGATTTTGTTAGTAATAATAACCAATTATTTAGATTTGTCATTTTCCCAAAGTTTGAATTGAAAACTTTCAGAAATTTATGATTATTAATTTGTGTAATTAAAATTTATTTAGTAATAATGTATACATTAAAACTATTTTGTCAAAATTTTCTTAAAAACCTGAAAATGTATTAATTGTCCAAACCTATTTTTATTTAATATTTGCCATTTTCTCGAATTTTTTATAAAAAAATACACTGCAATAAAACTATGTCAACTAAGTATATAAAATTTTCGATTTTCGTGAGTAGGTTTGGCATATTTAGAACTATATTTTTAATAATTTTCTGCTGCTACTTAACTACCCTATTTTTTTTTCATTCTTGATGTTTGATTAATTGAAGCTTTTAATTGAATTTACAAATTATCAACTATACATGTTAAAACATGTCAATTATCCAACTTTAACTGTGAAATGAAAGAAAAAACCTTTTATTCTGTAAAAAAAATGTTTACTGGTATTTTTGGCGATTAGATGATTTATATAACTATCAAATTTTACACAAGTATTAAAAACTGCAAAACTTAAAACTACAGCTGTCAACGAATTTCATACTTCCAACTACAACTGTCAAAATATGTCAAATTTTTAACTACAACTGCTGAAATTGTTAACCTAATCTGCAAATTTTCAGCTGAAACTATCAAAAAGTATTAAATCTGCATCTGCAAGTTCTGTCAAAAATTCACAAAGTTTTGACTGCTGCTGCAAATTATTTACTACACCTGTCAAAAGACCTATTTTTTTTAACTTTAAGTGTCAAAATTTAATGACCTTTGATACTAAACTAAAATATGTGTTGTTGTTTTTGGCGATTGTATGACGTATTACACTGTAAATTTTCCACAACTATGAAAAACTGACATTTTGATCAGTTTTACAACCATAAAAAAATTTCACTGACACAATAGGTCAATATTTTAACAAACAACTGGTAAAGTCTGTCAAATTTGTAATTTCATCTGCAAATTTTAAACTGAAACTGTCAAAAAGTATAACATTTTTAATTGCATCTACAATTTTCTGTCGAAAACTCACAAAGTTTTAACTGCTTCTGCAAAGTATCAACTACACATGTCAAAAGACGTCAGTTTCTTAACTTTAAGTATCAAAACTTAATCACTATAACATAAGAAACCTTTGATATTAAAATAAAATATTTGCTGTATTTTTGGCGATTGAATGACGTATTAATCTGTCACATTTTTCACCACAACTATGAAAAACTGGCGAATTTAAAACTACAACTATAAAAAATGTCATATTTCCAACTGCAACTGTCAAAATAGATCAAATTTTAAAGTACAACTGCTAAAATATGTCATGTTTTTAATCTCATCTACAAGTTTTTAGCTGAAACTGTCAAAAATATCAAATTTCAAACTGCATCTACAAATTCTGTCAAAAACTCACTGTGTTACTTGCTTATGCAAATTATCAACTCCACGTCAAACGACACCAATTTTTTAATTTTAACTGTCAAAACTTAATGACTATAATAAAGGAGACCTCATACTAAAAAAAATATTTACTGTTATTTTTGACGATTGTACGAGTATGATCTATTAAACTGTAAAATTTGCCACCAAGGTTTATCAACTTTATCAACTATACCTGTTAAAACATGTCAATAATCAAACTTTAACTGTCAAAACTTAATGACTATAACAAAAAACACGTTTCGTTCAAAAATAATTATTTTCTGGTATTTTTGGCAATTAAATGGCATATTAAACTGTCAAATATTTCACAACAACTATCAAAATCTGCTAAATGTTTAACTACAACTGTCAAAAACGTTATCTTTCCAACTGCAACTGTCAAAAATGTCATATTTTCAACTTCAACTGTCAAAATAGGTCAACTTTTCAACTGCATGTGTTAAAACGTGTTAAATTTATTTGCAGTTCGTGCGTGTTAAGTTCATTTGCAAATTTTCAGCTGCACTATCAAAAAATATTATATTTTTAACTGCATCTGCAGATTCTATCAAAAACTCTCAATGTTTTACTGGATCTGCAAATTTTCAACTGCATCTGTCAAACGGCGCCAATTTTTAAGTTTAAATGTTAAAACTTAATGGCTATAACAAAAGAAACAAAATAAACTGTCAAATTTTTCACAACAACTATCAAAAACTGCTAAATTTAAAACTACAACTGTCAGAAAGTGTCGACCGCAACTGTCAATATTTGTGAAATTTTAAACTACGTCTGCTAAGAAGTCTTAGATATTTATCCTCATCTGTAAATTTTGAGTTGAAACTGTCAAAACGTATTAAATTTTTAACAGCTTCTGCAAATTCTGTCTAAAACTTTAGTTTTTGTTCAATGTTTTAACTCCATCTGCAAATTATCAAGTACACCTGTAAAAATCCGTCAATTTTTCAACTTTTAACTGTTGAAACTTTATATGAAGCAAAGGAAACCTTTCTTACTAAAAGAAAAATATTTACTCTTATTTTTACCTATTGTACGATCTATTAAACTGTCAAATTTTCCACTATCAAAATCTGCTAAATTTTGAATTACATCTGTCAAAAATTGTCATATTTCCAACTACAACTTCAAAATGTTTCAAATTTATCTACTACAGCTGCTAACACGTATTACATCTGCAAATTGTCTGCATCAATTATCAAACGTTGTAAAATTTTCGACTTCAACTATCAAAAACTGTCGTATTATTAACTGCTCCCGCAAATTTTTACTTGCACTATCAAAATCTTTCAAATTTTGATCACCAACTACCAAACCTTGTCAAATTTTCAAATGCACCTAACAAACGTTGTCTAATTTTCAACTTTAACTGTCAAATTTGTGAAAGTTTCAACTGGAACTGTCATAACCTGTCGAATGTTTAACCTCTACTCTCATACTCTGTATGGTGATGATAAAACTGATAATATTAATTTTCGATTGCAAATCTAGTCAAAACAGTTTTTTTTTTCATTAAGTTTCGAAAATTCGAATGACACCAATGGCGAAATATTTAATCGATCAATGGTTCTCAAAATGAAAATTGAATTTCACTGTTTTTTTTAAATTGCAAACTTTGAAGCCTCATATCTTAGAAACCACCAAGGCTTCAAACTTGGATGTTAGCTTTTATCCTAATTCTAAATCAGGAAAAGGTGTGAAAATCCGGTGAAAAGCTAACATCCTGGTTTGTAGCCTCGTCGGTTTCTGAGATATGAGGCTTCAAAGTTTGCAATTAAAACCGCCGAGGCTTCAAACCTGGATGTTAGCTTTTCGGAATCAGGAAGTTCCAATTAGTCAGGAAAAGTGCCCCAAAAGTTCCTACATTTTCGGAACGAGGAACGAGTATCAAAACCTTTTGTATTAACTATGGTCTTCTTATTTCAGAGAGTGCGGGTGAGGATGAGGAGGAGACGAACGAGAAACCACCAATCCTAAGTGGCCGGCGGAACACGGATACCTACATCGACATGCCTAAACACGAGGGCATGGCCACGATGTGCCTTCTAGAGAAGCCATGCATCGACAAGAAAGTCAAAGTAAGTAATTTGTTTTTATTAACGGTTTTCAAGAAATTATGAATAACTTGAACTATATTTCAATCGTCAAAGTAAGTAATTTTCTTTTAATAACTGTATTCAAGAAATTATATATAACTTGAACTATATTTCAATCGTCAAAGTAAGTAATTTTCTTTTAATAACTGTTTTCAAGAAATTATGAATAACTTGAACTATATTTCAATCTATGGCAATTTTTCAAAAGATTGTTTTCATTTCCAAACTTTCTAAATAAAAAAACAAATCTTTCAAAAACGTTTCATTAAATACGTTTCATTAAATAAAACGTTTCTGTAATACTTCACTTACAGGCATTTACATTTTAGTGATAAGTCTGACTACTTTATAAATGTGGAGTTTCATAGTTACGGTGATTTGGTCATGGTTGGTTTGGTTTAGTTGGTTATAGCTCATTTTCAAACTTTAAAGATTAAAGAAACTTTTCAAACACTTTTCATGCTGTAGAACTTCAAACTCTAGTTTGAACTAAAGTTTCACTACTTGACATAGTGATTGTCATTTTGTTGTTTCATTTTTCCAATGGCCAGTGAAACAATTAAATGAGCAAATGCATCATGTGGATTTAATTTTGGATTTAAGATTCTAAGTTACTTAGGGAAATATTGTAGCATATAGGAAGAGATGCTCTATACTCACAACAGACTTATGCATTCAGATGTTTTACGGCGTAAGCTTCTATATAGAAGATATTAGATTATCGACGAGAACATTTCTGTACATCCAATTTATATTAGAAAGCTTCGTAATTTTGTTAGGGAGATTGTACTAAACTGCTGTACACAGCAAAAGATGTTAATTTTAATTCGTTTAATTCGCATGCTCGTCAAATTAAAGAGCCTTTCAGGGAAATCCATCACCTAAAAGCAAGTTGCTCGCCTTCGTTCTTCAGATGGACGAATCGAATTAGAATTTCCGAGGCGATTAATCGCGGATCGATCCCAATTAGGCAGCTGTAAACAGGCGTAGACATTTTGACAAATCGACGGCAATTAGGCGGACGAATTGCTGCGCGGAAAACGTTTTCCCTGCATGTGTTTTTCCGAAAGGTCGTGCAGCAGGACGACGCCCGTATAGAGTTTCCCGGGACGGTTTTGTGTTTCACCATGGCGAGGCGGGGGAGGAAAAAACATATCTCGTGGACGATGAGTATTACGGCGAGACTCTGTTTTATTAACGTAAGTGCACATTGCTGTTGTTTAGTATGTGGACATGGGGGTGGTTTCGCGAAAACTGCGGCCTTTTTAGTACATTGCCTTTTTCGTGGAATTGGCGAGGCTATATAAATTTAGCTATAATTAACGCTGATTGATTTAGTACAACCTGATATTAACACTGGCAGGAATATATTTGCATCTAAACGTGCACTTGTGTTGTATACATTAATTAAAATATTCATGAGAGAAAATTTAATCCACTGAATTCACAAAACTGGAGGTTTTGACTGAATAAGCAAATTCGGGATAATAGTTCGTCTAACGTTGTTAGTAACACGATGAGGTTTGTAAGCCGCGTCTTAATTAATATGGAGCTCTCCTTACGGAAGAGGTTTACATCCTTCTGTTCAGACGTGACCACCACCGAAACTTCATACTCAGTTTTAACGTAACGGGGGATAATAATCGTAAAACTACTGCACACTGATGTAAACTTTAATATCTCACTTTATTGCGTACGAAAGCACCATTCTGTGTTCATCTGAAAATCTTCGTCCTACGTTAACGGTGCATTCTTTTATTTGGGATATTAAACTGCAATTTTCTTCAGTTTAACATTTCACATTTCGACTTACCACCAAATTGGTCCATAAAAGACTTAATAACTCTATTATTATATTTTTTATATTATTATTATTATGGTATATTAATTATTAATACTAAAAATAGTATTAGGAGATGCTACTGTTTCTGAGAATCATCAGATATCAAAACTGCTGGAGTACTATTATTATTATTACTATTGAACAGGAAAAGTAAAGGGCCTATTGATAATATATACTATTGAAATTATTTAGTCGTTTAGTAGTTGTTAATATCATTATTATTATTATGATATGGTACATGTTGCCAACTATAATTATACAAATGCTAAAAATAGTATTAGTAGATGAACGTGTTTCTGGAAATCATCACACATCAAAGCTGATCAAAGCTACAGTGTTATTATTATTAATATTATTATCAGTAATAATATAACAAGAGAGTGAGAATAAATTGAAAATAATTTGACAGATTGTCGAAAACTTGTTGCCAGGCAATAGTCACGAGAGCCCGAAGGGCTCGAGTGACTATTGCCAAATGGCAACAAGTTTGAGACATAATCTGTCAAATTATTTTCTAATTTATCGAACTCTCGAGTTATATTTGATTAGATTATTTTTTGACGTTTTTTGCTTTCTAGTATTTCTTTATCAATTTCAGTATGCGAAACGCAGCTAAAGCGACTTTTATTCATTTTGTATGACACTTTAATATGATTGATAAATTAATAATTTGACAAATATTTTGATTGACAAGAGTGAACCTAGCTACCGAGATTATTCCCACTATAATAATCTCTAGAGAATATTCCCAGTATAATAATGACGGGATTGGTCCAGAAGTATCAATATGACAAAAATCGAAATATATCATTGGTTTTGAGAAACGTCAAAAAATAATCAGTATAATTATTGTCAATATTAAGTAGGCTTAAATAGTATAATAATAATAATAATAATAATATACGTTTCTTCGTGTGAGCGAGTTTAATGGGCATTAGACATAAGTATCATCCATCTTCTGGTATCTTCAAATCTTCGTAGCAAAACGTATACACGAAATATACGTAACACTAATAATCCGCAGTAATAACTCATAAGCTATGCGCACTTAATGCGCCGTGGGATGTGTGATTTAATAAATACCCTCAGCCCTCAGCCCTCGGCGCTCATCCCTTCCGCCCTAAGACGTGGAAATTCCAAATAATTCATGACTGAGCCAGATCCGCAAATGTGGGCCTGCATTAAGCTAAGAGATTCCAAACTTTTCTCGTGCCACCACAAGCGAATGCGAAAATCCTCCACATCTCAACTCCGCAGAACGGAATTTACGATTTAATTTCTGATAGTGATAAATAAATTGCCGCGCGTATTATCATTTATCACGCGGAAACTCGACTGCTGCTCAAATACTTGAAAAATATAAAGCTCGTTTGAAATTTTTAATCAAGTGTAATCAAGTAAATACAAATAGATCTAAGAACAATTCTACAATACACAGACTTCTATTTTATTAGAATTTAATGTATGCGTAATTAATTTGACGAAAAATGTATTAGCTACTGGAGCTAAATAGCTATCATCATTAATAATCAGCTCTCATCCCAGTTCATTATTCAGGAAATAATTCACTGAAGGAGATTCACAGAAAGAAGACGAAACTCATAGATAAAAACCTCCGGGAATGATTTAGAGGTACCAAAAACAGCTAAGAAGAATAGTTTGAGGAACAATGTATCAGCTACTGGAGCTAAACAGCTATCATCATTAATAATCAGCTATCATCCAAGTACATTATTCAGGACAATATTAGCGGAAGGAGATCCACAGAAAGAAGACGAAACGCATGGATAAAGAACCTCCTGGAATGGTTTAGCTGTACCAAAAACACCTAAGAAGATCAGCTTGAGAAACAATGTATCAGCTATCGAAGCTATCATTATTAATAATCAGCTACCATGCTAGTTCATTACTCAGGGAAATATTAACTGAAGGAGATCTACAAAAAGAAGATGAAACTCATAAATAAAAAACCTCCTGGAATGGTTTAGCTGAACCAAAAACAGCTAAGAAGAATAGCTTGAGGAACAATGTATCAGCTACTGGAGCTAAACAGCTATCATCATTAATAATCAGCTATCATCCTAGTTCATTACTCAGGACAAAATTAGCGGAAGGAGATTCCCGACGAAATGGCTAAAGAACCTCCTGGAATGGTTTAGCTATACCAAAAACACCTAAGAAGAACAGCTTGAGAAACAATGTATCAGCTACTGGAGCTAAACAGCTATCATCATTAATAATCAGCCTGCATGCTAGTTCATTATTCAGGGAAAAATTAACTGAAAGAAATTTACAGAAAGAAGATGAAACTCATGAATAAAAAATCTCCTGGAATGGTTTAGCTGTACCAAAAACAGCTCAGAAGAATAGCTTGAGGAACAATGTATCAGCTACCGAAGCTAAACAGCTTACATCATTAATAATCAGCTAGCATGCTAGTTCATTATTCAGAAAAAAATTAACTGAAGGAGACCCACAGAAAAAAGAAGAGACTCATCTAACCTTCCAAAAGAACCTTCTGGAATGGTTTAACTATACCAAAAACCAATTATTTTGACCAGGGGTCTTCAAAATCTGGCCAGCTTATATTATATTTTCAAATTGATTTAAAAAATGTCAATTAGGTTTCCATAAGTAAACAATAACAGGTGTGTTTGGTGCACAAAAGATAGATATTAATGGCATAATGGAAACAGCATAAATTACATAATATGGAGCTGAAGGGTGGCAGCTAGATATAGAAAAATGTTAAGCGATATTACAAAGTGCGACTGAACCATTCCTCAGGTTTCTGTGAAAATCAAAAAGTTTAAAGAAAAAATGGAGACTTGGGTATCACACGTTTATTCGCCTTTTATCATTACAATAAAAAAATTATTTTTGCTCAAATTATGATTCAATGATTAATATTTGAAGGTGATAGAAACAAAATCATGGGAATTATTTTTTAAGAAAAAATAGTTCAATTGAAATTTTAAATTTATGTCGCATATGATATTAAATTAAATTTATTCGCAACCAATTATATTGGTAGTGTTCAGAAAAGTAAGAAAAATTGAGGCTATCCAATGTCAAATTTCAAAATACAGATTTCCGAAGCTGTTCATTTGTGATCTCCTATTGTAAAATTATATCAAATCGACAAGTGCTATCTATAAGTAAGTGCTAAACTGGCAAATACATCTAATATTTAATTTTGGATTTAAGATTTCAGAAAGAAACAGCATAAATTACATAATATGGAGCTGAAAAGTGGCAGCTAGATATAGAAAAATGTTGAGCGATATTGCAAAGTGCGACAGAACCATTCCTCAGGTTTCAGTGCCAATCAAAAACTATAAAGAAAAAATGGAGACTTGGGTATCACACATTTATTCGCCTTTTATCATTACAATTAAACCAATTATTTTTGCTCAAATTATAATTCAATGATTAATATTTACAGGTGATAGAAACAAAATAAGGGGATTTTTTTTAAGAACAAATGGTTCAATTGAAATTTTAAATTTATATCGCTTTTGATATTAAATTAAATTTATTTGCAGTCAATTATATTGGTAATGTATAGAAGAGTAAGAAAACTTCAGGCTATCAAATGTCAAATTTCAAAATACAGATTTCCAAAGCTGTTCATTTGTGATATCGATTTGTGAAGTGCTATCTATAAGTAAGTGCGAAACTATCCAACACTTCAAATTTTCATTTGCGAGTGTCCAAATCTACCATTTTTATAGTGGATGAATCTTAATAATCAATAATAATTTGCATCTGCAACTATCAAAATGAACTATAAAAATTAAGCAAATTCAGGCTATCCAATGTCAAATTTCAAAATACAAATTTCCGAAGCTGTTCATTTGTGATGTCGATTTGTGATCGACTATAAGTAAGTGCTAAACTATCCAAAACTGTCAAATTTTCATTTGCGAGTGTCCAAATCTACCATTTTTACATGGATGAATCCGAATAATCAATAATATTTTGCATGTGCAACTATCAAATTGAACTATAAAAATTAAGCAAATTCAGGCTATCCAATGTCAAACTTCAAAATACAGATTTCCGAAGCTGTTCATTTGTAAATTCGATTTGTGATCGACTATAAGTAAGTGCTAAACTATCCAAAACTGTCAAATTTTCATTTGCGAGTGTCCAAATCTACCATTTTTAAAGTGGATTATTCTAAATAATCAATAATTATTTGCATCTGCAACTATCAAAATGAACTATAAAAATTAAGCAAATTCAGGCTATCCAATGTCAAATATCAAAGTACAGATTTCCGAAGCTATTTATTTAAGATCTCCTATCGTAAAATTATATCAAATCGACAAGTGCTAGCTATAAGTAAGTGCTAAACTATCCTAAACTGTCAAATTTTTATTTGCGAGTGTCCAAATCTATCATTTTTATAGTGGATGAATCTAAATAATCAATAATCACTTGCCTCTGCAACTATCAAAATCTGATGAGTTTTACTTATAGCTGTAATTTACAAATTCGTATGTAATTTCAAATCTGTTCAATTTTCAATTGCAATTGTCCAATTCTGTCAATTTATCTACGTTTAAATAACTGTAGAGATACAATTATTTTGCTCTTCTCAATAGTTTCAGCTGTAATTTTCCAAATCTGTCATATTTTCGTTAAAAACTGTTGTAACCTTATGACTTTTAAGCAATGCAACTGGTCACCTTTGTCAAATACTATTTTCTTTCAGCTTCAATTTCAGAAAAAGTAAAATCAATATCTGAAAAAGCAACAACATATTCAGAAAAAGTACCACCAACTTCAGATAAAGTAATTTCTATTTCGGAATGTTTATACAGTGGCTAGAGTGAACAAAACTGAATTAACTGTTGCAGTACTAATGTATCTAAAACTGTCAAATTTTTATTTGCGAGTGTCCAAATCTACCATTTTTATAGTGGATGAATCTAAATAATCAATAATAATTTGCATCTGCAACTATCAAAATGAACTATAACAATTAAGCCAATTCAGGCTATCCAATGTCAAATTTCAAAGAACAGATTTCCAAAGCGGTTCATTTGTTTGTGTTATCCTATTGTAAAATTATATCAAAACGACAAGTGATATCTATAAGTAAGTGCTAAATTATCCAAATCTATCAAATTTTCATTTACAAGTGTCCAAATCTACCATTTTTACAGTGGATGATAAATTTAAGTAAATAATATTCATTTGCATCTGCAACTATCAAAATCTGCTGAGTTTTACTTATAGCTGTAATTTGTAATAGCATAATCTAAACATGCCCAATTTTCACACTGAAGTAATCATATCTGTTCAATTTTCAATTGCAATTGTCCAATTCTGTCAATTTATCTACGTAACTGTTTAAATAGCTGCAGAGGTAGAATTCCTTTGCTCTTCTCAATAGTTTCATCTGCAATTTTCGAAAACTGTCATGTTTCCGTTCAAAACTGTTGTAACCTTATGACTTTTAAGCAACGCAACTAGTCACCTTTGTCAGATACTATTTACTTGCAGCTTCAATTTCAGAAAAAGTAAAATCAATATCAGCAAAAGCAACATCATATTCAGAAAAAGTACCACCAACTTCAGAAGAAGTAATTTCAATTTCGGAATGTTTATACAGTGGACTGCTAGAGTGAACAAAACTGAATTAACTGTTGCAGTACTAAACTATCCAAAACTGTCAAATTTTCATTTGCCAGTGTCCAAATCTATTATTTTTATAGTGGATGAATCTGAATAATCAAAAATTATTTGCATCTGCAACTATCAAAATCTGCTGAGTTTTACTTATAGCTGTAATTTGCAATAGTATAGTCCAAAACATGCCAAATTTTCACACTGAAGTTATGAAATCTGTTCAATATTCAATTGCAATTGTCCAATTATGTCAGTTTATCTACGTAACTGTTTAAATAGCTGCACAGGTAAAATTCCTTTGCTGTTCTCAATAGTTTCAACTGCAATTTTCCAAAACTGTCATATTTTCGTTCAAAACTGTTGTAATCTTATGACTTTTAAGCAATACAGTGGTCACCTTTGTCAAATACTATTTCCTTTCAGCTTCAATTTCAGAAAAAGTAAAATCAATATCAGAAATAGCAACATCATATTCAGAAAATGCACGACCAACTTCAGAAGAAGTAATTTCAATTTCGGAATGTTTATACAGTGGACTGCTAGAGTGAACAAGACTGAATTAACTGTTGCAGTACAACAGTTTCGTATTTCGATAATAGAAAATCATTAAAATACCCATGAACTATTGGAAGACGATGCAAATGAAGAAATGAAGGTGTAACAAACTCCAGCGACGAATATCATGCACAAAAAAACTGAAGCAGGAAGAAGTTAGGAAAATATTGTGTTATACAAATTATTAATAATGAAGCTTAATAATTGTGCTGAGTATTCTGAACTAAGTTGTAAATACTAGGTAACTATTCAAGATGAAACTACTAAACTTCAAACGGTATCTCCCTAGCATAAATGAAATAAGCACCTAAATCAATCTTTAATTGATTGATTAAGACTACTAAACTACAAACGGTATCATTGTTGTTTAAACAAAAACAATGCTGAATGGATTCGTTTTGAAGTCGAGGTTAAATTTTTGGAATATGATGTTACATTTTTTACATTCTCTGAAATTGATTTTCCTCTTTCTGAAATTGACTATCCTTTTTCTGTAAGTTGAAAAGCTATAGGTTTTATACAGGGTGAGTTTTTTTTTTCATTTTAAGCATTGGGATCCCGGAATCCATAAAACGATCAGTAATAAATTGCATTAGTATTGATACGGTGATTACGTACTAATAATTGATATATTTAAATAAATGTTGATATATCTCAAGAATCAATCATTGGATCTAATTTTAATTATACTAATTTAATATCAGTGTATGACGCATATCAGTGTATCAGCAATAAATTATATAAATATTGATACGGCGGTTTTTGAGATATCGTTATTTAAATATGAGGCTAGTTGGAGAAACACTTAAAATGGTACTAATATTCGATATTTTGAAACATAAATCGATATGTCCTAAGAATCCATTATTGGATCTAAATTTAATTTCACCCATTTAACAATAGTATATCACTATATACCGGCAATATATTACATTCATATTGATACGGTGGTTTCTGAGATACCGTTATTTAAATATGAACATAATTGGAGGAACACTATTGCCGGGACCTACTGCCGGAACCTATTGCCGGGATCCCAAATATAAGAATCAAATGCATAAACCAAAAAACTGCCGATCTCCCCAAGAACATCACACACGAGAACAGGATTCACGCACCACTCACGACACATGACTACATCATCAACACATACACCAACAAAATCAACAACCCTAATAATACCAACAGAGAAGAACTAGTCAAGAAATTTAGAAAACGTTTCATCATAGATGCGAACATCGACACCCAGGCAATCTTCTCGGGTAATAGAATGTATATACTAATGTTTGACCAAAATGACCCCAACCTAGTATCACCCACTCAACCCACTCATAGCGCCACACAAAGCATCACTAACATACATAATGACTGACATACGACTGCAAAGGTTGACAAATCAACACGGGCTTCGAAAGACTTGGACTTGCGACTGGTATATTCCAATATCAATAGTTACATAAATAAAAAAGAAATTATCAACAATTTTATAGAGACAAAAAATATCCATGGTTGCCTATTCGTTGAATCAAAAACTAAACCAGAGACAAACACTAGCTACAGAAACTGGCACAAGATTCAAGTAAATGGCAACGTACTAAACAACAACTGCCGCGGCGGATCTTTAGTTCAACTTCATCCCCAATACAACCTCGGGAAAGCTAACCCTCCACACCTGAATAACCCCCTTAATGAATGCCTCCATTTCACTATACCATTTCACAAAGACAAACTTCACATTTTCCTCATTTACATTCATCCCCACTCACCACTAGAACAAAATATCTTCATCAAGGCATCATTATACAAATTTTCCATCATCATCGGCGACTTCAACTTCAACAAGCAGAAATACAGCCAATTACAAACGTTCCTAAATAACTCGGACTTTCAAAAACGCAACACAAGGCCTACATTCTTAATGCCACACAACGACACGACACCAGACGCTCTGCTTCATACAAAAAACTTACGCAATATTATAACCGACATTGACCTAACCACCGACCTATGCTCAGACCACCTAGCTATCACTTTTACAATTAAACTAGACATCCCACCACCTAAAGACCAAAACTGCACCAAACCCAACTTAAAGCTAACCAATATCGAAGCCGTAAATTCAGACATGCTAAACTACGTGAACAGCCTACAAAACATCAATCTAAACCTACACCACGTTAATGAATTTCAAAACAAACTGAGCAACTCCATAATCAATAATAGCCCCCTGACAAGACACACCTTTTACAAACACAGACTCCCCAAGTTCATACTACATCTCATCAAAACCAAAAGACAACTCTATAGGGAATACTCACGGACAGAAAACATGAACCTAAAACCAGAAATCAATAAACTAAATAAAAACATTCAGTCTCTGACTCACCAATTCCAAACACACAACTGGCTGGCTGTCTGCCAGGAAATCGAAATAGACAAGGGAAAAACATACTGGTCAAAAATCAAGAAAATTACGAAATACAAAAAAACCGAAAATATTCCAAAGCTGGTACACAATAATCAACATTACAAAACCGACGCAGACAAAGCCCACATTTTCGCTCAACACTTCCAAAAAGCATTTTCGCCATCAAATGACCCCAAATTCGATATTAATAACTTTCAATTCGTAACTGACTGGTACAACAACTTTACTACTTCATTAACTGACGACGACGACGCGGACAAACCGATCGACGAAGACGAATACTATGACACCCTAGGAACTGGCAAAAACTCAGCCCCTGGCACAGACCAGATCACAAAACACCTGCTAAGAAACTTGTCCGACGAAATCCATCACCACATCATAGCATTATATAACGTATGCCTCTCACGCAGAATCTACCCTGATATCTGGAAGAGTGGCACAATAATCACAATCCCAAAGCATGGACAAGATCACACAAAGCCCTCGAGCTACAGGCCAATAACCCTACTCCCTGTAATTGGAAAAATATTTGAAACAATTATTAAATCGAGATTATGGGACACTGTAGAGCAAAATATCCCTAGATATCAGTTTGGATTTAAACCCCACAACTCGACCATTCATCCACTTTTCATTCTGACGAACAACGTACAAGCGACACACTTACAGAACAAACACACCGCTGCGGTATTCCTAGACATAAATAAAGCCTTCGACAGCGTGTGGCACAAAGGACTCATATATAAAATGCACTCGCTGGGAACACCGCCTTATCTACTGCGTACCATAGACAACTTTTTGACCGACAGACAACTAAACATCAAAGTAAACAACACTCACTCATACTCGTTTCTGCCCTTACAAGGGGTCCCACAAGGATCACCTCTATCGCCGCTATTATACAATATATACTGTCACGACATTTACAATTACAACCACATAGACAAAAACTTTATAGACCTAGACCAGTACATACTACAATTCGCGGACGACACAGCAATCATTACCCACGGCAAGACCCTCGCCAAAACTATCAGCGACCTACAACGACTTACGGACACAACCATGGAATGGTTCCACAAATGGAGGCTAATACCCAATCCTAACAAGTGCCAACTGCTGATCCCCAACCACAAAATATCACAAAACTCGCCTCTGATTACAATAAACGACATAGACGTGACTCCATCAACCGACATTAAATATCTAGGCATAACATTTGACAACAAATTCAAATTCAAGACACATACCAGACATACAATGACCGAGATCATAAAAAGAGCCAAGCACTTCAGATGCCTCACGCAAGGCAACAAAGGCATAACGACAAAAACAGCAACGAAAATATATAAAACAATCTGCAGACCCATACTTGATTACGGGCACGCTATACTGAAGAACGCCACAGACATTACAAAACGAAGAATTGACACAAGCGAACGTAAGACACTACGACTGATTACAAAGATCAGACATCCCAATAACCCACTCCACAATCCTACCAATATCTCCCTCTATGAGAAAACACAAATAATCACTATCAGGGAACGTCTAGGCAACCTAAACAACAAATTCAAAGACAAAGACACTACCTGGACCATCACCGAAGACATGTGCATCAAACGACTAACCCGACAAACGAACAGACGACACCCATCCTCAACACTGTACGAATCATACCATACAGACTGACTCCATTCCACACACCATTCACTCACTAGCATTAGATCATTATCATTATTACATCTCACCAGTAATCAACTCTAGTATACAATATTACGCTTTTTTTCTTTCTTTTTTTTTTTTTCTTCCAACGAAACTTTCATTACTTTATATTATAATTACATTGTTTTACAAATAATTAGAATGTATAGGCGGAAAGACCGCAGGTCGATAGCCAATAAAATATTGTTACTACTACTAGTTCTAATATTTGACATTTTCCAACAAAAATTAATATATATCAAGAATCCATCATTTTATCCAAATTTAATTACACCCACTTAATATCAGTATATCACTCTAGAGCACCAATAAATTACATTGATATTTATACGGTAGTTTTTGAGATATCGTTATTTTAATAAGAGCTTAATTGAGGTTACACTTAAAATAGTTCTAATTGATATATTTAAACAAAAGTTGATATATCTCAAGAATCCATCATTGGATCTAAATTTCATCATACCCATTTAATATCTGTATATCACACAATACCATAAATAAATTACATAAATATTCATACGGTGGTTTTTGAGATATCGTTATTTAAATATCATTGTTGTTAACAAAAACAATGCTGAATGGACTCGTTTTGAAGTCGAAGTTAAATTTTCGGAATATGATGTTACATTTTTCACATTCTCTGAAATTGATTTTCCCCTTTCTGAAATTGACTATCCTTTTTCTTTAAGTTGAAAAGCTATAGGTTTTATACAGGGTGAGTTTTTTTTCCATTTTAAGCATTGGGATCGCGGAATCCATAAAACATAGAGATTCAGTTAAATGAGGAAATAGTTGTCATCTTAAGAGCTTGCGTTGAATATTGATCAGTTCTGTTGTTTTATCTTACTATTATCTTTTCATTATGACCGGCGCGATTCATGATAATCTGCAAAGCATTGATCGAATTATAATGGTTTATAATTACTCGTGCCTGCAAGGTTCGAACCTGTGACCACTGTGATAACAAACAAGTGCACAAAACTCATTTAACTTACTTCACACTTAACACTAGCATCAAAAGGAGGATTTATTTTGTCAGGATGCAAATCTGCTCATTCGATTTTCGCTGCATCGCAGTGAGGAATATTTTCCGAGTTTCAAATGCACTTGGATATTATGGCGTGTGTATTGAAAGTTCAAATTGTGCCCATTAAATATCATTGATATCTCTGTATATTCTTGAATATAGAAAACTGCATCGCAGAATGACCATCAGTAGCACATTGCGCTTGATGGCAGCGAAATGTTAAGAATTCTTGAATTCTGGGGGATATTTTTACTGCATGGCGAAAAGTGTGGAGATCGTAATATGTAATCACCACATCCTATTTATTTAGTGACTGTTTCGGGAATATTTGCTCCGTAGATCAAACATTTTATTGCAAACGTTGAGTTATTCAGAATTGCGATGGTGTAAGTTAAGCCCTCGACTCGATAATAGTTCTGGATTCGATAGCGTTTAAAATCTTTCTAAAATATTTAATTTATCACACATTAAAATCTATATACAGATCTCAAAGGAATTATCACATTTTTTTTTGTTTCTACCTACAAAACCAAACATGGACAATTTAAGAAATAATAATTGTGTTTTTTGGAATATGGGGTAATTCTTTTGAGTAGTGTAGAAATTGACGTATTAAATATTGCCCACTCACTTTAAATAGTAACTAATTCGAACTTGATGAACCGACTATTTGTAAAAGTAGTACTTATACACTATAGGAACCATTAATAAACCATTATAGGAATGATATAGGAACCAGTGTATTATAGAAATTTTTACAATATGTAAACATATGTAGGTTAATACACATATTGAAAACTAAATCCACACATTCATGTGGTGTAAACTATTAAATCCTCTCTTCTGCCTACGATAAACAAGATTTTCGTTCAGGTGAACTAGTTTACATCCAGGTAATTGATACGGACACACAAAACAAGACTATCCGATGACCTGACACAACACAATCACCGATCACACGTGAAGAGGATTACCAAACCACGACCCTTATTTTGCAGTTGCTGATTAATAGCCGATCTATTATCGAGGCCTGGGGGAGGCCAAATCGGATTACACCCTCAGCACGCTCCATCGCACGCCATCAAAGGGAGGAAAACATTTTCAACAGCACGTAATTTATGATTTTTAGTAGTTCGTTTAATTTACAATTTGCCATGGTTTTTAGTGGTTAGTTTTATTTATAATTTGCCATTTATCGCGAAGTAAACGCCTCTGCCATTCAAATCAACATCAATCGCGTGTATTCCAGTTTCTCGTGCACATTCCAGAGTATATAAACAGGTACAAACAATACTTCGATGTGCGAGTTTCGCAAAAACCGTGCGGCGCTTTCATCTCCGTTCCAGAAAAGCGCGGGCAGATTTTTTTCTAAACACGACCTCAATACTAATCTAGACAATGAGACACGAGCGGCGCCAATTCCAGACGCTAAGTGGGTCAAGACATTTGAGGATTCTTATCCCGTCCCTGCACGGGAATAAAGCCAGACGAACTGCACCGAAGGGTTTCTGTTATTTCTCATGTAGGTATAATATTTACAGACTAAACGACGGCTTCAGATATCACAAGTCGACATACATTGAAATAATACTTGCGATGTAGCAGTAGGACGTAGTAGCATCAAAGTTTTCGCTGAAGTACAATCAATACAACGTTTCAGAACTAATTTGCATTTGATGCAAACAGTTTTGACCATGTAAATAGCCAGGGTTTCCCAAATATACTAAAATTCATTACGATAATAAGATTAGGTTAGGTTAGGTACCCTTGCATGGAAGGGAGGTGCTTAACGCATTCATTCTCTAAAAAAAAAGAGGTTAGATTAGGTAAGGTTAGGTTATGTTAGGTTAGGTACCCTTGCATGGAAGGGAGGTGCTTAACGCATTCCTTCTCTAAAAAAAATGTTAGATTAGGCAAGGTTAGGTTAGGTTAGGTTAGGTCAGGTCAAGTGAACTATGGGGTAGTCATGATAATTAATTACAGTATAAATTTAGAAATTCATCATATTATGCCCAATAAAACCATGTATATCAAATTTAACCACTTTTGAAAAATACGATAATATTTTTTTCTATAAAAAATGTGTCATGATTGAAAACAGATATTTCATTTTCAATTTATTCTATTACAGGTGGTTTGGAGAACAATTGTCATCCATCACGCCATTTAAAAAAAATAATGTCGTTCGCTCAGAATTCAAAATTTGAATTGAAATTCTTTTAGTCAATTCAGAATACTTATCTCCCCTTTCCAGTTCAAAACTATTGTGCATTTAGAAAAACAAATACTACTGATAATATTTTTTACAATAAAAGATGGGATGTGAAGATTCAAGCGGTTTTATGTTTCATTTTTTCCTGTGTCCATTACTTCCATTACTCCATTACTCCATTACTCCATTACTCCAAATTCCATTACTTTACGTATCAGTCCGGGAAAACGCAAATAAACGTCCTTGTCCGGTAAAGTGTTGCTAACGATTTTAACAGTCGTTTCGAATCATGTCCCACAAATATTTTGAGCATTTGCTAATTCATTTTTAAATCAATTTTTAATCGTTTCGAGTTTCAAGACTCGAGAATTAATTTATAATAATAGTATTTATTTCATTAAATTATTATTTGATTTTATTAATAATTTTTTATAAGTAATTTATAGTTCGTCGCCTCGCCTTTAAACGTCTCATTTGTAGTGTAAAATATTGGTTCCCAGACTTATAACGTTAATTACTATTTTGAACAACTGACAAGCATGCAAATTCAACTAACTGAACAATTGTCCTTCATTCCAAGCCATTTCAAAACAAGAATGTCCTCCACTGTAAAGCCTAGTCCATGCACTAGCGATTTGCGATTTGCAATTTTTCTGATTCTGATATTTTAATTAGTATAGTATAAGTTCCCGCGCAAAATTCTTTCAAATTTCACCAATCAGAACAAAAATCGAAAATCGAAAATCGCAAATTGTCCTTTATTTCAACTGACTGAACAATTGTCCTTCATTCCAAGCTATTTCAGAAGAATAATGTACTCCACTGTAAAGCCTAGTCCATGCACTGGCAATTTGCGATTTGCGATTTTTCTGATTGTGATATTTTGATTGGTATAGTATAAGTTCCCGCGTAAAATGCTTTTAAATTTCACCAATCAGAACAAAAATCGCAAATCGAAAATCGCAAATTGTCCTCTATTTCAACTGACTGAACAATTGTCCTTCATTCCAAGCCATCTCAGACCAATAATGTTCTCGACTGTAAAGCCTAGTCCATGCACTGGAGATTTGCGATTTGCGATTTGCGATTTTTCTGATTCTGCTATTTTGATTGGTATAGTATATGTTCCCGCGTAAAATGTTTTCAAATTTCACCAATCAGAATAAAAATCGCAAATCGCAAATCAAAAATGGTCTTCTATTTCAACTGACTGAACAATTGTCCTTAATTCCAAGCCATTTCAGAACAATAATGTCCTCCACTGTAAAGCCTAGTCCATGCACTAGCGATTTGCGATTTGCGATTTGCGATTTGCGATTTTTATGATTCTGATATTTTGATTGGTATAATATAAGTTCCCGCGTGAAATGCTTTCAAATTTCACCAATCAGAACAAAAATGGCAAATTTCAAATCGCAAATTGTCCTCTATTTCAACTGACTGAACAATTGTCCTTCATTCCAAGCCATTTCAGAACAATAATGTCCTTCAATGTAAAGCCTAGTCCATGCACTGGCGATTTGCGATTTGCGATTTTTCTGATTCTGAGATGTTGATTGGTATAGTATAAGTTCCCGCATAAAATGCTATCAAATTTCACCTATCAGAACAAAAATCGCAAATCGCAAATCGAAAAATTGTCCTCTATTTCAACTGACTGAACAATTGTTCTTCATTCCAAGCCATTTCACAATAATAATGTCCTCCACTCTAAGGCCTAGTCCATGTACTGGCGATTTGCGATTTGCGATTTTTCTGATTCTGATATTTTGATTAGTATAGTATAAGTTCCCGCGTAGAATGCTTTCAAATTTCACCAATCAGAATAAAAATGGCATATCGCAAATCGCTTGTGCACGAACTAGGCTTTAGTCATTTGATAATAAAATATTCGATCCAAAGTCATGTCAATTTTGTATTATAAGTCATTTTAGAACAATTCAAGTGCAAGTCATTTCGGATCAAGAATGTCCTGCAATATACGTCATTGCAAAATTATAAGAATAATCATGCCCTCCATTATAAGTCATTTTAGAACAATTCCATTGCAAGTCATTTCAAATCAATAATGTCCTGCAAAATACGTCATTTCAAAATTATAAGAATAATCATGCCCTCCATTATAAGTCACTTTAGAACAATTCCATTGCAAGTCATTTCAGATCAATAATGTCCTGCAATATACGTCATTTCAAAATTATAAGAATAATCATGCCCTCCGTTATAAGTCGGTCTAGAACAATTCCATTGCAAGTCATTTCAGATCAATAATGTCCTGTAATATACGTCATTTCAAAATTATAAGAACAATAATTCCCTCCATTGCAGAACAATAGCCAAACAAGTCAGAACAATAATTGTCGTTCAATTATATTTCATGTGATTTCACTGAAATATTATTTTCTGCAGAAATCATTCCCACATAAAAGTTGTACATAGAAATTATCCTGAATATTCTAATATTGCTATAAAAATTGAAAAAAACTTGCTGAATTTTCGAAATTATCCATTAAAATTTAAAAATCAATAAACGATTGTAAAGAAAATCAATTTTGTACAAACATTTTTTTTTTTAATGACGTGATGTATGACAATTGTTCTTCAAACCACCTGTAATGGAGTAAATTGAAAATGAAATATCTGTTTTCAATCATAACACATTTGTAATAGAAAAAATATTATCGTATTTTCCAAAGTGATTCAATTTGATATACTTTTTTTTATTGGGCATAATATGATAAATTTGCAACATACGTCATTTCAAAATTATAAGAACAATAATTCCTTCCAATGCAGAACAATTGCCAATCAAACAAGTCAGAACAATAATTGAAAAATAATTATAATATTTTATGTGATTTCACTGAAATACTCAAATATTGTTAAAAAATTCGCCACAAGCTCGCTGAATTTTCGAAATTATCGAATAAAATTTAAATAGCAATAAACGTTTGTAAAGAAAACCAATTTTGTACATAACTTCAAAAATGTTTTTAGATGACATTTTTGAAATTTTTGTTAGTCAAGTCATTTCAGATCAATAATGTCCTATATTATAGGTCATTTCGAAATAATAAGAACAATAATGCCCTCCATTGCAGAACAATAGCCAATCAAACAAGTCAGAACAATAATTGTCGTTAAAATATAATATTTCATATGATTTCACTGAAATATTAATTTCTGCAGAAATCATGCCCGCAAAAAGTTGTACATTGAAATTATCCTGAATACTTAATTTTGCTAAAAAAACATAAAAAAATTGAAAAAAAAAACTAGATGAATTTTCGAAATTATCGATTAAAATTTAAAAATCAATAAACGATTGCAAAGAAAATCAATTTTGTACATAACTTCGAAAATGTTTTTAGATGACATTTTTGAAATTTTTGTTAGTCAAGTCATTTCAGATCAATAATGTCCTGTAATATACGTAATTTCAAAATTATAAGAACAATAATTTCCTCCATTGCAGAACAATAGTCAATCAAACAAGTCAGAACAATAATTGTCCTTCAATTATAATATTTCAATATTTCATTTAATTTATAATTATTTTCTGCAGAAATCATGCCCGCCAAAAAGTTGTACATTGAAATTATCCTGAATATTCAAATATTACTATAAACATCGAAAAAAACTCGCTGAATTTTCGAGATTATCGATTAAAATTAGAAACCAATAAACGATTGTACAGAAAATCAATTTTGTACAAATGTAAAATGTTTTGAAAAATGTTTCTAGATGACATTTTTTTAAATTTTTGTTAGTCAAGTTATTTCAGATCAATAATGTCCTATCATATAGGTCATTTCAAAATAATAAGAACAATAATGTCCTCCATTGCAGAACAATGGCCAATCAAACAAGTCAGAACAATAATTGTCCTTCAATTATATTATTTCAGGTGATTTCACTGAAATATTGCTAAAAAAATAGATAAAAACTCGCTGAATTTTCGAAATTATCGATTAAAATTTAAAAACCAATAACCGATTGTAAAGAAAATCAATTTTGTAGAAAACTTCACAAATGTTTTTAGATGACATTTTTGAAATTTTGTACAAAATTAATTTTCTTTACAATCGTTTATTGCTTTTTTAAATTTTAATCGATAATTTCGATTATCGAACATAACATAACTAACCATGTTAGGTTTATCGGTTGTGTGATTTTTTATTGATTGGGCTTAACTTTATTAATACCTTAGAATTTTTTTTCCTAGACCTTAGAGAGTCGAATCCAAGACCATGAAGTACCCGGAACCTTAACTTATTACGTCACATGGGTGGTATTTTGAACATTTTGTGTTTTGAGTTAAAATTTGTGTCGAATCTTCTTGTTTCATGAATTTCAATAGTAGATCGAAATAAAACTAATGTTTTATTAATTTTTTCAAATAACTTTGGTATATCTCCTAAAATTCTTTGTGTTTGTGGTTTTGTTTATTGATTGGGCTTAACTTTATCAATACCGTACCATTTTTTTCCTAGGCCTTAGAGAGTCGAACCCATGACCATGAAGTATCCGGAACCTTAACTTATTACGTCACATGGGTGGTATTATGAACATTTTGTGTTTTGAGTTAAAATTTGTGTCGAATTTTCCGTTGTCGTGAATTTCAATAGTAGATCAAAATAAAAGTAATGATTAATTAATTTTTTCAAATAACTTTGGTATATCTCCTAAAATTCTCTGTGTTTGTGGTTTTGTTTATTGATTGGGCTTAACTTTATCAGTACCTTACATTTTTTTTCCTAGGCCTTAGAGAGTCGAACCCACGACCATGAAGTACCCGAAACCTTAACTTATTATGTTACATGGGTGGTATCATCAACATTTTGTATTTTGAGTTAAAATTTGTGTCAAATTTTCTTGTTTCGTGAATTACAATAGTAGATCGAAATAAAAGTAGTGATTTATTAACTTTCTCAAATAACTTTGGTGTATCTCCAAAAAATCTTGGGGAGTTTTTAAAATAATTGTCTCGGGACACCAAAAATATGACTTGAGCAACCCTATTCAGTAATAGTGATCACATCTTCACTGCCATTACTGCTTGCAATATTAGGAACATCTTCACTTCCATTACTGCTTGCAATAAAAGGATTGAACACATCTTTTTGCAATAATTTTCTCAAAATCAATGCTATTTCTTTAGGTTAGTAAACGATATTTATTTTGGCTACCGGCCATCAATTTTGTATTTATTATTTATAATGTATTATAAGTAATATTTTCGTATACATGCATTTGTAATTTAATAATTTTCCAGATTGAATTCTTTAATTAATTAATTAATTAATAGCTTTCTGTAGGAGTTTCAGAAACTAGTTCGAAACAACACCACACGGTTACGAAAACGCCATAAATTATATCCGACGACGCCAAGAGAGGATTAACTAAAGCTACCTGTCTTGTCTCACCTTATTAAACTAACATCAACTTTACGACGTATGCGAGTTCCGGGCAATAAATTAATTACACACAAGGAATGAAAATTATACTGCACATTAAATTAGTTAACCTTCTCGTCATGCCTAGTTTAACAGACATAAAAATTATATAACAATGATACAATATACCAAGTGAAAGAGAACAAAGCGTAAAATTGGTTTTGAATATCATAATGTCATCATCACATAACATCACATATCATCTAATCACCAATAAGGTGTTCAGAATATGGATAAAAGCAGAATGTATATCCCCGAAATATCAGCTTTTCCCCAAGCACAAATTTTGTGCAAAACGAGTACAACACCTTTCAACATATTTAGATCAATTTCCAGTCAGATTTAGATGATCTAGATTTGATTTAAATCAGCCATAATTATTTATTATATGCATCCAGCGTCGTACAAAAAAAGTAGAGATATGAAAATATGTTCGTAATGTTTAAATCTTTGCTATAGAAGTTACACATCTTGACATCAGCCATAAATATTTAATATCTACGTCCATCATCATACAAAAACATATAGCAAGGTTTTGAAAATATGTTCGTTAATGCATACTTCTTTGTATTCTTTAATGCATATTCATATTCTGTATTCATATGAATATCTCCGAAATATCAGATTTTCCCCAAGCAAAAATTTTGTACAAAAAAAGAGTACAAAACCTTTCAATATCTTTAGATCTATTTCCAGTCTGATTTAGATGATCTAGATTTGATTTAAATCAGCCATAAATATTTATTACCTACATCCATCATCGTCCAAAAAAGTATAGCAAAAATATGAAAATATGTTCGCAATATTTAAATCTTTGCTGTAAAAGTTACACATCTTGAAACACTATCTTAACCCATCTTTATGTATCTTCAAACTCCACATTATCAAAATCATTAATTTTGTTTCAATTTTTGCATTACCATGTGTCATGTTAACTTAACTATGAAAAATAGCATACATGACGGAAAAATTAAAACAATACTTTAAAAATTCTTCCAAAACTTCATATTTGGAACAAGTAAGCTCACCTCAAACTTAATTTTTTGTTTTGTTTTTGTTTAAAAAAACATTTTATTATAAATCTAAAATGTTTGTCATCATTTTGTTTTGAGCTATGGCGTCATCGACTTTTTTTTTAATGTCAACCATAATATTTTATTATTTTAATTGATTGTTTTCCAGATATAACGTTATAAAGTTTTTATACCTTACATAAGAAAAAATTTGCTCAAATAGCTATGAATGTAATCCAGAATTTTTTGACACCCTGCAGACATATCGTTGCCTAATGAATTAAGATAATGTTGGAACAAAAGAACAAAGAAAAAATCGTAGGTGGAGGATGTTATTCTGGCTTCAGCTTCGGCAACAAACGTTTGCTACTAAAATTGGAATGTATGAAAATAGCATCACACACATCTATTAAAAATCAAAATAATTGCCTTCCTAAGTAAGCAATTAGGGACGATAATTAATGAGACTTCGACGCGCTGAGACTCCGAATCCTCCCATTGTTCATCAATCGCGCCGGCAATTAAGGAAACTATTGTCTTCATCTACACTTTTCCTCCTCCGGCTTCACCAGTCAACTGATTAAAGAAGTTTCTCCATTAGCGGAGCATCTCCAGGATTCGGCAAGCGCAGATACCAAAAATCCCGCTCTTCGTTTCATTGCTAATGCCCACATTTGCATCTTTATATCCACCGTTTTTCGCAATAACGGATCGTAAAAATAAAATTAGAATCTGCATCCCTATTATCCTCAGAATGAAGTTATAAAAGAAACTGGATATATTATCATAATTGTGGCGATTATAATGAAAAGACAGAACATATTTAACGTAAAAGAAATAATGAGTAATTGTAGAAATGAAAATAATAGTAATTATTATTACTGATGAATGCATCTCTGTTATCATCAAAATGAAGTTGTTAAACCTGGATATACAGGGTGTTAATACTAAGTTGTAACACCCGAAAATGGCAGTTAGAACTCATTGAAACAAACAACTTTTCTTAGTAAAAATTTTTGAATTGGAGCCCAAGTTCATAGTTATTGGCGTTCTTTTGTTTTTCGAAAAATCGTCATTACTCCCTTATTTTAAGAAATATTTAAAAAATACAAAAACGCTCAGCATGCGCTATCGGTTCTCTAAAACATTTGTATTCACAATTATTTTCTATTTTATCAAATAACAAAATGGCGACCGAAGAAAAATTTCGAAACAAGATATTTTGAAAAACACTCGATTGATTTTTGAAAATAAAACATTTATGAAATCCTTAAACTATATTATAACATTTGTCTGACACATTTTTTTTCGATCTGTCCAAAAAAGTTATTATTCAAATTGCATTAAAAGATAAATTTTAACAAACTGCAACAATCATTTAAAACAAAGAAGGCTAAGTTAGGCCATTAAACAAGTTGAGGCACGTGTTTTCTAGTTTGTACGTTCAAATTTAAATACTTTTTGATCTTGTTCTTCAGAAAATTCTGCTTCATCTTGAAAAGTTTCTGTCACGTTTATCATTTGTGTGCGTATTTTGCATAATTTGTGTATAAAAATGCATAATTATCAAAACAAACAAATGTTATAAGATAGTTCAAGGATTTTATAAATGTTTTATTTTCAAAAATCGATCGATTGGTTTTCAAAATATCTTGCTTAGAAATTTTTGATCGGTCGCCATTTTGTTATTTGATAAAATAGAAAATAATTGTAAATATAAATGTTTTAGAGAACCAAAAGCGCATGTTGATCGTTTTTGAATTTTTTAAATATTCCTTAAAATAAGGGAGAAATAACGATATTTCTAAAAACAAAAGAACGCCAATAACTATGAACTTGGGCTCCAAATCAAATATTTTAACTAAAAAAAGTTGTTTGTTTCAATGAGTTCTAACTGCCATTTTCAGGTGTTACAACTTAGTATTAACACCCTGTATAATTGATGGAGGAACATTTATGGCATTATAGTAGCAATTTATTCTATGATGATGTGTGCCAATTCCTCAATTTCTTAATCGAAAATTTAATTGAATAAATGTTTTCTCACGAAAAGGTTATTTTTAATCATAATTTTTTGCACTTACAAATATTAATTATGATTCGCAACATTAGCACAACATGATTCATTGAATCATGTTGCGCTAATTAACATCTTAATAGATAATCGGAGAATAATTACCTAATTCATAATAATTAGTGGAGGACGTTATTGATTACACATTTTTTATTCCTTAGACGTAAATAGCCGATTCCGATAGATTTTTTTGCTGATATCAGAAACGTCAACAAAAAGTTTCTATGACGTCAAGTTTTTGTGATATACCCGCCATTTTTTGTGTATATGTGTAACTTTTCGTAAAATATCGTAAAAATTTGTCGACCAGTGATATTGTTGATAATATTTCTCTGATTAAATAGTACGTTTCAGTTTGGTAATTAATTATTACAATTGGTGGAATAATTAATTGTCAAACTGTGCACATACTTTATAAGATAAATATCATCTGCAATAATCAATAACGTCCTCCAATGATTATCACTTAACGTGTAATCACGAAATATTAATTAATTTCTAACAAGCCTTTTGGAGGATGGCGCAGCTACGATGATGGTAATTGAATTAAGGCGACCTCTTAATTAAGACAGGTTTATTAGGTATTGGTTACTTGATTAAGTGCATCTGCGCTATTATCTTGGCAGTGCGAGAGCTGAATTTCAATTACGCGAGTAGGTACCGAAATCTCCGTGTGAGAAATTTCAAGATAACGCTGATTGAGGAATCTTTAGCACGAATAATGAAATAACGAAGTTAATAGTTAATGCATTTGCGTGCAATGAAAGACGTAAAGAAGTATGAAAATAATGAAGGGAGTAAAAAGAGTAATTAGAAATAAATTTATCAAAGATATAGATGATGAAATAGTAGATATAATATGTAATGAAACAGATATAATAATAATAGTAGACTAAAAGATAACGATGAAATAGTAGAGCAAGTAACTAAATAGTGTCAAGTATATAGTTACGCATTAAATAATTTATAATTCAGATAATGAATATAAAGAGGTAACTAAATTTGTAAAACAATGAATAACAAATCATCAAGTAACTAAGTTTGTAATGAATTCTTTTTAGGACACTGCCTAAACTTAAGTTTTTACGCACTATTCACAGTGCGTAAAGTGATATTTTTTAGCACAATTTCATAAAGCGTGCCCAAACTAAGTTTTTACGCACTGTTCACAGTTATTTTTTATCACAATTTCGTAAAAAAATCACCTGTGCGTAAATACATCTGTGCAAAACCTGTGGGTAAAATAAGTTTTACAAACAATTCATACACCTCCAATTAAAAACAAAGATAGTATTTTGCATCAAATTTTACTTAGAAGTCAATATTGAAGGAGTTCAAAACTTTAAAATTTCAGGTTGATTTTTACTGTTTTTTTTTCTTCTTTATAACAAATTCAAGTTAATGATACAATTAATGGTACAATATGAGATATTTCATTTTTGTTACATATCTCAGAAATATAAAAATGTTACTTAGTGATAATGACTAAAACGATAATTGACTACATAACGACCAAAATGATAATTGATAATAGTTCTTATTACTATGTACAGTACAATGTTTATTTTTATTTTTAGTTTTACTAAATTACCACCATTACTCACCTATTGTTCAATATAACAAATGCAAGTTAATGATACAATTAATGGTCCAATATGAGATATTTAATTTTTCTTACATATCTGCGAAATATAAAAATGTTACTTAGTGATAATGACTAAAACGATAATTGACTACATAACGACCAAAATGATAATTGATAATAGTTCTTATTACTATGTACAGTACAATGTTTATTTTTATTTTTAGTTTTAGTAAATTACCACCATTACTCACCTATTGTTCAATGAAAGCATTGTTACCTGTTTCCTCTGGTGTTCATTAAAATAGAGTTTTTATGCAGCGTATCATAATTCTTCACGCGAATAAATTTCCTATAACGCGGTTTTCACGTACCTCAGGAGACCATAATTTGAAATATACCCGTCCTGGGTTCATTATTTCACGCCACGAATTTATTTCCCCCACACCTCGTGGGATTCATTGGATAAAACGAATACATTATTTACCATTGTGCAAAAAAGTTGTCGCGTAATAAAACAAATATTTACATTATCATCAAAATATTTATGCGTTATTCTAGCATAAATATAAATAATATTAACAATAATAATAATAATTATGAGTACTTATTACTTAAAAAAAAGTTATCACATAATAAAACAGATATATACATTCTGAAATGAAGGTTTGCAATAAAAAGTTATTCCTATTGATTCGTTCTCTTTGAGCTTTTGTCTTCTCGATGTTAGCAATCACAAAGAAAATTTATTTCTAATAAATCTAAAATAGTTAACGCAAGCGCCATAAAACTATACAATACTAACAGAAAATGTATGCAAATAGCTAAAAATTTAATAAAACCTCTAACGTTGCAACTAAAAACCCCTCAAATAAAAATACTAACTGTGGTATTCATAAAAATTTAAACCGTGGTTTAGTTGTGTTTTGCACTGATATAGTATTAGTCATAAAAATTTAAGAATCGGTTTAACAGTGGTTTAAGCTTAGTAATCTTGGCAACTCTTTGTAAAACACTGCTTTTAAGCTTAGAAATCCTTTGTAAAGTCTTTGTAGAACACTGCTAAACCACCGCTAAACCACGGTTTAAATTTTTATAGACAACGCTGAAAAGTTAAAAAAATATTCCTCAATTTTTTGAACTCAGTAAATCTAAACTACTCAACGAAATTGTTACGAAACAGAAGGAAGTAACAAAAAACACAAAACGCATTTTCATTTGTTCTAATATAAAAATATACAAACAAATATGAAGGTTGATAAATATTTAAACCGTGGTTTAGCTGTGTTTTGCACTGATATAGTATTATTCATAAAAATTTAAGAAGGGGTTTAACTGTAGTTTAAGCTTAGTAATCTTGGCAACCCTTTGTAAAACACTGCTAAACTACCGCTAAACCTCCGCTAAACCACGGTTAAAATTTTTATAGGGAACGCTAGAAAGTTTAAAAAATATTCCTCAAATTTTTGAACTCCGTAAATCTAAACTACTCAACGAAATTGTTACGAAACTGAAGGAAGTAACAAAAAACACAAATCTCATTTTCATTTGTTCTAATATAAAAATATACAAACAAATATGAAGGTTGAACAAAATTTTATAATGATTTCAGACATTGAAAAAATGTTTTATGGAAATTTAATTCATTTCTAGATTGTGCAATCAAAATATCAAAATAATTAAAACCACAGAAAACTTATTCGTACTACCAAAATATACAAAAAAATATATGAAAAAAAATAAAACAATCTTTATTAGGCATAATATTGTAACATAGAAATAAGTAGCACAACATTTCAGAGATATTGCAGGGTTTCATTAAAGTTTCGTGGTTCTAAAGTGAAAATTTGCAAAATATTAAATCAAAATATCAAAACATGCAGTTTAAAAAATCAGAATATTCTAATCAAAATATAAAAAGTATTAGAAAGCTCAGAAACTGGAAACATAATTTCAATCAATGTAACAAATTGCGAAAATTCAATTGTTTCTATGTTAAAAAAATCAATTAAATTTCTATAAAAACATAAAAAGTTTCAGAATATTCCTCATTTTTTAGGAATTTGCATCAACTTGTAACAAATCTGCAAAGATGTTAGGTAAATGTTAGGTAAAAGAATGAAAGTTTATAATGTTTTGGATTTGGATTGTCCTCGGCCTTTCTGCCTCAATAAAATGTTCATAAATTTAAATTAAGTATGATTAATTAATACGTTAATCATAATATAACTTAATCAATATATTACAGTATTTAACTATTTTAAGTTTTATACTGCTTTAGTGAACATTTGAAAATTATTGAATCTAAATATAAAAATAGTTCACCATAATCTAATCAAACTACCAAAAGTTCGTATTAGAAGGCTCAGAAACTGGGAACATAACTTCGCTCAATGTAACAAATTGCGAAAACTCAATTGTTTCTATGTTAAAAAAATCAATAGAATTTCTATAAAAACATAAGAAGTTTACGAATATTCCTCATTTTTTAGGAATTTGCCATGAACTTGTAACAAATTTGCAAATATGTTAGGTAAATCGTTAGCTTAGTGTTATAAGGTTGCATGTAACATTTTTTTTTCAATTTTTAGGTCTATAGCTTTATAACTTGTTGGAAGGTTAAAATCGGATGATTAAGGATGATTAATTACAAAAAATCTAATTACAGTGTACAATACATCATTTTCTATAACAACAAACATATTTAAAGTTAATATTCCCAAATTTACAAATTTGCACATTTGCACAATTTTGTAACATTAAGCCGACGAAATGTTAGGTAAAAGAATGAAACTCCATAATATTTTGTATTTGGATTGTTCTCGGCCTTTCTGCCTCAATAAAATGTTCATCAATTTATTTAAAGTATGAGTAATTAATAACTTAATACGTTAATCATAATATCAATTAATGATACAGAATTTAACTATTTTAAGTTTTATGCTGCTTTAGTGAACATTTGCAAATTATAGATTCAAAATATAAAAATAGTTCACAATAATCTAATCAAACTACCAAAAGTTCGTATTAGAAGGTTCAGGAACTGGGAACATAACTACAACAAATGTAATAAATTGAGAAAATTCAATAGTTAAAATGTCTTGAAAAATGTCAATGTCTGAATTCTTAAAATTATTGACTGAACTTATCAAAATCTATAACATTTTTAATAAAAAAGACCGAATAGGTTTCAACTGCAACTGTTTAAATAGTCTAAGTCAAATATCAAATAGTAACAGTCAAAATCTGTGAAGTTTGAAGTGAAGGCTATAAAAAAATGTCAATATTTTGACTGAAATTAAAACTTTGTCAACACAAGCTGCCATATTTTGTCGTTGCATATCACATATCATATCTGGTTTTTTTCCAACAAATTCAACAAATTAAACAAATTCAATCAAATACAACAAATCCAATAAAGTGAAATAATGAAAATTTTCAACAAATGTAAAATTTACAACAAATCTAACAAAGCCAAGAGTGAAATTATGAAAGGTTGTAAAATTTTCTACTTCAGCTGTCAATTTTTTTATTAAACTGTCCAATTTTGTCAATATTTTTTTAATCAAAGATTTAAATCGTGAAAATCTGTAAAATTTTCTATTCAAATTTCTGACAGTACTTATCAGAATCTATCAATTTTCAACAGCAACTTGTCAAATATATGAACTATTAAACATCACCCATGAAAAACAAATTTCAACTTTTAAAATCGTCATATTTTCGACAATAACTGTAAAAATCTGTGCAGTTTTTAGCACCTTGAAAATCTGATGCATTTCGGAATCCAACTGCTAAAATTTTCAAAAGTTAGTGCCCAATTTCGTCAATATATCTCAATTAGTTAAATCTAATCTGATTACAACTGTTTAAAGTTTCAACAGCAACTGTCAGATTTTGTCAATTTCTGTCAATTTCTTTGGATCTTTGGAGATAAGTTGTAAATATCTGACAAAATTTCAACTGCAGCTGTTACATTTTTAATGCAACTTTGGCAATTTCTGTCATTTTTTTGATAATCCTTAATTGCATAAATCGTTAAATTTTAAACAGTAATTGTCATACTAATAATAATAATAAAGAATATTTATTAGCAGAAAAGCTACATAATATACATAATAACAAGAGGTTGTCATATTCATGACAACAAATAACACAATAAAACATCATCAAGAACAATGCAAAAGCATAGACACAAATAGTAATTACAGTTTTCATATTATAATATTTTACCAATTTCTATTTACAGATCAATTTGAACAACGTATTCCCTCACCTGAGCTTTATACTGATGAATATGGGTTACATTTTTTATGTGACAGGGCATCTTCTCTCATCAACTCTGTGAAGTTTTTAGCATAGGCTATGATATAGTGGAACATTTTTGTCTCCAACTGTTAATTTTTTTAACAATAACTGCCATTTTTTATATCTGTTATTTTTTTTAGATCTAATAGTGAAATTGTAAAAATCTGTCAAAATTGTATCTCCCGCGGTGTAATTTGCAACAGCAGCTGCCTAATTTTGACGTATCTGTATTTTTTTCAATTTATAGAAAGCAACTGTTTAAATTGTTACTTAAAACAGTTCAAGTTTTCTTAAATTCTAATTGCGAATGTTTCCAGAATTGCGAATGTTTTGAAAGTCCAACAGCTTCAACAGCAACTGCCCGATTTTGTTAATTTATGAACATTTCATTGGATCAGACAGTGATCAGATAGTAAAAATCTAACCAAAACTTCAACTGCAGCTGTTAAATTTGCCATGCAACTTTGTCAATTTCTGGCAATATTTTCTTTTTATCAAATGGAATAAAAATTTTCAATTACTATTGTCCAAATGTTTCAAATTCTCAATTGAAAATGTTTAAATCCCTCATTTATTTGACCGAACCTGTGAAATCTGTAAATCTGTCAAATGTCAATCTGTCAAAAATTTATCAAGTGTTAATCATCAGCAGTGAAAATCGAATAGTTTTCAACCTCAATTGTTTTAACAGCAACTGTCCGATTTTGTCAATTTCTGTCAATTTCTTTGGATCAGAGAGCGAAGACGTGAAAATCTGTCAAAATATCAACTGTAGCTGTTAAATTTTCAATGCAACTTTGTCAATTTCTGTCAATTTTATATGAATCAAATGGAATTTGTGAATATCTGCTAAATTTTCATTTATTACTGTCCAAATGTTTCAAATTTTCAATTGAAAACGTTTAAATTCCTCAATTATTTGACTGAACCTGTAAATATCTACAAAGTTTCTATAAATTTCTATAAATTCTATAAATTCTATAAATATGTATAAATTTCTATAAATTCTATAAATACTATAAATTTCTATAAATTCTATAAATATCTATAAATTTGTATAAACACTTGTGATAAATCTGCAAAAGTTAACAGAAATGTCCACTAACTAAAACATTAAAAGTTCAAAAACTTGTGACAAATGAGGAAAAGTTAATAAAAATGTCCACTAACTAAAACATTAAAAGTTTAAAAACTTGTGAGAAATCTGCAAAAGTTAATAAAAATTTTAACTAACTAAAACATTAAAACGCATTTTTAATGCTTCGATTTATTTATGAATTTTAAGCGTTTCTGCTAACTTATCAGGGATGTTATTCGTAACTTATTAGAGATATTATCTCTAAATAAATCGACCAACTATTTATTCCTAATTTATAAGATTCAGTTATATGTATTTAACTAGCTCAAATTCATCAAAATATCAAAATATCATAATCATCATAATATGAACCTAAAATGTGTAAATTTAACTCCAGAAAATGTTTGATTTTTGATAAAATCCCTTTCTTTCACACAAAACATATTTGGCTATTTTTCTTCGTGATCAGGTTGATCGCATACATGTGTTAAAATTTCAATTTATTGAGCTACTTTTTCCGGGTATTATCGATGCATGTGAGCTATCATGGCCCAAGAACTGTCTCATCATTCATGTTTAATAAATGAAGTGACCCCTGGAATCGCCTTATATTTTATGTACCCGTCAGAACTGGAAGGAAGCGATCAATCTTCCTGAGCGACAAAAAGGGAGTGGAACTTTTAGTTTTTCCAGAAGGTAATTAAAGCACAAATCGGCTGCTTGAGATATATGCTTGCGAAACGTATCCTAATAATTGACGCAAATAACTTAAATAATTGTGCAAGGCTCTTAACATATTTCGAATCTAATGGATTCTTTCAAAAAACAGTCAAATATTGTATCAAAAATTGTAATGAATTCAATTAAAACATCGTGCAATATAATTATTGTTTACTAAGATTCTGGAAAAATAAACAATTGTTAAATCAAACATTGCTATGAATTCAATTAAAGAATCGTGCAATATAATTAATCCAGTATACTTAGACGTGTAATAGTTTTATATTTATAAGGACAGGTCTTCACAAAGTGAAGGATAAGTTATCTGACGGATAGACATTTCCATAAAGAGATTATAACTGCGTTTGAAACTTTTGCGGTCCTGTCTTACAAGCTACAATAATCTTTCATTGAATATCAGTTTTCATGAGTTTTCCAGAGTTTTCCATCAGTTTTCAGTGATTTTCCAGATATTCAGATACACTGGATTCGACTTAATGGGTCTCATCAGTCCAGTGCATCGGGATGTAGTAGTATTGGATTTCACCACGAGATAGCATTTTAATGCTTATCTCGTTCATTTAGCTGTTACTTGTACTTTATTTTAGTTTAGTTTATTATCATAAACAGAAAAAAATTAATCATATATAAACATGTTTAATTCGTTTCCCTCAAAATGGTACTTAACGAGTTTTACCTTTAAACCTACGGTTATTAATTACAGATTGGCTTGTTATTTTTGTTTTCTTTCATTTATATTACTATCAACTAACTGTTAACTATTACTAATATGTTCGTTCTCTAATTACCTCTTTCGCGACACGATATTTCTAACCTTTAGATAATTGTTTGATTCTTTAAAGCTTTATTAATTTCAGTATAAATATTGCTGAATCATTCGTTATTTTTCATGTGAGAGCTCAGACAATTCCTAAATTTAAATAAAATGCCCCTTCGAAATAAACAAGTCCGGAATATTTGGACCGGTGCCTAAAACACACAAAAAGAAACTGCTGGAATGCCGGTTTAGAATGAATAAAACTTTTTCGCTTTGCCCGAGACAAGTTTCAATATTTTGCCCCAACGATTTATAGCGGCCGTCGATTTCATTCCATTCAATATCCAACGGATATGAAATAGTTCCTAGTTCCAGATATCGGTTAGACTGAAAGGAAGTCCATTGTGTTACATGAAGCATAACTGGCAATAGTTTGATAGAGATGTATTATTTTAAAATAATAATATTCGACATATTACTCAACATGATAATTAAACGCCGTTCGCATGAGCAACTGTTCTAATTATTTTCAGGAAATTGAAAAGCAGACCTAAGATCGAAAATGGGAGATGTCCTACATATACAAAATATTCAAGTTTTCGAACAGTGTTCATTAATCAATTTAACAATTTTTCTAGGAAATAATTTGGTGGAGATTATATTAAAATTTAGTACTAATTAAATATTGCCGTGTTTGAAATATGCATAATATAGGAAATGCTCATATTCTTTCGAATAAAAATTATTCAATGACCACTTGAATCTAGAAAAACCTAGGTTCGTATACTAACCTAGTCAGTATACGTAGTCCTAGTACGTACTTAGACCTAGTCGTAAACGTAGTCAGTGCTTGAGCATGAGATCGACTCAAGTAGTATATTTGGTTGTGTATTTTCTAAAATCGTTTATGCACCAAACGCAACCAAATATACGACTTGAGTCAAACTCCTGCTCAAGTACAGATTATAGATACGTGCCCTAATAATGGAAGGATGTTTAGAAAAGTTTATTTGTATTAACTACTCACTTTTTTTATACTTTTATGAATGTAAACCTTCTGAATACAAAATTTGTAGATATAAAATCTAATTTAACAAATGTAATTTGAAAATGGCAGGAAGGCTGAGGGCCAATAGCCCTATAAAAACTGTTATCTCAAAGTTATCTCTTTGAAGTTATCTCTATCTTAAGAATTATTAGTAAGATAAATTTGGTCAGTTATTTATTCATACAACAGACATCATAAAATCTTCGCAGCATCATTAATTTCTGAACGTAATTATGTTTCATTTATTGCTCCAAATTTATTTAGCTGATTTTAATTAATACGTGTAATAGTAATAACAATAATAGAACTTTAATTATCAAATATGCTACATAGTAACAATATTACTTTAATGAAGTAATAAATTATATGTTGTTCGTAAAACACGAGTTTCTTTCCCTGAGAAAGCGTTATCTTTGGAGCACATTCGCAGCAGTCCTTAATTAAAATGTACTAAATTAGACACGATATCTTATCATTTATCTGCCGTTTCTTCGCTGCACTTTATCAGCAGTCTCTCGCCCTCCAAACAACCGCCTGCGTTTTTTCCTCCTTAATTCAATTAATGCCACGGATGGAAACCCGCCCGAAAGTTTTAATGGAAAAATGTAATTAGAGAAATTGGAAATTGAATTTCGATTAATATTAATTGTACAATCGGCTAATTCAGCGAAATAATAACAATATAAAATATCACCAGATTATCGCAAGGTTTTTCAGATTATTAATTATATTCAGTTAATTATATTTAATTGCATATATAACATTTAACAGCAACATTTCTATGCTATGGCTAATTACCGTCGCCAAAGATATATCTGAATGGGGAGAGTATAATTAGCTGCAAGTAATAATGCAGGGAAGGATCCAAGCAAAACGAAGCAAGCAAGAAAAGACTCAAGAAGAAGAAGACTCCAAAATAATCTCAGATCTCATCCTTGGATCCTTAGAAGAGAACCTTGGATTCGAAGAGAATCTTGGATGGGAAATCTTAGAATATTGTTCAACTGTACAACGGACCAATTAATAAGAGCGCCTGTTTGAAGAGTATAAGTAGCCCTGATGATTGCCACTTTCGAAACGGAAATGGCAGATGAAGAAGAAGAAGAAGAAGAAGAAGAATAAGAAAAACAAGAAGAAGAAAGAGAGGAAATTAGCAATTTCGCCTTGTCCACAACACGTTTAATAACATCTGAGCACAATTTAATTCTGCTTCAGTTTTTCTCGAAAGAAATAAGCAAAAGAAGCAAGCAAGAAAAGAAGCAAGGACAAGAAGACTCCAAAATAATCTGAGAATGTCATCCTTGGATCCTTGGAAGAAATCCTTGGATTCTAGTGAATTTTGGATGAGAAATCTTAGAATATGGTTGTACAACGGACAATTTATTCAGAGCGGCTGTTTAAAGAGTACGTGTAGCTCTGATGATTGCCCACTTTCGAAACGGAAAAAGCAGATGATGAAGAAGAAGAAGAAAGAGGGCTTTAATTACCAATTTTTCCTCTATGTATTTCGCCTCGTCCACAACACGTTCAATAACGTGTGAGCACAATTTAATTCTGTTTCAGTTATTCTCTATGGAAATAAGCAATAGAAGCAAGCAAGAAAAGAAACAAGGAGAAGAAGACTCCAAAATAGTCTTAGAATCTCTCATCCTTGGATCCTTGGAAGAGAACCTTGGGATTCCAAGAGAATATTGCATGAGAAATCTTAGAATATTGTTCAATTAAAACCGAAACGGAAATGACAGACGAAGAAGAAGCAGAAACAACTCTGCCAAAATTGGGAATTTTACTTCTATGAATTTCGCCTTGTCCACAACACGTTCAATAACGTGTGAGCACAATTTAATTCTGTTTCAGTTCTTCTCTAAGGAAATAAGCAAAAGAAGCAAGCAAGAAAAGAAGCAAGAAGAAGAAAACTCCAAAATAATCTGAAAATCTCATCCTTGGATCCGAGGAAGAGAACAATTAACACCAACATGTCTATGCTATGGCTAATTACCGTCTCCAAAGGTATATCTGAATGGGGAGAAAAGTATAATTAGCTGCAAATAATGCAGGGAAGGATCCAAAGAGAAAAAAGCAAGCAAGAAAAGAAGCAAAGAGATGAAGCCTCCAAAATAATCTGAGAATCTCATCCTTGGATCCTTGGAAGAGAACCTTGGATTCCGAGAGAATATTGCTTGAGAAATCTTAGAATATGGTTCAACTGTACAATGGACCAATTAATAAGAGCGCCTGTTTCAAGAGTATGAGTAGCCTTGATGATTGCTACTTTCGAAATGGAAATGACAGATGAAGAAGAAGAATACAGAACTATGCCAAAATTAGGAATTTTTCCTCTATGAATTTCGCATCGTCCACAACACGTTCAATAACGTGTGAGCGCAATTTAATTCCGCTTCAATTCTTCTCTAAAGAAAGGCACTTTGATGGTAATGAACTTTATTTGATCAGAGCTGTATTCAAACATATTTTGCCAAAAAATTGCCAAAAATATAATTGATTCATAAAAAATTGCTAGAAGAGCATTTCTAAATTGTTCAATAAAGCACCAATTCACCTAAGCATAATAATATTAATAACAACACACATATACAGGGTGTTAAAATAAAAGTGTAAAATATTTAAGGTGGTAGTAGTGTGTACCACAATAAAAAGAAAGTCTTGATAATCATGGGTCCTCAAAGAAACGGTTTCGAAGATATGGAAGATTATTCTTTTTTACCTCCTATTTTATTTTGATAACACAACATTATGATAATACATTATCATAATGTTATTAGCTTATATTGCAAATTATTGTTAACTAAATTAATTTCCTTTTAATTTGTTTGGTACATTTCAATTTTAGACTAAGTAATCTTTCTATAAGTCATTAATTTGTTATAAACATAGGCTAGCAATTGAATTGTTTTCTTCTATGTCATTTCGTTTTCGGACTAAGTAATCTTGCTTCTTCTTATGGTGCCATCTCCTAACGGAGGTTAGCAATCATCATAGCGATCCTAATTTTTGAAACTGCAGCTCTAAACAGTTCTACCGAAGTTTTCCCGTACCATTCCCGGAGGTTTTTCAACCACGATGTTCTGCGGCGCCCTACGGATCTATTTCCCTGTATCTTTCCTTGCATAATTAGTTGGAGAGTTGAGTATCTCTCTCCCCGGGAAATATGCCCCAAATACTGGAGTTTCCTTGTTTTGATGGTAAGTAAAAGTTCTCTTTCTTTGTGCATTCTTCGCAGTACATCTTCATTGGTTATATGGTCTGTCCAGGATATCTTGAGCATGCGACGGTAAAGCCACATTTCGAATGACTCGATCTTTTTAATATTGTTTTTATTGAGCGTCCATGCCTCCATACCATACAGCAAAGTTGAGAAGATATAGCATCGCACCATTCGCATTCGCAGGGCTAGGTCGATGTTTCTATCTACGAACAATTTCTTCATTTTCACGAATGTTGCTCTTGCTATTTCTATCCTCTTACTGATCTCGATGGTTTGATCGTTATTGTCCCCTATTCGTGTTCCCAAGTACTGATAGCTTCTCACTCTTTCTATTATGGTATTATCTATTGTGACGGCTGGGATATTATTGTCGTTGTTCTTTCTAAATACCATAATTTTAGTTTTATTTAAATTCATACTTAGTCCGTAGGATTGGCTAACAGTATTTATATCTAGAAGCATTCTCTGAAGATCTTGGATGTTTGTTGTTATTATCGCGGTATCGTCTGCATATCGAATGTTATTGATAGTTTGCCCATTTATAACTATTCCCCCGGAGTCTTCGTTGATGGCTTCCTTAAATATGCATTCGGAGTACATATTGAATAGAGTTGGTGATAGTATGCAGCCTTGTCGAACTCCTCGACAGATTTCTAATTCCCCAGAGTCCTGTCCCTCAACATTTATTTGGGCTTTCTGATTCCAGTACAAGTTTTTTATTATTCTGATGTCATTGTAGTCAAGGCCTTTCTGTTGTGCTATTTCCATTAACTGTTCGTGTCTCACTTTATCGAAGGCTTTCGCGTAGTCGATAAATCCGATGTAAAGGTCGACGTTCATGTCTAGGCATCGTTGTATTATGACATTCATGCTAAATAGCGCCTCTCTTGTACCTAAGTTCTTACGAAATCCAAACTGTGTCTCGCTGATATCCGCTTCTAGTTTCTTGTATATGCGACTATGAATAACTTTTAAAAACACTTTTAAGGTATGGCTCATCAGGCTAACAGTTCTAAAGTCGGAGCACTCTCTTGCGTTTTGCTTTTTTGGTATCGGAATGAAGGTTGACTTCAGCCATTCTTGTGGTATAATTCCGGTCTTGTAAATGGTATTATATAGACTTACTAGGATATTCAACTTGTCTTCATCAATAAGTTTGAGGAGGTCTACTGGTATCTCATCTGGACCTATCGCCTTCCTATCTTTTGAGTTTTTAATAGCGTGGCTTACCTCTTCGGCAGTTATTAAAGGTCCTGTCGTAGTTTCTTCTATATTTATTTCATTTCTAGTGTCATCAAATAGTTGTTGTACGTATTCCTCCCACCTTTTGATTTTTTTCTCTATGTCCACTATAATGTTTCCGTTAAAATCTTTTATTAGACCATTTTGTTTTTTCCTTCCTATGCCTGTAAACTCTTTGACCTTTTTATGTAGATTAAATGAGTCATATCTCTGTTCTAATGCTTCTATCTCTTCACACTTTTTTCTAATGAAAGTCCCTTTGGCCACTCTAATTTTTCGTCTTATATGTTGTTGAATATCTTTATATGTAGTCCTATCCTGTCCTTTGTATTTTCTTCTATTTTCCATTAGTATTAAGATTTCATCAGTCATCCATTGCTCTTTGGGAAACCGAGTACTGCTTTTTAGTTCATTCTTACTTCCATTCAGCAAGGCACCTTTTAGGTTTTTCCATGTCTCATTTACGTCACTGTCCTCTACGTCTCCCTGTATGAGTCGGCTGAGATTTTCGTTAATATTTGTCTTTACACTTTGTCTGATTTGATCTTCTCGGAGCATAGTTGTATTTAATTTAAGTTTTGGATACTTTCTTTGGACCTTCTTTAGCTTAACTTTTAGGATGGCTATAATAGGGTTATGATCGGAATATACATCTGCCCCTGGATACGCTTTTACTGAGCTAATAGCATTTTTATATCTTTTGTTGATTAGGATGTAATCTATTTGATTCCGTACTATTTTATCTGTTGTGTGAGCTGGTGATGTCCAAGTGTATAATCTTCGTTTTGGTAGTTTAAACCAGGTGTTTGTAATGATCATGTTTCTAATCTGAGAGAACTCAATGAGTTTTTCGCCTCTCTCATTTCTCCCCCCAGCCCATATGGGCCCACGCATTCATCTACACTTTCTTCCCCGACTTTTGCGTTAAAGTCCCCTAAAACAATGGTAACATCTGAGCTTTTGACCATTTTCATAATTTCGTTTAGTTGGCTGTAGAATTCTTCGATTTCTTGTTCGTTTTTATCTGCTGTGGGTGCATACACTTGGATGATGTTGATTTTGATTTTGCCTGTATGTGCTCTGAGTTGTAAGTAAATTGCTGTAAGTCATTATTTTTTTGTAAACATAGGCTAGCATTTAATTTGTTTTTATTTATGTCATTTCAGTTTTGAACTAAGTAATCTTGCTATTGAGTCAGTAATTTGTTATAGATATGGCTATCAATTGATTTGTTTTCTAACATATCATTTCGATTTAGGACTAAGAAATCTTGCTGTAAGTCATTAATTTGTTATAAACATAGGCTAGCAATTGATTTGTTCTCATTTATGTCATTTTATTTTTCACTAAGTAATTCTACTATTATTTAATTAAGTCATTAATTTGTTATAGATATGGCTAGCAATTGATTTTTTTTTCTTCTATGTCAGTAAGTAATTTATTTGTTATAAACATAGACTAGCAATTGATATGTTCTCATTTATGTCATTTCAATTTTGTACTAAGTAATCTTGCTATTAATTCATTAGTTTGTTATAGATATGGCTACCAATTGATTTTTTTCTTCCGTATCATTTCAATTTTGGGCTTAGTAATCTTGCTATAAGGTCATTAATTTGTTAAAGATATGGCTAGCAATTGAGTTGTTTTCTTCAATATCATTTCGATTTAGGACTAAGAAATCTTGCTGTAAGTTATAAATTTGTTATAAACATAGGCTAGCAATTGATTATTCTTATTTATGTCATTTCAATTTTTGTCATTAATTTGTTATAGATATATCTCGCAATTGCTTTTTTTTCTTCTATGTCATTTCGATTTTTGACTAAGTAATCTTGCTATTGAGTCATTAATTTGTTATAGATATGGCTAGCAATTGATTTGTTTTCTAACATATCATTTCGATTTAGTACTAAGTAATCTTGCTGCAAGTCATTAATTTGTTATAAACATAGGCTAGCAATTGATTGGTTTTCTTCCATATCATTTCGATTAAGGACTAAGTAATCTTGCTGTAAGTCATTAATTTGTTATAAACATAGGAAAGCAATTGATTTGTTTTCATTTATGTCATTTCAATTTTGGACTAAGTAATCTTCCTATTAATTCATTAATTTGTTATAGATATCGCTAGCAATTGATTTGTTAACTTCCATATCATTTCGATTTAGGACTAAGTAATCTTGCTGTAAGTCAATAATTTGTTACAAACATAGGCTAGCAATTGATTTGTTCTCATTTATGTCATCTCAATTTTTGACAAAGTAATCTTACTATTAATTCATTAATTTGTTATAGATAAGGCTAGCATTTTTTTTTCTTCCATATCATTTCAATTTTGGACTAAGTAATCTTGCTATTAAGTCATTAGTTTGTTATAGATATGGCTAGTAATTGATTTCTTTTCTTCCATATTATTTAGATTTAGGGCTAAGTAATCTTGCTATTACGTCATTAATTTATTAGAGATATAACTAGCAATTGATTTGTTCTCTTCCATATAATTTCGACTTAGGACTAAGTAATCTTGCAGTAAGTTATTAATTTGTTATAAACATAGGCTAGCAATTGATTGTTCTTATTTATGTCATTTCAATTTTTGACTAAGTAATCTTACTATTAAGTCATTAATTTATTATAGATATGGCTAGCAATTGATTTTTTTCTTCTATATAATTTCGATTTTTGAGTAAGTAATCTTGCTAGAAGTAATTAACTTGTTATAGGTATGGCAGGCAATTGTTTTTTTTTCTTCCATATCATTTCGATTTAGGACTAAGTAATCTTGCTAAAAGTAACTATTTTGTTATAGGTATGGCTAGCCTCTTCTATATCAGTTCGATTTTTGACTATGTAATCTTGCTAGAAGTAACTAGTTTGTTATAGATGTTATAGATATGGCTAGCAATTGTTTTTTTTTTCTTCTATGTCATTTCGATTTTGGACTAAGTAATCTTGCTGTAAGTCATTAATTTGTTACAAACATAGGCTAGCAATTGATTTGTTCTCATTTATGTCATCTCAATTTTTGACAAAGTAATCTTACTATTAATTCATTAATTTGTTATAGATAAGGCTAGCAATTGATTTTTTTTCTTCCATATCATTTCAATTTTGGACTAAGTGATCTTGTTATTAAGTCATAAATTTGTTATAGATATGGCTAGCAATTGATTTGTTTTCTTCCATATCATTTCGATTTAGGACTAAGTAATCTTTCTGTAAGTCATTAATGTGTTATAAACAAAGGCTATTAATTGATTTGTTCTCATTTATGTCATTTCAATTTTTAACTAAGTAATCTTACAATTAAGTCATTTTTTCTCCTATGTCATTTCGATTTTTGACTAAGTAATCTTGCTAGAAGTAACTAATTTGTTATAGATATGGCTAGCAATTGCTTTTTTTCTTTCTTTTATGTCATTTCGATTTTGGACTAAGTAATTTTGCTGTAAGTCATTAATTTTTCGTCAACATAGACTGGCAATTAATTTGTTTTCATTTATGTCATTCCAATTTTGGACTAAGTAATCTTGGTATTAAGTCATTAACTTGTTATAGATATGCCTAGCAATTTATTTGTTCTCATTTATGTCATTTCAATTTTGGACTAAGTAATCTTGCTATTAAGTCATTAATTTGTTATAGATATAGCTAGCAATTGATTTGTTTTCTTCCATATCATTTCGATTAAATACTAAGTCATCTTGCTGTAAGTCGTTAATTTGTTATAAATATAGGCTAGTAATTAATTTGTTTTCATTTATGTCATTTCTATTTTGGACTAAGTAATCATGCTATTAATTCATTAATTTGTTATAAACATAGGCTAGCAATTGATTTTTTTCTTCCATATCATTTCAATTTTGGACTAAGTAATCTTGCTATTAAGTCAATAATTTTTTATAGATATGGCTGGCAATTGATTTGTTTTCTTCCATATCATTTCGATTTAGGACTAAGTAATCTTGCTGTAAGTTATTTATGTGTGATAAAAGTAGGCTAGCAATTGATTTGTTCTCATTTATGTCATTTTAATTTTTGACTAAGTAATCTTATTATTAAGTCATTAATTTGTTATAGATATGGCTATCAATTGATTTTTTTCCTTCTATGTCATTTCGATTTTGTACTAAGTAATCTTGCTGTAAGTCATTAATTTGTTATAGATATGGCTAGCAATTGATTAGTTTTCTTCGATATCATTTCGATTTGGGACTAAGTAATCTTGCTGTAAGTCATTAATTTGTTATAAACATGGGATAGCAATTGATGTATTCTCATTTATGACTTAATACAGTCATTAATTTGTTATAGATATGGCTAGCAACTGATTTGTTCTCATTTCTGTCATTTCAATTTTTGACTAAGTAATCTTACTTTTAAGTCATTAATTTGTTTTAAACAAAGGCTAGCAATTGATTTGGTCTTATTTATGTCATTTCAATTTTTGTCCTAAATTGTTATAAATATGGCTAGCAATTGCATTTTTTTCTTCCTTATCATTTCAATTTTGGACTAAGTGATCTTGCTATTAAGTCAGTAATTTGTTATAGATATGGCTAGCAATTGATTTGTTTTCTTCCGTATCATTTCGATTTGGAAGTAAGTAATCTTGCTGTAAGTCATTAATTTGTTTTAAACATAGGCTAGTAATTGATTTGTTCTCATTTATGTTATTAGAATTTGTCACTAAGTAATCTTGCTGTAAGTCATTATTTTTTTATAAATATAAGCTAGTAATTGATTTGTTTTCATTTATGTCATTTCAATTTTTGACTAAGTAATCTTACTATTAAGTCATTAATTTGTTATAGATATGGCTACCAATTGATTTTTTTTCTTCCATATCATTTCAATTTTGGACTTAGTAATCTTGCTAATAAGTCATTAATTTGTTATAGATATGGCTAGCAATTGATTTTTTTTTCTTCTATTTCATTGCAATTTTGGTCTAACTAATCTTGCTATTAATTCATTAATTTGTTATAGATATGGCTGGCAATTGGTGTTTTTTTCTTCCATATCATTTCAATTTTGGACTAAGTAACCTTGCTATTAAGTCATTAATTTGTTATAGATATTGCTAGCAATTGATTTCTTTTCTTCGATATCATTTCGATTTAGGACTAAGTAATCTTGCTGTAAGTCATTAATTTGTTATAAACATAGGCTAGCAATTAATTTGTTTTCGTTTATGTCATTTAAATTTTTGACTAAGTAATCTTACTAATAAGTCATTAATTTGTTATTGATATGGCTGGCAATTGATTTTTTTCTTCTATGTCATTTCAATTTTTGACTAAGTAATCTTGCTAGTAGTAACTAATTTGTTATAGATATGGCTAGTAATTTGTTTCTTCTTCCATATCATTTCGATTTAAGACTAAGTAATCTTGCTGTAAATAATTAATTTGTTATAAACATAGGCTAGCAATTGATTTGTTCTCATTTATGTCATTTCATTTTTTGACTAAGTAATCTTACTATTAAGTCATTAATTTGTTATAGATATGGCTAGCAATTGATTTTTTTCTTCTATGTCATTTCGATTCTTGACTGAGTAATCTTGCTCGAAGTAACTAGTTTGTTATAGATATGTCTAGCAATTATTTTTCTTCTTCTGTGTCATTTCGATTTTGGACTAAGTAATCTTGCTGTAAGTCATTATTTTTTTGTAAACATAAGCTAGCAATTAATTGGTTTATATTTATGTCATTTCCATTTTGGACTAAGTAATCTTGCTATTACGTCAGTAATTTGCTATGGATATATCTAGCAATTGATTTTTTTCCTTCTATGTCATTTAGATTTTTGACTAACTAATTTTACTACAAGTCATTAATTTGTTATAGATATGTCTAGCAATTTTTTTTTTCTTTTTCATTTCTTTTGAAATGACATCATTTAATGTCATTTCTATTTCGGCCTAAGATATCTTACGCTAAGTTATTCATTTGTTAAATATACCGGGCTTTTTTTCTTTATTGCACATAATCCTATGTGTAAGTTTCAAAAAATGTCAACACATAGAGCGGCCTAGGTGTAGACAACCAGTTATACATTGTCACTAGTAAGGAACCCATCAATGTTATGTGTAATAAAAAAAACCGGTAGAGGCTATAAGCTATTATTTTTTTTCTTTTATGTGCTTTGAACTTAAAAAGACTTTTAGTACCGAGATTCGAGATAATGGGATGTACGAAAAAGACGTCCATTATGGAAGAAATCGCCCCTACATAATTGCCTATTAATATCACTGAGCAACCTGCCGGGTCTATGGGAGACAGTGGAATACAATAATTTAATTTCAGCAGTCGTGGGATGAGGGGATAATGAAATAATGGAAAGATGGATCCTTTACCTAAAGAGGCGTGAAATGAAATTGCGCCATGTCATATTACGGTTGATGAATTATTGTTGTTGTAGCTAGAGGAATGATTGCGACATACTGCAGGTGAAGGATTGTTTTTTTTGGGGGGGGGGGACTGAAATCTACTGGCTTCTAGTTTTTCATGCTGGACTGGTATTAACACAAGTTGTTTTAGATTTTCATTGGTAATAATAATCTACTTAAAAATAAAACATAAACATTTTTTTTAAATAAAAGAAAATAAATAAATATCACTACATAGTGCATGATTCAGTCTAATTTAGTCGTTTTTTATGCAACTCAAAATTGGAAATTTCTGCAAGAATCTCATTGAATGATTTCGACAAACGTCAATTTCATAGACGTCAGTTTGACATACGTCAGTTTGACAAACGTCAGTTTGACAAACGTCAGTTTGACAAACGTCAGTTGGACAAACGTCAGTTTGACAAACGTCAGTTTGACAAACATCAGTCTGACAGACGTCACTTTGACAGACGTTAGTTTGACAGACATCAGTTTGATAGACGTCGGTTTGACAGACGTCAGTTTGACTGACGTCAATTTGACAGACGTCACTTTGACAGACGTCAGTTTAGGAATAAAATCCTTAAGAAATTACACTGTTATTCAAATTTTTAGCCATTTTTGATAATTTGATAAATTTTGATTTGTCTTTTGATAAATGATATTTTAAATTGTCCTAACAATTTTTTTTTTCTCGCAGTTTGTAATTTTAAATGTTCAATTAAACTTTCAATTAAGTGCCAATTGCTAATGTAAAAAAATAATTAATAATTATTGATACATATTCAAAACTGCAGCTGCATCCTAAAATAATTGATGCTACTTCTAGATACATATCAAGTTGTAGTTTTCAATTCCACCTGGAGGCGACTAAAGTTTGCTCATCCCACCTCCAAAGTAATGGATGCAAAGGACGAGGGCTGAGTAAATTTCACGCTAACAGTCCGCAGAACAAGGACTAGCACTTCAAAGAGTTAGTTAAAAGTAGGAGTCTTAACTGAATATAGGGGAGGCTTAATGAATGGAGCCTAGAAGCACGAGCTGCTAAATATATTACCATTTCGGTGTATATGTTTCATGTGGAAATGCAATTTCACATTGCGTTTTATGCAAAGTAAGAATTAGAAAATGCGTATATTTAATATTAAGCTGTATATACTAACGAGGTTTAACAAATAAGAAAAATGTAGTAGGAAGTACCAATTTTTATGAATCCCAAATTTGCTTAAGAAGAAAATTCAGAAGAACCCATGGCAAGATTTTCAAGCAGGAAATTACACAGAAGCAAATAGGTGACAGAAGCAAATCGATGCAAAACTGATGTTGCATAAATTGTTCTATAAAAACTAAACTTCCAATAATCTTTCGTGCAAATGTCCAAATATATATTTTTTTAGTTTTAAATTCCGTGCAAGAGTTTATATTTCCGGGAACCAATTAAGGTAATAAAATAAAATGTTGTAATTTGATGATTTTAAATAAATCTAGATATAGGGAAATTTTCGAAATTTTAATGACGAACTCAGTTTTTAGTAATATTTTTAGTAGTATTACTAATTTTAACAAAATTGTCATTATTCTTTGCAAAATTCATTAATTACTCTTAAAATCTAAGTTGTATTTACCAAAATGTTTACTATTCCATCAAAGTTTCTTCAATTATTTCTACCAACATTTCTAGTATTCTATCAAAATTTAAATTATTTTGCTATAAATTCAATGATAACTGTCACGTTTTCAATCATCCTTATAAAATTGTCGATTTTTAACAAGAAAATGCATTCATTGCTTTTAAAATTTCTAAAATTATAATGTTATTGGTAATATTGTAATGTTAATATTGTTATGGTAATATTGTTATTGGTAATATTGCAATTATACTAATAGGTAATTATATAATTTATAATTATAATTACCAAAATGGTTATAATTATATAAAATCGTTATAATTACCAAAATTCCCATTTGTCTGTCCCAATTTCAGTAATTACTGTCAAAATTTTACTGATACTCAAAAACTCAGCAATCCTATCATCAAAATGTTATTGATAATCAGCCAAATTTTCAACTGTTTATCTATAATATCAAATAATTTTTCGAAAATTTCATTTATTGAGTTAAAGATTTAATGATGACTTAAATTTTTAATTACCTATTACCACTAGAATTTTGGTCGTGTTATTCAAAATTTAATTAATGACTGCCTATAATTCACATATTCCTTAAAAAAAAAATTATCCTCTCAATCTATCAATGAATTCTGCAAATGTTTCAAAGATAACTACCAAATGTACAAATATTACTGCATAATAGCATATAATTTTAACATTTAAAAAAAAAATGTTAGTATTTTATCCATTATACCAGATATTTTTTATTATTATTTGTTATTTGTAAAAATATACATATTCACTTAATATTCCACATATTCCTTAAAAAAAATTAATTGTCCTCTCAATCTATCAATGAATTCTGCAAATGTTTCAAAGATAACTACCAAATGTACAAATATTACTGCATATTAGCATATAATTTTTACATTTTGAAAATGTTTGTTATTATTTTATCCATTTTACCAGATATTTTTTATTATTATTTCTTATTTGTTAAAATACTTTCTGGTGTCTTCTAGTATTTATTTATTTAATTGTCCCTACTAGTTTCAGCTTAATATTCAACCATCATCATAGGTTTTTGTAAATTAAATTATATTTTTCAAAACAAATAACAAAGAATAATATATTTTTGATAACTGTTTCCAATTTTTTTGTCATTTTTAAGAAAATTGTTATTATCATGCCAAAATGAATTAACTGATACCAAAATTTCAATTACTATTAACTTATCTATTAACTAAAATTGTAACTATTCCGTCAAAGCTAAAATAATGTCTTTTATTTTTTCAATTACTTACTATCAAAACATTGCAGCATTGATGATCAAGCAAATTTAATGTGAATAAATTGAAGCAAATGTACCATAATTTGCCAATTATGGCAAATAATGTACGAAATAAAATAAACTAACAGCAGTCGAAGCAAAATTCATCTGAATCTATCAATGAATTCTGCAAATGTTTCAAAGATAACTACCAAATGTATAAATATTACTGCATAATAGCATATAATTTTAACATTTTAAAAAATTTTGTTAGTATTTTATCCATTTTTATTTACCAAATATTTTTTATTATTATTTGTTATTTGTTTAAATACTTTCTGGTATCTTCTGGTATTTATTTATTTATTTATCCCTACTAGTTTCAGCTTAATATTCAACCATCATCAGGGGTTTTTGTAAATTAAATTATATTTTTCAAAACAAATAACAAATAATAATATATTTTTGATAATTGTTTCCAATTTTTTTGTCATTTTTAAGAAAATTGTTATTATTATGCCAAAATGAATTAATTCATATCAAAGTTTCAATTACATATATCTATTAACCAAAATTTCCACTATTCCGTCAAATAATTACTCTTATTTTTTTAATTACTTTTTATCAAAACTTTGCAGCATTGATGATCAAGAAAATTAAATGTGAAGCAAATGTAATGTTGCACAAACAAACAGAAGAAACCATTGTATACCATAATATGCCAATTTTGGCAAATAATGTACGAAAAAAATAAAACTAACCGTAATCTAAGCAAAAGTCATTCATCATAAAATGGTTTGGTTCAAGAACTGTTTCACGAAACGACAAACAAAGACTGACAAACAGAGTAATTGCTAACAACCATTAATAGATATGTAAAAGCAGAAGAGGAAGGGGGAAGGGCAGAGAGAATTATTCTGGTAAGAGGAAGAGATCAAGAGATAAAGAAGAGAAGCAGACAGGGAAGAGAAGAATCTAAAACACCAATTATGCCATACATTTGCCAATTATAGCAAATAATGTACGAAAAAAAAAACTAACAGTAATCGAAGCAAAAGTCATTCATCATAAAATGGTTTGGTTCAAGATCTGTTTCACCAAGCGACAAGCAGAGTAATTGCTAACAACCATTAATAGATATGTAAAAGCAGAAGAGGAAGGGGGGAGAGGAAGGCGGAATTATTCTGGTAAGAGGAAGAGACCAAGAGAGAAAGAAGAGAAGAAGACGGGGTAGGGAAGAATCTAAAACACAAAGCCAAAGCATCTTCCATATTTGCTTTTTGCTTCATTAATAGATACGTACAAGGAGAAGAGAAAGAGAAAGAGGAAGAGGAAAATACCAAAAGAAGAAGAGGAGAAAAGGAAGAGGAAGAGAAGAATTTAAAACACGAAGCCAAAGCATCTTCCGTATTTGCTTTTTGATCCATTAATAGAATGTAGAAGGAGAAGAGAAAGAGCAAGAGGAAGAGGAAAATACCAAGAGAAGAAGAGGAAAAAAGGCAGAGGAAGAAAAGAATCTAAAACACAAAGCCAAAGCTAAAATGGAATCAGTCGATGGAATAAATTCACGATGGAAATAAATTACACAAAAAACTAAGCAAAGCGACGTTGAAAAAAAACAGAACCAATCATTATAAAAAACCATGGCAGAAACAGAAATAAAAATAAATTGGAATAAAAGTAAAGTTGAAAAAATAATCTGTAATTATTCTAATATAAATAAATCTAAGCAAAGCTGACATGAACAAAGCAAAATAAAAAGAAAACATGTCAAAATATCACGAATAAAATTATTATAGAAGCAAAGTACTTACAAAACAAAATATAATTTAAGTTAAGTTTTAGATTTTATAAATAATTACCAGTTATATAGATATGCTTCTGAAGTTGTTTGTTTATAATCGAAACTAGTTTCGGGTATAAACATTTAAAACGAAATATAATTTGAGTAAAGTTTAAGGTTTTATCCATAATTACCAGTTATATAGATATGCCTCTGAAGTTGTTTGTTTATAACCGAAACTAGTTTGGCGATAAAAATAAATAATAAAGTAAATAATCAAATACCAGTAAGTACTTATTAAAACATCCTTAAATAATTTAAGTTAGCTAAAAATTCTAAAGAAATAATTGCAAATAATTAATGGAGAAAATTAAATAGAAGTAAATAGATACAAGACTTACGTTCCAATAAATACAGATAAATCTAAGAAAAAATTGCTTTAGATAAAAAGTAGAATAAATATTTAAACATCATCAAAAAGAAACAAATCGATACAAAAGTTACGTTCCAATAAATACAGATAGATCTAAGAAAAAAATGCTTTACAGAAAAAGTAGAATAAATATTTAAAAATCATCGAAAAGAAATAAATGCGAAGCAAAACTTATAAACGTACAATCTAATAAATCGAAGGTTTGTGAGATTTTCTTGATTCTATGCGACCATTACAAGTTACCAGTAATTTACCTTAGATAATATATAATGCTGGTGACTAGTAATGGATGCATATATTTCAGAAAATCACATAAACCTTTCCAAACATTCAGAAAACATGCTTTTAAAACAATAATTATATACCGGTAAGTACTTATTAAAACAACCTTAAATAATTTAAGATAGCTAAAAATTGTAAAGAAATAATTGCAAATAATTAATGAAGAAAATAAAATAGAAGTAAACCGATATAAGACTTACGTTCCAATAAGTACAGATAAATCTAAGAAAAACTTGCTTTACATAAAAAAATAGAACAAATATTTAAAAATCATCTAAAAGAAACAAATGCGAAGCAAAACTTATGAAAGTACAATATAATAAAACGAAAGTTTATGTGATTTTCTGGAATCTATAAAACCATTACAAGTTACTAGTAATATACCTTAGATAATATGCATATATTTTCGAAAATTACATAAACTTTTCCAACCATTCAGAAAACATGCTTTTAAAACAATAATTAAATACCAGTAAGTACTTATTAAAACAACCTTAAATAATTTAAGTTAGCTAAAAATTCTAAAGAAATAATTACAAATAATTAATGGAGGAAATAAAATACAAGTAAATCGATACAAAACTTACGTTCCAATAAATTCAGATAAATCTAAGAAACACTTGCTTTTCATAAAAAGTACAATAAATATTTAAAAAAATCATCAAAAAGAAACAAATGCGAAGCAAAACTTATGAAAGTACAATACAATGAAATTAACGTTTATGTGATTTTCTAGAATTTATGCGACTATTACAAGTTACCAGTAATTTACCTTTGATAATATATAATACTGGTGACTAGTAATGGATGCATATATTTCATAAAATCACATAAACCTTTCCAAACATTTAGAAAATATTCTCTTAAAACATTTCTAGAAAATTAATAATCGTGAAGAAATTGGAATATTTAAAAAAATTAAAAAGTGTGCATTCAATTGTTGCCCAATGAAACTTATGTATGTTAGTCCTGAAGAGTCTGTGAATATACCATGTAAGTGAAATTATCCAATTAGCAATAGGAGAGTAGTAAATCACCCCTGAATATTAAAACAAAATCATAAAAAGTGTGGCATTAAATTTAAATATTTAAAGATATCATAAAAAGTGTGCAAAAAATTGTCGCTCAATGAAACTTATATATGTTAGTCCTGAAAGGTCTGTGTATATAGTCTGTAAGTGGAATTTTCCAATTTACCGTAGGGGTGTAGTAAATCACCCCTGAATATTTAAATTTACCATAAAAAGTGTGCATTAAATTGTTACGCAATGAAACTTATGTATGTTAATCCAGAAGGGTCTGATAATATACCCTGTTTACTATTTATAATATATAAATTCGTAAATGTACGTATTAAAGGATATACAATAGTGTATACATAAATGTAAAATATTAAATTATTTACAATAGTTTATACATAAATGTAAAATATATTAGTAACTATGCATTGAACATAGGAAAGGCATTATGAAACTTTAATGGATTTCGAACTTTGGCACACTGAAAGTGCAGTATGTTATATATTTCTACACAAATTACCGAAAACCTCATAATACATTAATTATATACCATAAACCTAGTTTCATAATTAACTTCACGTTGGCTTTATACGTGTATAATATAACAAAGTTTATTTTAGCTATTTGAAATGTATGGCTTAAAGCAATTTTAAACCTACTCATTCAAAAATGCCAATTCAATAGCGTCGCACTGCTTGAATTAAATAGTCATTAGATTGACAAAAAATCATCAATTGATTAATGTTAAAGGCTTTCACTTCGTGATACATCATCAATATTTACATAGACAACAATTTTAATAGCGTCGCGTTGCTTGAATTAAGCAGTCATTAGATAGACAAAAAATCATCAATTGATTAATGTTAAAGACTTTCACTTCGTGATACATCATCAATATTTACATAGAGAACAATTTTAACTTCGTTAATATGAAATTTATTTAAAACTAGGAACGGTAGTTTCAACCAAGGCGTCATCATTTTCGAACTTTCGATGAGTTTCGAACTCTTGGTCGAAACAGTCTTTTCATCAGTCATTAAATAGACAAAAAAATCATTAATTGAATAATGCTAGAGGCTTTCACTGTTTTACGTTACGGTCGCGGTTTCGATTCAACGACCGTTATTTAGCGCAGGCACAGAAAATTAAAAGTCTGAATGTTGTTAATTCTAACCTTTATTCGGTACCCACTAGATGGGAGATAAACACGTTATTTACAACTTAATTCTAAACTAATTTAGATAAAAGACCAAGTTTTGGACAAATGTGTTGAGCGACACTTTAAAGGAGATGGTTTGATTTAATGTGACAATGGTACTTGTGCCTGGTTTCGGCTTCGTGTAGCGACTTGTAGAGACTGATCTCCTTGGTGTCCTTCTGGTCCTCCCTGGATCAGGTCCATGGAGTGGGGCGCAGCATAGGGGAGGGAAACTGAACAGATGGCCCCATCTACGAGGTGTTGTTGCAGGTTTTCCCTGTCCTGGCATGAGTAATACCCCATTATGGTGAAGATTTGGCCACTGATCCCCCTTGATGTCTTCGGAGCCTCATTAACGTAAACGACCATGTTCCCGGAGATCATTACCTTTGAGGGCTCACCGCGCTATTGTTGTTATAGAGGCCGAAATCCAGAGATGTTGGTAATCTGGTCTAGTAATTCCCAGCGGATGAGCTTGATCCAAATTAGACGCACATTTAAAGTATCCCATTAGGGAATACTCGACAATAATTTAATATTTACAACAAAGGACATAAAAGCGAAAACTAAGTACTAAACACAGAAAAAGATCTTACAATTATGTACAATATTAAACCTAATACTAAACATTCACTTCATGATAAATCGTCAATATTTAAATAGAGAACACTTTTATCTTTGTTGATATCACATTTGTCTAAAAATAGTGACTACAGTTTCAACCAAGGTTTCGAAACTTTTTCTTCGAAAATGATGACGTTTTGGTCGAAACTATGGTCACTAGTTTTAATTCAATGTGATATTAACAAAGTTAAAAGTGGTCTGTATTTAAATATTGACAATATGTTAAGTGAAGCCTCCAGCTTTGAACAGATTTTTTTGTCTGTTTAATGACTGAAAATGAAAAAAAATCATTGTTAACCACTCTGACTGTAACATCTTATGTGAACATCGGCCTTTCTATTTTACTAAGGGCTGTGTTGAGAGATATTCGGACGATCCCTGAGGTATAATTCAATCCTCCTCTTCCATGAATATCTTAGGCTGCTTACGTAAATATTTTGTGTGCGTATTTTTTGCAGGCCCTCGTGTATTCGCGCTGAAAGCAATAAGTCCAGCAGTGGGGCCTCGTCAAGATGGGGATCCGATAGGCCAATGTAAACAGTTTATGCCCCTATTTCTCTCGCCGGAGGCATCTATCATCCTGTGAAAGCCTACAGCCCCATGGTCAATGCTAATGAACTCAAAACTTCAATACCAATAGTAGTCATCGTTAATATTTTGATGTTCAGTATTATTATTATGATAGTTAGCAATAGTTAATGCTAATTAACTCAAAACTTTAATTAGAATAGTAATCATCGTTAATATTTTTATTTTCAATATTATTACTAATATTATGAGAGTTCACAATAGTTAATGCTAATGAACTTGAAACTCTAATAACAATAGTAACCATCGTTAATATTTTTATTTTCAGTGTTATTGTTATTATTAGATAGAAACAAGCTTTAATTGGCTCTCAGGGGGTCCTGCCTCATTATTATTAATATTATTATAAAGAAAATTATTGCTCGGTTTGCAAAACTATGCCCAGGCATGCTACACTTTCGTACAACAGATCCCAACGAAATTAACCGTGGAATAAAGTTAGTTACAGACTGTAAAACCAGACATACATTTCATGCACACTGTACTTCCTCCCTTTCCACGAGGACTATGCGCATAACTACAGAATTCACTGCATGATGTCTCTTTGTAGCGACCAACGTCATTTTTCCTGCTACACGAAGCCAAACCGGGGCAGTCCCGATTAAAACTACGGCAGGCTGTCAAAGTTGTATTCTGCCTAGGTCGTAAATCTCTCCCGGTTTTCCTCTCTCGCAGTGTCGCGGAAAAAGCTTGACACCGGCCCAGAAATTTGTGGGGAAAACAAAACGGAGGCACATTTATAAAACTGTCACTGCTGTCGTTCCTCTGCTCATCTCACGTGGTTTTTGTATCACTTTCCTCGAAGCCCAGGAATTCGGTGAAATTAAAGGAGTTCGGTGTGCATACGAACACTGAAAAGATTGAGAAGATTAAGAAGATTGAAAAGATTAAGAAGATCAAAAAGATTAAAAGATTTAAAATATTTTAAAAATGCTTGAAAAGACTGAAATGATTAAGAAGATTGAAAAGATTTAAAAGATAAAGAAGATTGAAAATATTTAAAAGATGCTTGAAAAGATTGAAAAGATTAGGAAGATTGAAAAGACAGATTGAATAGATTAAGAAGATTGAAAAGATAAAGAAGATTGAAAATATTTAAAAGATGCTTGAAAAGATTGAAAAGATTAATAAGATAGAAAAGATTTAAAGATGCTGGAAAAGATTGAAAAGATTAAGGAGGTTGCAAAGATTTAAAAGATGCTCGAAAAGATTAAGAAGATAGAAAAGATTAAAGATGGTCGATAAGATTGAAAAGATTAAGAAGATCAAAAAGATTTAAAAGATAAAGAAGATTGAAAGGATTTAAAAGATGCTTGAAAAGATTGCACAGAATAAGAATATTGATAAGATTTACAAGATGCTTCTGAAGATTGAAAAGATTATGAAGATTGTAGCGATTTAAAAGATGCTTGAAAAGATTGAATATATGCTTGAATAGATACCTATTAAAAATAAAAAAGTGCATTTTTATTCCTGTGCATAACTTTGGTTTTCAAATCATTTAGTTGTTGTGATAATTATTGCACTTCTAATAAGTATGATTGTTATCATTAGTATGATAAGTAATCATCACTGAAATTCTACAGAAACAGCATGTTTTTATTTTTATTATTTAGGTCCGACAGCTCACGATATAAGCTGCATAGTTTCTGATCTAGATTCTGAAGAATATAGATCAGAAAATCAAACTAAAATCTAAAATTCTCTATTGATTTAACAGATATTTACCAGGCAATGAAACATTACTTACCTTTTAAGCAATTTAAAAAACCTGCATGGAGTTTTAACTCGGTAAACCTCTTTACTGGAATCAACTGGCTTTTACGGTAAGTTTAGCACTTAAAAGCTGTCATCTCATAAGCAACCCTTAAATAAAATGCGCCGATAAAGGGCGCAAATGCCCTGTAAGTAACTTGGGAATGAGTCGTATAAAGCGATTTACAACCGCGGAGTTGACATAAGTAATGACTCTGCAGAAGCCACATAAGAAATCGAGTATGGGACATTTTATACTCGCTTTCTTATGTGGCTTCTGCATTTTTACTTATTACATTCATTAACAACTAAAATTTCGTTACTTTTCGTTACTTATGAATCAATATCTTGCGTGGCTTCTGAATTTTTACTTATTACATTTATCAATAACTAAAATTTCGTTACTTTTCATTACTTATCAATTAATGTCTTATGTAGCTTTTGTATATTTATTTATTACATTCAAACATTCAAATGCCACAATTTTTGCTTCTTCTCCAAACACATATCAATACTGTTGTAAGTGAAGGAAAAATTGTGAGACAAATTCCATGTTTTCCAATGATTTTTATACGAATTTTTCAATATGAATGTGGAAATTTTCGAGTATTTCGAATTTCTTAATATTTTTTCTACATACACCAAGTTTTAATCATTCTACAAATAGAAATTTTTGCAATTAAATATTGAATTGTTATTCATTTGGGTAAGAATACATTAAAACAGTAGTCTAAATCAATCAATTTAGGTGTTCATTTGATGTATGCTAATTGATGGATAAACATAAAAATACAAATCACAAATAATTTTTATATTTAAAAAAAATTAAGTTCTTCAACTTTCAAGTTTTCAATCATTTATTAACAATTTTCCATATTGTTCAATGATTCCCTCAAAAATTTTCAATTCTGCTAATTTTCGATAATTTATCTTTTGAAGTTCCAATTATTATTTTTCACTTTTTCATTAATTTTTCTATAATTTCCTATTTATTCAATGATTCTTCTACAATTTTTTAATTCCCAATAATTCTAGGATATCTTTTGACAATTTACTAATTATTCTTGAAATGTTCAATCATTCTACTAGAAATTGCAATTTCTTCAAATATTCGTCTCTCATTATTCAGGTACTCACCAATTCTTCTACAGTATTTCAACATGTAACCATCATTCTACAATGTTTTTAATATTTTTTCTGCAGTCATGCATTTTTAATCATTACACTACAATATTTACACTATTTATATTTAATATTTAAACCATTTATTTATAAGTTTAATATTTAATTTTATAAAAATATTCTATTTTTTTTTTCGAATTCCTATGATTCGTTTATAATATTTCAATTTCTCAACAATTATTCGAAAGTTTTTCAATTTTAAATCGCATTTCTATAATTTTTCATTAATTTTCGTATAAATTCCATTTTTGTTCAATGATTTGTATACGAATTTTTCATTTTCTCAATAATATGAGTACAGTTTTCAATTTTTATTCATTTTTCTACACTTTTTCACCATTCTTAGAAAATTTCCCTCTTTCAATGTTTCGTCTACAGAACATGAATCATTTATCAATGCTTTTGATAAATGATTTTTCTTTATTTGAATAATTCTTCAATAGATATTCAATTATTTATCATTATATTGTAAAAATACATACGAACCAACATAAAATATTGATTGAAAAGTAACGAAATGTAACGAAGTTTCAGTAATATATTGATTTATTGATAAGATTACATATAATTATAGCGACACAGACACAACACAATACAACACTCAATAATTACTCACAATTTTTACTTCATTTACTAGATACAGTATTGATAAGTGTTTGGAGAAGAAGTAAAAATCATGAGATTCTTCGTTTGAATGTTATAAGTAAAAATACAGAAGTCACATGATATATTGATTGATAAGTAACGAAAAGTATCGAAATCTCAGTAATATATTGATTTATTGATAAGGCTACATATAATTATAACGACACAAACACAACACAATACAGCACTCAATAATTACTCACAATATTTACTTCATTTACTAGGTATAGTATTGATAAGTGTTTGGAGAAGAAGAAAAAATTGTGAGATTCTTCGTCTGAATGTAATAAGTAAAAATACACATGAAGCCCCATAAGATATTGATTGATAAGTAACAAAAAATAACGAAATCTCAATAATATATTGATTTATTGATAAGGCTACATATAATTAAAACGACACAAACACAACACAATACAACACTCAATAATTATACATCTCAATTATATATCTCGATATATCTCAATTTATACTTCATTTACTAGGTACAGTGGTTGATATTGATAAGTATTTGGAGAAAAAGTAAAAATTATGAGATTCTTCGTTTGAATGTAATAAGTAAAAATATACATGAAGCCTCATAAGGTATTAATTGATAAATTAAGAAAAGTAACGAACTCTTAATAATCTGTTGATTTATTGATAATTCTTCAGGAAACTAAAACAACACAAACACAACATAATCAAACTTCGTAAAAACAAAATTAAAAAAAAATGAATACAAGCTGTAAAATACGTGTCGTTAGTGCAATGGGAATTCAAAAATAATTATGATGGATTTCGCTGCAGAATTCTGGATTTAATTTTTGACTTTATCAAGAGCGAAGAGTGATGATGGTTTTTTTTCATGAATATGCTCCTAATATGCAAACAAAGATTAAAAAATTGTGAAAGCGGACGAGACCGTAATTTAATTTAACTGCTGCATTATACGTTATACATGTTATACGAATAGGGAAGAGAAAATACGGGGTGACCTAAAAAGTGTGGAGAATTAAATCCGGCCGGTATTTATGGGCAAGCAGCATGTGAACCGCTAATTGTCGCCATCTCCGAACACGAATGTAAAAAAGGCATAATATCAGGATGTATGTGTGGTAAAATATTATAGCAATGAATTCGTTATCTGGTTGGGGGAGTAATTGAAGTTTATATGTCGTCTAGTTTTTATTTCCACTAGTAATGAACCTATTATGTTTCATGTGTATATTTCTTGTTTCATTGAATATATTGAGCACAAATAAAAATTATCCTGCAATTATACAAACCAATTGACATTGCAATTACCATGAAAATCATTAAATTATTGATTTTTTGCAGTAGAATATTGATACGATTTAAGTTTCCAATAAAACAATACATGCATATAGTAAAATTAACTTTTAAAATAAAATTTACAAAATTAAACAGAAAATTAGTTTAAGTGATTTTCAGACGAACTGTTTATAGTTACTTGTTTGATTTCATTTTATTCGTTACCAGACTAAAGAAGAACCGAAAGAAAAAGAATTGTCAAGCAAAATATACGTTAATAGCAAAATAATTGAAAAGTCAAAAAAAAAATGTAGAAGAATGATGAATAATGATTGAGAGATATAGGTAAAATAATTGAGAAAATATTGAATTATTGTACACAAATGACAAAATAGAAAAAGAATAATTGCGAAATTGTAGACAAACTGGGAGAATGCTGATTAACAATTAAGACAAATTATGGAATAATGATCAATAATTGAAAAACTATAGAAGAATTATTGAGAATAAGAAAAATTGTAGATGCAAAATTTGTAGAATAAATTACTTATTAAATTATTAATCTTTAAAAGAATTATTGAACACAAAATGACAAAATAGAAAATGAACTATTGAGAAATTGTAAATAAATATTAACAATTAAGAAAAATTGTAGAATAATGATAAATAACTGACAATCTTTTGAAGAATTATTGAAATAAAAAAAATGTACACTGAAATTTGAAGAATTGGTGAGTAACTGAAAAATTATAGACTATACTTTAAGAAAATGTAATTTCTAGAAGAATGTTTGAGTAATTTTAAACTAATGATAGTCAAAAGATATCGTAGAATCATTGGGAATTAAAAAATTGTAGACAAATCATTGAATAAATAGGAAATTATAGAAACATTAATGAAATAGAGACAAATAATAATTGGAACTTGGAAAACTATTCGAAACTATCGAAAATTAAAGGAATTAATAAATTGTAAGGGAATAATTGAAAAATATGGAAAATTGTTAATTAATGATTGAAAGGTTAGAAGAAGAAGATGAAGAAGAACTTCATAGAATGATGATTAAAACTTGATGTCTGTAGAAAAAATGTTTAAAAATTCTAAATACTCGAAAATTTCAATATTTATATTGAAAAGTTAAAAAGTTCATGTACAACAATATAATAATGGAAAAATAATGGAATTTATGGAAGAATAAATAAAATATTGTAAAAAAAACGTTTCAAATTTGAATAACTATCGAATAATGGTTGAGAAATTAAAATATTGTAAACGAATCATTGACACAAATGGAATATTGGGAAATTATAAATTAATGATTGAAAAATTATAGAGTTCCTAATGATTAAAAATGCATGACTGCAGAAAAATTATTAAGAAATCAGAAACAAAATTGAATATATAGAACAATGATTGAAAAATTGTAGAATGATTTAAATATTAAAATACTGTAGAAGAATTAGTAAGAAACTGAAAAAATTTGGGAGAAATCTTTGAAGAAATTGCAATTTCTAGAAGAATAGTTGAAAATTTATAGAATTAAATGTAATAATTCAAAGGATATCGTAGAATTATTGGGATATTGAAAAATTTTGGATTTATGATTCAAAAATTTGATTTTTTTTATAAAAATGATTGAAAAATTCTTGCATACTGAATCAAACATCAAAAGGTATCGTACAAATATTGCGAATTGAAAAATTGTAGACTTATCATTGAAAAATGGAAAATTGTAGAAGAACTAATGAAAAATTGAATAACAATAATTGGAAATTGAAAAGAAAAACTATCAAAAATTAATGCAATTAAAAAATTGTAAGCCAATCATTAAACAATATGAAAAATTGTTAATAAATGATAGAAAAAATTGTATAGAAATCATTGAAAAATAAATAAATTTACGGAATTATGTTGAAAAAATGTAGAATAGCGATTTAAAATTAAAAAAATATTAGTATATTAAAGTATAAGTGGATATCAAGGCCTTTCAAGCACGAACGTTTTTCAAAAAACCGACCCGTCGCTCCCCGCGCAGCGGGGAGGCGGGGAGGTTTTTTGAATAGAGTGAATGCTTGAAAGGCCAGATATCCACGCATACTTTACGCTATTTTTTATCATTGATGCCGTAAATTGGCCTAAACATTTGTAATTATAATTTCTATCTGATGTGCCGTCGATTTTGCCGTACAGTTTTAGTATCGTTGCTAAGATACTGAATAAATAACTAGCTAACATGGCGGCTGATACTATGCAATCGTTCTAGCCTTGGTTGTCAAAGTACAGAATATCGTATGTAACAATCTTTCAATTTGGCGTCAGTTTTGATTTTGGTTGAAAATGCAACGAAACATTGATCAATTAAGCTCCGAAGCAGAGAGGCGTTTAATTCCCCAAAAATCGGAATTGGCATATAAGAAGGAATACGATAAATTGGTAAAATGGGTGGACGAACAGGAGGTGAAAACTGTAGATGAAAGAATGATTCTTGCTTACATGCAGAAAATGTCTACATGCTATAAGGCGTCAACAATGTGGGCAATACATTCCATTTGTATCCATGGAAACCTTTACAGGAAACGCGCGTTTTTGAAAGCCTGTTTTATGCACGCTACACGATGTTTTAAACAAGCAATATGATGCATCAATGATAAAAAATATATAAATTCAAACTATATAATATAAATCAAATAATAGTTGAGAAATTGACAAATTGTGGACGTATGACTCAACAATTTGAAATTTATAGAAAAATTTATGAAAAATTCTTGCATAATCAGTCACAAATAATAATAAGTCAAAAGGTATCGTAGAATTATTGGAAATTGAAAAATTGTAGACGAATCATTGAAAAATAAGAAACTACAGAAGACTTAATGAAATATTGAAGAAGAATAATTTGATATTGAAAAGAACCACGAACGAAAATTATAACAATTGAAAAATTGTGACCTAATCATTGAACAATAAGGAAAATCGTTAATAAATTATTGAAAAATTCATATAGAAACCACTGAAAAATGGAAAATTACAGAATTGTTAAAAAATTGTAGAAAAGCGATTAAAAATTGAAAAACTATCAAATATTTGTTGAATGGAAACTTGGGAAATAATAAATATATGATTAAAAAATCATGGAGTAATGATTAAAAATTCATTACTGCTGAAAAATTGTAGAGAAATTGAAGGAAAAATAGAATTTATAGAAAAATTATTAAAAAAATTGTAGAATGGAAATTTAATATTGAAATACTGTAGAAGAATTAGTAAGAAACTGAAAAATTATAAAGGAATTTGCAATCTCCAGAATAATAATTGATAAATAATGAGTAATACTTCAAAGGATGTCGTAAAATTATTAGGAAATTGAAAACATTTTGACGAATCATTGAAATATTTGAAATTTCTTAAGAATGATTGAAAAATTCCAGAATAATGAGTAAAAAGACAAAAAGGTAACGTAGAATTATTGGGAATTAAAAAAATGTAGACCAATCATTGAATAAATAGGAAATTATAGAAAAATTAATGAAAAATTGAACAAAAAGTATTGGATCTTTAAAAGAAAAACTATCCGAAATTAGAAGAATTGAAAAATTGTACGGGAATCATTGAAAAATGGGAAACTGCAGATGAATTAATTAAAAATTTAAGAACAATAAATGGAAATTGAAAACAAAAACTATAGAAAATTAGAGCAATTTAAAAATTGTAAACTAATCATTGAACAATATGGAAAATCGTATAGAAATCATTCAAAAATAATGGAACTTACAGAATTGTTGAAAAAAATATAAACTAGCGATTAAAAATTGAAAAACTATCAAGTAATTGTTGAATGGAAAATTGGGAAATTATAAATATGATTAAAGAATCATGGAGTAATGATTAAAAATTCATGACTGCAGAAAAATTGTAGAGAAATTGAAGGAAAAATAGAATTTATAGATAAATGATTTAAAAAAATGTAGAATGGTGATTGAATATTGAAATACTGTAGAAATACTGTAAGAAACTATAGAATTATAAAGGAATTTGCAATTTCTTGAATAATAGTTGTTGAATAATGAATAATACTTCAAAGGATGACGTAGAATTATTGGGAAATTGAAAAAAATTGGACGAATCATTGAAATATTTGAAATTTCTATATGAATGATTGAAACATTCCAAAATAATGAGTAAAACGACAGAAAGGTATCGTAGAATTATTGGGAATTAAAAAATTATAGACTAATTATTGGAAAAATAGGAAATGGTAGAATAATGAATAAAAAATTGAAGAATAATAATTGGAAATTGCAAAGAAAAACTATCGAAAATTGTAAACGAATTATTGAAAAATATGGAGAATTGCTAATATGGGATTGAAAAGTTGTACAATAATAATTAAAACTTGATAACTTCAGAAAAAATATTCAGAAATACTAAATACTCGAAAATTTCCATATCCCTATTGAGAAATTGAGAAATTCGTATATAACTCATTCAGCAAAAATATGAATTTATCGAAGAATGGTTGAAAAATTTTAGAATAGGCATTCAAAATTGAAGAACTATTGAATAATTGTAGAAAAATTGTACACGAATTAATGAAACAATGGATTTTTGGAAAATTATGAATAAATAATTGAAAATACTTTGAGAGAAAAGATTATTAAATGAAATAGATAATCTATTGAGATAGATCCAAGACTCTTGTGATCATTGAAAAATATCATTAGATGGTATAGATAATTCATTTGGCTAGATCGTAGATTTTTGTGATCATTGAACTTAGACTAATTATTGAAAAAATAGCAAATGGTAGAAGAATGAATAAAAAATTGAAGAATAATAATTGGAAATTGCAAAGAAAAACTATCGAAAATAGTAAACGAATTATTGAAAAATATGGAAAATTGCTAATATGGGATTGAAAAGTTGTACAATAATAAATAAAACTTGATGGCTGCAGAAAAATTATTGAGAAATAGTAAATACTCAAAAATTTCCAATTCCTTTTGAGAAATTGAGAAATTCGTATATAACTCATTCAACAAAAACATGAATTTATAGAAGAATGGAATGAAAAATTTTACAATAGCCATTCAAAATTGAAAAACTATTGAATAATTGTAGAAAAATCGTACACGAATTAATGTAACAATGGATTACTGGAAAATTATGCATAACGGATTGAAAACTTATTGAGTAATGATTAAAAATTCATGGCTGCAGAAAAATTATGGCGAAATTGAAATAAATTGAATTTATACAAAAATTATGGAAAAATTATAGAATGATAATTAAATATTGAAATACACTAGAACTGTAAGAACTGTAGAACTGTTCTCACTAATTAGAAGAATTTGTGGGAAACTGCAAAAATATACACGCATTTTTGCAGAAATTGCAATTTCTAGAAGAATGATTGAACAATTGTAGTATAATGAATAATAATTCAAACTATATCGTAGAATTATTAGAATATTGAAAAATTGTGGACGAATCATTGATAAATTTGCAAATTCTAGAAGAATGATTAAAAAAATGAGTAAAAACAAAAAAAATATCCTAGATTATTGGTAATTGGAAACTTGAAGACAAATCATTGAAATAATGGGAACTTGTGGAAAAATGTATGAAAAATTGAAGAATAATAATTGGAAATTGAAAAGAAAAACTATCCTAAATTGGAAAAATTGAAAAGTCCTAAACGAAGCATTGAACAATATGGAAAATTGTTAATAAATGATTGAGATATTGTAGAATAATGATTAAAACTTTATGATTGCAGAAAAATTATGGAGAAAATTTAAATACTTGAAAATTTCCATATCTATATGACGCCTATATGATGGATTAAATTTGCAAATTTTAGAAAAATGATTTAAAAAAATGAGTAAAAATCCATAAGGTATCGTAGATTATTGGGAATTGGAAAATTGTAGACAAATCATTGAAACAATGGGAAATTGTGGAAAAATGAATGAAAAATTGAAGAATAATAATTGGAAATTGAAAAGAAAAACTATCCTAAATCGAAAAGTCCTAAACGAAGCATTGTTCAATATGGAAAATTGTTAATAAATGATTGAGATATTGTAGAATAATGATTAAAACTTTATGATTTCAGAAAAATTATGGAGAAAATCTAAATACTTGAAAATTTCCAAATCTATATGACGCCCATAATGCTTCGTTTAGGACTTTTTAATTCCATGGCACATCAATAATAATAATAACAAAAATATGATTTTCTCAGACAGGCTTCAAACATTAAATGTACTTATACATAACTACATATAAAGAAATTATATACAATCATATTATCAAACATAAAGCCAAGGTTATTATATTTATTAACATGTTTTCCTTCTGGAAACCTAAGAATATAGACCATTACAAGTTCAATGATCACAAAAATCTACGATCTAGCCAAATGAATGATCTATACCATCTAATGATATTTTTCAATGATCACAAAAGTCTAGGATCTATCTCAATAGATTATCTATTTCATTTAATAATATTTTCTCTCAAAGTATGACAGTATGCTATTGCAAGAACCTTCACATTTAATTTTTTTTTCTTATCTCCATTATTTTGCTTACTCTGGATTTATACATACAAATCATATTCATAAGTATGTGTCGATCAAATATGCTAAGATCAGGCCGATTTTGGTGAAACAACTTTGTCCCAAACCCGCTTTGCGTGTGTTTGCAGGCGAACTGCAAAAATATGACCGAATCAATAAAAATGTAAATTCGGAGCGTGACTTTGATTTAGCACCCCTCATTCCCTGCACTGTATGCGAAAATTGTTTCGGCCATAAATATCGAGGGAATCGAACTCCGGCATACAACGCTGTCCTCGTCTCCCCATCAATTCAAAGGTTTGGCCTGGGAAACTCCAGATAAGTGGGTCGTTATTCGACTGCATCTTTCACACTTAAAAAGTGTGTAAACATATATTTAGACAGTAAATTTTTAGATGTTTAAGGGATTATTGAATGACAGCATAAGTTTACCTCTATGGCTAATTACTATTGGTAGGAAACAAAATTTCACACCCTATTACATAATCTAAAACCAAGTGTCAAAATAATTTATAAGTGCGCTACTTACTTAATTGACACTAACTTTCGTAAAAAAAAAACAAATTCAATTTTGTAAAGTTAGCTTGGCTATATTTATAAACTTGTTTGAAGTATGTTAATGTAGGTAATTACCATTGTCTTGACATAAAAACCACCAATTAATCAAATTAATGCTACTAATTTGTTTGTGTCACAAGAAAATTCGAGTCCCAAAAAAATAAACAAAGAATCTGCGGAATTGGACTTGGATTACAGACTAAACAATTTATAGGCGATGAAATCGAATTGAAGTTATTTCAGCTCGAAATAACCATGGCCAAGGAGATAGGCGCAAATGTTATTGATTCCTCGTATCTGGCGTAAGCAGCTTTGTCCGCGGACAAACAGAATTGCGTATTTGCAATTCACATTTTTCCTGTATTTGACGCTAATGGCGGTGTGCTCGTGATTTATGGCTGCTCATAAAGAGGGACTGAGCCTCGGACAATGCACAACATATTTTGTTGTAATCAGACATTCAATTGTGACGCTAAAACGCGAATAAAATCGGAATGAGGCAGGACGCAATGTATTTGACAAAAATGCGCGATATTAATTTCCTGAAAATTGAGGATTTTTCCAATATTATAATTATAATTTCAAACCAAATTTCCTACAAGCTTCTAGTAAATTAAAAACAATTCAATTATATGTGGTTTAATTGCCTATATATCTATATCTAATTCCATCATTCAATTCAATTCAATGTCAATAATATGTAGCAGTATATTACAAATAATTATACTAAAGTACGTTTTGCATTATATTTTCAGTCTATGTATTGTAATTTCCTTTTGGACTACAATTATAATTTTCGCTGAGGATACTTGCCATTCATTAAATTTCATCATCAAAAATAAACGATCCTAGTAGCTATCAAAATTTCGTTATTTAATCATCGCCTCGGAGAAAAGTTAATTGGGTATAATTAATGCCGCCCCTTGAGCGGGGGCATCTTTCACATTAGCTTAATTATTTGCGCAGATAAACAAGGTCTAATTACATAAACTCCCTTCTCTGTATTTACGAATTAAGCTTGTATGGCGTTGATCCCAATAAAATTAGCAAAATTATAATGTACATGTTATAATGACATAGAAGAATAGAGTCCTATTGTTATAAAATAATTTCAAAATTATATGCAGGATTAAATCTATTTGTTAAAATTAGCAAAATTATAATGTGTATGTTATAATGACAGAATAATATATTCCTATTGTTATAAAGTAATTTCAAAATTATATCCAGGATTAAAACTATTTACAAAACAATAAATAATTAAAAATAGTTTATATCGATATAGCTCATGTTCAAATCATATTCGCATATGTTTTTAATTTTTAATAAAAATCATAAATATTATAATGCTGGTCGAAAGAATAATCAATCAAACTATTTAAAAAACCAATAGATAGTATGTTGATAATAAAAAATGATGTGGTAAACATGTGGTAAACACTCATTTTGTGGTAAAAACATAGCAAGTTGTTTCTCTGTTTGTTTTTTATTGATATTCGTTGATCAACATAAAATATTAATAAAAATCAATCAATATTGTAGGCTGGTACAATGGATGAATCTGAGGTTTTAAATAATGCTAAAATACATATATTCTGTCCTTATTTATTCATTATCTCAAACCTACTTATGACATAGCATATGAGCATATAGCATATAGCATATGAACATATAATAGACATAGATAAAACGTTTGAAAAGTAAGTGAAATAAATGGTAGTGTATACACATATCATTATAATGCTATCAATATCAATATGCAATAAAAATTGAATCGTTTTACTTGCAAGATTATAAAATGTATGAAGGCAATATGTTGATAATAATAATAATAATAATAAAAATTCTTATATAATACCAAATAGTAAAAACTAGCAACTTATCAAAATTTACTGGCTTGATTACTCGACCGGATGATAGTTTGAAACCAGAATAGGATAATATATGTTGATAACTTGATATCTTGGTAGTACTGTATTGATATCATGATACTTTGATAACTTGGTAGAGCAATAGATGGCAAAAACGAGAAACTTATGTTGACAGCTTGATATCTTGGTAGTACTGTATTGATATCATGATGTTTAATAGCAAGGTAGACCCATTGGTAGCAAAAACGAGCAACTTGTCCAAAATTACTCGCTGGATTGCTCGATCATATGATAGTTTGAAAGCAGAAAAGGATAATATGTTGATAGCTTGATATCTTGATAGTAATGGATTGATACCATGATAGTTTGATAACTTAATAGACCAATAAATAGCAAAACCGAGCAACTTATCAAAATTACAGGCTTGATTACTCGAGAAAATTATAGTTTGAACGCAGAATAGGATAATATGTTGAGAGCTTGATATATTCGTAGTACTGGATTAATATCATTATAGTTTAATATCTACATAGACCAGTAGATAACAAAAGCGAGAAACTTATCCAAATTTACTGGCTTGATTACTCGATCGGATGATAGTTTGAAAGCAGTAGCTTGATATCTTGGTAGTACTGGATTGATACCATAACAGTTTGATACCTTGGTAGTACTGGATTGATATCATGATAGTTTAATAACCTAATAGACCAATAGATAGCAAAATCGACTAACTTATCCAAATTTACTGGCTTGATTACTCGAGAGAATAATAGTTTGAAAGGAGAATAGGATAATATGTTGATAGCTTGATATCTTGGTAGTACTGGATTGATATCATGATAGTTTGATAACTTGGTAGACCAATGGGTAGCAAACACGAGCAACTTATCCAAAATTATTGGCTTGATAACTCGATCATATGATAGTTTGAAAGCAGAAAAGCATAATGTGTTGATAGCTTAATATATTGGTAGTAATATATTGATACCATGATAGTTTGATAACTTAATAGACCAATAAATAGCAAAAACGAGTAACTTATTCAAATTTACTGGCTTAATTACTCGATCGGGTGATAGATTGAAACCAGAATAGGGTAATAAATGTTAAAATCTTGATATCTTATCACTACTGGATTGATATCATGATAGTTTGATAACTTGATAGACCAATAAATAGCAAAAACGGCCAACTTATTCAAATTTACTGGCCTGATTACTCGAGAAAATAATAGTTTGAAAGCAAAATAGGATAATACGTTGATAGCTTAATATCTTGGTAGTACTGGACTGATATTGTCATAGTTTAATAACTAGGTAGATCAATTGGTAGCAAAAACGAGCAGCTTATCCAACATTACTGGCTTGATTACTCGATCATATGATAGTTTGAAAACAGAAAAGGAAAATATATTGATAGCTTGATATCTTGGTAGTTCTGGATTGATACCATAACAGTTTGATACCTTGGTAGTACTGGATTGATATCATGGTAGTTTAATAACCTAATAGACCAATGGATAGCAAAAACGAGCAACTTAGCCAAATTAACTGGCTTTATTACTCAAGAGAATGATGGTTTGAAATCAGAATTGGATAATATGTTGATAGCTTGATATCTTAGTAGTACTGGATTCATGCCATGATAGTTTGATAACTTGATAGTCTAATAGATAGCAAAAACGAGCAACTTATCCAAATTTACTGACTTAATTACTCGAGAAAATTATAGTTTGAACGCAGAATAGGATAATATGTTGAGAGCTTGATATCTTTGTAGTACTGGATTGATATCATTATAGTTAAATAACTTGATAGACTAGTAGATAACAAAAACGAGAAACTTATCCAAATTTACTGGCTTGATTACTCGATCAAATGATAGTTTGAAAGTAGAAAAGAATAATATATTGATAGCTTGATATCTTCGTAGTACTGGATTGATATAATGATAGTTTAATAACTTAATAGACCAATGGATAGCAAAAACGAGCAATTTATCCAAATTTACTGGCTTGATTACTCGAGAAAATGATAGTTTGAAAGCAAAATAAAAACATATGTTGATAGCTTGATATCTTAGTAGTACTGGATTCATACCATGATAGTTTGATAACTTGATAGTCTAATAGATAGCAAAAACGAGCAACTTATCCAAATTTACTGACTTAATTACTCGAGAAAATTATAGTTTGAACGCAGAATAGGATAATATGTTGAAAGCTTGATATCTTGGTAGTACTGGATTCATACCATGATAACTATAGAACCATAGTTTGATAACTTGATGGACCAATAGATAGGAAAAACGAGCAACTTATCCAAAATTACTGGCTTAATAACTCGATAGCATAATAGTTTGAATGCAGAAAAGGATAATATGTTGATAGCTTGATATGTTGGTACTTCTGGATTAATATAATACTAGTTTTATAGCTTGATAGACCAATACTTTCAAAATTTTGATAGCTTGGTGGACTAATATCATGTAATCATCTTAATTGATACCTAACCTAATATTTTAGAACTTATGAAAGAATCTGAAAATATTAGTCGAAAGAACTTTTTCACAAAAAAACATTTATTTGAGCTAAATGCACATATCAATCGCAATCGATCATCTTCAGTAAAATAACACACTGTACTACAATTGTACTACAGTACATTTTGTACTACTACAAATGATAGCATTGCGATTAAAATGTGCATGTAGCTCAAACAAATATTATGAAAAAAGTGATCTGACTCTTATTTAATTGATACCTAGATTGATAGTTTGATAGCTTAATAGCATGATATATTAATTGAAAGCTTAATAGCATGATATAATGGTCTACAAAATTGTACTACAGTACAGTTTGTACTAGTGTAGATGATCTATTTTCAATTCAAATGTGCCTCAAATAAATGATTTTTTTTGTGAGAAAGGTGTCCTGACTCTAATTTAATTGATATCTAGATGGATATTTTGAAGCCTTAATAGTATGATATATTAATTGGTAGCTTAATAGCATGATATAATGAACTGCAATTGTACTACAACATAGTTTGTTCTAGTGAAGATGATCAAATTACGATTGAAATGTGCTTCAAATAATTGGTTTTTTTAAGGTGCCCTGACACTTATTTAATTGATATCTAGATGGACATTTTGAAGCCTTAATAGCATGATATAATAATTGGAAGCTTAAATGCATGCTATAATGAACTACAATTGTACTGCAGTATGGTTTGTTCTAGTGTAGATGATCAAATTACAATTGAAACGTGCCTCAAATAATTGTTTTTTTTTGTGAAAAAGGTGTCCTGACTCGTATTTAATCTATATCTAGATATAGATATCTAGATTGACATTTTGAAACCTTAATAGCATGATATATTAATTGAAAGCTTAATAGCATGATATAATGAACTAGAATTGTGCTACAGTACAGTTTTTTTCTAGTGTAGTTGATCACATTGCGATTAAAATGGGCCTCAAATGAATGTTTTTTTTGCGAAAAAGATGTCCTGACTCTTATTTAATTGACATCTAAGTTGACATTTTGAAAACTTAACAGCATGATAGTTTAATTGAAAGCTTAATAGCTTGATATATTAATTAATAGCTTGATTTGTTAATAGTTAGCTTAACAAATTTATACTTTATAATCTTCATAGCTTGATAAATCGATAGTTTTGCACTATCATAATTTGAAAGCTTTTTAGTTTGAGAGATTGATACGATATAGCTTAATATATCGATAGCTTTAAAGCATAATAAAATGCCAGCTTCTGCTGATATCCATATAGATTAATATATCAATAGTGTGAAATGTTAATATCACGAAGCTATCATGATACTAAACATAGTTAGGTACTTCAATGCGTTGATAGTATATTAATTGATAGCTTAATAGGTTAGGTTAGGTTAGGTTAATAGTTTGACAGCTTAATACATTGATACTTTATAATCTTCATAGCTTGATACATCGATAGTTCGAAACCGTCATAAAATGAAAGCTAGTTTGAGATATTGATACGTTATAGCTTAATAAATCGATAGCTATACAGCTTAGTAACGTAATAGTTCTGCTGATATCTTGCTAGATTGATATATCAATAGTTTGAAAGCATAATATAATGATAGCTAGGTTCTCGGATACATTGATAGATTATAGCCTAACTAAATAGTTCGATATCTTGATAGAATCATTTTATAAGATATACGAGTTTTATAAGTTTATAAGATTGATGGCTTGATAGTTTAATATCTTACTAGGGTGATAGGGATGAATTATTTTACTAGCTTAAAAGATGTATACCTTTATAACAATCTTTGTCTATTCAATCTTTAAGTTTTTTTTTCATTGGAGTCTACTCATTCTTTTAGATATTTATAGAATGTCGAGCAAAAACTACTTTCAATGTTCAGCTTGATACTCGAAAACATTGACAGCTTATACCCTGACTAGATAGCTTAATATCTAGAGAGAACATTTGTGTGTAGATTTATAAGATTGATGACTTGATATTGTCCATGCCTGATGGACTATATCAGATGAAGATGTCACATTTCACATAATACCGAAATCCCCCCTCTAGTGGAATTATACCAATGAATATGCATCCTAAAACTTTAGGAGCTGTTTTGAGCCATAAAGCCATAAACCATAAATGTATTCCTATGATATCTCAGAAATGAAGTGCTTTGGAATAAGAAACCGCTTTACTCAGGAACTTGAAGCTCACTATTGTACATCAATGAACTGGGAAGTTTCAAGAAATGCATCAGCATTTCTATTGACTACTCCGATAGGACAGAGGAGGGAATTCGATTTTATGTGAAAAGTGACATCTTATCTGGCATGGACGATATCATATCATCAATCTTATGAACCTACAAAATATTATGGTATCAAGCTATTTTTTTAAATTCTTATTTTTGTGGTGATCATTGCTTCCCTTTAGATAATTAAGGAAATTGGCAAGTGTCAATATGAGTAAGTAAGTGTCTTGACAATATGTCAAGTAAAAAAGGCGATCAATTGTACTAAATAATAACTTTTCGTGACACTTGATTGTAATTACATATTATCGGTACTGTCTCTATGGTTGTTATTTAACTGATATCAGCCGCGGCCGATAAAATTTAACAGCCGTGGACGATATTTATTAGATGAATGTTACTAAAAACTGTATTTTTTCAGAAGCTATAAATCAGTAGCTGTGTAGTACTTGTCTGGAATCTTCTTTTAGTCTATGTACAAAGTTTATCGACACGCCGTTCTTCAAATAACCGTGAAATAAAATCAAACCGCACAGACGATGGGGCCAATATATCCTGCTCACGTGGGGCATTTGTTTCGCGTTCGCGGCAATTTATTACACCTGCATTACTTACATTCTAACGTATTGCCATATTTTTCACTTTAAAGCGCTGCGTGAACTTCCACGCCGATCATCAATCTTGAGCTGAACTGAGCGCTTCGTATAATGAATCTGACATGGGTATATTAAATATAGGCCCAGTATTACGAAAAAATATTTTAACATACCCATGCATGGTGTTCCAGTTATGTTTTTTTATGATTGTGAATCAAAAATATAACCCATGCATGGTGTTTCAGTTAAGTTTTTTATGATTGTGAATCAAAAACATAACCCATGCATGGTGTTTCAGTTAAGTTTTTTATGATTGTGAATCAAAAAATTGTATTAAGTACTACTTTCTCCCTAAAAATTTCGTAGACACAAAATTACATCCCAATGATTACATTTTCAATTTTAAACAAAATATCTGTTTTGTGATCTGTCCTGTGTAATAAGACTAGTTTTGACGAATGTGTACCAACGAAGATTTGCTCATGCTCACGATATGTCAAAAAAATTATCAAAATGATTAAACAAAATTTGGAATACGATTTAGTTGATAAAAAATCGTTTTGAGCTCCTCCAAGTGTAATATCTTATGCTTGAGGCCCTTATGACACCCTCCTAGATACTGTACAATATCTTATAGAATTTCGTGCACTTGGAATATTTGAGCCATTGAAAATCAGATACACCACTCTATCCATTTGTCCATTTTTTTTTTTAATTCAGATTAGTCCTGATCATTGATCAGATTGTAATAATTATAGTAATATACCATTAGGACGAAAACGCGGAAAGGCCGACGGCCAATAGCCTAATAAAGATCGTTATACCTCACTCTATACCATTAATGGCCACTTGCACCACAGTAAACAAGTAAGGCTTAAACACAATTTAAAATGTGAGCAAGGCTTAAGTCAGAAATTCGCTTGCACCGCATTTTATGCACGTCTCAAGTAAGGCTTAATGTAAGTGGTCAAGAGCGGTCGCTTAAACCAATCTTAAAATTTACAACGCCGAACATAACCTTATAATTATTCCGATAACTGTCACGGCATATGTTCATTTGAGAAACACATTTTTTGCAATGGCTCTTGAAAATGTAATTAATCGTGATGATGCATGTGAGCTAATGTGGTTATCAGCTCGATTTCGATAAAAGATGGACTTGGTGGTTCTACCCCATAGCCCTTCAAATACATCGTAAATACTGTGACAAATATTTAGCACGCATTTTAACTCCAAATCTGAGCTATAGCAGCGGATTTAATTTACCTTTTTGGAATTATCTCCGTGCAGTGCAATAATCACAATATTCGTCTTAAGGCCTCGGCTAACGAAACGAGCGGTGAGCGGCTGCGGCGATCAGCGAGCGACACAATACGTTCTGTTTACGATTCCACCAGTGGTGGTGGACCAGATTTTAATGTAGCTTGCTGAAAAAACTTGACGCTTTGCACTTGCTGCTTACTGCTTCTCGTAGACAATTATATTGGCCGCCCACCGCACACCGGTCACCGCTTAAATAGTGCCCGAGGCCTAATAACGTAACAATTTTGTATATACGCAGTAACATATCGACACTGAAAATCGCAATGTCACCAACATACCAAATGAATATTCTACCAGATTTCGCAACGTTGCCACACGAAGCAAGACTTGGGGCGTGCTTAGTAAAGCAATCTGCGGTGCAAGTCCCTTCCCTTTAAGCATTAGTTAAAATATAAGCCCGGCTTTGTAAAGTAAGGCTTTGCGAAAAAATGGTGCAATTGGCCATAAGTGTCTTGCATAAAGGGAAAAGATAAGTCCAGAAATGGATCCAGAGACATGTCCCTTGTATTTTTCTGGACTTACTGAACTTGGACTTAGAATATTTGAGCCGTTGAAAGCCAGATACACCACTCGATCCATTTGTCCATTTTTTTTTAATTCAGATTAGTCCTGATCTTTGATCAGATTGTAATAATTATAGTAATATACCATTAAGGAGGAAAGGGGGAAAGGCGACGGTCAATAGCCTAATAAAGATCGTTATCTCTCTCTCTCTCTCTACACCATTAAGTGTTTTTCATAATAAAAAAAGATTTGCATAAAGTCCAGAAATGGATCAAGAGACATGTCCCTTGTATTTTTCTGGACTTACTGAACTCTGAATATTAAAAAATGGACTTACGCTACTCTGGTTTTCAACAGCTCATCTGATGCTGATACTGTGCAAAGATATATCAAGATGTGCAAGATATATCCATGAAAAAAAAATTCGATGTAGCTTTATAGTTTACAATTTATACTTTTACTTTATACTTCATTACTTCTTATTTTTTTACTTTTTTTTTTACTTTTTACTTTTTACTTATTGCTCTTTACTTTTCACTTTATACTTTTTACGTTTTACTTATTTCCCTTTTTTTACTTTTTGCAAAGATATACATGTTAAAATGTGATATCAAGATGTGCAAGATAAATCCATGAAACAATATTTCTATGTAGCTTTATACTTTACACTTTATACTTTTACTCTATACCTTTATACTTCTTATTTTTTATTTTTTTACTTTTTACTTTTACTTTTTACTTTTTGCTCTTTACTTTTCACTTTATATTTTATACTTTTTACGTTTTACTTATTTCCTTTTTTTTACTTTTTGCAAAGATATACATGTGACAATGTGATATATCAAGATGTGCAAGATATATCCATGAAAAAATATTTAGATGTGGCTTTATACTTTACACTTTATACTTTTACTTTATACTTTTTTACATCTTATTTTTACATTTTACTTTTTACTTTTTACTTATTGCTCTTTACTTTTCATTTTCACTTTATACTTTTTACGTTTTACTTATTTCCTTTTTTTTACTTTTTGCAAAGATTTACATGTTAAAATGTGATATATCAAGATGTGCAAGATTAATCCATGAAACAATATTTCTATATAGCTTTATACTTTACACTTTATACGTTTACTCTATACCTTTATACTTCTTATTTTTTATTTTTTTACTTTTTACTTTTTACTTTTTACTTTTTACTTTTTGCTCGTTACTTTTCACTTTATATTTTATACTTTTTACGTTTTACTTATTTCCTTTTTTTACTTTTTGCAAAGATATACATGTGACAATGTGATATATTAAGATGTGCAAGATATATCCATGAAAAAATATTTCAATGTAGCTTTATACTTTACACGTTATACTTTTACTTTATACTTTTTTACATCTTATTTTTTACATTTTACTTTTTACTTTTTACTTATTGCCGTTTACTTTTCACTTTATACTTTTTACGTTTTCTTATTTCCTTTTTTTTACTTTTTGCAAATATATACTTGTTAAACTGTGATATATCAAGATGTGCAAGATTAATCCATGAAACAATATTTCTATGTAGCTTTATACTTTACACTTTATACTTTTACTCTATACCTTTATACTTCTTATTTTTTATTTTTTTACTTTTTACTTTTTACTTTTTGCTCTTTACTTTTCACTTTATATTTTATACTTTTTACGTTTTACTTATTTCCTTTTTTTTACTTTTTGCAAAGATATATACGTGACAATGTGATATATCAAGATGTGAAAGATATATCCATGAAAAAATATTTCAATGTAGCTTTATACTTTACACTTTGTACTTTTACTTTATACTTTTTTACATCTTATTTTTTACATTTTACTTTTTCCTTTTTACTTATTGCTCTTTACTTTTCACTTTATACTTTTTAAGTTTTTTTCTTATTCCCTTTTTTTTACTTTTTGCAAAGATATACATGTGACAATGTGATATATCAAGATGTGCAAGATATATCCATGAAAAAATATTTCTATGTAGCTATATACTTTACACTTTATACTTTTACTCTATACCTTTTTACTTCTTATTTTTTATTTTTTTACTTTTCACTTTATATTTTATACTTTTTACATTTTACTTATTTCCTTTTTTGTTACTTTTTGCAAAGATATACATGTGACAATGTGATATATCAAGATGTGTTAGATATATCCATGAAAAAATATTTCGATGTAGCTTTATACTTTACACTTTATACTTTTACTTTGTACCTTTTTACTTAATATTTTTTACTTTTTTACTTTTTACTTTTTACTTTTTACTTTTTGCTTTTTACTTTTTACTTTTTACTTTTTGCTCTTTACTTTTCACTTTATAGTTTATACTTTTTACGATTTACTTCTTTCCTTTTTTTTACTTTTTACTTTTTGCATTTTACTTTATACTTTATACTTTTACCGTTTTACTTATTACTTTTTTTACTTTTTACTTTTCACTTGTTACTTTTTACTGTTACTTTATGCTTTATTCTTTTTTGCATTTATTTATTCAGGAGACTCAATATTTACTACTCTTATCGCTAAGTAGCTTCGCCAAGAAGCGATCCATAATACTCGCGAACTTTACGTATACCGATTTTGCTTCATCCATATCGGAATTGAAAAGTTATGCTTTTATTTTGAAATGGGTACATCAAATATTTACCACACTTGTGTGCATCTCAGGGAACTCGGAAGTTTACTTACCTAACCAGAAGTGAGAACATGCAGATCGCAAATTTGAGCCGTGCGCTAAAGTGGTAACGATAAATGACAACTCGTCCCTACGCTTATTATCCACAGATACCAGACGTTGTGCCTTACACCGCATCATGAATAATGCACTGCATTTGACGGAAAACAAATAAAGTTTTGCACCTGAATTGCTGTTACATACTAAACCTTGCTTTTATAACTCTCTTAAAAACATAAACGCCGAATGCAGTTTCACGGTACTACCTTGATGAAACAACATATGCAAATTGTTAACATAATAATAATGTTTTTATAACTCGGGCTGTACAATTAACAGATACACAATTTGCAAACACATATAATGCAATTTGTTGTAATGATTTACCTTGAACGGGCATTATAGCGTTTATAACACCAGTTGTCGTGAACAAAGTTTTACAAGACATACAATGCAATTTGTTGTAATGATTTCCATGATGGTGGGCGTTATTACGTTGATAACGCCCGTTGTTGTATATAAAGTTTATAAATGATTATCAGCAATGGTGATTTTATTTGTACCGATAATTTGTTTTAATATATAATTTGTTACAATTTGTTGTAATGGTTTCCATGACAACGGGCGCTCTACGCTGGTGGTTACTTCTAACTGACCTGTGTATGTGCCGAATTTCTGAATTTATACTTTTTCTCCCCCTAGATTCTACCAGCCAGGACCCTATTTTTGCTTGTTTTTCTGAACTTGGTCTCTCTCTGCACATGTGTATCACCCAAGGTTACCATGCCGGTGGCGAACTCAGTCCACTCGTTATCTGAAGATGTAGCTTAAAATTCGAGTAGAATGGTTTGTCCCTATTTTTGCTTGTTTTTCTGAACTTGATCTCTCTCTGCACGTGTGTACCACCCAAGGTTACCATGCCGGTGGCGAATTCAGTCCACTTGTTATCTGAAGATGTAGCTTAAAATTTGAGTAGACTGGTTTATGCGTTCCCATTAATATATGTCCGCTTTATCTCAATTGTGCATGTCCCAAAATGCGGGGGGTCGCATGCCTTCCTGTACCCTCTAAAACCTTTACGTGTGCCTTTTTGTATTACACGTTTTAATTATAGAAATTAATATTAAATATGAATGGGGTCCTTACAACTTGAACAAGTTTTATAAATTATTATGAGCATTGGTCTAGTTTATATACTTTGTATCACATGTATAAACAACAAATAAAAGTAAATGAAATGTAAAAGATAAAAAAAATAGTTTATTTAGTGCCATAAGTATGAGTAGCTACAAATGACTAGAATTACACTGGCGAATGAGCAAGCTGCATTACGTCATATTTCAAGCTTGTATAGTACACAAACTTGTAAATACTACGGATAGTTGGTGCGAATCACTTCGTTTGAAAAATGCGGAATGCCACGGCTGAAATAAATCGTCCATTATGTGGGGAAACTCGGGAGCGAACTTTCCGCTCGTCTATTTGCCTTCCGTCCGGATTAATCCCGTCTCGACGAGCAAATTAATTTGGAAGTGTTGCCGTGTTTTCCCGCGTCAACGGATAAAAATTCCGCGGCTCCTTTTGTGTATTTTCAGGCCCGCGCTTTTTCCTTTAACTTAATTGGGAAAGAAAATCCGATTACAAAGCCGCTTGCCCAGATCTCGGAGGGGTTATTAATTTTGCACATTGTAATGTTGCCGGTCGAGCCTGCCGCTGATTAAGGTTTAATTAAATTACACTTTGTTTAATTCAGCCCCACGTTTGAAATACACGAGTTTCACATATTTGGGCAATGCAGTGTGTCCAAGGATAAGATTCGTCATGATGAAAAGTTTTCACATTTAATATGTGCCATTCTCTTCTAAACGTCCTACTTACAAAAAATATTGTACTACAGTAATACAGTATTACAGTACTACTGTACTATTGTACTATTGTACAGTACTATTGTTCTACAGTACAGAAAATCTTGTAAAATGTTAATTAGAAAGAGAGAGAGATTGAAAATCTTGTAAAATGTTAATTAGAAAGAGAGAGAGAGAGAGAGTGAAAATCTTGTAAAATGTTAATTAGAAAGAGAGAGAGTGAGGGGGTGGGGGGACAGAGAGACAGAGAGAACAATCTTAAAATGAAAGAAATTCAAGCTAGATGATGACTAAAAATAGCTAAATCAACTGAGGCTCCTCCATGAACCATATTAGATGATAGTAGGGGATATACTGTTATACTACTATTGTAGTATATATTGTACTATTGTTCTACAGTACAGAAAATCTTGTAAAATGTTAATTAGAAAGAGTGAGGGGGGGTGGGGGACAGAGAGACAGAGGTAACATGTAGAGAACAGACTTTCGTTAAAATGAAAGATATTCAAGCTAGATGAAGACTAAAAATAGCTAAATCAACTGAGGCACCTCCATCAGCAATATTAGATGATAGTAGGGGATATTCTGTTATACATATATAGATCCAGTACCGTCCTCTCTTTCTTTCTTATTAACCTATTGGCCCGTGGTCTTTCTGGCTTTTTTAATTAAAATATACAAGGTACGATACATTCATTACAATTACAGTTTTTGTTCCATTACATTAACTTATGAAGAAAATAATTTACTAATTAATAAATTAATATTAATATAAAATTTTTCATGTATGATACCTGTTTTTTAATAGATTTCATAAACAAACTAATAATTAATTTGATCGAATTATTATTATTAAGGCTTTACACTCACTACACTTTTGGGATTTTGCCACTCCTAAGGAGTCTTCACAATCCAATTTCCGAGGTGTTCCGAGGCTGTTTTAACTATTCCTCGCCATTCCTTTCTGTCTTCTACTTTTTCCTTCCATCTTTCTATTCCTCTTTCTTTGAGGTCTATTTCTACTTCATCGTACCAATGCAGTCCTGGTCTTCCTCTTCTTCGTTTACAGCTTGGTTTCCATTCCATGATAGCTCTGATTGCTGATGTTTCTCCTGCTCTCCATACATGCCCTATCCATCTTATTCTTTTCTGTCTCCTATTTTTTCTTTCCATCTCTCTATTCCTATATCTTTGGGGTCTTTTTCAACTTCATCGTACTAACGCAGTCCTGGTCTTCCTCTTCTCCGTTTACAGCTTGGTTCCATTCCATGATAGCTCTGATTGCTGATGTTTCTCCTGCTCTCCATACATGCCCTATCCATCTTATTCTTTGGGGAATTATAAATCTCATTACTATCTCTCTACCTATCTTCTATTCCAATTCCTTATTTGTCCTTCTTCGGTATTCATTATCATTTATTTTTATAGGTCCCAGTATTGTTCTCAATATTTTTCGTTCCATTTCTGCCATGCCATGTTTATTCTCCTTCGTCATGGTTATTGATTGCGCAGCGTAAATCATCACGGGACTAATTATTGTTTCATATATTTGCAATTTCGATTTCATGGATAGTGCTTTGTTATGTAGTAGCTTCTAGTTTGCATAGTACACTTTGTTAGCGCATTGTATTTTCTTCATTACTTCAGTATTTCTTTCTCATGTGTTTGTGATTGTTATTCCCAAATACTTGAATCTCTCAGTTTTTTCGAATTCGTCTTTTTCCTTCGTTAGCCATTCAAATTTGATGTGTTTTGTTGACCAATTTTTGGTGTCATATTGAAAAATATTTTCAATTTTGAGAGCACATGATATCATTGGTTTCTTCAAAACCTGAGGAAAATGATGTACAAAAATAATATCTTTGATCAAAGAAAAATCAATAATATCAAATCATTCTTAGATCAAGTTTAAGTACAACGTATATGTGATTGTGGGAACAATAATCGTATCCTAGGTAACTGAACCATGGTTAAAGATAGTTCACGATTCTTAGATCAAGTTCAAGTACAAACGTGGATGTGATTGTGTGAACAATAATCGTATCCTAGGTAACTGAACCATGGTTAAAGATAGTTCACGATTCTTAGATTAAGTTCAAGTACAAACGTGGATGTGATTGTGTGAACAATAATCGTATCCTAGGTAACTGAACCATGGTTAAATATAGTTCACGATTGTACAACTTGATCTTAGGCCCAATTGTATGATCGTGGGTCATCCTTGCCCATGGTTCAGTTACCTAGGATACAATTAATAATATCGTCGGCTTACAAGTCAAGTTTTGGCTGATTTTGGTTAAGTTTTATTTTAATGGTTTACTAAATTGTAACAAATCTCAGGCTCAATATTGATATAGTAAAGGGTCCTGCAGTCGAACTTCCAAATTCTTACCTCATTAAATGACTGAGTAGAATTTATATTAGCAGAATTTATATTATGTGAGAAAGAATTATGTGTTTTTATAGTCAAAAACTATAAAATGTGAAAAACTGCAATCAAAGTTATAAAACTTTGATTGCAGTTTCTCACATTTTATAGTTTTTGACTTAAGTGATTTCACTTGTAAGCCGACGATATAATGGTATCCTTAGAAACTGAACCACGTTCAAAGATAATCCACGATCGTACAACTGAGCCTTGGAGCCATTCAATTTTGATTTGTGTTTTGGTTAACTATAAAATTATATTTTCGATTATAGAACGATGAAGGAAATAATGATTCCAATAAATTCCTGATGTGCGAAGAGGAGTCTCATAGACAGTAAATCCCAATAATCCGATAGCTAATTATCATTGAAAAAATTATACCCAGGGCTCCAAAAGTTTTTTTTTACCTGTTTTACCTGTATTTTTTACCAATTGTTACCTATTTTTACCCAATTTTTATCTATTTTATATTGTAAATTGATGGGTCTATAAATAAACAATAGTTTATTATATTTCATTGTTCGAACTTTGCATTATCATGGTTTTTTCTACATTAATCATTAGTCCCATTTTACTGCCTTCTTCCTCAATTTGTTTTAAAATGTTTGTCAATCATTTTCTCTGGTTTGTTATAAGCCAACTCCGTTTTTTCCTCTGACTTCATCTCCTGCATATACAAATGTAAAGTCTTGTTTTGTAACTTGTCCTTTTCCCTGCCATCTCACCTTCAGTGAGATGGCAGTGAAAAACAAGAGGAGTTTCGATGAGACATTTTAAGAAAGATATATTCAGGTGTATTACGAATTAAAAACCTTAACAGTACTACTTTTAGTTACACAACAATTATTGGTTAAACATTGATTCCGGAATTAAATTTTCAGGTCACTGGCACTTATCATGATTTTACACTGTATAGTATCAGAATTTCCAATGATAGCCTTTTTTATAAGAACAAACCTGAGAGTATAATCTACAAACAAATATCTCACTAATTATTCATTGGATATAATTCCAAATCAACACATTTAACACGAATATATCACCCTCTATCACTACTAAATTTTAGAAATATTGATACACTAGTTTTTGAGATATCACTAAAAACTTATCAGCGATATTTGAAAGTATCACTACAAAACGCATGATCAAATTAATACTATCTCGATAATTATCTCGATAACCACGCATTCAATTATAAAAATATATAAATGTAATGTGCCAATATCAGTAAGATATTATGTTAGTTTTCACGCGTTAGTTTTTGAAATATCGTTAAACAAGTATGAACAAACGTGATAGTATAATCTACAAACAAGTATCTCAAGAATTCAAGTACCAAAGAAAAAAATATCAGCGGTATTTGAGAATATCACTGAAACACTCATGGTCACACTAAAAAGTAAATATATCAAGAACCATGCATTGGATATTTGAAAAAAATGAATGCAATGTGCAAATATATCATCCAATATTAGTAAAATATTACGTTAGTATTGACACCTTAGTTTTTGAAATATCATTAATGAAGTATGAGCAAAACATGAAAACAGAATCTACAAACAAATATCGCAAAAATTACATATTGGATATTAGTACAAATCAACACATATAACACGAATATATCGCTCAATATCATCGCTAAATTTTAGTCAAATTGAGACACTCATTTTAGAGATTTCACTAAAAAAAAATATCATCGGAATTTAATAATATCGCTGAAAAACGCATGCGTACACTAACAAGCAAATATCTCAAGAACTACGCATTGGATATTAAAACGTGTTTAAATGGAATGTGCCAATATATCATACAATATCAGTAATATATTATGTTAGTTCAGGCGTTAGTTTTTGAAATATCATTGATGAAGTATGAGCAAACGTGAGAGTATAGTCTACAAACAAATATCTCACGAATTACATATTAGATATTAGTTCAAATCAATACATTTAACACGAGTATATCGCCTGATATCAGTGCCAAATTTTAGTAAAATTAATACGCCAGTTTTTGAGATATCGCTAAAAAACTTATCACCTTTATTTGAGAATATCATAGAAACACTCAAGATCACGCTAAAAAGTAAATGTCTCGAGTTATTGAAATATCATTGATGAAGTACGAGCAAACGTGAGAGTATAATCTACAAACAAATATCTCACGAATTACACATTAGATATTAGTCCAAATCAACACATTTAACACAAGTATATCACAAAATATCAGTGCTAAATTTTATTAAAATTAATACTCTAGTTTTTGAGATAATGCTAAAAGAATTATCATATTTATTTGAGAATATCACTGAAACAATCAACATCACGCTAAAAAGTAAATGTCTCGAGTTTTTGAAATATCATTCATGAAGTATGAACAAACGTGAGAGTATAATGTACAAACAAATATCTCACGAATTACATATTAGATATAAGTTCAAATGAACACATTTAACACGAGTATATCGCCTAATATCAGTGCCTAATTTTAGTAAAATTAATACGCTAGTTTTTGAGATAACGCTCAAAAAATTATCACCTTTATTTGAGAATATCACTGAAACACTCAAGCTCACGCTAAAAAGTAAATGTCTCGAGTTTTTGAAATATCATTGATGAAGTATGAGCAAACGTGAGAGTATAATCTACAAACAAATATCTCACGAATTACACATTAGATATTAGTCCAAATCAACACATTTTACACGAGTATATCACAAAATATCAGTGCTAAATTGTAGTAAAATTAATACGCTAGTTTTTGAGATATCGCTAAAAGAATTATTATATTTATTTGAGAATATCACTGAAACACTCAAGATCACGCTAAAAAGTAAATGTCTCGAGTTTTTGAAATATCGTCGATGAAGTATGAGCAAACGTGAGAGTATAATCTACAAACAAATATCTCACGAATTACACATTAGATATTAGTCCAAATCAACACATTTAACACGAGTATATCACAAAATATCAGTGCTAAATTATAATAAAATTAATACGCTAGTTTTTGAGATATCGCTAAAAGAATTATCACCTTTATTTGAGTATCTCACTGAAACACTCAAGATCACACTAAAAAGTAAATGTCTCGAGTTTTTGAAATATCACTGATGAAGTATGAGCAAACGTGAGAGCATAATCTACAAATAAATATCTCACGAATTACACATTAGATATTAGTCCAAATCAACACATTTTACACGAGTATATCACAAAATATCATTGCTAAATATTAGTAAAATTAATACGCTAGTTTTTAAGATATCGCTAAAAGCATTATCACCTTTATTTGAGAATATCGCTGAAACACTCAAGATCACGCTAAAAGGTAAATGTCTCGAGTTTTTGAAACAAATACAAATATCTCACGAATTACACATTAGACATTAGTTCAAATCAACACATTTAACACGAGTATATCGCCTAATATCAGTGCCAAATTTTAGTAAAATTAATACGCTAGTTTTTGAGATATCGCTAAAAGGTAAATGTCTCGAGTTTTTGAAATATCATTGATGAAGTATGAACAAACGTGAGAGTATAATCTACAAATATATATCTCACGAATTACCCATTAGATATTAGTTCAAATTAACACATTTAACACGAGTATATCGCCTAATATCAGTGCCAAATTTTAGTAAAATTAATACGCTAGTTTTTAAGATATCGCTAAAAAAAATATCACCGTTATTTGAGAATATCACTGAAACTCTCAAGATCACGCTAAAAAGTAAATGTCTCAAGTTTTGGAAATATCATTGATGGAGTATGAGCAACGTGAGAGTATAATCTACAAACAAATATCTCACGAATTACACATTAGATATTAGTTCAAATCTACACATTTAACACGAGTATATCGCCTAATATCAGTGCCAAATTTTAGTAAAATTAATACGCCAGTTTTTTGAGATATCGTTAAAAACAGTATCACCTTTATTTGAGAATATCACTGAAACAATCAAGATAAGGCTAAAAAGTAAATGTTTCGAGTTTTTGAAATATCATTGATGAAGTATGAGCAAACGTGAGAGTATAATCTACAAACAAATATCTCACGAATTACATATTAGATATAAGTCCAAATCAACACAATTAACACGAGTATATCGCCTAATATCAGTGCCAAGTTTTAGTAAAATTAATACGCTGGTTTTTGAGATATCGCTAAAAAAATATCACCTTTATTTGATAATATCACTGAAACACTCAAGATCACGCTAAAAAGAAAATGTCTCGAGTTTTTGAAATATCATTGATGAAGTATGAGCAAACGTGAGAGTATAATCTACAAACAAATATCTCACGAATTACACATTAGATATTAGTCCAAATCAACACATTTGAAACGAGTATATCGCTTGGACTGCTCCTATTTCTACTCTATATTCCTTTAGTTGTTCTGCTACTTCCCTCAGATGCAACTTACCATCTGTCAGCATTGTTCTTATATCCTATGTATTTATTTTTATTGTATTTCTGTTTTTCTATTTCTTCTTCCTACTCATATCACTTTCCATTGCGTGTTTCTTCTTATTTAGCTGTCCTATTTCTTAATTGGCTAGAAGTATTTTGAGAGTTGCATTTCAGCCAGTACTTTCCAGCTCCACTCTTTCCCATATTTTGTGATTTTCTTATACCCAACTTTTACATTTTTTCCGTCTCCTCTTTGTGGTTTTGCAACATCCATGTTACTTTGTGTTCATTTATGTGTTTATATTTTGTACTAGCAATCACCATTCCTAATTCCGCTGCTAAGTTGCATATTCTGAGCCCATTATCATTGGTTGTTTCATAAATTGTGTGTTTCTTATATGGTCCTTATTTCCCTTTGGATTTCTCTTTCGTTCTTTATCAAATGACTAGCTATGAACATTTCTGTTACTAGTAGCTTTTTCTTATTTTTTAATACTAGCATTTTGTGTTCCCAATTTATCATTTTTGTACATATGTATAATGTGATCGAATTAAATTAATTAAAAATTTGCAAAGCTAATAAGCTAATTACAAAAAAATGCAGAGTAAGTAAAACAATAGAAGCTTTTCATGTATTGCATACAAGATTTTTTCTAATTTTGAGATAGAGCTTTCTGAAATTTCGAAAAACATCGTGTACATAATAAGTACATAAAGAGAAACTGTTGTTTGAGTCGCGCTGCATTTTTTGCAAAATTCTTTCCGTACAAAAACTTCATCCACAACTTAATTAAATCTTCAGGTATTGCAACTGTATAAGAGTAAACGGGCTCACTGAAAACTTCTGAACTTTATTCCCCATTTCTGAAACTGTCCGTGGCACCTCAGCCCCTAAAGATTGCGAACGGCGGCCTTAACTCAATCCCTGCTTAAAATTTAAAGTTAGATGGAGAACTCGCGGCGAACGCATCCCAACTGAAATCTCATTTGCCTTTATAGATGCCGCCGGCCCAACACAAAGCCGCCCCCTCAAAATAACGCAGGAAAAATAAAATAACGAAGGTCGGCGGCATAAATGCCGCAGAGAAGTACAAAGCTTTCCGTGTAATTGCGAGGTGCGATTATGCCGCCCCCCGTATAAGAGGTGAATCCAATTCTTTACATACAAATCACAAAAAGGGGGTTGACGTTTCTTTTAGCGCCGCGGAATAAACGGGGGGAGCCTTTTACGGTGTCGCTTTACGAGGCAATGAAACTGCCGTCTCGATCCACCGTAGCCGAAGAAATTGGATTCCGAATGTATATCGGATAAAAAATATTATGCGGCCTCGAGGGTTACAATTACATGGGCCCTTTCTTGGTTACAGAGGCACAGCATCCACGGGATGATGGAGGAGGAGAACGTCATCAGGCCCCATCAGGAGATCGCCCAGTTGTCCCTGGACGAGAAGAAGTTCCTCCTGGCCGTGGAGAGGGGCGACGTCGCCTCCACCAGACGGTGAGCATAATATAGGTTAGGTCATGAGCTTTAAAGTGGACGTGGCAGTTCCTGAAGTTTCTTTGCACTTCCGAGAGTAAATACTGGAGAGAAAGCTTCGAGCGGGAAACATACACATTATTTTGAACTACTGTAGGTGTATAAATATACACAGTTACAGACGTTAGTTTCTTCAATCCATCAACAAATGGAAGTTTTTATTGCTTTGAACTTTGATTGTATTCTCAAGACATTTTACGCGCAGATATTTATAGGGAATTCCTTAACGCCACGAAAAACACAGACATGCTATTTTTTGTAATTAAATATGCTGCATACGAATTCAGATTTTGACCTCAATCCCAATTTAGATTGCAACTTCAATTGCAAAACAGTACCTAGATTTCATTAGGACATTTTTACACCTGAATTTGACATCAGATTCCTGAATTTCTACATCCATCCAACTAGGCAAATTCATGAGTAGTACTTACCTATATACCTAAAATTGTATATAGAAATTGGCTTCAATGAGAACTACGCAACCAAATTTCCATACCAAAAGTACAAGAATAATGAATGCAAATTACCTAAAATACAAAATGGTAACTACTTGAGATTTTGTAATCACTATACTTCAAATGCTACTACACTATACTATACTACTACAACTACTATACTATACTACTACACTATACTGCGTATCTGTGAATTTACTCTCTTTACCATGTAACTTTTAATTTGACATATGTAATCCTCCTGGATATTGACATGAATACATTTATTTCAAATGCAATAATAAATGCAAGCATGCAAATTAACTAAAAAAAAGGTACTAAAAGAACTGTATGCGATTTTGTAATCAATCATGTAAATGTATGAAACTTTATATATGCAATGTTAATCAAACGGATGCATTAAAATTTTCGTAATACATATCTCTTCTTGTGATTACAATTAGTTAAATGGATCCAGTAAATATCGCTAATTCCGTGCATACTTGTAATATTGGTGGAGCGACAACTTCGTGAAATTAGTACAGCAAACTGTATTTATGCTTAAGTTAATATTTACACAGAGACCCAGAAAACCAGCCTACATACTATTCCAGTGGCTCACACGATAGTCTGTGCACACATACTAAAGTTACGGTTATTTGACCGTGGGGGTTTGAGACAATACACGGACAAATGGGTCCGTTCACAGCAGAGACTAGTATGTAAATCACATTAAATAAAATGGAATGGATATTCATAGAAAAATATTTGCAGCAATGATTGCGATTAGGGCAGGGATAGTTATGCTCTAAAAATATGAAAAATATTCATTCATTTGTACCTTAAAAATGCTGAAAATATTCCCTTAAATATTCTCAAATAATTAAGTTGAATTTGTGTGTGGTAATCACTTGGTAAAACATATTGATTCAGGAGATTTAAAAAACACTTGGTATAAATTTCACAATTTTTCTTTATAGAAATAACTCTGCAATTGTTTGGGTAGTTAAACCATTTTTAAGAGCAAATGAATACTGAACTTGAATGCTACTACGAGGACTTGAATACTGCTATAATTGAATACTAAGGAGATTTATAAAACACTTGGTATAAGTTTCACTTTATTTTATAGAAATAACTCTGCAATTGTTTCGGTAGTCAAACCATATTCAAGAGCAAATGAATACTGAACTTGAATACTACTATGACGACTTGAATATTACTATGATTGAATACTAAGGAGATTTAAAGAACACTAGGTATAAGTTTCACATTTTTTTTAGAGAAATAACTCTACAAGTGTTTTTGCTTTAGTGAAACCATTTTCAAGAGCAAATGAATACTGAACTTGAATACTACTATGATTGAATACTAAGGAGATTTAAAATACACTTGGTATAAGTTTCACCATTTTTTTAATAAAAATAACTCTACAATTGTTTCGGTAGTTACACTATTTCAAGAGCAAACGAATACTGAACTCGAATACTACTTGAAAATGGTTTAACTACCGAACCAATTGTAGAGATATTTCTACAAACAAAAATTTAAACTTATACTAAGTATTTTTTAAATCTCCTTATTCTCAAACAAAATAATATTTTTTTATAATAAAACATGTAGGAAAAGCCAGTGTTACGTCATGTCAAAATATATTAAAGATTACATTTTAATGATGTATCATGTATAAATATATCAAGTTTTTAATAATCTCTGAAATCCTTAAATTTCCTAGCTAATCTGTGGAACCCTCCAGTATATTTATAAAAATATTGAAAACCATTAAATTAAATTTTCGAGATATTTTCTACATTTTTAGACATATATTCGAGATATGCCGAGTATATGCCAAGTTTTATAGTTCTGTAACTTCCAACGTGCAGTTTATAAAAAAGTTATCTGCTATACATTATGCTATACTCCATTCACGATATGTTTGCGTCAGGCGAGTCTTATGAATGTCTACTAATTTTGTTAATTGTGTTTCGGAAGTAACTGAATTCCCCAATGGAACTTGTCATTTTTTTTTCTTCAATTACACTTCAATTACATTTTTGAGATATTGTCTACAATTTCCGACATATTTTCGAGATACGAGTATTTGCCAAGTTTTATAATTCTGCAACTTCCAACGTGCAGTTTATAAAATACTTAACTGCTATACATTATGCTATACTCCATTCACGATATTTTTGCGTCAGGGGAGTCTATGAATATCTACTAATTGTGTTGCTTGTGTTTCTGAAATAACTGAATTCTCCAATGGAATTTGTCATTTTTTTTTAGGTTAAGTTGTTTTCAATTCGAGATTATATTTTTTATATAACATTATTGCCAGATGTAAAGTTTAAATTATTAGAGATAAAATTGAACGACAGGAAAGAAAATGAAAAATAATGCATTAAAAACATTCAATTTCTGGGTTCGAATATGCAATAAAAAAATAAATAATTTAAATTTATTTATTTTAAATAAATTAATATCTTTAAAGCTAGTAGTAGAAAAATTATAAATCTGACAATGTGGTAGGAAGCAAATGTCTAATAGATATCGACACAAAAAAAATAATTCCGTTGCATCACTGAATCAGTTAGACCAACATGACAAAAAGAAAGCCCAGCCATATTACAAAAAGGTCGTGAATGTATAGTAAATATGCATTTAAGAGTGAATTTTGGCATATTTTTTTGAAATAATAACCCTCTCTCCCTCTCTGTCTCTCTATAAAGATTTTAAGTTATTTTGAAAAAAATATATATCATTTAAATGATATCATATTTTATATATTATGTTTTTATATTCTTTTTCATTTTTGGCAAACCTTTAGAAAAATTTAGAAAATCATGGAATTTTCAATAAAATTTTCGAGAAGTCTTAGACATAGTTTTCCGGCATATTTTCGTAACATACTGAAAGTTATAAAGTTCTTTTGCGGAACTGTAGCGGATATTTTTGAAAGTTTCAAAAATCATGAAAGTAAGAGGAAGTTTTGCAACATTTTATTGAAGAAATTCTGGTGTTTTTGTTCCATATATTCAGGAATATATACAGAAGTGTTAATACTATTAAACGAATTTTCTCAAAAATATACAGAGAGTATAAACATGATAGGAATTACCACAAAGATTTCTAGTATTTTCAGATTATTTTCTTAATCGTTGGGCACATAATCATGAAATTTTCAATTAGATTTTCAAGATGTTTTAGACACATTTTTCCTGCATATTTTCGAAATATGCCGAAAGTTATAAAGTTCTTTTGCGGAACTGCAGCGGATATTTATGAAAGTTTCAAAAATCTTACCAGATTTGCTAGAAGAAGTTGTTCAAAATTTTATTAAAGGAATTCTGGTGTTTTTTCCATATATTCTGGAATATGTACCGAAGTTTTAATACTATTGAATAAATTTCCTCAAAAAAATATACAGAGTGTACAAACATGATAGGAATTACTAAGAGGTTTTCTAGATTTTGCAGATTATTTTCTAAATTGATGGGCATATAACCATGACATTTTCAATTCGAGAAGTTTTAGACACAGTTTTCCGGCATATTTTCGAAATATGCCGAAAGTTATAAAGTTCGTTTGCAGAACTGTAGAGGATATTTATGAAAGTTTCAAAAATCATGATAGTCAAAGGTAGTTTTTCAAAATTTTATTAAAGGAATTCCGGTGTTGTTTTCCATATATTCTGGAATATGTACAGAAATTTAATACTATTGAACGAATTTCCCCAAAAATGTACAGAGAGAATAAACATGACAGGGAATTACCAAGAAGTTTTCTAGAATTTTCAGATTATTTTCTCAATTGTAGGGCAGATGTGTTATTTCTTTCCATCAAAATTTATAAGAATTTGCTCATCATTTTGTTTTATTTTGTACAACATTCAGCATAAAATACTAATATTAATACTATACTTAATGCTATTGAACGAATTTCCCCAAAAATGTAGGAATTTCCCCAGAGAGAGTATAAACATGATAGGAATTACCAAGAAGTTTTCTAGAATTGTTAGATTATTTTCTCTATTGTAGGGCATATAAGCTATTTCTTTCCCTCAAAATTTATAAGAATTTGCTCATCATTTTGTTCTATTTTGGTACAACATTCAGCATATTAAAAGTTAGTAAGTAAAAGTATGTCTGAAATATTTGTGGAATTTCCGAATATTTATGAAAAATTTCAAAAACTATTAACGTTTCTACCCTTCATTGTATTCAGAATATTTTAGTACTTGTTAGGTACATTTAGGGCACTTTGTGTGGGTTTCCAAATATTTACAAATATTGAATATTCGTAAATATTGGAAACCCACACAAAATTTTTGTTTCAGTTTTTTAATTTTCTATAATTTCCTACATATTTGGACATTTTTACGAGATTTCTTAGAAAACCTGAGGAATGTATGTACATTTCAATTACCATGAAACTTTCTTCATGAGTTTCTACATCATTCAGCATATTAAAAGTCTGAAATTACTTTTAAGAATTGTTCCTGAAATATTTGTGAAATTTTCGAATATTTATGAAAATTTCAAAAACAATGAACGTTTCTTCCCTTTATTGTATTCTGAATATTTTAGCACTTGTTTGGTACATTTCGGCACTTTGTGTGGGTTTCCAACTATTCACGAATATTCAAAAACCACAATTTTCGTTTCATTTGAAATTTTCTATAATTTCCTACATATTATATGCCTACATGTGAAATTTGTGTATTTGGTATATTTAAAAAAAAAGGAAGTTCCCGTTAAATAAATTGTTATATTATATTGTATTATATTATATTATATATATTATATTATATTTGCAAAATATTTGGAAATTTTTATGAGTATTCTGAGAAAACCTGGGGAATGTATTCACATTTCAAATACCATGAAAATGTGTACACTTCATTCATTTTTTAAGTGTTCTACAATTTCCCGCATACTTTCGCGAAATTTATTATTTTTTATAATTTTGTTCGGGTCTAAAACGAAAATTTCAAAAATATTGAAAACATCGCACATGTTTTATAAATTCTATTAAAGAAATTTCCTTAAAAATTTGCAAAGATTATAAGTATGATGTTTTTTAGAATTTTGAGGAATATTTTGCTGACGAATTTGTTGTATTTTCTACAATATTCAGCATATAAACAATAATAAAATATTTTGTATGGAATATTTTAAAATATTTTAGTGGTATTTTCGAATATTTATGAAAATCAAATCATAGCTAAAGTTTTTTTAATGATATTCTGAACTGTTCTCATACTAGCAGAGGCTTCTTCCTGAAACGAGTGTTGTTACTTCTTTCATTTTTTTGACTTACCTTCAAGCTAACTTAAATTGGGTCTTCTTATTTTTTTCTAGTGTCTTCTTTTTTAAGGAATGTTCTGAAATATTATAGCTGTAGAATATTTATAGAAGAGTTGTAAAAATTCTCACAATATTACCCAAGGCTTTCATTTTCTAAATTTTACTAATTATGTTTCCAATTGTTTTGTAAATTTCGATATTTTTGAATGCATGGATTTTTTATGGTGACATATTTTTCATAATTTGTTTTAAGGTTACATATTTTTCCTGATATTAGATTTTTTGAGAGGTTTTAGTAAATTACCTGCGAATTTCGAATATCCAAATTGTATAACTCAATTCATATTACGAGTATATGAGATTAGTCAAAAATGGCTTAAGATAATTAAGCACAATTTTGAACTAAGTTTACCTGAACAAAAACATGATTTGAAAAGTTCTGGAAAAAAATGGAACACCAGAAGTGGATGATCCCAGTCATCATATTTTGCTTTTTATCAATAATTTCGAAATTATTACAGACATTTCAAAGCATTTTGATAAAGTTTATGTTATTCTGAAACTACATATTTTTGTAGAGTACTAGATACATTGAAATTTATTTATTATTCATATTAATTAATATATGGAGACACTACGATATAGTTATTTGCTGCCTACATTTTTTTATTTGTATGGATTTATATCCATACATTTTGATAACACAATAGACGTAGCAGAATTAGTTATAGTTATATAATTTTCAGCTATATAAACTGCAATTATATTTGTAAAACGGGATTTCTATTGGACATCGATTATAGCAACATGCAATTGCAACTAACTACCAGAAGCTACGCAATAACATGGTTAACATTTTTATCACTTTCGCTTACGTTCGTACAAAATGCTTCTCACGTCCTTTCGAAATCCCCACGAACTTATTTTCCCTGATCGCTGCAGGAAACGTATGGAAATCTGAAGCGATCGTTCCTCTTGTAGGCGAATTTAAAGATTTCATACATTCGGAAATTCCTTGGAGGACGACAGTATTATTTCCTTCTGCCAGGCAAGTAGGCAAACCGACTCCTGTCGAGGGTGCTGGGAAAGGACGAAGGGCCATTTTCGAGTGAGGGAAGTCGACGAAGATATATGCATGGCTGTCCTGCTTATCTCATTCCCGAGCTAATAAAATATCCAGGACCACAACTGGTCGGGATCTAGAATCTCGTTAAGATAAGCTCGAGATTTGGAAGTGATGAGATGTTATTATGAACTAGGCTAAGTAAAATTTGAATCATTTTTTGTATGTACAGTCATGCTCACATAAATCTAGTACAAAAAATTGACATTGATATATAAAATTGCTATTGTAACCTAATTTATTGTACTAGATTTATGTGAGCATGACTGTACTTTATTCACAGGGTGAATAAAAAGTCAAGAACTTTGATTCTGGAATCTGTATTATCTACTACACAAACAATTGAATGTTAACTACATGACAATGGACTGAGGAAAATCTTGTACTAGATAATGTTTTTAATCGCGGCAGCTATTCTACTATTCACTGACATTATTCACTGACTAATTCTGAAAACTTATATAAAAGTCCCATTATCTGTGGTTCATCAAAGACAATTCGACTAGTAATGTCCTTATTTGTGTATCTGATGTAATCTGTTGATTGGTTATTGATGAGGAGCTTTTCTTGTATGTAAATCAAGTATTTATTCGTTTTCTTTACAAAATTCTTTAACATAAGGTAAATTTTATTATCTTTCAAACCCTTCTATCTTGTTATAAGTTTGTTCTAGCAACTCTGCTCACCTTTCCCTGATCTGCTGTTCAACATTCAGAACATTCAAAATCTCAATTCTCTTGTTACACCACTGACCACAGCGCCACAAATTTATGGTAGTCCATCTATCCATCTATAGTCCATCTATAGTCCATCTATAGTCCTTCTATAGTCCATCTATAGTCTGTCTATAGTCCAACTATAGTCTGTCCTATAGTCCATCTATAGTCCATCTGTAGTCCATCTATAGTCCATGTATAGTACAAGAGTGTCCGTTAGCGGTAAGCGGTAAGCGTCAAGCGTCAAGCGTCAAGCGTCAAGCGTCAAGTTTTCACAGCACGGTACATTCAAATCGTGAACAAAACGTTTATTTTATCGCTCTAATGCTCGCTGCAGCCGCTCACCGCTCTTATCGTACGTGAGGCCTTATTCGTCTGATATAATCTATATAATCTATAATAATGTCTCAGCCGTGTAATGTCTGATGTAATCTATGATTGTTCCTTTACTTGAAGATTCATGTTTCTATGTTGTTTCAGTATGCTGCAACGGGCAGAAGAAGAAAACTACATAAATATCAACTGTGTGGACCCTCTTGGCCGAAGTGCACTTTTAATGGCAATCGACAACGAGAATCTAGAAATGGTCGAGTTGCTGATAGAGCACAGAGTGGAAACCAAAGATGCCCTTCTGCACGCCATATCAGAGGAGTTTGTGGAAGCTGTGGAGGTGCTACTGGACCATGAGGAGACCATACACAAGCTGGGAGAACCGCATGTAAGTATATTTATTGTTTCATATTAATATTCGTTTATATCCATTATAACTCGAATATGAAATTTAGAAATGGCCTTGAATCCAATTATTTATCAAAAAAAAGAAAAATTGAAAACATTTTGTTTATTGTTTTTCCCTATATTTGTTTTTTTTTTTATAGTGGAACATAAAACATGTCAATACAAAAGGGGTGAAAATATAATTTCTTTCATTCAGCATTTTATTATTTTCTTTTATGAAAAGTTTGGTTGAATGTTAAAAATTGATTATTGCTTTAGCTATGTAACTTGATGTCCTCAGATAAATTATTATTGCAGTAGATCTTAGTAGTATTTTTTACATCTTCTCTTTGTGAATATTCTGCAATACTTTTCAGCAAAACAAAAATGTCGTCACTTGAGAATGAGAAACAAAATCACTATAAATAAGAGTCCGCATGTAAGAATTTTTTATTCGTTTATATCAATTATAACTCAAATATGAAAGTTATAAATGGCCTAGAATCCAATTATTTATCAAAAAAAAAGAAAAATTGGAAACATTTTGTTTATTGTTTTTTCCCTATAATATTTGTTTTGTGTTATAGTGGAACATAAAATATGTCCATACAAACAGGGCGCAATTATAATTTATTTCATTCATCATTTTGAATATGATTTTTTTTTAATGAAAATATTGGCTTAAAGTTTAAAAATTGGCTAATTTATACTATAAATGAAAACAAAACAAAATCTTAGAAAACAACCTTAATAAAATTTCTGTTAGTGCGTTAAAAATAATGGAAATTCTGGAATGTTTTGCACATCGTTATACACAGCATGAACAAGCTTTGTATTTTGTAGGTATTTTGAATACTGTTTTTTCTTAAATACTTATTTCTTTGTAAGCTAATCATTTTATTAACTTATTTTGTAAAAAACACAATTATTCTTGATTGTTGCATTTCAATATTCGTTTACAATCCATTATAACTCGAATATGAAATTTAGAAATGGCGTAGAATACATTTGTTTTTTCCCTACAATATTTATTTTTGTGTTATAGAGGAACATAAAATATGTCAATACAAATAGGGTGCAAATATAATTGATTTCATTCAGCACTTTGTTTATGTTTTTTTTTTTAATCAAAACTATGGCTTAAATGTTAAAAATTGGTTAATTTATACCATAAATGAATCCAAAAATGTTAGAGCGTTGGGAAATAATGGAAATTCAGGAATGTTTTGCACATCTTTATACACAGCATGAACAAGCTTTGTATTTTGTAGGTATTTCGAATACTTTTTTTCGTTAATACTTCTTTCTTTGTAAAGCTAATAATTTTATTAACTTATTTTCTAAAAAACACAAATATTCTTGATTGTTGGACTTCTTTATTTTGATCAATTACAAATTGAATTTGAAACTTCCCCTTGCAATTTTATTTGTGTAACCAAATACTATGATTCTATTCTAGTCCCATTGACTGGTACAGTCAACGAAACGAAAAATTTCTTAAAAGAACCTTAAAAAAATCTGTTAGCGCGTTGGGAAATAATGCAAACTAGAATGTTTTGCACATCTTTATACACAGCATGAATAATCTTTGTATTTTGTAGGTATTTTGAATACTTTTTTCTTTAATACTTCCTTCTTTGTGAAGCTAATAATTTTATTAACTTATTTTCTAAAAAAACACAGTTACAGTTATTTTTGATTGTTTCATATAAATATTCGTTTACATTCATTATAACTCGAATATGAAATTGAGAAATGACCTAGAATCCAATCAATTATTTATCAAAAAAAAAGAAAAATTGTAAACATTGTGTTTGTTTTTTCCCTATAATATTGGTTTTTGTGTTACAGAGGAACATAAAATATGTCAATACAAACAAATATAATTAATTTCATTTAGCACTTTGTTTATGAATTTTTTTTTAATCAAAATTATGGCTTAAATGTTAAAAATTGTTTGATTTATACAATAAATGAAACAAGAAAATTCTTAAAAAACAACCAAAAAAATTCTGTTAGTGCGTTGGAAATAATGGAAATTCTGGAATGTTTTGCACATTATACACTTCATACACCGCATGAATAAGCTTTGTATTTTGTAGGTATTTCGAATACTTTTTTCGTCAATACTTCTTCTCTTCATGAAGCAAAAAAAAATTTTAACTTTTTTTCTAAAAAACACAGTTATTCTTGATTGTTGGACTTCTTTATTTTGATCTAATTACAAATTGAATTTGATACTTCTTACAATTTTATTTGTGTAACCAAATATTGTGTTCCGGTTCTATTTCCATTGACTGGTACAGTCAAACAAAACGAAAACATTCTTAAAAGACAACCTAAAAAAAATTGTTACTGCGTGAGAAATAATGGAAATTCAAGAATTTTTTGCACATCTTTATACACAGCATAAATAAGCTTTGAATTTTGTAGGTATTTCGAATACTTTTTTCGTCAATACTTATCTTATCGTGAAGCTAAAAATTTTATTAACCTATTTTCTAAAAAATACAATTATTCTTAATTGTTGGACTTCTTTATTTTGATCTCATTACAAATTGGATTTAATACTTCTCCTTGCAATTTTATTTGTGAAACCAAATATTGTGATTCGATTCTAGTTCCATTGACTAGTACAGGTGAGACGAAACGAAAAAAAATTTAAAAGACAACCTTAAAAAAAACTTTTAGTGCGTCGGAAATAATGGAAATTCTGGAATATTTTGCACATCTTTATACACAGCATGAATAAGCTTTGTATTTTGTAGGAATTTCGAATACTTTTTTCGTTAATACTTCTCTTATCGTGAAGCTATTAATTTTATAAACTTTATACAGTTATTCTTGATTGTTGGGTTTCTTTATTTTGATCTAATTACAAATTGAATTTGATACTTCTCCTTGCAATTTTATTTGTGCAACCAAAGATTGTGATTCGAATCCAGTTCGATTGACTGGTACAAGGTTTTCTTTTAGTTTTAGTACATATGATTTGATTTCCTCAGATTAATTATTATTGCAATAGATCTTATTAGGATTTCTTACATCTTCTCTTCATAAATATTCTGCAATAGTTTTCAGCTAAAAAAATGTCATCACATGAGAATGAGAAACACAATCACTATAAATAAGAGTCAGAACACCTTTTTCGTAAAAAAACAAATAAAATGCTCATGCTCACATAAATCTAGTACAAAAAAATTGATATTGCTATATAAAATTGCTATTGTAACCTAATATCTTGTACTAGATCTATCTGAGCATTACTTTCTATTTCGAAATGGACATTCAGTTCAAATAAATGTTTTTTTGTGAAAAAGGCGTTTCGAAATTGACATTTAGTTGAAATAAATGTTTTCTTGTCAAAAAGGTGTTCTGTATCTTATTTAAAGATGTTTCACAAGCTGCGACCATTTGTGTAAAGTCACTAATAATTCGCTTTCAGTTGGCTTCGAATTTGATTAAAGCTTCTTCGTAACTGCTTCTACTTTTGTTCTAATTATTAATAAAATTGTACCTTTAAAATGTATAACTTTCCTTCCTTGTTGGCTTCTAAAGAACATCATTCTTCTGTTGTACAAATTTGCTGATTGGTATATTTATTCTTCTTTCTTTATTTTTTTTAAATTATCAGTACTTATACTGGGTGATCGATTTGCTATACTTCTTCACTTGGGTTTGATATAACCAAATAAAACCTGATAATCAGGGTTAATCAGGACTTGATTAAATGGTTGCTGCATGTTTCACCTTGCTGTAAATGACTGCTTCTACTTTTCTTCTAATTCTAATAAAATTGTACCTTTAATATGTAGGCAATGTGGCTTTCCTTCTTTGTTGGTTTCTAAAGAACGTCATTCTTCTGTTGTACAAATTTGCTAATTGATATATTTATTCTTCTTTCTTTATTTTTTTTTAAATTATCAGTACTTATACTGGGTGATCGATTTGCCATACTTGGGTTTGATATAACCATATAAACCCTCATAATCAGGGTTAATCAGGACCTGATTAAAGGGTTGCTGCATGTTTCACCTTGCTGTAAATGACGGTAAAATGTCAGGTTAGTGTCTGCAATAAATTGCTAAAATTATCTCCTCTACTCAAAAGTTACAATATAGTATCCCGTTGAGAGCTGACAATGACTCACCACTCCATATCGCTGGAATTCGACATACGTTTCTAATTTCATTTCATTCTATACATAATCCTTAAGCATGGGAACGAGCATAGAAAACGCGATTCTTTCTTCGAAAAAGCATGAGTCACTGTCAGTTCTGCCCGGGAGGACTCCATAACATAGCTTTATCTTTTTCTTGTTCTACTTCTACTACTTCTTCTTCTTCTACTACTACTTCTTCTTCTTCTACTTCTCTTCTTCTTCTACTACTACTACTACTACTACTACTACTACTACTACTACTACTACTACTACTACTACTACTACTACTACTACTACTACTACTACTACTACTACTACTACTACTACTACTACTACTACTACTACTACTACTACTACTACTACTACTACTACTACTACTACTACTACTACTACTACTACTACTACTACTACTACTACTACTACTGCTGCTGCTGCTGCTCCTCCTACTACTACTACTACTACTACTACTACTACTACTACTACTACTACTACTACTACTACTACTACTACTACTACTACTACTACTACTACTACTACTACTACTACTACTACTACTACTACTACTACTACTACTACTACTACTACTACTTCTTCTTCTTCTTCTTCTTCTTCTTCTTCTTCTTCTTCTTCTTCTTCTTCTGTTGCCATACACCCATGTGCGTTGGCGAATTGTCTTCTCTGTATTATCCAGAAAAGCTAAGGTTATGTTTATAGCTTTATACTCAAATTAATTACAATTTTGGGCAGAGACATCCGTGTAGATAGACTATGAATTTGGACTTCTTTTGTCTTTTGGCAGCCGCAACTCTCGCTTTTCGTTCCTCGTACTCAGCTTTATCTGCCATAAATCGTTCTCTGAAAACCTTTTCTTCTTGCTCGGTCATAGGCTTGCGGCTGGGAGAACTTTCCATTTTCGGTGATGGTCCGATAGTCTTAAAAATAGATTGGTTAAGTAAAACAGATGGTAAATATCAAAACATTTTTTTTTTCGAAATTGATGATTCCTAACTAAAATTGCGTTAATATCAACGTAATTGCACTTATAAAACTACTATATGCTGAAAAAAAAATAGATATCCTCTATATTTCACCATTGTAATCTCGCTTATTTAATTTGAAATACACATATATCTCGAACCAATACTTGATATGACTTTTAGGCCAAGAAGCAATTTTATGGACAGAACAATTAGATATCAGCTAATTAAATTTAAATAAAGTTTGGCGATAAGTACCCAATTAAAAGATTCAAAGAAAATCACATTGGTAGTTTTCTTTTAGATTATTTGATGTCCTCAGATTATTAAAGTTTCGTGATAAGTACCCAATTAAAAGATTTAAAGAAAACCACATGCGCAGTTTTCTTTTAGTTTTTGAACAGATTTGATGTCCTCAGATTAATTATTATTGCAATATTTGTTAAAAGTATTTTTTACATCTAAAGAAGCAGCACAAGATTATGTTTTGGCCAGAGAAACAAAAACATGTTCCAAAATTAACAGACTAATCTTAACATGCATAGGATTTATGATACAATAAGAATAATGTTGCAAAAGTTATATAAAGTTATCACTAACTTATACCACATGTATGTGGACTGCAAGTAAACATTCAGTGGAACAATGCTATAACAAATAAAGCAAAAACTACGTCTTTGTAGGGTACAAATGACCTTGGATGAAAGCAAGCTAATAAATGTAGAATGTAGGAATGAATGTAAGAATGTAGATCCTTAGAAGAAAGAATATTCCTAATGCATACATCTACAAAAGGTATAAACTTTTTGTATGCATACACTTACAATTTTTTCCACATTACAGAGATACGTTCCAGGTATATTACCAGCTATATAGTACACAGCTACAGCACACCAAACCCCATCAATCTTTTCCGCAGCTACCCCAAAATATTCGGTAGCTTTCCAAACGATCTGAGTAAATGGCGCTGATGACATCTTAGGTGGAGTGTCCCATTTGAAGTTATGAAATCTCACTGTATCGTACCATTCCTTCACGACCATCTCAGCAGTCAGCGTTGGACCTACTACTTTTGCAGATCTTGAATACTGGTTGACGCCGTATTTAGGGCTGTAGATTTTTCTATCCAAGGGCTCTCCTATCTTCATTCTGCTAATTAACTGCTTGGCCTTTGCCATGCAATCATCGTTCATAATCATCGGAGGCGCATTGTGCAGGTTGCGATAGTTGTTGTGTTCTGTCAGGCAGTCTTTGGCGAAATCCATGAATTACAACGAAATTTTAGATGAAAATGGCCGAAATGTGGTACAGTCAAATTTAGATGGATGACAATGACAACCAAAATGACAACTATGCAGTTTGCAAACACTTGATTTTATACATTTTTCAAAAAACTTTTCACGGCGTTTCCTCCTCAAAGTACGTTGCGTAAGGGTGACATTTTTGTTATTACGGATGATAATAGTACTATATTATACAATGACCATATTTAATGCTAGCAATCAAGACATGAGTAACAAACTTACGACGTGACCCGCAGGCTAATGTCGTAATTCTCACGGTTACGGCTATATTTGATTTTGACCGCCATATGACTATTTTAACAATTTCAAAGCATGTTTTTTATTTTAATTTTCTATGCTTTAGACATAATTTCAGCAATTGTTAGTTATTTCTAAAGTTTATTAGAAGATTGTATAAATATTCTGAAAATTTGATAGAAAATTGAATCAAGATCATTTAAATTTCTATACATTAGCAGTAATTTGAGAGGTTTTTATAAAATTTAAAAGAAGACAGTATGAAAATTTCTCAAAATGTATAAAAGGTTCACAAAATTTCAAGAAAATACTATGCAATATCCAACGCAGTTTTTTTTTTAAATTTTTATACATTAGACATAATTTCTGCAATTAGTAAATATTTCTAAAGTTCAAGATTGTATGAATATTTTGAAAATTGATAGAAAATTGATTCAAGATCATTTAAATTTCTACACATTAGCAGTAAATTTATAGATGGTTTACAAAATTTCCAGAAAATACTATACAATATCCAACGCAGTTTTTTTTTAATTTTCTATATATAAGACATAATTTCAGCATTTGTTAGATATTTCTAAAGTTTAAGATTGTATTAATGTTCTGAAAATTGAAAGAAAATTGAATCAAGATCATTTAAATTCCTTTACATTAGCAATAATTTTAGGAGTTCTCATAAAATTTAATAAAATATTGTATGAAAATTACTGAAAATTTATAGAAGATTCAGTGGAAGATTCCAAATTTTGCAGAAAATGTATATATTTTGAAGAAATAATATGGTATTTTATGGCAATTTTGTGTATGTTCTATAAAATTCAGCAATTGTTTAAAATTTTTAAAGTTATTTAAAAGATTGTGTTAATATTCTGAAAATTTTCAGAAAATTGAATCAAGATCATTAAAAATTTCTATATATCAGCAGCAATTTTTAGATAATAAAATTTATTAGAAGATTGTATGAAGACTAATGAAAATATGTTAAAGATTCCAAATTTTGCAGAAGACGAATTCAAATTGTAGGTATTTTATATCAGATTTGTGACCTATCTATAAAATCTCGGCAATTATTAGAAAAGTTTCATAGAAGATTGTATGAATATTCTGAAAATTTATTAAAAATTGAATCATAATCATTTAAATTCCTTTACATTAACAGTAATTTTAGGAGCTCTTATAAAATTAAATAGGATATTGTATGAAAATTATCGAAAATTTATAGAAAATTCAATGGAAGGTCCCAACTTTTGCAAAATTCGTATATTTTATGGAAATTATATGGTATTTTATGGCAATTTTGTATATGTTGTATAAAACTCAGCAATTGTTAAAAAATCCTGAAGTTTATTAGAAGATTGTGTACATTTTCTGAACATTTATAAAAAAATTGAATCAACATTATTTTAAATTTCTATACATTAGCGGTAATTTTTAGATTATAAAATTTATTAGAAGATTGTATGACGATGAATGAAAATGTATAGAAGATTCCAAATTTTGTAGAAAACGAATTCAAATTGCAGGTATTTTATGACAGTTTTGTGAACTCTCTATAATATCTTAGCTATTATTAAAAAAGTTTCATAGGAGATTGTATGAATATTCTGAAAATTTATTGAAAATTGAATCATGATCATTTAAATTCCATTACATTGGGAATCATTTTAGGAGTTCTTATAAGATTTAATGGAAGATTGTATGAAAATTACAAAAAAAAAATTATAGAAGATTCTATGGAAGGTTCGAAATTTTGCAAAAAATGTATATATTTTCTGGAAATTATATGGTATTTTATGGCAATTTTGTATACTTTCTATAAAATTTCAACAATTGTTACTAATTTCTAAAGTTAATTAGAAGATTGTGTAAATATTCTGAAAATTTATAGAAAATTGAATCAAGATCGAAGATAGAAGATTCAATGGAAGGTTCCAAATTCCAAGTTCCAAAAAATGAATATATTTTGTGAATATGGTATTCTATAGCAATTTTGTGTATTTCAGCAATTGTTAGAAATTTCTAAGTTTATTAGATTGTGTAAATTTTCTGAAAATTTATTGAAAATAGAATCAAGATCATTTAAAATTTCTATACATTAGCAGCAATTTTTAGATTACAAAATTTATTAGAAGTTTAAAGTAAATGTATTGAAGATTCAAAATTTTCAAAAAATTAATTCAAATTGTAGGTATTTTATGGCAGTTTTGTGAACTTATAAAATCTCAGCAATTATTAGAAAAGTTTCATGGAAAATTATATGAATAATTATGAAAATGTATTAAAAATTGAATCATGATTTTTCTTCTCTCAGATGCTCATGGGAATATTTGATATTTACCATCATTTGACTATTTTATCAAATTCAGAAGCGGATTTTTGTTAAATTTTCTATACATTAGACATAATTTCAGTTTTGTGAACTTTCTATAAAATCTCATCCATTATTAGAAAAGTTTCATAGGAGATTGTATGAATATTCTGAAAATTTATTAAAAATTGAATCATGATCATTTAAATTCCATTACATAAACAGTAATTTTAGGAGTTCTTATAAGGTTTAATAGAAGATTGTATGAAAATTACTGAAAATTTATAGAAGATTCAGTGAAAATTTCAAATATTGCAGAAAATTCATATATTTTGGGGAAATTATATGGTATTTTATAGCAATTTTGTGTATGTTCTATAAAATTCAGCAATTGTTACAAATTTCTGAAGTTAATTAGAAGATTGTGTAAATATTCTGAAAATTTAAAGAAAATTGAATCAATATAATTTAAAATTTCTATACATTAGCAACAATTTTGAGATAATAAAACTTATTAGAAGATTGTATGAAGATGAATGAAAATGTATTGATGATTCCAAATTTTGCAGAAAACGAACTCAAATTTTATAGCAGGTATTTCATTGCAAATTTATGAACTATCTCTAAAATCTATTATTATTAGAAAAGTTTTATGGAAAATTGTATGAATAATTATGAAAATGTATTAAAAATTGAATCATGATTTAAAATATTGTAGAAATAATATACATACGTATAGTTTGTGGAAATTTGATAGTATTTTATGGAAATTTGATCAATATCTTATCATATTTCAGTATTTTCCTTTTGTTTTATCAAAGTTTTATGGTAATTTATAGAAATTTGTTATAAATGTAATATTCTTGTAATTAATCTGTAAGCATTAAGGTAGAGATGCAAAAAAGCCGAAAACCTATGACCTTATAACGATTGTTATCTCTGTCTTTATCTATCTATTTATATATCTCTGTCTATCTATCTATCTATCTATCTCTATCTCTTTCTTATATTGAAATTGTACGGTATTTTCTGGCCCTTCGTTAACTTTCTAGAAAATTTAAGCAATTGTTATTGTTATACATTTTCTGAAGTCTCGTAGCAGATTGTTTAAATAATTCTGAAAACTTAAGGAAAATTACAACGAAATTTAAAATGTGACACATTTCACAATATCCTATCATTTTTCAGTAATTGCCATTTCTTTTATGAAAGATTTATGGTATTGTAATTATATACGGCAACATGGTATGGGTAATATGGTGTGGTGTGATAATATAATATGGTATTGTAATAATATGTTATGGTATTTTATCGAAATTTGATCAATATCCTATACAGTTTCAAATTTTATCAATTTTCCATAAATCTTTAATAAGTTTTTTATTTATCCAAATTTTATGGTATTTTTTATTTATTTTTTTATTTATTTTATTTGGTATTTGATGAAAGATTTCTGGTATTTTATTAAAACTGAATGAATATTCTTAATATTATAGAAATTTTATGTCATTTCGTTAAATATTATGTAATAGAAATATTATATGAAAATGTTGAATGTTGTTGAAATTTAATTCATAGAAATTAGAAAGTATTTTATGAAATTCTGTGAAAGACTGTATGAATACTTCTGAAAACTTAAGGAAAACTGCAACGAAGTTCAAAATGTGACACATTTCACAATATCCTATCATTTTTTCAGTAATTGCCATTTATTTTATCGAAGATTTATGGTATTGAAATTATATATGGCAATATGGTATGGGTAATATGGTATGGTCTGAAGACATTATATGGTATTGTAATAATATATTATAGTATTTTATCGAAATTTAATCAATATCCTATACAGTTTCAGATTTGATCAATGTTCTATAAATCTTTAACAATAAGTTTATTATTTATCCAAATTTTATGGTATTTTTATAGTATTTGATAAAACATTTCTAGTATTTTATTATATCTAAGTGAATATTCTTAATATTATAGAAATTTTATGTCATTTCGTCAAATATTATGTAATAGAAATATTCTATGAAAATTCTGAAAGTTGTTGAAATTTAATTTATAGAAATTAGAAAGTATTTTATGAAATTCTGTGAAAGACTGTATGAATACTTCTGAAAACTTAAGGAAAATTGCAACGAAATTCAAAATGTGACACATTTCACCATATCCTATCATTTTTTCAGTAAATGCCATTTATTTTATCGAAGATTTATGGTATTGTAATTCTATATGGCAATATGGTATGGGTAATATGGTATGGTGTGAAGACATAATATGGTATTGTAATAGTATGCTATAGTATTTTATCGAAATTTAATAAATATCCTATAGAGTTTCAAATTTGATCAAATTTCCATCAATTTTTAACTATAAGTTTATTATTTATCTGAATTTCATAGTATTTTGATGGTATTTAATGAAACATTTCTGGTATTTTATTAAAACTGAATGAATATTCTTAATATTATAGAATTTTTTTGTCATTTTGTCAAATATTATGTAATAGAACTATTATATAAAAATTCTGAATGTTGTTGAAATTTAATTCATAGAAATTAGAAAGTATTTTATGAAATACTGTGAAACACTGTATGAATACTTCTGAAAACTTGAGGAAAATTGAAACAAAATTCAAAATGTAACACATTTCACAATATCCTATCATTTTTTCAGTAATTGCCATTTATTTTATCGAAAATTTATAGTATTGTAATTATATATGGCAATATGGTATGGATAATATGGTATGGTGTGAAGACATAATATGGTATTGTAATAATATGTTATAGTATTTTATCGAAATTTAATGAATATCCTATAGAGTTTCAAATTTCATCAATTTTCTATAAATCTTTAACTATAAGTTTATTATTTATCCAAATTTTATGGTATGTTTATGGTATTTGATGAAAAATTTCTGGTATTTTATTAAAACTGATTGAATATTCTTAATATTATAGAAATTTTATGTCATTTCGTCAAATATTATGTAATAGAAATATTATATGAAAATTCTGAACGTTGTTGAAATTAAATTCATAGAAATTAGAAAGTGTTTTATGAAATTCTGTAAAAGACTGTATAAATTCTTCTGAAAACTTAAGAAAAATTACAACGAAATTCAAAATGTGACACATTTCACAATATCCTATCATTTTCCAGTAATTGCCATTTATTTTATCGTAGATTTATGGTATTGTAATTATATATGGCAATATGGTATGGGTAATATAGTATGGTGTAAAGACATAATATAGTATTGTAATAACATATTATGGCATTTTATAGATATGTTATCAATCTCCTATTGACTTTCAAATTTGATCAATTTTCTATAAATCTTTAACAATAAGTTTATTATTTATCCAAATTTTATGGTATTTTTATGGTATTTGATGAAACAATTCTGGTATTTTATCAAAACTGAATGAATATTCTTAATATTATAGAAATTTTATGTCATTTCGTCAAATATTATTTAATAGAAATATTCTATGAATTAATATAGTATGGTGTGAAGACATAATATGGTATTATAATAATATGTTAAGTATTTTATCGAAATTTAATCAATATCCTATAGAGTTTCAAATTTGATCAATTTTCTATAAATCTTGAATAAATTATGAATTGTGAATTATGAATTATCAATAACTCAGAAATATACGACACGAAGATATTTTTCAAGTACTTTCTTTCAAAAGTACTACGAGTGCAAAGTAGTACTAAGTACGACTTTATTAAAATCTTAATCCAAAAACATAGGAAGTTAAAATGTGACTCATAATTCTTTATTCTACCATATGTAACTTATAAAGAATGACTTTCACTAACATCACAATCTAGTATTACTTTTCGTATTCTTGTATTGTATTATTTATATCTCTTTAGTATTTAATGCCACAACAGTAGTTTGCGCAGCACCGCTTAAGAGAAAATAAAATCGGGCACCGCTTCTTCTTTGGTGGTGGCGGTGGTGGTGGTGTTGGCGGTGGCGGTTTTGACCGCCGCGGGGGCGGCGGTGGCGGCGGTGGTGGCGGTGGCGGTGGTGGCGGTGTTTTTTTTATCTTGATCACCTTTACTGGAGGTTTCGGTGGCCTACCACCAACCTGAAAGAATAAGATTAATGAATATAATGCATCAAATTATGTTGATTTCCACATGCCTAATCAACTTGCAGATTCGTAATGTTAATCGCAGTGGTAATAACTTTGATATGTTTACACGGCATTATTTTTAATTGAAATATTTTATATGGTAGTCCGTCGAGAGCTGACAATGACTCATCTCTCCATATTGCCGAAATTCGACAGATGTTTCATATTTCATTTCACTCTACTACATTTACCTTAAGCGGACGAGCGTAGGAAGTGCGATTCTTTATACGAAAAACAATGAGTCATTGTCAGCATTGTCAGCATATATCAGCAGTGAGCTAATATTTTTAGCAGTTGATTTTTAATTAGTTTAAAAAATTCTAAATTGTCCTAATTATTTTCTTCTACAATTTTAATAGATACATCTACCAAAGAATAATATTCTACAAAGGCAATTACAAAAGTTTTCTGAAGCAATAGTGCGTGAAGCTATTTCTTAAGTATAGTTTTATTTACTGGCAGGACGTTTTCTATAAACTCGCCAATCACGTTACCAGGTGGTGAGTAGTTCACGACCACAAACCATTTACCATCCTTGGAGGCACACCCCACGCCAATCTCCTTGCTCGCCTTCCAGAGCATCTGGGTCAAATGGCTGATCCTGGAATAGTTCATCGGCTCCTCGTCGAAGTTCACGTAATACAGCTCGCTATACCAGGCCTTAACGGGAGCATCGCCAGAAATGGGCCGCTTATCCGGAGACATGTAATAGTAAAGGTTCTCGCCATACTGGTGGTTCTTACTGCCCACCAGCTTAACCTTCTTCAGCAGCACATTTGCGTAGGCTTGGCTCCTGCGACACATGTCCGTGTTGAGGCTGAGTGGTGGCGTGGCGTGGATCTTCCGGAAGTGGTTATGGCCATTTAGGCACTGCTGATTGAAGTCATCATTCATGGCGTCTGTAGCTAATGGTTGGATCGATGTTGACTCATCTCACTGTAAATTTTGATCGTGCAGGTGATTTTGACAATTTTGCATAACTGGTGATATTCTGACATGACATTTAAGACTCTCTCAATGACATGTAACCTTAAAGCAACATTTCAAAAAGTCATAAATTAGTCATTTAACATGTCACAATATATGACTGGACACTGGACTGGACCCAAGACAGAAATAACTATATCCCTAGAAGACTTCTTCGTATATCCCTAGTACTCGATGGAGGGGGTGCAATGGACTTAATGAGTCTAAGTTCTCTGACCAATTGGTCACCTTCCAAGCTCAATCCAGAATCCAGAATGGTATATCCCTAGTCCTTGATGGAGGGGGTGCAATGGACCCATCGAGGTTTAAGTCCTCTGACCATTGGTCACCTTCCAAACTCAATCGAGAAACCAGTATCACTAGAACTCTTAACAATAAACCTTAGTTAAAAAAAATTAGATATCTGAAAACTGCTGCAAGTTGGGTTGCATTTTCACCATTGCTAAGTACGATGGAGAGGATCACATGCGTTCGCTTCTAATCGACAACTCTTCGGTACTCCTATCAACTTTTATCTGCAAAACCGAGCATGTAACTGCCATCTAGTCCCATGTAAAGAACCCTTCCAAAGATAATAATTTAATAGCAATCTGAATATCTTTTATTTCAGATACTACAATAGATGCAGTCATGCTCAAATAAATCTAGTGCAAACAAATTGATATTGCTATATCAAATTGCTATTGTAACCTAATTTCTTGTACTAGATTGATATATTGACTACAATAGGTACAGTCATGCTGAAATAAATCTAGTGCAAAAAAATTGATATTGCTATATAAAATTGCTATTGTAACCTAATTTCTTGTACTAGATTTATGTGAGCATGACTGTACCTTTTAAATAATTTCTACCTTCAGGAGAATTCCTCTGCAGTTCATCAAATTTATTTAAGAGGAGCACTAAAAACAATAATAATTATGAATACGAAACAATATCATGTTCCTCGTATATTAAAACATGAAAGGAAAAAATGAAAGGAGCTCTAATGCCCATAGATGATGATGTGCTTAGCCACCAAAAAACAAAACACATTGAAACTTAAAATTTATTACGAGAAATGGGGTAAAACTAAAACCCTGCATACAGAAGAAAAGAAAATAGTCATAAAACTAAATATATGTATGAAATATGACCGGAAACTGTATAAATATTACGCCAATAAACATAATTTCCCCACAATTGTAAATAATAAAATAAGTAATAAACTCGCAGCTTTAAAGAAACATACAGAAAAGCCTCAATCATAAAAATTCTTTCCAGCGTTGTGAATAATTGAACACTTCCTGCGAAAATTACACGAAACCGTTTTGATCCTGAGCCCAGTACCGTCCTTAAAACACCTAACTTAAATATTGACGCGTTTGGCGTTTTAATTAAAAATTGAAGCCCAGAAAAAATGATTGGTGTTTGTTGCCACTGTGGCTGGGTATAATTACAGCTGGATATTTTGTGGGTGGGTTAATAAAGGATGGAGCCGACTAATGCCGCCATAATAGCAACTTAACAGCATGTTTCAGGACGAATTATGCTGAAACAATGCACTAATGCAACGCACGAGCTTTACTGGTGACTGGGTTTAATGCATGAAATGTGATATTGATGGGAATAATACTGAATGTGCAAGATGTGGTTAGTTATATTAATGTTGGAAATCCATCATACGACGTTGAACAAGCATAATGATACTATTCTTAGTATCTATTATATTTATCATATTTTACTCCTAGTTACAAATAATACGTAAAGACACAAAAAATATATCATGGGCATACAAGAAAAAGTGTCAAAATGTGACAGAAATGGGTCGAAATAATCAGGTACCATAAAAGTTCAATGTATTTATCAGTAAAAAGTTTCTATATTGCCTCATGATTCACTACAATGTTAATTAAAACTTTGCAAAAACAATAAATATTGAAAACTAGATTTATAGTGTTGTTGAATTTTCAAATTCATTTATCTCAAAACTGCCCGTTTTAGAAATAGCAATGTATTTTCAAAATTTATTTTTAATTTGTCAAAAATGGTAGATACGAATTCCATCCAAGAAATAGCAATTTGTTTCCAAAATCACACAAAACAAATTAAAAAGTAGGGTTTTTTCTTAGCACTAGTGTATTTTTGTCGTTAGCTAAAAATGAAAAATGGTAGGTAGATAGGAATTCCATTTGAGAAATAGCAATTCATCTGCAAAATTTTTTTTTCATTTGTCAAAAATGGTAAATACAAATTCCATCCAATAAATACCAATTTGTTTTCAAAATCTCACAAAACAAAATAAAAAGTACTGTTTTTTGTTAGCACTAGTGTTTTTTGTCGTTAGCTAAAAATGGTAGGTAGATAGGAATTCCATTTGAGAAATAGCAATTTATTTTCAAAATTTATATTTCATTTGTCAAAAATGGTAGATAAAAATTTAATCCAAAAAATGGCAATCTGTTTTAAATATCTCACAAAAAAATAAAAAAGTAGGATTTCTTGTTAGCACTAGTGTTTTTTTTTGTTAGCTAAAAATGGTAGGTAGATAGGAATACTATTTAAGAAATAACAATGTGTTTGTCATCAGTTGATGAAAAATTCACTTGCTAATATATAGAGATACTAATTCCATCCACCACACCATCAATTTATTCACTTGCTAATATATTGGGATAGGAATTCCATCCTACAAATAACAATTTGTTTTCAAAATCTCACAGAGCAATTTAAAAACTAGATTTGTTATTTGCATTAGTTTTTTTTATAAGTTAAAAATGGTAGTAAAACAGTAAACAGTAAAACATTTATTTCAAAATTTCTTTTTCATTAGTCAAAAATGGTAGATATTAATTCCATCCACGATATAGCAATTTGGTTTCAAAATCTCACAAACAAATTAAAAAGCAAGGTTTTTGTTAGCATTAGTGTTTTTTTTGTCATCAGCTAAAAATGGTAGGCAGATAGGAATTGCATTTGAGAAAAAATAATTTGTTAACAACAAATTAAAAAGTAAGGTTTTTTTGTTAGTGCTAGTGTTTTTTGTCGTTAGCTAAAAATGGTAGGTAGATGGGAATTCCATTTGAGAAATCCCAATGTGTTTTCAAAATTTCATAAAACGATTGCAAAACAAGGCTGGTTTTTTGCATGACCATTTTGTCATCAGTTGATGAAAAATTCCCTTGCTAATATATTGGGATCGGAATTCCATCTAACAAATAGCAATTTGTTTTCAAAATGTCATAGAATAATTTAAAAACTAGATTTGTTGTTTGCATTACTGTTTTTTTTATTAGTTAAAAATGGTAGGTAAATAGGAATCTATCCTTTGAGAAACAGGATTTATTTTCAAAATTTATTTTTCATTGGTCAAAAATGGTAGATAGGAATTCCATCCAAGAAATAGCAATTTGTTTTCAAAATCTCACAAACAAATTAAAAAGCAAGTTTTTCGCATTAGTGTTTTTTGTCGTCAGCTAAAATTGGTAGGTAGATAAGACTTTCATTTGACAAATAACAATGTGTTATCAAAATTTCATAAAACGAATGCAAATAAGACTTTGTTTCCATGATCATTTTTGTCATCAGTTGATGAAAAATTCACTTGCTAATATATGGGGATAGGAATATCATCCAAGAAATAGCAATTTTTTTTCAAAATCTCACAAAACAAATTAAAAACTAAATTTGTTGTTGGTATTAGTGTTTTATTATTAGTTACAAATTAAAAATTTAAATATTAGTCATTATTGTTTTTTTTATTAGTTAAAAATTGTAGGTAGATATGAATTTCATTTGAGATATAGCAATTTATTTTCAAAAACAAATATTTTCATTAGTCAAAAATGGTAGATAGGAATTCCTTTCAAGACAGATTTGTTTTAAATATCACAAAACAAATTAATAACTAAATATGTTGTTTCCATTAGGTTTTTTTTTCATTATTAGTTAAAACTGGTAGATAGATAGAAATTCCATTTGAGAAATAGCAATGTATTTTCAAAATTTCTTTTTTATTTGTCAAAAATGGTAGGTAACAATTGCATTCAAGAAATAGCAATTTGTTTTTAAGATTTCACAAAACAAATTAAAAACTAAATTTGTTGTTTGTATTAGTGCTTTATTATTAGTTAAAACGGTAGGTAGAAATTCCAATTGAGAAATAGCAATTTATTTTCAAAATTTCGTTTTTATTAGTCAGAAATGGTACATAGAAATTCCAATATAAAATAGCAATTTGTTTTCAAAATCTCTCAAAATAAATTAAAAAGTAGGGTTTTTTGTAAGCACTAATGTTTTTTTTGTAGTTAACTAAAACCTTAGGTAGATAGGAATTCTATTTGAGAAATAACAATATGTTATCAAAATAAAAATTTAAAATTAAAAAAAAAAATACATAAAGCGAATGCAAAACAAAGCTTATTGTTTGCATGATCATGTTTGTCATTTGTTGATGAAAAATTATCTGGCTAATATATAGGGATACGAATTCCATCCAGTAAACCATCAATTTATTTTCAAAATCTCACAAAACAATTTAAAAACTAGATTTGTTGTTTGCATTAGTGTTTTTTTATTAGTTAAAAATTGAAGGTAGATATGAATTCCATTTGAAACATTGCAATTAATTTTCAAAAACAATCATTTTCATTAGTCAAAAATGGTAAATAGAAATTCCTTTCAAGATATAGAAATTTGTTATCAAAATATAACAAAACCAATTGAAACTTAAATTGTTTGTTTCCATTAGTGTTTTGTTTTCCTTGTTAGTTAAAACTGGTAGGTAGATATCAATGGCATTTGAGAAGTAGCAATTTATTTTCAAAATTTCGTTTTCATTAGTTAAAATTGGTAGGTAGACATTCCTTTCAAGACATAGCAATTTATTTTCAAAATATCACAAAACAAATGAAAAACTAAATTTGTTGTTTCCATTAGTGTTTTTTTCATTATTAATTAAAACTTGTAGGTAGATAGGAATTCCATTTGAGAAATAGCAATTTATTTTCAAAATTTCGTTTTCATTAGTTAAATATGGTAGATGAAAATTGCATTCAAGAAATAGCAATTTGTTTACAAAATCTCACAAAACAAATTAAAAACTAAATTTGTTGTTTCCATTAGTATTTTTTTCATTATTTATTAAAATTGGTAGGTAGATATGAATTGCATTTGAGATATAGCAATTTATTTTGAAAATTTAGGTAGATAGGAAATCCTTTCAAGAGATAAGATTTGTTTCAAAATATCACAAAACTTATTAAAAACTAAATGTGTTGTGTCCATTAGTGTTTTTTTTTTTCATTATTAGTTAAAATTAGTAGGTAAATATGAATTCCACTTAAAAACTGCAATTTATTTTCAATATATCGTTTTCATTATTCAAAACTGGTAGACAGGAATTCCTTTCAAGAGATAAGATTTTTTCAAAATATCACAAAACTTATTAAAAACTAAATTTGTTGTTTCCATTAGTGTTTTTATCATTATTAGTTAAAATTAGAAGCTAGATATGAATTGCACCTTGAAACAGCAATTTGTTTTCAATATTCGTTTTCATTAGTCAAAAATGGTAGATAAAAATTGCATTCACGTTTTTTGTATTAGTTACTGTTTTTTTATTAGTTAAAAATTGTAGGTACAGTCATGATCACATATATCTAGTACAAACAATTTGAGATTGCTATATAAAATTGCTATTGTAACCTAATTTATTGTACTAGATTTATGTGAGCATGACTGTACATAGGAATCTATCATTTGAGAAGCAGGAAATTATTTTCAAAATTTCTTTTTCATTAGTCAAAAATGGTAGATACGAATTATATCCAAGAAATAGCAATTTGTTTTCAAAATCTTACAAAACAGATTAAAAAGTAGGGTTTTGTGTTATCTTTATTGTTTTCTTCCTTCTTTATTTTTTGTTATTATTTGCGTTTTTTTGTGGTTAACTAAAAATTGTAGGTAGATATAAATTCCATTTAAGAAATAACGATCTGTTATCAAAATTTCATAAAACCAATTAGAAACAAGGTTTATTGTTTGCATAACACATTTACATTATACATTTTTGAACTGTGTAAGATGAATTTGTCATTAGCACCAATAAAGGTTATTATTATTATTATTATAGAAACAAGGCTTATTTTTTGCATTACTATTTTTGTCATCAGTTGATGAAAAATTCACTTACTACATAAATTGTATAATACTTCATTAAAAAACTTTGTATGGGTCTAATCTTAACAGCTTTTGCTTCTGCTATTTGTATAGTGTTAATCTGGCTTCTACTCACTTCAGACTTAAAATACAACAGTAGATCTCACAGAAACCCACTATACTATAAATACAATACTATACAATTTTATACAATGTTATTACAGATTCAGATTAGCACCATGGGCTAGGTTTGAATATTTCATTAGGCACTTAACTATTTGTTTGCAACTAATGTTTTCTTGATTGCCATGTAATTGGGTGCATTTAAATAACATTTGGGTAAATCTGAAACATGAAAAATTGCCTCGGTATAAAAAACTAATGTGTATATAAATATTTTTTTCATAAATCTAAAATATGAAAAATTGTCTAAAAAAGTATGTAATGTGTATACAGTTTTTTATAAATGTTTATTAGGGAAACATTCCAAACAATATATATTCTTCGGGACAAAGTAAATACACTTCTTATGAAACCTGATGCTTGTAACATACTCATTAATAATTGTAACTGCTATTGACTCGACTCAACTGATATTTACTACACAGTGGCAAGTTATGACCAATATATTAATTTACAACATAATTACAATAACAATATCGAGTATATCTGCCACAGCATATAATCATTCATTTCAAGTAAGTATTCAGATGATATCATTATTTAGAAATAACCATTTTTTGCAAAATTAATTTTTAATTTTAGATTGGAACCAATAATAAAATTTCCGTTTGCGTTTACAATATTTTTAACCAAATTTCTAACAAACGAATCTTGCATGCTCATTCTCCTGAGAACAACATTTTCGACAATGCCTTTGAAGATTTATCAATCCAGTCCATTGATACTACATTCAAACCAACAATTCATAATCAAATTAAAAGATACGATTTTTTCCTAATTGTTGTACAAACATTAGAGCAGCTAAAAACCATATTAAGCAGAACTTATAAAGTCCGAGAATGGAACTCAAAAGTGGCAACTGTAATTGTATACAATGCTATAGGAAATGTATCACAGATATTTGAGATAACATGGGATTATTATTTGACTAATGTTATTGTTGTAATGGGTGATACAGAAATATACACATACTTTCCTATGCTAAGTAACTGCAGTAATAGTACACCTGTACCTATGAGTAATTGCATAAACATCTCATTTTTGTTTTCCATTGAAAGATTCGAGAATTTTGAAGGCTGTACGTATAAAACTATGCTTATTAAAGTGGCCCCTGCTGTGATGGCGACTGATCCTGCTGAAATAAATCCATATTCATATCGAGGTTATGAATTACAAATTCTTATGGAAATCGCATCGAAACTGAAACTGAAAATCGTGTACATAAATAATACTTTGAAGGACTGGGGGAGATTATATCCAGATGGTACAACCATTGGTTTGTATAAACACCTGCAAAATAAGGACATTGATTTTGCATACGCTGCTCCTTCTAATTGGTCCATAATGGAAGTTTTTGATTATACAGGGAGCCAATGCCTTTTTGAGTTCTCGTTTTGTGTACCTAGAGCACCGGAAATTAGGCCATGGCAAAATTTGTTGCTGATATTTGATGTTGACTTATGGATAGCGCTGTTTTCGGGTATTACTATAATGCCTTTTGTTTTTACTCTTCTATCTAGAGATAATTTTAGCAAAATTCCTGATTATATTTTCAAAACGTGGAAGAGTATTTTCCAAGCATCCAGTGCGGATTTTCCGAGTCATATTAGATTCTCATTCTTGGTATGGATAATATTTTGCTTTATCATAACAAACGCATATCAAGCTAAAATGATATCGTTCCTCTACAAACCTGCATACGAAAAGCAAATGGCCAGTATCGAGCAACTTATTGATTCTGGAATGTCTTATGGGGGTCATAGCGTATTGAAGGATGTAATTGCCGAGGATAACACTATACTAAGCAATAAACTTTACCGAAATTATATAGTTTGTAATCCTGGTGATCCATGCCGTAAGCCTGTTAGACCAATACAGTTTATACAAATGAAGCCTTTACGAACCATGAACTATGAGATTAGTATGTTTCCTGAAATCTTCTTGGACCAACATGGATCATCCTTGATATACCGCTTTAAAGAAATAATTTATCAGCGGAATGTGATGTATTTGCGTAAAGGAAATCCGATTTTGGAAAAACTTAATACTATCATTAGAGAGTTTCATGAATATGGGTTGATGGTGAAATGGGATACCTTTGGTAGACGTTTCAACAGGAAATACCTGCGTCAGGACAGTGTTTTTGTAAAGATCTCTACATCGCACTTACTTTGTGCTTTTGTAGCTTTAGGACTTGGTTATGGCATCAGCTTCATTGTATTTATATTAGAAATTATGCACCAATAATATATGTGTGTACACCACAAACATCCTGTAAGATAATATACCCATTTGACGGCTGTGATTTCTAATTTTACCTACTACTTAACCTTAACTAGCCAAACTGAAATAATATTACCTGACCTTGTCCCATCCTAACGAAATCTCGTTCTGCTCATATTCAATTCCTTCCTTATAATATATCAAACTGCAGATAAAATCGTACAAGAAATGTAAATGTTTTCACACGTTATTTCTGTTGAATTTCAGAGCTGGGAAGCGCTGCCTCCAGATACTGCGACCTTTACCCCCGATATCACTCCGCTCATCCTCTCGGCTCACCGTGACAACTATGAGATCATCAAGATCCTCCTGGATCGAGGAGCCACTCTTCCCATGCCACACGACGTTCGGTAAGTAGGAATACAGGAGCTGCATTATTCATGCGAGTTCCACAAACAAGCGGGACTATCTTGCAGCGGAAGATAAATCAATGCGTGTGTGTACCTTGACTGCAAATGTGGTGAGGCTAAAATTGCATTTTTTTTTAATGAAAACTACGAAGCATCGCAGGCGAAGGAGTTAAGGCTTTGCCTACACAAAAGTGCGTAAATTGATCCTATTTGCTGTTGAATATCTTTTACTTCTTGGGCATATTCTAAGCCATGATAAAATCAATTACCTTAATAGTCGATGTTTTAAACAAAATATATCAAAAATGTAACTCTGAAGTACAGATTTCCTTTTATATCAATGATAAACAAGAAAATATTTCAAAAATATTTAAATATCAGAAAAACGAATTACAACTTGTAACGTTTTAACAAAAATAAAATAGAATGGTTTTAATAGCCCAAGTCTGTCAACGGTTCAATTGCAACTGAATATAACTCGAGCTGTCATCTTTTAACTGCAGCTTGTAAAATTCGGCAATTATTTGACTTCAGAATTGAATATCTGGCTAATTTTGAACTATTCTGGCAAACTTACCTAATTTTCCGATTATTTTTTATATTCTTCATTGGAACTGTCCAATTTTGTAAAATTTTTAAATACCAATCAAATATGTCAAATTGTCAACTCCAACTGTGAAATTAAACATTAAAGTCAATTATTTTTGTGGGCTTCAAAATTTTTAATTGTTATTTTTAATACCTGGTAAGTTTTAAATACACATTCCAAATTTTCAATTTCGACAGTTAAAAACTATTATATTTCGACAGAATAAGATATAATCTTTTCAATTTTTAAATGGTGCTTGTATAATCTGGCAAATATTTGGCCTTAGAAGTAAATATCTGGCTAATTTTAAATTGCAAGTATCAAAATTTGTGAATTTTCAACTTTAACTACCCAAGTCTCTCAATTTTTTTTTTGTCCAAGTGCGAAAATGTGAAATCAGTTATATTTTCAAATTTACTTGTCAAATTTACAAATGCAACTATCTCAATATTTAAAAAAATGCAAATGTTTAAATCCACTAAATTGTAAACTGACATAATAAAATTGTGCCCAATTTGTAACTGTGAGTGGTAATATCTGACAATTAAGCTTCGTCCGTGAAAATCAAACATTAACCCTTTCTAACTATCAACATCTCTACAAGTTATTTAGCAGTTTATATTTTTAAAGCCAACGTTCAATCGAAACGTGCCAAATTTTCCAACATTACTTTCAAAATTTGATATATTTTCAATGCAATCTGTTAAAACTTTCTATGAAAACTTCAAATTTGTCAAGTTTTCAACTTCATCTGTTGAAATCTGTCAAATTTTCTAACGTAGCTCTTTAAATTTGTTTTTTTTTATGAAACCTGTCCAAATTTTCCAAATGTAACTCATCAAATCTGTCATATTTTTAACATTAGCTGTAAAAGTTGTCATAAATTTCTTGTGCAGTTAAATTTTCTATAGTAATTTTTCAAATCTGGTACAGTTTTAATTGCATCTGTCCAAATCTGTCAAACCTTCAATTGAAACTGCCCAAAAACTGTCAATATTCGACTGAAGCTATCATAATTAACCTATTATTGACACTAAACATATCAAATCTGTCAAATACTTGCAATTTGTAACTATCATAATTTAACATTCAAAATCTGTGATATCTTGATATATTTTCAATGCAATCTAATAAAACTTTCAATGAAAACTTCAAATTTGTTAAGTTTTCAACTTCAGCTGTAGAAATTCGTCTAATTTTTCAATGTAGCTCCTTAAATTTGTATTTTTTTATGGAAATAGTCCGAATTTCTCAAATTTTCAAGTGCAACTAATCAAATCCGGCACATTTTTAACACCAGCTGTAAAATTAATTAAAATTTGACTGAAACTGTCATAATCTAAATATTATTGATTATTTGATATGACTGTTTATATCAAATCTGTCGAATACTTGCAATTTGTAACTATTATAATTTAACTTTCAAAATCTTTGGAAGTTTTTAGCAGAAGCGGTAAGAATCTGTAATATTTTACACTGCAATTATCAAAATTTATCAAATTAATTTTTCATGTGACTTTCAAAATTTATTAAATTATCAACTTCAGCTGTAGAAATTCGTCTAGTTTTTCAATGTAGTTCCTTAAATTTGTATTTTTTATGGAAATCGTAAAAATTTCTCAAATTTTCAAATGCAACTAATCAAATCTGTCACATTTTTAACACCAGCTGTAGAATTAAAACATAACATTCCATACATGTTCTGTGCTATCAAATATTCAATAGTAAATTTCCAAATCTGGTAATGTTTTAACAGCATCTGTCCAAATTTGTAAAACTTTCAATTGAATCTGCCCAAAAACTGTCAAAATTTGACTGAAACTGTTATAATCTGCCTATTTTTATAATAATAATAATCTTTAATAATGTTACCATTATGTTTACACAAGTCATGAAAAAAGAGGTATACAGTGTAACATATAAATAATTGACTATCATAACATATGTGTGTAGGTAGATTCAACAATAAATAGTTGTATGTATACGATGAAATTTATCAAATTTTTCATGTGACTTTCAAGATTTGTTAAATTTTCAACTTCAGCTGTAGAAATTCGTCTAATTTTTCAATGAAGCTCCTTAAATTTGTATTTTTTATGGAAATTGTCCAAATTTTTCAAATTTTCAAGTGAAACTAATCAAATCTGGCACATTTTTAACACCAGCTGCAAAATTAAAACCTAAAATTCTATACATGTTCTGTGCTATCAAATATTCAATAGTAAATTTTCAAATCTGGTAATGTTTTAATTGCATCTGTCCAAATCTGTCAAACCTTCAATTAATACGGCCCAAAAACTGTCAATATTCGACTGAAACTGTCATAATCTACCTATTATTGAGATTAAACATATCAAATCTGTCGAACTTAAAATTTCATACATCTTGTGTGCTATCAAATATTCAATAGTAAATTTCTAAATCTGGTAATGCTTTAACAGCATCTGTCCAAATTTGTAGAACTTTCAATTGAAACTGCCCAAAAACTGTCAATATTCGACTGAAACTGTCATAATCTACCTATTATTGAGATTAAACATATCAAATCTGTCGAATACTTGCAATTTGTAACTATTATAATTTAACTTTCAAAATCTTAGGAAGTTTTTAGCAGAAGCGGTGAGAATTTGTAAGATTTTACACTGCAACTATCGAAATTAATCAAATTTTCCATGTGACTTCAAAAATTTGTTAAGTTTTCAACTTCAGCTGTAGAAATTCGTCTAATTTTTCAATGTAGCTCCTAAAATTTGTATTTTTTATGGAAATTGTCCAAATTTTTCAAATTTTCAAATGAAACTAATCAAATCTGGCACATTTTTAACACCAGCTGCAAAATCAAACTTAAAATTTCATACATCTTGTGTGCTATCAAATATTCAATAGTAAATTTCTAAATCTGGTAATGCTTTAACAGCATCTGTAAAAATTTGTAGAACTTTCAATTGAAACTGCCCAAAAACTGTCAATATTCGACTGAAACTGTCATAATCTACCTATTATTGAGATTAAACATATCAAATCTGTCGAATACTTGTAATTTGTAACTATTATAATTTAACTTTCAAAATCTTTGGAAGTTTTTAGCAGAAGCGGTGAGAATCTGTAAGATTTTATACTGAAACTATCGAAATTAATCAAATTTTCCATGTGACTTCAAAAATTTGTTAAGTTTTCAACTTCAGCTGTAGAAATTCGTGTAATTTTTCAATGTAGCTCCTTATATTTGGATTTTTTATGGAAAATGTCCAAATTTCTCAAATTTTCAAATGCAACTAATCAAATCTGGCACATTTTTAACACCAGCTGCAAAATCAAAACATAAAATTTCATTCATGTTCTGTGCTATCAAATATTCAATAGTAAATTTCCAAATATTGTAATGTTTTAACAGCATCTGTCCAAATTTGTAAAACTTTCAATTGAAACTGCCCAAAAACTGTAAAAATTTGACTCAAACTGTCATAATCTGCCTATTTTTAGTATTAAATTAGTCAAATACTTGTAATTTGTAACTATTACAATTGTTACACTTTTTCAAAATCAAAATCTGAGTAAGTTTTTAGCAGGAACTGTGAAATTCTGTAACATTTTAAACTCCAACTATCGAAATGTATAAAATTTCCCAACATTACGTTCAAAATATGTTAAATTTTCAGTTCAATCTGTAAAAATTTCTACGGAAACTTCGAATTTCTCAAGTTTTCAACGCCAACTGTTGAAATCTTACAAATTTTCTAATGTAGCTTTTTAACTTGTCATATTTTTATAATTTGTCATATATTTTTTTTCGTCAAATTTTCAATTGTGTTTTTTTTAAATCTGTTAAAGTTTTAACTGCATCTGTCTAAATCTATCAAAATTTCAATGAAAACTACCCAAAAATTGTCAATATTCGACTGAAACTGTCATAATCAACCTATTATTGAGATTAAACATATGAAATCTGTCGAATACTTGCAATCTGTAACTATTATAATTTAACATTCAAAATCTGTGACAGTTTTTAGTAGAAGTGGTAAGAATCAGTAAGATTTTACACATCAATTATTAATATTTATCAAATTTTCCATGTGTATTTCAAAATTTATTAAATTATCAACTTATTCGTCAACGAAATTCGTCTAATTTTTCAATGTAGCTTCTTAAATTTGTACTTTTTATGGAAATTTCTAAATTTCTCAAATTTTCAAATGCAACTAATCATCTGTCACATTTCTAACACCACCTGTAAAATTAAAATATAAAATTCCATACATATTTTGTGTTATCACATATTTAATTGCACATTACCAAATCTGGTCATGTTTTAACTGCATCTGTCCAAATCTATTAAACTTTCAATTGAAACTGCCCAAAAACTGTCAAAATTTGACTGAAACTGTCATAATCTGTCTATTTTTAGTGTTAAACTAGTCAAATCTGTCGAATGCTTGTAATTTGTAACTATTGTAATTGTTACACTTTTTCAAAATCAAAATCTGAGGTTTGAAGTTTTGCAGAAGATGTGAGAATCTATAATATTTTAAACTATCGAAATGGATAAAATTTTCACTTTCACTTAAAAATATAATATAATAAATAAAAAATATAATAAATATTTTAAATTCAACTGTAGAAATTTATCAAATTTTCCAATGTAGTTGTTTAAAGTAGAATTTTTTTGTTTACATTCTACAAATTTCTTAAATTTTCAATCCCGACCGAAAAAATCTAGTAAATTTCGACTAAATATGACACAATACTATCATATCATACGTGTACACTATCATATACACTATACACTATCATATCATATAATATACTATCATATACACTATCATATCTTTACTCCAGATTATAAAATCTTTTAAATAGTAGTACTCAGGAGTGAATATCTGGCTAATTTTGAACTGCATGTATAACATTTTCAGCAGCTATCTACATAAATATTTTCAACTCTAACGTCACATCGGATCGTGCCAAACTTTTCAACATTGTATTAAATTTTCAGTTCAAGAAGTTAAAATATATCAAAAGTTCTATTGAAACTGTTCCAATTTGTAAACATTTTAACTTCAAATATCAAAATTTGTCAAATTTTCAAATGGTGCTGTCATACTGTCATAATCTGCCTATTTTTGTACTGAAACAAATCAAACCTGTCGAATACTTATAATTTGTAACTATCATAATTATCACACTTCTAACTTTCAAAATCTGCGGAAGTGTTTAGCAAAAGCTGTGATAATCTGAATATTCGAACATGACTTTCAAACTTCTTTTCAACTTTTTAAATTCAAATTTAAAAATTTGAGAAGTTTGGACAAATTTAAAGAGCAACATTGGAAAATTTAACAAATTTTTCAACTGCAACTCTAAAAATTTGTCAAATTTTCCACTGTAGATCTTTAAATTTGTCCAAATTTGTCCAAAACTTATCAAATCTGTCATTTTTTTGTCAATATATCAGTTGTACAACTTAAACACTAAATTTCAAAATTTTCAACTCTAAAAATTTGTTAAATTTTCCAATGTAGCTCTTTAAATTTGTCAAAACTTCTCAAATTTTTAAATACAGCTTATCAAATCTATCATTTTTTTGTCAACATATCAGCTGTACAATTAAAACGTGGAAAAAATGTCCACATCTGTTAAAGATGTAACTGCATCTGTCCAAATCTGTCAAATTATGAAGTGAATTCCATACTAAATATGTATGAACTGTGTAAAACTTATTTTTAATGACACCAATATAATATTTTTACAATTATATATTGAAACTACCCAAAAAGTATCCAAATGTGACTGAAACTATTATAATCTGACTAGTTTGAGCTGCAACTAATTAAATCTGTCGAATACTTGCCCAATTTTGAAGTGTTTATATAAAAATCTGTCATATTTTCATTTCATCTTGAATTATCATTAGGAAACACCTGACTGAGGTGTTCATCTGTACTGAATCTGTACTGATCATCAGTATCTGAGATACTGATGATTAGTATCTCAGATACTGACGATTAGTATCTCAGATACTGATGATAAGTATCTCAGATACTGAAGATAAGCATCTAAGATACTGATGATCAGTATCTCATATACTGATTATTAGTATGTCATATACTGAAGATCAGTTTATCATATACTGATGATCAGTATCTCATATACTGATGATCATTATCTCATATACTGATGATCAGTATCTCATATACTGATGAAGTACTGGTTTTATAATCATGAAATAGCTGAGATAGAAAACTTAAAAAACAATTGACTATTTAATACAACCTTGCTTGACATTATATCGCAAAGTTTTCAACGACAAATGTTTTTATTTAGTGTATGATCAAATATTTAATTTTATGAAGAAACACCAGAAAATGTAATTAGATTTTTTTATTTTCATTTTGTTTGTTCTGTTAAAATATGCATTTTATGTTTTTTTTAAACAGTTTAGCTACTATAACTAAAGTTATTTCTGCTTGTCTCCAATACAGTTTGATGCAGCAGCAGTTTAAGCTCTTCGGTGTTTAAAAAACAACGCCCACGCATGAAAAACTACATATGAAAATTAATTTTGCTCGAATTTCCATTACAGTAGTCCACATCAGCGTCAAAATCGAATGTTTGTAATTTGCAACTACGAGCGATTTAATGGATGCAGTTATTTACAAAACTACCATATCAAAATAGCCATTTGCGAAACGCTAGTCAGATTTATTGCACTATTAATTTACAGCTGAATGCTTAATTTGCATATACATTAGTTTTAATTAATTATTATAAGTTGGAAGAAGTTTCGAACAAATCGAATGTAAAAATACCATTCCCAGATTGATAAATATTTGTTTAAATCACGTATTAATTAGTACATAATAATGAGAGCAGAAAATCCAGTTCAAGTGGACGTAGTTAACCAAAACAAAAAAAAATCTTATGTGAGCTACGCATGACACCATACTAATATGAATAAAATGATAATAATTAAATTTTAATGACGTTAATGAAGTCTTAAGCTCCATCGGTATCTCAGATACTGATGATCAGTACAGATTCAGTACAGATGAACACCTCAGTCAGGTGTTTTCTAACGATAATTCAAGATGAAATGAAAATAGGACAGATTTTTATATAAACACTTCAAAATTGGGCAAGTATTTGACAGATTTCATTAGTTGCAGCTCAAAAATAGGCAGATTATGACAGTTTCTGTCAAATTTTTACAATTTTTGGGCAGTTTCAATATACACTTGTAATCATATTTTATTGGTGCCATTAAGAATAACTTTTACACAGGTCAACATATATCGAATTGAATTAAATTGAATACTTGACAGATTTGGACAGATGCAATTACAACTTTACCAGATGTGGAAAATTTTTCAATTGCAAATTTGACAGCACAAGAATTTTTAGAAAGAAAATAAAAATATAAAAATCTAATTACATTTTTTTATATATAAATATGATCAAAGTTAACACCCAAATCCCAAAAATACCCTGATTGTGGCTACGTATGACTCGAATACACATGAATAAAATTACAATAATTAAATTTTTCAGATTGTCTCTAACTTTAAAAAAATTATGTTTTTAAATATCTGTGATATTTTCGGAATAATTATTAATAAACAAAAATATGATAAAAGTACACACCCAAATCTTAAAAATACATAATTTCAGCAGTATTTACAAAAACGCTAAAAATCTCTGTTTCAGATATATTTATCATTTGCATATGATGAATATGTAAAATTGATTGAATGTTAATTTATTTAGGAATCTATAACACCGAAATCCCAAAAATACCCAATTTCAGCAGTATTAACAAAAACGCAAAAAAATCTCGCTTTCAGGCATATTTATCATTTACATATTTAGGAATCAATGCTTCCTAATTGTCGTCCAAAATCTGATTTAATACCCGTATCGCACCACAAAATCCATATGATTGCCGCCCATTAAACCTCATTCGGGTCAGGCCAAATAAAGCAATCAACTTTCATACATCCACGCTGCCACACACACGCACACTTGCATCCACACAAATGTATACTAATTTGTATACATATACATATACATACGTACACCCAACATAATGCATATACAACATATATCCAGCGACACGTGAGCGCATTGCTAGATGTATATTGTATCTCCAATAATACATACATACTCACTTAACTTTACACATGTACTCGAAATTTCACAACAAATTTGTATTGTGTAAAAACTACATAACGCTGCTGTGTGCAAAACTCAACTTATTTATTCAAGAACTCAGAAACTTAGAATATTAAAAGCAGACCTTGTTAATAATTATTATTGGTAATTGCAAAAATAATTAGTAAGTAGTTATATGATTGAGTTTTGAATGTCTGTAAAAAAACCATTAGTATATTAGTATCCATTAGTATTATTATTATTATTATTATTATTATTAGTATTCCAACATTTCAATTAACACTGTATTTTTTTTTATTGACAAATTATCATTTGGGTTGTCTGCTAAAATTTCATTGTTAGCAAAATTGCAAGTGTTAGATTTCAGTGTTTGTTGACAACATTTCAATGGACTTAAATTTTTATGTTTTTCCAACAAAAATCGGTCATATTTAACAAAATTTCATTTAGTACTGGCAAATGTTTAGTAATATTTACTGGAATTCAAGTATACTGTCAAACATTAAATAATCACTGTCAAACTTTCAATACTTACTTAAAATTTTCTAGTTCTGTCAAAATTTCAATGATTACTGTAAAATTTTCAATTATTTCCAACAAAATTTAGTCAATATTTAACAATATTTTATTTATTACTGGCAAAATATCAGTAATACTTACCAAAATTTTAATTAATCTCTCAAATAGTTAATAATTACTCTTAACATTTCAATCATAACTCCAATTTTCAATTACCCAACACATTTTAGTCATATTTAATAGAATTTTACTTACTACTGGCAAAATTTCAGACGTTCAGACCTTCAGATGTTTACCAGACATCACCAGAATTTTGTTGGAAAAACTGGAATATTTAAGATCATTGAAATTTTTGCATGAAACATTGAATATCTGACAGTATAATTGCAACTTTGGTAAATATTACTAATACATTGCCAGAAATAAATAAAATTTTGTTACATATGACGTTTTCTTGATAATAATAGAAAATTTAAGATATCATTGAAATTTTGTATTTTAAACTATTTTTTAAGAATTTTAAATTTTGAATTGTATAATGTGGTTGTACACTTTTTTTGGATTTTTTTTTACTATCAATGCCAAGAAGCTACATTTGCACACATACAAGCTCTTGCACACATATGTAAACATAGCAAAAACTCGCCTAAATATCGCCCATTTGATCGGTGATTTCGAGGAAGTTTTGTACATGTAACGATCGCGTTTGCAGGATTTTCCTCTGCGAGCCCTAATGGACCCCTGAGTGGCATTTATCCTTGATTAAGGACTCGTCTAAGCGATGAAATAAATCTAGACGACGATGTGCGTCCAGGACGAGTTTTTCAGCTTGCGAGTGCCTTTCCTTGTCCAGGACTATGAAAATTACATTGTCAACGTTTTTCTGCACGCATTTCTGCGGGCATCCAAGCATCAACCACGTCTTTTGAATTATCGCCAAAAGTAGAATCTGATAAATTCGATATCATCGTGATAAGTTTGATAAATACAAGAATAGTCGTAATTATTTAAAGTAATAGGAGTGTTATTAATTTCTTATAGGCAAAATATGAGCGTCAATTTCAATGAGTTTAACAAAACACGAGAGTGCAAAAGAGTACTGCTTTACTAATATGTAGCATACAAAGTTTTTTCTTCGACAACTTTTATGAAAAACAGCAGAAATTTTATGCAAAATACTATCATTTTTTAAATTGGTGAGTGAATGAATTGTGTGTAAAACTTTTGCTTGTTACTTTCCACAACGGAAACAATTATCGGCGTAACGATACTGTTTATTTCCAAACTATCTTCCGATTCTTCCGCATTGAGACGTGAGCTTTAGCGGGAACGGATGTAAACTGGAGCGTCTGGTGTCATCGGTCATATTTATAAACACCGACCAGACAGTCACTTTTCTATTATGGATTTTTCGTTTGTCGTTCTTTAGAACTTGAAAATTTGCGGCGTCATCCGACAATTCATAATCGTTGCCATAGTGATCATTCAATAATGTATAATTTCTAATTTACTTTGTCAAATTCTTGCAAAACCATATTTTCTTTTAATTGGTGAGTGAATGAATGGTGTGTAAAACTGTTGAAAGATGTTTTTACACATATGTGATTTTTTTACGCACTTGTGCTAAAAAGTATCACTTTACGCACTGCGAACAGTGCGTAACAACAAACTTTACTCATTGTAGTAGATTTTTTTTTCTTTTTAATTGTTTATTTTTTTATTTTTCAGGTGTGGCTGTGACGAGTGCGTGACGTCCAGGATGGAGGACTCCTTGAGGCACTCCAGGTCCAGGATCAACGCATACAGGGCGCTGGCATCGCCGTCCCTCATAGCGTTGTCCTCGAAGGACCCGATCCTTACGGCGTTCGAGCTCTCCTGGGAGCTGCGCAGGTAACGTGTCCTGCTGTTTATCTTGGAGTGCCGGAAAGCGTGCCTGCTTGCAAATTGCGAAGTTGGGTCCTAGACACTTTGCGAACTCGCAAAGTAAAATAGGGAAAGTGCAGGATGGCGAGTGAAAGTTTGCCCTGGGAAATAAGGATGACGGAATTGGGGTTTATTTACACCTAGTTCGTACTTGAAACGCTGTAACTATATAAATTTAACAAAAGCCCGGATTTTGTGTACAATAAAAGACATCATGATTTGTAATTTCAACAAAAAATCTAGAAAGGATCAAACTTTGATCCTTATTCATACGAATCCTTATTCGATTTCGATCCTTATTCATCCTTCTTCAGACGAAGAAATACAAGCACAAAATTTCTAGTCTAATCTTCTCTAATAATAAGAATTTCTTAAATGACCAAGCCACTTAAAAATTGCCACAAAAAAAAAGACGTATATTATTTAAATTTGTAAAAATTCTAAAAGCAGAATAGTAATATATATTGCTATATTATTCTATTGGTTTATCCTCACGTTCAGACTCCAAAATTGCTATGTTATATATTACCTATAATTATTATTATTTGCCCACGTTAAGGGTTCCAAAATGTGATGTTTTACTATTTAACCCCTCTTTCGGTTCTCAAAATGCTTTGTTATATTGTCTTCGAAATAACATACTTGTAGCACCACAACGGAAACAATTATCAGCGTAACAATACTATTTGTTTCTAAACTATCTTCCGTTTATTTCGCATTGAGACGTGAGCTTTACCGGGAACGAATATAAACTCGTGCGTCTGGTGTGATCAGTCATATCTATAAACACCGACTAGACAGTCACTTATCTATTATTGATTTTTCGTTTGTCATTCTTAAGAACTTGAAAATGTACAGCTTCATCCGACAATTCATAATCGTTGCCTTGGTGATCATTCAATAGTGTATAATTTCTAATTTACTTTTTCAAATTCTCGCAAATCCTGGACTTTTGAATCCAAAATTGAATGCAATATTTTCAGATTTCAGAAATCTACAAGGGATATGTCTTTGGATCCATTTATAAACTTATCTGAATTGAATAAATATTGCACTCTGATTTTCATCTTATTGGTGCATCTTAGAATCATAATGCCAGAATATTCTGAATACATTACAGGAACAGTAACAGCTAAAATCTAGAATATTGGTAGAATATTGGTAAAGTTTCATTTACTATGAAATAACTTCTACAGTTTTGCTTCTGCATTTTGAGCAACTTTAGATTCATAATACCAGTAGATTCTGAACACATTGCAGAAATATTCAAGGGATATGTCTTTGGATCCATTTATAAACTTATCTGAATTAAAAAAATATTGCACTCTGACTTTCATTTTATTGATGCATCTTAGAATCATAATACCAGAATATTTTGATCACATTACAGAAACAGTAACAGCTAAAATCTTGAATAACTATTGTTAAAGTTTCATTTACTATCAAAGAACTTCTATAGTTTTGCTTCTGCATTTTGAGCAACCTTAGATTCATAATACCAGTAAATTCTGAATACATTGCAGAAATATACACGGCATATGTCTTTGGATACATTTATAAACTTATCTGAATTTCAAAAATATTGCACTCTGACTTTCATCTGATTGGTGCGTCTTAGAATCATAATACCTGAATATTCTGAACACATTACAGGAACAGTAACAGCAAAAATCTAAAATAACTATTGGTAAAGTTTCATTTACTATGAAAGAACTTCTACAGTTTTGCATCTTCATTTTGAGCAACCTTAGATTTATAATACCAGTAGATTCTGAACACATTGCAGAAATATACAAGGGATATGTCTTTGGATCCATTTATAAACTTATCTGAATTTAAAAAATACTGCACTCTGACTTTCATCTTATTGGTGCATCTTAGAATCATAATACTAGAATATTCTGAACACATTGCAGGAAGAGTAAAGCTAAAATCTAAAATAACCATTGGTAAAGTTTCATTTACTATGAAAGAACTTCTACAGTTTTGTTTTTGCATTTTCAGCAGCCTTAAACCGGCTTAGATTCATAATACCAGAAGATTGTCAAAACATTGTAGACAAAACATTGGAATAGTAACAATTCATAATACAACATTTTAGGATTCCTGATAATTATTTTTAACTTTCATTGTCCAAATCTATTCCATATAACTGATTTATATTGAACAGTTTTCGGATTTCAGAAATATACAAGGCATATGTCTTTGGATTCATTTATAAACTTATTTGAATTTAAAAAAAATTGCACTCTGACTTTCATCTTATTGGTGCATCTTAGAATCATAATACCAGAATATTCTGAAAACATTACAGGAACAGTAACAGCTAAAATCTAGAATAACTATTGGGAAGGTTTCATTTACTATGAAAGAACTTCTACAGTTTTGCTTCTGCATTTTGAGCAACCTTAGATTCATAATACCAGTAGATTTTGAACACATGGCAGAAATATACAAGGGATATGTCTTTGGATCCATTTATAAACTTATCTGAATTTAAAAAATATTGCACTCTGACTTTCATCTTATTGATGCATCTTAGAATCATGATACCAGAATATTCTAAACACATTACAGGCACAGTAGCAGCTAAAATCTACTAAAATCTAGAGTAACTATTGGTAAAGTTTCATTTACTATGAAAGAACTTCTACAGTTTTGCTTGTGCATTTTGAGCAACCTTAGATTCATAATACCAGTAGATTCTGAACACATTGCAGAAATATACAAGGGATATGTCTTTGGATCCATTTATAAACTTATCTGAATTTAAAAACTATTCCACTCTGACTTTCGTCTGACTGGTGCACCTTAGAATCATAATACCTGAATATTCTGAACACATTACAGGAACAGTAACAGCTAAAATCTAGAATAACTATTGGTCAAGTTTCAATTACTATGAAAGAACTTCTACAGTTTTGCTTCTGCATTTTGAGCAACCTTACATTCATAATACCAGTACATTCTGAACACATTGCAGAAATATTCAAGGGATATGTCTTTGGATCCATTTATAAACTTATCTGAATTTAAAAAATATTGCAATCTGACTTTCATTTTATTGGTGCATATTAGAGTCATAATACCAGAATATTCTGAACACATTAAAGGAACAGTAAAGCTAAAATCTAGAATAACTATTGGTAAAGTTTCATTTACTATGAAAGAACTTCTACAGTTTTGCTTCTGCATTTTGAGCAACCTTAGATTCATAATACTAGTAGATTCTGAACACATTGCAGAAATATACAAGTCATACGTTTTTGGATCCATTTATAAACTTATCTGAAAATAAAATATATTGCACTCTGACTTTCATCTTATTGGTGCATCTTAGAATCATAATACCAGAATATTCTGAACACATTGAAGGAAGAGTAAAGCTAAAATCTAAAATAACCATTGGTAAAGTTTCATTTGCTATGAAAGAACTTCTACAGTTTTGCTTTTGCATTTTAAGCAGCCTTAAACCGGCTATGATTCATAATACCAGATGACTCCCAAAACATTGCAGACAAAACATTGGAACAGTAACAATTCATAATACAAAATTTTAGGAATCCTAATAATTATTTTTTATTTTCATTGTCCAAATCTATTCAATATAACTGATTTATATTGAACAGTTTTCAGATTTCAGAAATATGCAAGGGATATGTCTTTCGATCCATTTATAAACTTATCTGAATTTAAAAAATATTGCACTCTGACTTTCATCTTATTGGTGCTTCTAAGAATCATAATACCAGAATATTCTGAACACATTACAAGAACAGTAACATCTAAAATCTAGAATAACTATTGGTAAAGTTTCATTTACTATGAAAAAACTTCTACAGTTTTGCTTCTGCATTTTGAGCAACCTTAGATTCATAATACCGGTATATTCTGAACACATCGCAGAACTATACAAGGGATATGTCTTTGGATCCATTTATAAACTTATCTGAATTTAAAAAAATATTGCACTCTGACTTTCATCTTATTGGTGCATCTTAGAATCATAATACAAGAATATTCTGAACACATTACAGCAACAGTAACAGCTAAAATCTTGAATAACTATTGGTAAAGTTTCATTTACTATGAAAGAACTTCTACAGTTTTGCTTCTGCATTTTGAGCAACCTTAGTTTCATAATGCCAGTAGATTCTGAACACATTGCAAAAATATACAAGGGATATGCCTTTGGATCCATTTATAAACTTATCTGAATATAAAAAATATTGCACTCTGACTTTCATCTTATTGGTGCATCTTAGAATCATAATACCGAATATTCTGAACACATTACAGGGACAGTAACAGCTAAAATCTAGAATAAGGTGGTAAAGTTTCATTTACTATGAAAGAACTTCTACAGTTTTGCTTCTGCATTTTGAGCAACCTTAGATTCATAATGCCAGTAGATTCTGAACACATTCCAGAAATGTACAAGGGATATGTCTTTGGATCCAGTTATAAACTTATCTGATTTGAAAATATATTGCACTCTGACTTTCATCTTATTGGTACATCTTAGAATCACAAAACCCAAATATTCTGAACATATTACAGGAACAGTAACAGCTAAAATCTAGAATAACTATTGGTAAAGTTTCATTTACTATGAAAGAACATCTACAGTTTTGCTTCTGCATTTTGAGCAGCCTTAAACCGGCGTAGATTCATAATACCAGAAGATTCCCAAAACATTGCAGACAAAACATTGGAACAGTAACAATTCATAATACAAAATTTTAGGATTCCTAATAATTATTTTTAATTTTCATTGTCGAAATCTATTCAATATAACTGATTTATATTGAACAGTTTTCTGATTTCAGAAATATACAAGGGATATGTATGTGGACCCATTTATAAACTTATCTGAATTTAAAAAAATATTGCACTCTGACTTTCATCTTATTGGTGCTTCTAAGAATCATAATCCAGAATATTCTGAACATATTACAAGAACAGTAACATCTAAAATCTAGAATAACTATTGGTAAAGTTTCATTTACTATGAAAGAACTTCTACAGTTTTGCTTCTGCATTTGGAGCAACCTTAGATTCATAATATCAGTAGATTCTGAACAAATTGCAGAAATATACAAGGGATATGTCTTTGGATCCATTTATAAACTTATCTGAATTTAAAACATATTGCACTCTGACTTTCATCTTATTAGTGCATCTTAGAATCATAATACTAGAATATTCTGAATACATTACAGGAACAGTAACAGCTAATATCTAGAATAACTATAGGTAAAGTTTCATTTACTATGAAAGAACTTCTACAGTTTTGCTTCTGCATTTTGAACAAGCTTAGATTCATAATACCAGTAGATTCTGAACACATTGCAGAAATATTCAAGGGATATGTCTTTGGATCCATTTATAAACTTATCTGAATTTAAAAAATATTGCACTCTGACTTTCATCTTATTGGTGCATCTTAGAATCATAATACCAGAATATTCTGAACACATTACAGGAACAGTAACAGCTAAAATCTAGAATAACTATTGATAAAGTTTCATTTACTATGAAAGAACTTCTACACTTCTTCTTCTGCAATTTGAGCAGCATTTATCTGGTTTCTATAAATAAATTAACTTAAACAACTCACTTGAAACAAAACACACATAAACACAAACGTATACTGTGTTTCTCTCAAATAGAAGTACACTATACATTATTGTACATAGTTTTAAACAATTAAATTACTAAATCAACCTTATGCTAGGTTTGCATATTTTATTAGCCCCTTCACTATTGGTTTGATAATTTGTTTTTGATTACCATTTAAGTAGATACTTTTAAATAATTTAAATAACTTGTGGTAATTCTGATATATGAAAAGTTGCCCTGTTATAAAAAAATCATATAATGTGCCTAAAATTACCAAAAAAAAGTTTATAGTTTGGTTTGATAAATGTTCATTAGCCGTGAGGAAAATATTTCATATAATATATTTTGCGCAAGAGAAACTATATTCTTCTTATGAATCCTAATGCTTGTAACATACTCGTTAAGAAATTTAATAATTAATGCTATTAATCCAACTGTTATTTACTACACATTGTCAAATTATAAAAAACATATTAATTTACAACATAATTACAATAACAATATCGAGTATGTCTGCCACAGCATATAATCATTCATTTCAAGTAAGTATTCGGATGTTTTAATTATTTAGAAATAACCGGCTCATATTGGTTTCACAAAAAAACATTTTTTTTTTAATTTTCAGATTGAAACAAACACTAAACTTTCAGTTTGCATCGACAATATTTTTAACCAAATTTCTAACAAACGGATCTTGCATGCTCATTCTCCTGAGTACAACATTTTCGATAGTGCCTTTGAAGGTTTATCAGTCCAGTCTTTCGATACCACATTTAACCCTACAATTCATTCTCAAATTAAAAGATACAATTTTTTCCTGATTGTTGTACAAACATTAGAGCAGCTCAAAACCATATTAAGCAGAACTTATAAAGTCCGAGAATGGAACTCAAAAGTGGCAACTCTAATCGTATACAATGCTATAGGAAGTGTATCACAGATATTTGAGACAACGTGGGATTATTATTTAACTAATGTTGTAGTTGTAATGAGTGATATTGAAATGTACACATACTTTCCTATGCAAAGCAACTGCACTAATATCACACCTGTACGTATGAGTAATTGCTTAAATATCTCGTTTTTGTTTGCCAATGAAAGATTCGAGAGTTTTGAAGGCTGCACGTATAAAACTATGGTGGTTAAAGCAGCCCCTGGTGTGATGGCAACTGCTCCTATTGAAAATCCTGGTTATATATTAGGAATTCTTGTCGAAATCGCAGCGAAACTAAAACTTAACATCGTGTACCTCAATAATAGCTACAAAGATTGGGGGAGATTGTATCCAGATGGTACATCCATTGGTTTGTATAAACACCTGCAAAATAAAGAGATTGATTTTGTATATGCTGCTCCATCTAATTGGTCAATGATGGAAGTTTTTGATTATACGGATAGCATCTGCTCTTTTGAGTTTGCGTTTTGTGCACCTAGAGCACCGGAAATTGAACCATGGCTAAATTTGTTGCTAATATTTGATGTTGATTTATGGATATCGCTGATTTCGGGTATTGCTATAATGCCGTTTGTGTTTGCTCTTCTATCTAAAGCTAATTTTAGCAACATTCCTGATTATATTTTCAAAACGTGGAAAAGTATTTTTCAGGCGTCTGCTACGGATTTTTCGAGTCATATTAAATACTTATTCTTGGTATGGATAACATTCTGCTTTATCATAACAAACGCATACCAAGCTAAACTGATATCGTTCCTCTACAAACCTGCATACGAAAAGCAGATATCCACCATAGAGCAACTTATAGATTCTGGAATTTCTTATGGCGGCCATGGTGTATTGAAGGATCTAATTGGCGAGGATAATACTACCATAAGTAATAAACTTTACAGAAATTATATAGTTTGTAATCCTGGTGATCCATGCCGTAAACCTACCAGACCAATAAAGTTTATTCAACTTAAGGCTTCACGAACCATGAACTATGAAATTACTATGTTTCCTGAAATCTACTTGGACGAACATGGAACGTCCATGGTATACACCTTCAAAGAAGTAATTTATCAGCTGAACGTAATCTATATGCGTAAAGGAAATCCGATTGGGGAGAAAGTTAATAGAATCATTAGAGAGTTTCAAGAGAATGGGTTGATGGTGAAATGGGATAAATATGGTAAAGGTTTTAGCAGGAAATATCTGCGTCAGGACAACGTTTTTGTGAAAATCTCTATGTCGCACTTACTCTATCCTTTTGTAGCAATAGTTTTTGGTCATGCCATTAGCTTAATTTTATTTATTTTAGAAATTATTTATTATTATTATTATTATCAGAACCTTAGTCTACCAGTAGGGTGTTAAGGTCATATAAATATTTACATATATAAATATTCGGCCCATTTCCTTCTATTCCAAGCTTTGTCTGTAGCTTCTTTCCAGCCCAGCTTTATTTTAGAAATTATGTATCAATAATATATTTGTGTACACCAAAAAATATTCGTAAGATGATATATCCATTTGAGGACAATCATGTCTAACGTAACCTTACCTAAAACTATTTAACCTAAACTAGCCAGACCTAAATAATAACCTAACATAGCCCTAATCTAAGCCTAATTCTAACCTTAAATAATATTACCTAACTTTGTCCAACCCAATCAAATCTAGATTTGTTAGTATTCATTTTTTTCCACACTTATGAGATATCAAACTACAAATAAAATCGACTCGGAATAAGGGTTTATTTAGATCTAGTTCGTACTTAAAGCATTGTAACTATATAAATTTAGCAAACGACAGGATTTTATATACAATAAAGAACACTGTAATAATGATTTGTATAGTCAACAAATAAACTAAGAGTAACATAATATCTAGCAAGAAATACAAGAACAAACATTTCTTGTATAATAATGAGCATTCCTCAAATGACCACGCTGCTAAAAAAATACTGTAAATGAAAAAATGCGTAAATGATTTACATTTATTTAAATTATAGCGGCAGGATAGTAATATACCGGGTAATATACAAACAAATTTAAAAAAATAATAATGAACACTCAAGTTTTGTATTATTTATAAAATTTAAAAATTTGAGATAAAATTTAAAAATTTGAGATTGTATGATGTTTTATTTTAATTTTATGGCATTTTGATGAACTTTTTAGGATATCTACATATACAGGGTGAGTTTTTTTTTTTTTTCATTTTAAGCATTGGGATTTCGGAACCATAAGACATAGAGATTCGATTAAATGAGGAAAGAGTTGTCATTTTAAGAGCTTGTGCAAGATATGCTTTTGTTTTTTGAAAAAAGACCACAGTTTATCAGTTATAATACAAACTTTTTTTTTAAATGGTAGTCATAGACATTTTTAACGGGATACATTTTTCTCTTTATAGCGATACAAGGTTTGCTATACTTACTTTGATAAATAAAGGCTATCTTCAAAAATCAACTTTATTACTTAAATATTACTTACTTTACTTTTATTTTACTTACTTTACTTTAAATTATTACTTACTTTAACAAATAAACATGATACAGGACTATTTATATTATTGGCAGTAGCATAAACAGAGTTTGTCATGGAAAACTTTTTGTCCTCCTACAATTTTTCTATTGTAATTATACTAAATTGTATTCAAATTATACAACGAAAATTCCTGCATCTCATAAATTTATTAAAGTAAGTATAGCAAATCTTACACCCTTATAAAGAGAAAAAAATGTCCTTTTAAAAAATGTCAAAGCTAATGACTGCCTTTTAAAAAAAATTGTATTATAACTCAAAAACTATAGGTTTTTCAAAAACAAAAGCATGTCTTGCATAAGCTCGTAAAAAGACAAAAATTTCCTCATTTTACCGAATCTCTATTTTTTAAGGTTTCCAAGATTCCGATGCTTAAAATGAAATTTAAAAAATATAATGTTTGTATTAAAACTCAAAAACTATGGGATTTTTTCAAAAACAAAAGCATATCTTGCATAAGCTCGTAAAATGACAAATCTTTCCTAATTTTACCGAATCTCTATGTTTTATGGTGTCAAAGATCCCAATGCTTAAGATGAAAAAAACTCACCCTGTATATCCTAAAAAGTTTATCAAAATTCCGTAAAATTAAAATATAACAACATACAATCTCTTATTATTATTATTATTATTTTTTATTTTTTTAATGAAAATCTGTTGCAATATTTGTTGGTGCATCTTAGATGCAAAATGCCTGAAGATTCTGAACACATTAGTAAAGAACTGAGTGTGCAGTTACTGTAGCAGCTGAAGTAACAACTTAAATAGTGCAGAACTGTGTGAGCAGTTACTGTATCAGGTGAAGTAACAACTAAAATAGTGCAGAACTGTGTGTGCAGTTACTGTAGCAGCTGAAGTAACAACCAAAATAGTGCATAACTGTGTGTGCAGTTACTGTAGCAGCTGGAGTAACAACTAAAATAGTGCAGAACTGTGTGCACTTACTGTAGCAGCTGAAGTAATAACTAAAATAGTGCAGAACTGTATGTGCAGTTACTGTAGCAGCTGAAGTAACAACTAAAACAGTGCAGAACTGTGTGAGCAGTTACTGTAGCAGCTGAAGTAACGTCTAAAATTGTGCAGAACTGTGTGTGCAGTTACTGTAGCAGCTGAAGTAACAGCTAAAATAGTGCAGAACTGTGTGTGCAGTTACTGTAGCAGCTGAAGTAACAACTAAAATAGTGCAGAACTGTGTGTGCAGTTACTGTAGCAGCTGAAGTAACAACTAAAATAGTGCAGGCAGAACTGAGTGTGCAGTTATTGCAGCAGCTGAAGTAACAACTAAAATAGTGCAGACCTGTGTGTGCAGTTACTGTAGCAGCTGAAGTAACAACTAAAATAGTGCAAAACTATGTGTGCAGTTACTGTAGCAGCTGAAGGAACAACTAAAATAATGCAGAACTGTGTGTACAGTTACTGTAGCACCTGAAGCAACAACTAAAATAGTGCAAAACTGAGTGTGCAGTTATTGCAGCAGCTGAAGTAACAACTAAAATAGAGTAGGCAGAACTGAAAGTGCAGTTACTGTAGCAGCTGAAGGAACAACTAAAATAGTGCCGAACTGTATGTGCAGTTACTGTAGCAGCTGAAGTAACTACTAATATAGTACAGAACTGTGTGTGCAGTTACTGTTGCAGCTGAAGTAACAACTAAATTAGTCCAAAATTGAGTGTGCACTTACTGTAGCAGCTGAAGTAACAACTAAAATAGTGCAGAACTGTGTGCACTTACTGTAGCAGCTGAAGTAATAACTAAAATAGTGCAGAACTGTATGTGCAGTTACTGTAGCAGCTGAAGTAACAACTAAAATAGTGCAGAACTGTGTGCACTTACTGTAGCAGCTGAAGTAATAACTAAAATAGTGTAGAACTGTGGGTGTAGTTACTGTAGCAGCTGAAGTAATAACTAAAATAGTGCACAACTGTATGTGCAGTTACTGTAGTAGCTGAAGTAACAACTAAAATAGTACAGAACTGTGTATGCAGTTACTGTAGCAGCTGAAGTAACACTAAAATCTAAAACAACCATTGTTAAAATTTCATTTGCAATGAAAGACTTTTGCAGTTTTGCTTCTGAGCAGCCTTAATTCGGCTTCTGTAAATAAGTATACGAAAACAACTCACTTCAAACAAAACAGTATCTCTGACAGAAACACACTATATGTCAATGTATACTTTTTTATACAATTTCACCAGAATTCGATTATGCTTTGAATATTTCAGTAACCACTTCACTATTTGCGTGATGATTAGCTTTTGATTACCATTTAATTAGATGCTTCTAAATGACTCTAGCGTAAATCTAAAATATGAAAAATTGTCCCTTCATAAAACAAGCATGTAATGTGGATATAAATATATTTTTTTTATAAATCTGAAATATGAAAAATTACCTAAAAAAACATGTAGTATTTATACCTTTTGTGATAAATGTTTATTAGCCATGAGGAAAACATTTCATGTAATATATTTTCTGCGAGAGAAAGTATATACTCTGTTTAGTTAACTACTCGTTAAGAATTGTAACCACTATTGCTAACACAATTGACGGAATTAAATAAAACGAATTAAATAAAACTGAATTAAATAAAACAAATTTACTTTGTTACTTCCACTAACACATTTATTTTACAAAAATAATTTAGTGACGCCACTTTCGACTACTCTATAGTCATTGTCAAACTAAGTACAAAAACACAATTGACATTTACTATATAGTTGCAAATTATGAAAAATATATTAATTTACAACATAATTACAATAACAATATCTAGTACGTCTGTTATGGCATATAATCCTTTATTTCAAGTAAGTATTCGCATATTTCCTTGATTCGAAATATTCTTGGTTTTGCAAAAATCATTATTTTTTCAAATTTTTAGATTGAAACCAACACTAAACTTTCAGTTTGCGTCCGCAATATGTTTAACCAAATTTCTAACAAACTTATCTTGCATGCTCATTCTCCTGAGTACAACACTTTGGACGGTGCCTTTGAAGGTTTATCAATCCAGTCCATCGATACCTCATTTCAACCGACAATCCATTCCCATATTAAGAGATACAATTTTTTCCTAATTGTTGTACAAACATTAGAGCAGCTGAAAATTATATTAAGCAGTACTTATAAAGTCCGAGAATGGAACTCAAAAGTGCCAACTCTAATCGTATACAATGCTATAGGAAATGTATCACAGATATTTGAGACAACATGGGATTATTATTTAACTAATGTTGTTGTTGTAATGGGAGGTATTGAAATGTACACATACTTTCCTATGAAAAGTAACTGTACTAATATCACACCTGTGCGTATGAGTAATTGCTTAAATATCTCGTTTATGTTCACCAATGAGATAATGGAGCATTTTGAAGGCTGCACGTTTAAAACTATGGTGGTTAAAGTGGCTCCTTTTGTGATGGAAACTGCTCCTACAGAAAATCCGGGATATGAATTAGGAATTCTTATGGAAATCGCTACGAAACTAAATCTGGACATCGTGTACATAACGAATAGCTACGCAGACTGGGGAAGATTATATCCAGATGATAGATTAACTGGTATATATGAACACCTCCAAAATAAAGATATTGATTTTACATTTGGTGCTCCAGCTAATTGGTCAATAATGGAAGTTTTTGATTATTCAGAAAGTTACTGCCTTCTAGAGTTCTCGTTTTATGCACCTAAAGCACCCAAAATTAAACCATGGAGAAATTTGTTGCTGATATTTGATGCTAGCTTATGGTTGGCGCTATTATCGGGTATTACTATAATGCCTTTTGTTTTTACTTTTCTATCTGGAGATCATTTTAGCAACATTCCTGATTATATTTTCAAAACGTGGAAGAGTATATTCCAACCGACTAGTGCAAGTTTTCCCAATTACACCAGATTCTTATTCTTGGCATGGGTAATGTTCTGCTTTATCATAACAAACTCATACCAAGCTAAAATGATATCGTTCCTCTACAAACCTGCATACGAAAAGCAAATTGCCACCATAGAGGATCTTATTGATTCGGGAATTTCTTATGGAGGTCATGGCGTATTGAAGGATGTAATTGGCGAGGATAACACTAAGCTAAGCAACAAACTTTACAGAAACTATAAAGTTTGCGATCCTGGTGATCCATGCCGTGCGCTTGTGAGACCAACTAAGTTTATACAACTGAAGCCACGTCGAAGAATGAACTATGACATTAGTATGTTTCCTGAAATCTTCTTGAACCGTTATGGTACATCTATGGTATACCGCTTTAAAGAAGTACTCTATCAGCGGAATGTATTCTACATGCGTAAAGGAAATCCGATTTTGGAGAAAGTTAATAGTGTCATTAGGGAGTTTCAGGAGAATGGGTTGATGGTGAAGTGGGATACCTATGGTAGAGGTTTTCGCAGGACATATCTGCGTGAGGACAGCGTTTTTGTGAAGATCTCTACATCGCACTTATTCTGTGCTTTTGTAGCAATAGGATTTGGTTATGGCATCAGCTTGGTAGTATTTATATTAGAAATTATGTATCAAAAATATGTTTGTGTCCTGTAAAATAATATATGTTTTTGAGGGCAATCATTTCTAATGTATCCTTACCATTTAGGCCTAGTTGTATGATCGTGGATCATCCTTGATCGTGGTTCAGTTTCTAAGACCCTGTTGAATGATCGTGGATCACCTTGGCCATGGTTCAATTACCTAGGATACAATTGTCAATACAATGGTATCCTAGGCAACTGAACCATGGTCAAAGATAATCCACGTTTGTACAACTAGACCTAAGGATACCTTATATTTACAATTGTATCTTAGGTAACTGAACCATGGTCAAGGGTAATCCACGATCGTTCAACTCGGCCTTAAGGTACCAAGGTTACCAAGATATTACTGCTTAGCCTAAACTAGCCAGGCTATAATAATATTACCTCACCTTGTCCAACCTAACAAAATCTAGGTCGTATTCAATTCTTTCTATACTTATGATATATCAAACTGAAAATAAAATTGAATCGAAATTAATGTTTATTCACATCTAGTTCGCAATTAAAACGTTGTTACTAAGAATTATTAGGGAAAATTTTAATATAAGGTTAATTTATATTCAACGGAATTAAACTATTTCCTTATATATAAAATACCATACAAATTTAACAAACGCCTGTATTTCAAAAATCCGGTGATGATTATATGAACTTCTTATGATATCTTGTCCACCATATCTGCTAAAGTTATGCCAAAAAATAAACCATGAGAGAAGATGTTGTACAAGAGTTTTACATCAACCCATAAATAAAATCAAACTCTAGCATCTGTTATCTCGGGGCTATTAAGGATCCCGCAGGTGCACCGGGCATAATGGCTTATTTATGCTGACGTTTAGGAGGACAAATTCGGCCGTTAATAATGCTGTCCGTGGGATGTCGACGTCGTGCAAAAATTGGCCAAACAATTTACTGGGGGAGACCATTTGTTTGTCCCGCAATAATTCGCCCGCTCGTGAAAAAGATGATGAAGTGGGAGCGAGTAATAATCCCTCGACTGAGGACACTAATTCGTGGCTATAATTGTATTACTTACGTCCAGCTAAGTTTTATTTCGTAGTTAACGGATGAGACAAATAACTTACTGTGATGCAACTAATAAGTCGCTCCAATGTGTACTTATTATTTATTATAACTTAAGCTCTATAATAAATCATATTGATAATTGAGGAATCAAATTATTATTGATTAACTAAATTGCAGTTTTGACTTCTATGCTCTTCTAAGACTACTTCTATACTTAGTACGATGCAACTAATTTGAACGTATTATTTATTATAACTTACGCTCTACCATAAATAATATTGATAATTGAGGAATCAAATTATTATTGATTAAGTGAATTGCAGTTTTGACTTCTATGCTCTCGGACATAAACAAGCAAAAAAAAAGCTTCGCAGGCGCTCCCAATTTATCATCAATATGAAATACACCCAACTTTAACGCCAAGTCCACAGAATTTATGAAACCCGCCTGATTTGCTCCCCCACAGTTTTTACAGCGTCTACGCACGATAAGATAAGACTCCGGGCGTCTTCCAGCGTCTTAATCTACCCCCGTAATGCGGGACCAACTCATTCCCCCTGATCCCTCGGGATTTCTTTGCGAGCCATTTGCATACAACTCTGACTGTTCCTTGCAGACTGAGCTTTCTGGAGCACGAGTTCAAGCTCGAGTACCAGGAGCTGCGGAAGCAGTGCCAGGACTTCGCCACGGCCCTGCTGGACCACACCAGGAGCTCCTATGAGCTGGAGGTCCTCCTCAACCACGATCCCACAGGACCCGCCTTTGAGCACGGCGAGCGGATGCACCTTAATAGACTGAAATTGGCCATCAAGTTACGCCAGAAAAAGGTCAGTGATTAGAGTAGCCGTTTATCAAATTATCGCAGCGCATAATTACATTTATGGTGATGCATTTAATCGATCCAAAAATAGAATCAGAGATAATAGTTTTCATAGTGCTTGAACTTGAGGGTCATATTAATGATATTGACTTTTAATACTTTTAGCAGAATAGAGATGTCGTGCCTTAAGTTTTCAGGAGGCGAAAAAAATATTACGCAAACTGTTTTTATTTACTTTGTTTTATTTCTGTATGTGACTTTCGCAGAGATAGTCATTATAGAATCTGTTAAACTTTAATATAACCTTCCATACCCAAAAAAGAAGGTAAAGGTGTAGAAGGTGTTTCACCAAAAAAGCAAAGTCTGCACGTATTAGGGTAAATTACTTTTCATAATGTTTTTTTTTATATTTCCGGGCCTTTTTATCATATAGGGAGTTAACTATTCGACGCAGGATTGTCAACTTGAACCAAAAAGTAAAAATCGCCAAAAATGTCACGTACCTACGTGATATTATGATCTAAATCGACGATATGGCATATTAAAATTTCGGACCTAAAGTGAATGCTGACGCAGGATAGCCAACGGTATTTAAAAAAAACGCCCATTATATATCAAAGTATCAAAGTATTTAATAAACTTCCACGAGATCTAAAAGAAGCAACATCCCAATATCAATTTAAAAATAAAGCAAACAAGATTTTTACAGATCATCCTTTGTTTATTATTATTTATTCACATAAACGTTGGCGTGTAGTTCATTGCATGTAATTTTATGCGTATAACCCTAAGATTAGTACTCATAATTTTAATATATGTCATAACTTTTATATATTGACAATGTAATACTCTGTAAAGAGTCAAAATACTTATAAAGTGAATACTGAATACTGAACTTGATAGAAAAACACAAAAAGTGAAAATCCCCTAAAATGTCACGATTTCTCAGTGTATTTATGTAATTGTAATAGTGTCATCTTGTAAATTTTAAATTAGTATAACTAAACATATGTTATACTTAATCATGTAATCTGTATTGCGAAATAAATACAGTATTTTCAAACACTCCTATTTGTCAAGCAGTGAAAAATTTTTTTTACAATACAGGATAGTTTAGGTAGGGTTAGGTTAAATTCGATTAAGGCCCTGTTGTATGATCGTAGATCATCTTTGGTCGTGGTTCAGTTTGTAAGGTACAATTGTATCCTAGGTAACTGAACCATGGTCAAGGTTGATCCACGATCGTACAATTGGGCCTAAATGGTGTAAATTTATACTAAGTAAGGGATATTATTTCAGAGTAGAATTAATATAAGTTGTTTTTTAACACTTAATTTATAAAAACAACAATTTTGACCTATAGATTATATACATTTAGTGCAATGGATATTATCAATTTCCTCTCAATAAGTGCCATGATTAGACTATCTGCCTGCTTCATCAGTTTTGATAATACTATACTAGAATACAACAGTTTAGATTAGATTTTGCATTCTCCTCGATAATATAACTTAAGGAAGGTTGCGACCACTTAGATTTTTGTAAATTGTGTAGTAAACCTTCCTAAATACGAATACGAATACGAATACAAATACGATACTATTTCTGGTATAATTATAGTTATACAACCCAATCCTAAATGGGCCTAAGGCCCAGTTGTACGATTGTGGATCATCCTTGACCATGGTTCAGTTGCCTAGAATACCATTGTATTAACAATTGTATCCTAGGTAATTGAACCATGGTCAAGGATTATCCAGGATAATATATCTTAAGGAAGGTTCCGACCACTTAGATTTTTGTAAATTGTGCGGTAAACCTTCCAGAATACGAATACGAATACAAATACGAATATTATGTATACGAATACGAATACGATACTGTATCTGGTAGAGTTATAGTTATACAATCCTAAAAGTATGAAATGGACACGTATAACGATTCTATAAGTTCAGATTTGATTATATTAAAAGACTAGAAGACTAGAAGACTAGAATATTATATCTAACGTTCAACAAAAATCGACGCCGAAGTTGGCACGATATTAGACTAGAATAAAATATATTAAGTAAAGTTAGGTGAGATATTATCAAATCTGAGAATTTTGTCTCAGACTTGATTTTCTGAAAGACTACTTTTTTGTTTATTATCAAATCTGAACTCTTCCATAATATAATTGAATGCCGGTTTCGGCCTATTGGGGCAAATTTTCTCTCCAACGCTCCACCTTTCGTTGCTGTTGCTCATAGTTCTAAAAACGGTTAACTGAGTGGAGATGGCGTGAACAGTCGTCAACCTTATCTAGATGGGGGTGCGGCTCCATGTAATTTATTTACATGCCGGTAGAGTGAACTCGGAAAGAAACTTATTTAAATTACCAAAAGTAGCCCTCAACAAAACGAAAATTTTGTTTCAATAAATTTACGGTTTGTTGAAGCCTACTTTTACTACTTTTGGTAATCGTATAGAATAATAACTGGATATAGACAAATGAAATCAAAAGCGCGTTAGGCGATCAAATGCCACGACGCAGATTCGGCAATTTCTTCGACAAATCGTCGGCTTAATGTTACAAGGTTGTATGTGCAAATTTGTAAATTTGAGAATATAGATTTTAAATAGGTTTGTTATATCAGAAAATGATAAATTTTGCACTGTCAATTGATTTTTTTTTCACAGGTACTTAATGATCCAATTGTAATCTTCCAACAAGTAAAAAGGTCTCGCTTTGAAAACATATAGCTCTTCAAAGCTATAGAACTAAAAATTTTAAAAATGTTACATGCAACCTTTTAACTCTAAGCCGACGAAATGTGTACACATGTGCGCGGTTCTAACCTGGAAATTGTGGTATGTCGGCTGGATCGGCAACGTGCCCTTGTAATACAACAAAATTAATATTAATGAAAGCCGTAACAAACGCGTACGTTAAAAAATATAACAACGTAGATCAAGAATACAATAAGTCAAAGAGAAAAAGGTAACAAGTATAAAGTACTTCTATCCTTCAGTCCTTCATATAGTAAAAGTCCTATCTGTTCTCGGGCCTCGGGTGTAGACTAGCTCCTCATTACAGTACCTCGTGATACCTTTTGGTTACTCGGGAAATTCCCGGAACGAAGGGTCGTAACCCACAAAAACGGCTTAATGATATTTAGCTGTACGAGCACCTCGGGTAAAATCGGAATGCTTAATCTTACCTATAGTTCTACAGCGGCCGTTAAGTGATAGATTGAGATTGCGTACTAATCCAGTCCCTTGACTGAGACGATGTAGGGCCCAAAAACCGGCTGACCACTCATATCGACAAATCACGCAAAATGGCGGTGATTATCCCGGCATTTATCCGGTTCCGCCGCAGACAGAAAATTTGACCTGCCTCGTGGTGGGAACCCGATATCATGGAACGAAGAATTGAATAAATAACCGCGATAGGGTGCCTTCCTAGGCAACCTTGCAATCGTTGTCGCGCGCCAAAAATATAACGTTACACAGCTTATACGGCTTATTAAAAGTGCTGAGAACCATTTTGTATGACCACCCTGTATAATAAGTTATTTAATTTCATATAGTTAGGTTAGATTGTTGTGGAAGCAAGAATTGAAAAAAATACCGCCATAGGATGCCCTCCTAGGCAACGTTGCAAGCGTTGTGGCGCGCCAAAAATATAACGTTACACAGCCTATACGGCTTATTAAACGTACTGAGAACAATTTTCTATGACCACCCTGTATAATAAGTTATATAATTTCATATGGTTAGGTTAGATTGTTTGAGATTAAATTATATTAGATATAGTTTGGCTTTGCTTAGGTTAGATTAGGCAAATATTGATTACATTAGTTTCGTTTAGGTTAACTCACATTACTTTTTCATTGAACTGCTTCGATAATTTGACGTTAACTTATATTTTGGACTGCCGATTAAACCCATTTCCGCAATTAAGTTAGCTGTAATTATTTTTAGTTAAGTTTCCATGGTTTAAGTTAATTTAGATCAAACATATAGTTTGATAGTCAGTATCTTCTATTAGAATGGTGTCGTTCAGATTAAGTATATTATACTAATAATAATAATAATAATTCTCTTATATTCTGTAAGAGCTTGCGATATTGTATGCGTCAATACTTAGTAGAAACATAATATGTACATTAATAAAGATAAAACAAGTATGAGGTATACATACCTGTACATAAAAATCTGTAAAAGCCTCTATACAATAAAAAATACACAAAATTATTTACAAATAGACATATACAACTTAGTAAATACATACACATCCTTAGGTTAATTGATATGTCAATAATAAATATACATCATACATCATTTATACTTGTATTTCTTCAGTTAAAATTGTTCTATTTGGTTATATTAAATTACTTCTTTGGGGTATTGACATTATATTTAATTAAGTCCCATTGGATAAAGTTGTACTATATTACATTAATTTATCTTAAGTTGAAAAAGGTTTCATTAATGTACATTATGGAGTAACAACTAAATACCCTTTTGCCATTGAATTATTTTACATCAGATATACATTCCATTTAATATAAAAATAACGATTAATGTGATATGCTATCCCCCAATTAATCTCTAAAATCCTTTATACATTAAAAAATACACAAAATGATTTACAAATATACATATTCAAATTAGTAAATAAATATACATCCTTACGTTAATTTATATGTTATTAATAAATATATATCATACATCATTTATACTTGCATTTCTTCGGTTAAAATTGTTCTATTTGGTTATACTAAATTACTTCTTTGGGGTATTGATATTATATTTAATTAAGTCACATTGGATAAAGTTGTATTACACTACGTTAATTTATCTTAAGTTGGAGGAAATTTCATTAATGTACATTATGGAATAACAACTAAATACGCTTTTGCCATTGAATTAGTTTAGATCAGATATACATTCCATTTAATACAACAATAACGATAAATGAGATATGCTATCTCCAAATTATCTAATAATTTAATCGATTAACGCCCTTATGATTGCATATTTTGCACATGCCGGTAGATACACAAAAATAACAATGTAATTATTTTTAAATGAAAATACTTGAGTTTATGCTCAAACTTAAAAAAATTAAATTACAACATCTGGCTATATCAGTGGTTCCCAAACTTTTTGTACTGACTTTAAAATTCTTCCTGCCGATTTTCATATAAAAAAGGCAAAAAAAAACAGTTTGCATATATTTAGCAATAATTTGTATTCCTAAATAAAATACATTCTTATTATAAACTCTGTTCCATTTTTATTTTTAACTGTGAAGGCTGTGATTTCATTTTATAAAGTTTTACACATGAATACCAACAAAAATGATCTGACAGTGAAAAAATTATTAAATGTCATATTTCTAACAACGTTGCCTAATTCATATATTAAAATAATTAAATTATTGCTTCAATCTAATTAATTAGATTTATGCATTAAGTTAACCAATCATCTACTATGTTTTAAATTATAATTTGACTGATTTGCATTTGTAAAATAGAAATAGCAAATAAATCCTGTACTCAATAGATACTCAATTTGATGGGAACTTTGCCCACTGTCATAAAATATAACCTCTTTTTTTTTAAATATAACCTATTTTTTCAAGTCTAGTGTCTTTTTACATTGTCCAATAATATTGTCACCCTAACAGATCCAATTTAGCCAACATAAAAATGGAACCGAGTTTACCTACATCTTATTTTATTTTTTCAATTCGCGTTATTAAAATGCTCATTATGTATATTGAATCTCATTGTTAAAACAACACTTTATTCGGATGGGTGAATAAAATGTTTACATTTTCACTTTATTCACTATAACCATTGACAACGTGAATAAAGTAAAAAAAAAAACAGGTAAATTCGCACTATCCCTGAAATTTTCGTTGTCACCTGACAATGTGACACTTCACGCAAATTCTTCAATTCTGATAACGAATTGGAAAAAATCTTATATGATACACGTAAATGAAGCAATTTTATCCACTCGAAAACATTATCGCACTCGCCTTCGCCTCTTGCGCTAAACTGTTTTTTCGTGGATATAATTCGACTTTATTCACTTATACCATAAATAGCTATTATCGGACTAATAAGTATGTTTAAAAAGGTTTTTCTAGCCCTGCGTGTTTTAAAGTTGCCTAGTAACAACACATTTATTGACCAATTTCGATGGACAATTAACCTGCACCATTAAAAGCAGTCTTAAATTCGGCGAGCGTGCTTTAAAGTTTTTCTTATGCACTGGTATCATAATATACCATTTATAACATAAAAACAATACTTTTTGAAATATATTCAAATAAGTCGCATCATATTCTTTGGTTATCGTACTAATAATCGTGTTTAAAATAGTTTTTCTTAGCACTGCGTGTTTTAAAGTTGCCTAGTTTAACACATTTATTGACCAATTTGGGTCGACAATAAACCTGCACCGTTAAAAGCACTCTTAAAACTGCTGAGCGTGCTTTAAAGGCTCTGTTATGCACTAGTTTCATAATATACTATTTATAACATAATAATACTACTTGTTGGTGTTTTGCTCTGTGCGGTAAGCTAACGACTCCCCAAAAACCACCACCACCCCACAGTTTGAGAAACATTGGCTTCTGCATTGGCCACTGATTTGTTTTTTTTACGTATTTTTGGTATCTTATCACAAGTTTTTTATCGCAAATCTTTCTATATTGTAGTATATAAGTGTGATTTGTAATAACTATTTTATTCTTGAGTGTAACGATGTTTTTCGTGACGCTTTTCTTGATTTGTGGCTCGGCTTTTGCTACTGATTTAACAAGAGTTCAAGGTAAGTACCATAAATTTAAATCGATATAGTTTTTTATGCTTTGATTGATTTTTCGCAATACATCCAACATATGAGCCGTTGAAAACCATACTAGTGTAACTCTTGTTTTTTTTTTAATTTAGATGGGTCCAGAAATATGCAATGGATAACATCACCTGTATTTTTCTGGACTTACCTGATTTAAAAAAAATGGACTTACACCACTTTGGTTTTTAGCGGGTTATTAGTGCCAAAAGTATTATAGAGTTTAATAACATTACGTCAAGAATCATCAATTATTCAGTTCAATAACATTACGTCAAGAATCTTCAATTCGTCGGCTTGGTGTTATAAGGTTGCATGTAACATTTTTTTTCAATTTTTAGTTGTACAACTTTACAGGACCATATGTTTTCAAAACAGGTCCTTTGAGCTTGTTGGAAGGTTAAAATCGGAATATTAAGAACCTAATAAAAAAAATCTAATTACAGTGCACAATACAAAATTTTCTGTAATAACAAATATATTTAAAGTCCTTATTCCCTAATTTACAAATTTTCTCATACAACCTTGTAACATTAAGCCGACGAATTATTGAGTTTAACAACATTACGTCAAGAATGATCAATTATCGAGCTTCATAGCATTACGTCAAGAATCATCAATTCCAAAAATTGTTGCTTTAAATTGTTCATGTCTCTACAGCCACGTATCATAGGCAACCCACTTATAGCCACCAAAATGAACTACTTCTAAAATACATCCTTCGCTAGTATACAGTCTGGAAAAACTCCACTAAAATATTCATAGCATTCTTTATCGGGATGCAATTGCAGATAAATGCAACATCACAGACTGCCACTAAATAAATCCTTTACGACCATTTCCGCAGTAAAATGCAATTAATATGCGAAATCCCAGAGATATTCGTCGTACCGTGGAATGGATTTGGAAGCCGATGTAGGGGAGCTAAATAAAATGCAGTTTTTCAAGTGGAATCGTCATTTAATCGCGCCAGACAGTGGTATATTTCACCAGCTGGATTGAATGTCTACTTTAAGCATCAGGCTTTTCATTGCAGGCCACCAGAATTGTCCTCGGAAGTGGAATTGAATTTACACCGCAGATTTTCATTAAAAAAAGACAAGATAGTTGATAGTTTTTTATACCACACACATACACATCTAATTATACGTAATACTAAATTTATTTAGTTCTAATGCTTTCTGGAGGATATAAGCTGCAAGCAATCTAAAAAATGAGGCCTTATTATTATAATTATATATTTTGTTTTCATCTATTAACTATTTAATCATACAATGGAAAATAATGCAAATAACTTGTTTACGAGGTTTAATATCTGCATAAATACTCATCGACTGAAGCGCTTCTCGCATTTCAAGATATGAAAGATAATTGGCATGAAAACGTACAAAAACTACGCAAAAATTGTCCTTGTGTAGGAATTTCAATGCAATTTTAATCAGCATCATCATTTTCATATATGAAATTCACAATTGACTTGGAAATATACAATTACAGAGACATATTTGCATTCGTGTATTTGTAATTTATTTTCACCTTATTTATGTGAAATTATAATAAACACTAATCATGTAAGCATCAGAAAACACAATCGTTTAGTAATTTGTTATTTTGCATTCAATTTTATGTAGTTGCAATTAAAATATTTACTGCATGTTAGAAAATATTATGAAATTATGAGAATTGATGAAGATGACTTGAATTTTCTATAGTTTATACAATTCATACATATGAACTAAGTAGTTTTCAATTTGCAGATTATCTGAAAATCATGCAGATACACTACATTAGTTGTGACTTGTATTTTTGTATATTGTGGCTTGTATTTCTACTATTACTACAATTCGTAAAGATAAAGGATTTTAGAATTCATAGAAATGAACTTAGGCTCGTATCTATAATCCGTACTTGAACTTGAGTACGACTCAAGACGTATATTTGGGTGCGTATTTTCTATATACGTTTAAGCACCAAACGCAACCAAATATACGACTTGAGTCGTACTCAAGTTCAAGTACGGTCGTATATTTGGTTGCGTTTGGTGCTTAAACGTATATAGAAAATACGCAACCAAATATACGACCGTACTTTGGTGCTTAAACGTATATAGAAAATACGCATCCAAATATACGACTTGAGTCGTACTTATGCTCAAGTACGGACTGTAGATACTTATATATAATTTGCAGATTATCTGAAAATTGTGCAGATACACAAACTTGTGAAATTGTGATTAGATTTTGAAAACTGAGTAAAGTTATCAGTAGTTGTATTAATCTCAATTATAATTTTTATAATCTAAACACTTTTGTTGCGAAAATTGCTAATTGCTAACAATCATATTTTTTCCCAGATAAAAATTGCAATATACAAATAGTTTGGTTCCATAATCTATATAAAAATATGATGCATTATGTGCAGCTCGCTCTAGTGTATTAAAATATTAAAATTGTGTGGCATATATTTAAAAATGATGAAATTCTGTTAAAAACCGTTTACCCAAATCGTTTATGCATACCGTTTCATATCTCGCATAATGGAAGGAGCCCCGTCTAATCCTGTTATGAACGCTAACGGTTATTGAGGATAACCGGCTGTATATCAAGGGTATAAGCTCTCATCGATCCACTTAAGCCCTACAAATTGGACCTGTAGCTACTGCCCAACTACATCACTTACGCAAAATCAATTCTAAAATTCACAAACTCTCATCTTTTTATAGTTTGCACTTGTTCAGTAGATTTTCAGCAATTCGTGAAGATACACTTCATCATTAGTAACTTGAAATTTCTATAGTTTATACAATTTACAGAAATGAACTTTTTTTGAACTTGAAATGAAATCATACAGATACACTACATTACTTGTAACATATTTTTGTATTTTGTGGCTTGTATTTCTACTATTTCTACAATTAGTAAAGATTAAAGATTTTAGAGACTATTCTTTATAATTTTAATTTTTTAGTCTGCCATTGACAAATTAATTTCCAAAAATCACACTTTTTGCAAACTTTGTCTTTGGGATTTGCGTGTAATTAATGCCATTTCTTCGGCTGCTCCAGACTTAAATAAAATATTAAAGCTTGCTGAAGTTTATCGAAGCAAGTTATAAACGCATAACTATTCTGCACTTTTCATCTCAATCCAAAATCCAAAATCCAAAATTCATAATTTCAACCAAAGTTACTTTATTGTTTGGGAAATTTGTATGTACTTAGTGGTTTATCTTTTTTTACTAGTTCTCAACTATTTTATACTTTTCATCGCTATTTTTTAAAGAATTCGATGCGCGCTGGAAAAACGGTATCGACACCCTATTTAGCACCGGAGTTACAAATGAAGATTTGCACCGAGCATACAACGATGTAGGTTTTCGGCACCTCTTCACCAACGACTACCTCGAAAAAGTAGACCCACAGCTGATCTGTTCAGCTTGTACCATCCTTGTAGACGCAGTAATTGATGAACTCCGAAGTGGCACTTCAGAGCATACACTGATTGGCTACCTTAAGGACGCTTGCAAGAATCTTGACCTCTTCAGCAGTTACATCTGCGATCGTGTATTGGACTTGAATATCGTAAACCTGCTGATACCTCATGTTTCAGCAGTTTGTAAACAGTTTTCTTTCAGGGAGCTGTTTATGTAGCTAATAAGCCAGGTATTGACACAGTCTACGCTTGCGCACTCGTATTCCAAAATTACAAATGCAAATCACCAGTACGTGCAAACTGGACAGTAGAGATTCATGATGGTGAGAGTGTTGAGAAGCCTAAGGTATTGTATTTCAATTTTATGTTCATTTAAAGATGAGTGATTTACTTACTTAGTAAAAGATGTCTCAAATCCAATAGAATACTTATAAAACTGACTTAAACTCAAATTAGGTGGTTATGTGAAGTTAGGTGGTTTTAGGGTAGTGGAAAAGCACTACAAGTCCTTCACCTAACGGACTTCCACTACGATCCGATATACAAACCAGGAAGTAATAGCCATTGCCGTGATCCTTTATGCTGTCAGCAGGATACTGGTGCACCTTCAGATCCGCAATATGCTGCTGGTTACTGGGGTGAATATGGGGGTTGTGATTTACCCATGCATACCATTGAAGATGGCTTCAAACACATTTCAAAAGAACATGTGAGAATACTCATCCGTATTTATGATAATACTTATTAGTATTATTTTTGTTCAAAACTTATCATGCTATACGTTTTAGCCTAACATTGACTACATTTACTATACAGGGGATATAGTGAGCCATAGAGTGTGGGCAACCAGTGAGGCCAATAATACCCAGGCTATGGTTGATGTGCTTGGTGCAATTGAAAATAATTTCAAAAATGTACCAGTTTTCCCTCTTTTAGGCAATCATGAGACTCATCCTGTTAATGTGTAAGTTGTATTCTTAAAAATATTACACATGTGCCACATAAAGGAGAGGTGTGTCCTTACGTCCTTTATATATACAGTAAATGTGCATAAAGGAGAGGTATGTCCTTACGTCCTTTATTAATACAGTAGATGCACATAAAGGAGAGGTGTGTCCTTACGTCCTTTATATATATATACAGTAAATTTTCATAAAGGAGAGGTATGTCATTACCTCCTTTATTAACTCAGTAGATGCACATAAAGGAGAGGTGTGTCCTTACGTCCTTTATATATATACAGTAAATGTTCATAAAGGAGAGGTGTGTCCTTACCTCCTTTATTAATACAGTAGATGTACATCAAGGAGAGGTGTGTCCTTACGTCCTTTATAAATACAGTAAATGTGCATAAATGTGCAAATATTTGTACTTAAATATTAAGTATTATTGAGCGGCATAAAACCGTTTATATAGGAATAATTGTATTTTCTAATCCACTTAAAGATAAGTAATTGAATCCCTAAGATAAATAACAAAATATTAATCCAAATATATAACTGCAATAAATAAGCTACCGGTTTATAGCTATCGCGTTTTATTAATAATGTTTTCGTAGCTTCAAATAGTTGATCAAATGATCAGTTAATGAATAAATTCAAATTAATTGTCATTTTTAATTTTCAAAATATTTTTTTAAGTTTTGATAAGGCAGTGATCAAGTGAAGTAGGCCGTAAAGATTCGTCCACAAACTCTACCTAATTGTCATCTTTAATATTCAAAATAAGTTTTTACAGTTTTGATAAGACAGTGGTCAAGTGAAGTAGGCCGTAAAGATGCATCCACCAACTCTGCCTATCTTATCAGACTATCAGACTATCAAATAATATTTTTTTAAAGTTTTGATAAGGCTGGGATCAAGTAACGTAGGCCGTAAATATGCATCCACAAACTCTACCTAATTGTCATCTTTAACATTCAAAATAAGTTTTTCAAGTTTTGATAAGGCAGTGGTCAAGTGAAGTAAGCCGTACAGATGCATCCACAAACTCTACCGAATTATCATCTTTAATATTCAAAATAAGTTTTTTTAGTTTTGATAAGGCAGTGGTGAAGTGAAGCAGGCCGCAAAGATGCATCCACCAACTCTGCCTATCTTATCAAACTATGATACTATAAAAAAAAGTTTTGATAAGGCAGTGATCAAGTGAAATAGGCCATAAAGATGCATCCACAAACTCTACCTAATTGTCATCTTTAATATTCAAAATAAGTTTTTCAAGTTTTGATAAGGCAGTGGTCAAGTGAAGTAGGCCGTAAAGATGCATCCACAAACTCTACCTAATTGTCATCTTTAATATTCAAGATATGTTTTTCAAGTTTTGATAAGGCAGTGGTCAAATGAAGCAGGCCGTAAAGATGCATCCACAAACTCTACCGAATTATCATCTTTAATATTCAAAATAGGTTTTTAAAGTTTTGATAAGGCAGTGGTCAAATGAAGCAGGCCGTAAAGATGCATCCACCAACTCTGCCTATCTTATCAAATTATGAGACTATCAAAAAATATTTTTTTAGAGTTTTGATAAGGCAGTGATCAAGTGAAATAGGCCGTAAAGATGCATCCACAAACTCTACCAAATTGTCATCTTTAATATTCAAAATAAGTTTTTCACGTTTTGATAAGGCAGTGGTCAAGTGAAGTAGGCCGTAAATATGCATCCATAAACTCTACCTAATTGTCATCTTTAATATTCAAAATAAGTTTTTCAAGTTTTAATAAGGCAGTGGTCAAGTGAAGTAGGCCGTAAAGGTGCATCCACAAACTCTACCAAATTGTCATCTTTAATATTCAAAATAAGTTTTTCACGTTTTGATAAGGCAGTGGTCAAGTGAAGTAGGCCGTAAATATGCATCCATAAACTCTACCTAATTGTCATCTTTAATATTCAAAATAAGTTTTTCAAGTTTTAATAAGGCAGTGGTCAAGTGAAGTAGGCCGTAAAGGTGCATCCACAAACTCTACCGAATTATCATCTTTAATATTCAAAATATGTTTTTGAAGTTTTGATAAGGCAGTGGTCAAGTGAAGTAGGCAATAAAGATGCATCCACAAACTTTACCGAATTATCATCTCTAATATTCAAAATATGTTTTTCAAATTTTGATAAGGTAGTGGTCAAGTGAAGTAGGCCGTAAAGATGCATCCACAAACTCTACCTAATTGTCATCTTTAATATTCAAAATAAGTTTTTCAAGTTTTGGTAAGGCAGTGGTCAAGTGAAGTAGGCCGTAAATATGCATCCACAAACTCTACCTAATTGTCATCTTTAATATTCAAAATAAGTTTTTCAAGTTTTGATAAGGCAGTGGTCAAATGAAGCAGAACGTAAAGATGCATCCACCAACTCTGCCTATCTTATCAAACTATCAGACTATCAAAAAATATTTTTTTAAGTTTTGATAAGGCAGTGATGAAGTGAAATAGGCCATAAAGATGCATCCACAAACTCTACCTAATTGTCATATTTAATATTCAAAATAAGTTTTTCAAGTTTTGATAAGGCAGTGGTCAAGTGAAGTAGGCCGTAAAGATGCATCCACAAACTCTACCGAATTATCATCTTTTATATTCAAAATATGTTTTTCAAGTTTTGATAAGGCAGTGGTCAAGTGAAGTAGGTCGTAAAGATGCATCCATAAACTCTACCTATCTTATCAGACTATCAGTTAGGAAAATGTATTTTGGAAATTGAATACATTTATGAAACAATGATCTAACCTTGTCTGACCTACGTTCATGCATATAATTGTAATTCATTGTTAGATACCTAGCAACAATTTTCTTTGTTTACTTATCAGTTATCTCAGTATTTGTTTTGCAGATATAAACGTATGTGTTTCGAAACATATAATTACCTTAATTAAATTATTAGCAATTTGGATTTTATTTTCTAGCAGAACATAATCATTTTTTTAATAACAGCTATTCAATTAATATCAGCTATTAATTATATTAATTAGCTATTAAAATAATTTATGTTTTGTAAAAGTCTGTAAAATAAACATAATTTTAGCTGGATATCTGATCCCAATGTACCAACATCTGCTCAATGGTTATTTGAAGAAATTTCCGAGCTGTGGATGAGATGGCTTCCAGAATATACCAAAGAGACAATTTTGAAAGGTGGATATTATACTGTCCTCGTATCTCCAGGATTTAGAATCATAGCCCTGAACAGTAATGTTGCATATACATTTAATTGGTATGATATTTTGAATATATAAGTCCTATGATCAATTATTGTTATTAAATTTCATTTTTAATTTTGCCACGAAGAAGTCCAAGTCTTGCTAGATATTACTACTAGATTACTTTATAAATTTTGAATTATCTTTAAAATTTATATTCTACCAATCTAAGTTAACTATAGATATATAAAAAATCTATTTTGGGCTATCGACCCCAATCATGATGGAGACATGGGGTCTTTCCGCCTTAAGTTAACTATTTTATGTTATCTATTTATAAGTTGTTTATTTTCTTTATATCTACAGAAATGAAATTTATCTGATTACTACAAGATATAATATAAAAGTAAATTTATTAGAATAGCCTACCTTTGGTATAATACATAGTGTCCAAGATAATGATCAACAGCATGGGGATCTCGGAAAAAGATAAAATGGCGGTTAAATTACAAAAAAAAGTTGTTCAATTTAGTGGTCAGTAATATTCTTTTGAGAAAACTAGAAATTTCCGCTTACTTCCGGAGATATTCGACAAAATCCGAAATCTTGCGATTTCGGTTTTATTTTTTTCTGAACTTATTTGAAAACGTATGATTTCTTCGAAACGAAACGTTGTACTGAAAATTTATAAACGCTGTCTTGTAGAGCTAGAAAAGTGGCAATGAAGTGCCTTTTTTTATTCCTTTTCAAATAACTTCAGCAAAACATAAAAACGATATCGCAAAATTTCGGATTTTGTCGAATATCTCCGGAAATAGGCAGAAATTTCCGGTTTTCTCAACAGAATATTACTGATCCCTAAATTACGCAAATTGTGTCTAATTTAACGGCTTAATTTCGGGTTTTGTCGAATATCTCCGGAAGTAAGCAGAAATTTCTGGTTTTCTCAACAGAATATTACTAACCCCTAAATTACGCAAATTTTCTCTAATTTAACGGCTTTTGTAACTTTTGCGGTTTCCGAGATCCCCATGCTGTTTATCCATATCTTGGACACCCTGTATACATTGAAGTCTGGAGAATCTAAAAGATATATAACTTTAGCAGTAGAATTGACATCAAAATCCATAACGTTTTCAAATATTCTATATCTACCATCAAGTCAGAAATATACAAAATAACAATTCGTACATTTAACATAGGTGGCTATTATATGATGAGGTTGATCCTTATGGTCAATTGAAATGGCTGGAAGGTGTCCTCTACGAAGCTGAAAAGAACAACGAAATCGTACACATATTGTCTCACGTACCATCAGAAGAAGGATACGTCCATTGGTTTACGTTGTACAACAAGATTGTACAACGCTACACGAACACCATTGCAGCTATCTTCAACGGCCATACCCATAACGATGAATTGATATTATACCACGACACCAATGACAATCCGATAAATATCGCATGGAATGGAGGCAGTTTTACCCCATTTTCATACAACAACCCCAATTACAGAATTATGCACGTTGATGATACAAGCTTTGTAATTTACATTACCCACCAAAAATTTGCGATTTCGTTTAAGTGTGGGTTTTTGTAGGACGTGTTGGATTACGACGTATGGATTCTTAATATTTCCGAGGCCAATTCGAACCTTGAGAAGCCTACAAATTGGTTCAAACTGTATTCATTCAAAGAGGCTTATGGTGTTGAAGGTCTGACACCTAATGATATTGCCGATTTGGCTCTTAGAATGGCGAAAGAAGATAAAAAGGATTTGTTGGATAAATACTTTAGGTATGATATGATACTACACATATTAAGATATATGTGATGTGGCCACACTATGGACTCTGTACTCGCTTGAACTAACTTTACCATCGCAAAGCTTTTGTAGTTTTAGATATGAACATCTCCTGTTCATCCTCTTCTTCTTCTTATGCATTTATCCATTAATGGACGTTTGCGACAATACGAATCAGAATCTATGAACCAGACTACCAATGGTCCTTACTCCAGTCCATTGCCTTATATTTCTCAGCCATGACATTTTTTTCTCCCTACTCCTCTTCTTCCTTCAATTTTGCCATGTATGATGGCCATAGAGCCATCGAAAAGCTTTTGTTGTTTTAGAGGAACTTCCCATGTTCATCATTTTCTTCTTCTTATGCATTTATCCATTACTGGATGTTTGCGACGATACCAATAATCTTGTCTCGATTCCTGGCTGTATGAACGAGACTTCTGATGGTCTTTAGTCCAGTCCATTGCCTTATATTCCTCAGCCATGACATTTTTTTTTCTCCCTACTCCTCGTCTTCCTTCAATTTTGCCCTCTATGATGGGCATAGAGCCATCGCAAAGTTTTTGTTGTTTTAGACATGAACATCCTCTATTCATCTTCTTCTTATGCATTTATCCATTAATGGATGTTTGCGACGATACCAATCATCTTGTCTCGATTCCTGGCTGTATGAACCAGACTTCCAATGGTCATTAGTCCAGTTCCTTATATTTCTCAGCCAAGACATTTTTTCTTTCCCTACTCCTCTTCTTCCTTCAATTTTGCCCTCTATGATGGGCATTGAGCCATCGCAAAGCTTTTGTTGTTCTAGACATGAACATCCCGTATTCATCTTCTTCTTCTTATGCATTTATCCATTAATGGATGTTTGCAACGATACCAATAATCTTGTCTCGATTCCTGGCTGTATGAACCAGACTTCTGATTGTCCTTAGTCCAGTCGATTTCCTTATATTTCTCAGCCATGACAATTTTTTTCTCCCAACTACTCTTCTTCCTCCAATTTTGCCCTCTATGATGAGCTGCAGAATTTCAATACTTCTGGTTTCATCATAAATTAATTTATTACTAAGAAGGTCAGAAATGGCCACCAAATGACTTTATTATGCTAATTTGCAGTACAATTATAATCATAAAAATTATATTATTTGACAAAAGTTATGTGGAAAAAGCATAAGATCCAAAAAAACATTGATACATTTTTAGGTATCATCAAACTTTAATGTGATATTAAGATATTAAGCACTATCAGTAATACATTAAAAGAAATGTGTATGTACTTGGTTGATGAATTTTGAATGGATTGTCAAAGGAGTAGCTAATTGTTATTTTTGACACTTTTAGTACCACAGGTTTGGTATAAATGTCCATCTATCCATATAACATTAAATGGATTGTCAAGAAGTAGCTAATTGTTATTATTGACTAAAACAGTTTTAGTACCAGTGGTTTGGTATAAATTTACATCTATCCATGTAACATTAGATAATAATAATGTTTTGTAGTCACCGAGTATTATTGTAATAGTAATTGGAGAACATAAATTATGTTAATTGAAGATATTATTTCCAAAATTATTGGTATAAATGTCCATCTATCTAAGTAACATTGGATAATAATAATGTTTTGTAGTCACCGGTTATTATTGTAATAGTAATTGGAGAACATAAATTATATTTATTGAAGATATTATTTCCAAAATTATTGGTATAAATGTCCATCTATCTAAGTAACATTGGATACTAATAATGTTTTGTAGTCACCGGTTATTATTGTAATAGTAATTGGAGAACATCAAGTTTCAAGAACATTAAGAACATAGATATGTCTAATATCTATGATATTAAACGTAGATTAAATTAATTAATGATATTTTTTCCAAAATTATTGGTATAAATTTGCATCTATCCAAGTCACATTGGATGATAGTTATGTTTTGTAGTCACCGGTTATTATTGTAATAGTAGTTAGAGAACATAAATTAAATTAATTGAAGATATTATTTCCAAAATTATTGGTATAAATTTCCATCTATCCAAGTAACATTGGATGATGGTGATCTTTTGTAGTCACCGGCTATTATTGTTGATATTGTTGATATTACTACTATTGTAAAAGTAGTTGGAGAACATAAATTAAATTAATTGAAGATATTATTTCCAAAATTGTTGCTATAAATTTCCATCTATTAAAGTAACATTGGATGATAATAATGTTTGGTAGTCACCGGTTATTATTGTAATAGTAATTGTAATAGTAATTGTAATTGTTTGTAGTCACCGGGTATTATTGTAATACTAATTGGAGAACATAAATTAAATTAATTAAAGATATTATTTCCAAAATTATTGGTAAAAATTTCCATCTATCCAAGTAACATTGGATGATGGTAATGTTTTGTAGTCACCGGTTATTATTGTTGATATTGTTGATATTACTGCTATTGTAATAGTAGTTGGAGAACATAAATTAAATTAATTAAAGATACTATTGCCAAAATTGTTGCTATAAATTTCCATCTATTACAGTGACATTGGATGATAATAATGTTTTGTAGTCACCGTTTGTTATTGAAATAGTAATTGGAGAACATTAATTAAATTAATTGAAGATATTATTTCCAAAATTGTTGGTATAAATTTCCATCTACCTAAGTAACATTTGATGATAATGTTGTGTAGTCGCCGGTTATTATTGTAATAGTAGTTGGAGAATATTAAGTTTTAAGAACATTATGAACATGATGTCTAATATCTATGATATTAGACATAGATAAAATTAATTGAAGATATTATTTCCAAAACTGTTAAATTCTCCAGTAGTATTTGAACTCTTGCTGCTTCTTCAATTCGTTATTGTAAATGGATATTAATGTCTATTAATCTATTATTGTAATGGATTTTATTCTAATCTTCTATTTTTTTTTTCATCTTAAATCTTTTTTTTTCCTAGTTTGATAACATTTTGCTAATTAATAGCATCAATCTTTGTGATGAAAATATACCTGTTTTATATATTTTAGATATCGATCTCGGGAAGGTCCAGGCACACAAAAGGGATGCGATGAAAAATGTAAGCAAGCCTTACTTTGCAAAATGGTGACATCTGTGCATGATCAAAACGATCACTGTAAGAGATTAATTGATCAATGGAATTGGGAGAAATAATAAGACTTTGTAAGTCTTATTATTTATAAGACCCAATTATTTCTTATTATTATTTAAAAGACCCTATTGTTTGTATGCAATGTAACAATGCTGCAATATCAAATATATTATTTGTGAAATGTGCGAAATTTGTTTTTCTGTTTCATTTACACAGACACCTTCCATTGCAAATTAAAATAACAATAATTTGCCCTATTCTTTACCTTTTGCAACTTAGTTTCACACTTATAAAATCAAATTTTAAACTAATGAAAACAGATTCACGTAAATGAAATCTAAATTCAAATGTTAGAATTTCGATTTCATTAGCGTGAAATAAAGTTGTAATAGGTATAGATATTTCTTGTAATATGATAAAAGTTAAACAGATCTTGTTTATTAAATGAATATTTCCGCTGCGGAAATGCGGATTTGTGGTCCACAGATTGATCTGTGGTCAACAGATTGATCTGTGGCCCACAGATTGATCTGTGGTCCATAGATTGATCTGTGGCCCAAATTTGATGCAAAATAGATATTGGCTTTTTGATTTCTTGTATATTGGTAGGATTATGTGGTTCTGATATGGCAGATACCTTCTGCCAAAAGACTTCTGTCAAAAATAAAAGTCGTGCAGAATAATCTTACACACGACAACTAATGGATGGTTGGATGGATGTATCGTGGTTCGAAGGGATGGTTAATTCGGCAAATTGGTCTTCCCCTTCCTAGGAAAAAGTCGTGCAAAAGTATTGGCTTTTTGATTACTTGTATATTGGTAGGATTATGTGGTTCTGATTTGGCAGATACCTTCTGCCAAAAAACTTCTGCCAAAGCAAAAAGTCGTGCAGAATAATCTTACACACTACAAGTAATGGATGGTTGGATGGATGTATTGTGGTTCGAAGGGATGGTTAATTCGGCAAATTGGTCTTCCCCTTTGCAGCATCTTAGCAGCTCCCAATTGTATCTCCGATGGAAGTTTTGCTAATGTTGGGCATCCGCCAATATGGTGTTTTCTTCCCATGCCTGTAGTGCTGGCAACTTATATTACAGGGAAAAAAATTCATGATATTCATGATATTAGAAATAGATTAGATTTAGATTAGACGGAGTCGTTAGTAACAGCCTAGTACTTAGTAAGTAGCCTAGTTAATAAGGCTAGTAACAGCCTTACAGCACTGCGATCAGTGTAGATCTTTAGACATTAGACATACACATATAATGTGTCATGGAAATTTTGGGCAATCAATCTTTAAAACCTGACCTACTCCCCACCCCGATCTATTTTTGCCACAGTCCAATTTCGTAAAATAACTTACACAATGATATCATTATGATATATTATTTAATTGGTCAAGATATAAGTGACCATTTTCATACCTATTATTCCAAATAGAATTAAGGGGTCTAGAAGTAAAAAAGGGGTTTAAGTGCATTTTTTGGTAGTTCTGAGATATATGGCTTTAAAGTTAACTTGAATTTCAAAACTCCAGGAATAAGTTTAGAAAACTGTGTTAATATTTTAGTCTAAACCTAAGTCTAAAATATTAACACAGTTCTCTAAACGTTTTCCTAGAATTTTGGAAATTCAAGTTAACTTTAAAGCCATTTATCTCAGAACTACCAAAAATGCACTTAAACTATTTTACTTCTAGACCCCTCAATTATAAATGCCTAAAATACATCAAGTCTATTTTTAAAAATATGTTATTTTTATTTGGCATGTTTTTTTGGTGTTTATTGTATTTAAATTTTGGGGGAAAAGCATCAAAATATTTGGAAAAATCTTATTTTTAAACAACATATATTTTATAATATAATAATAATACTTTTTAAATCGTAGATATTTTGCTCTTTGTGATGGCCAAAAAGATATTTCCCTTATTTGGGAAACAATAGGTTGAAGAAAAAGCATAAAAATATTTGGAAAAATATCTTATTTTTAAACAACATGTATTTAATAATATAATAATAATACTTTTTAAATCGTAGATATTTTGCTAATTGTGATGGCCTAAAAAGATATTTCCCTTATTTGGGAAACAATAGATTGGCCATTCATTGACCATCGGTTCGCTTTTTTATTATTGTTTGCATTGGTATCTTATCGCATTTTTTTATCTCAAATCAATCGATATTTGAGTATATAAGAGTGATTTGTAATAATTATATGTATTAATCTTTAGTGCAACGATGTTTTTCGTGACGCTTTTCTTAATTTGTGGCTCAGCTTTTGCTACTGATTTAACAAGAGTTCAAGGTAAGTAATACAATTTTAAATTAATTATCAGGCATTTGTATTAATAGTGTTGGTTTTCATTGAGTAATTTTCTCATTCTTTAGAAATCGAGGCCAGTGAAACATATGCAATAGAAAAGGTCAAAAATGCATCTCATTATTTTGACATTGTTGTGTTCAACTTTTTAAACAGTAGATAGTCTTTTGTTCAGCAGATTTTTAGCAACCATGAAGATACACTTCATGAATGGGAAATGTAACTTGCAATTCATAGATAACCATCATAGATAATTATTACTGTATTAATAGTTTTGGTTTTCTTTGAGTAATTTTGTCATTCGTTAGAAGCGGCCAGTGAAACATATGCAATAAAAAAGATCGAAAATATATCTCATTATTTTGAACACAGTTGTGTTCAACTTTTTAAATAGTACATAATTTAGTAGATTTTCTGCAACCATGAAAATACACTTCATGAATGGGAAATGTAACTTACACTTCATTAATAAGCATCATAGATAATTATTACTGTATTAATAGTGTTGGTTTTCTTTGAGTAATTTTGTCATTCTTTTGAATGACAAAATTCATCGAGGCCAGTGAAACATAAGCAATAAAAAAAGTTAGAAAATATATTTCATTATTTTGAACACAGTCATGTTCAACTTTTTGAACAGTAGATAATCTCTTGTTTAGTAGATTTTTTGCAACCACAAAGATACACTTTATGAATGTAAAATGTACTAACTTTCACTTCATAGATAACCTCAAACTCATGCATATACACAGAGATACTTGTGACATATTTTTTTGTAATTTCTTGAATTTATGCAAGTCGTAATGGAGAATTGCAATTCATTGCGATTCACAACATAGTAGCTTACAATTTTCAGATTATCTGAACTGATTATCTTACAACACTTGTAACTTGTATTGTTGTATTTTTTTACACTTGTATTTCTACTATTTCTACAATTCGTAAAGATAAACGATTTAGAGACATATTTGTGTAATTTTAAATTTTGAGTAGTTTCATTCACATATTATTTCAAAAATCACAATTTTTACAAGCTTTGTCTTTGGGATTTGCCTGTAATTAGTACCATTTCTTCGGCTGCTCCAGACTTAAATAAAATATTGAGTGTAATGTGCAGTGCAAAATATGGAATAAAAATAGTTAGAAAATATATTTCATTATTTTGAACACAGTCGTGTTCAACTTTTTGAACAATAGATAATCTCTTGTTCAGTAGATTTTTTGCAACCACGAAGATACACTTCATGAATGGGAAATGCACTAACTTACAATTCATAGATAATATCAAACTCATGCAAATACAATACCTTACTTGTAACTTCTTTTTTTTTCGTACATTTTTCATTTTTCGACATTTCGTAAAGATAAAAGATTTTAGAAACATATTTTTTGTCATTTTAAATTTTGAATCATTCCATTCACATATTAATTTCAAAAATTACAATTTCGATAAATGCAAGTCATAAAGAAGAATTACAATTCATTACCATACATAACATTACTAGTGATTGTAAATAATTCTTTTTCTTTGTAATTTCTTCAATTTATGCTACTCGTGAGTTCTAAATTCTACAGTTTTTTTTTTTAATTCTAGAGATGCATTGTATTAGGTCATTCGGAGGAACGTCTCATTATTTATTTAAATTCAAAATGCTTGATGCTTTGCAAACAAAAATGTAATGTTTGCAACACATGACTTTCCATAAGATTTAAAAAAAAATAAAATTTCTTCACCAAGTAAGAATGGTATAGTAGCCTCCTTGAGGGCTGACAATGACTCATCACCGGAATTCGACATACGTTTCATATTCCATTTCACATTATTGCATTTACTTTAAGGATGCGAACGAGCATAGAAAACGCAATTATTTGTTCGTACAGGCATGAGTCATTGTCAGCTCTTGGATGACCATATATAATTTTATTTGTTACAAAGAAATGCAGTTTGAAATTAACTCTAACATTTATGTAAATATATTTCAAATTTTCAAAACATTATTTATTAGATGTTATTAATAAATAATGTTTTGAAAATTTTAAATATTATTATTATCTTTCTTCTTTTACCCATTCAGGTGTCGAAGTGGTTTAGAAATTTTAAAATATATTTACATAAAAGTTAGAGATAATTTTAAACTGCATTTCTTTGTAAGACCATTGTACACTGAATGATTTTACATTTTCTTTTGTTATTTTAATTTTTGATCTGTCATTCACATACTATTATTTCCAAAAATCATAATTTCAAACTTAGTTACTTTATTGTTTGGGAAATTTGTATGTACTTAGTGGTTAGTCTTCGGACTTAAATTAAAATATTTAAACTTGCAATTCTCCGCTATTACTATTATTTCCAAAAATCATAATGTCAACCAAAGTTACTTTATTTTTTGGGAAATTTGTATGTACTTAGTGGTTTGTCTTCGAACGCAAAATCAATTATAAAATTCACAAACTCTCATCTTTTTATAGTTTACACTTGTTCAGCAGATTTTCAGCAATTCATAAAGATACACTTCATCATTAGTAACTTGAATTTTCTATAGTTTATACAATTCATAGAAATGAACTTAGTAGTTTAAAATTTTCAGATTATCTGAAAATCATACAGGTACACTACATTACTTGTGACATATTTATGTATTTTGTCACTTGTATTTCCACTATTTCTACAATTCGTAAAAATTAAAGATTTTAGAGACTATTCTTTATAATTTTAATTTTTAAGTCTGCCATTGACATTAATTTCCAAAAATCACACTTTTTACAAACTTTATCTTTGGGATTTGCCTGTAATTAGTGTCATTTCTTCGGCTGCTCCAGACTTAAATAAAATATTAAAACTTACTGAAGTTTATCGAAGCAAGTTATAAACGCATAACTATTCTGCACTTTTCATCTCAATCCAAAATCCAAAATCTAAAAATCATAATTTCAACCAAAGTTACTTTATTGTTAGGGAAATTAGGGAAACCAGTTGTCAACTATTTTGTACTTTCGTCCCTATTTTTTAAAGAATTCGATGTGCGCTGGAAAAACGGTATCGACACCCTATTAAGCACTGGAGTTACAAATGAAGATTTGCACCGAGCGTACAATGATATAGGTTTTGGGCACCTCTTCTTCTACGATAGCCTTGAAAAGGTAGACCCACAGCTGATCTGCTCGGCTTGTACAATACTTGTAGAAGCAGTTATTGATGAACTCCGGAAGGGCACCTCAGAGCTTACACTGGGTGGCTACCTTAGGGATGCTTGCAAGAATCTTGACCTGCACAGCGATTACATCTGTGATCGTTTATTGGAGGACAATATCGTAAACCTGCTGATAATTCATGTTCCAGCATGTTTGTAAACAGTTTTCTTTCAGGGAATTATTTACATAGCTAATAAACCCGATATTAACCCAGGCTATGTTTGCTCAATTCTATTACAATTCAGCAAATGCAAATCACCGATTCAAGCAAACTGGACAGTAGATATTCATGATGGTGAGGGTGTTGAGCGCCCGAAGGTACTGTATTTTATTAGTTTAATGTTGACTTAAAGATGTGTGAGGTAATTAGTAAAAGACGTCGAGAATCCTATGGAATATCTAATTTACACCTCGAGTCTAAAATTTAGTGGTTATATGAAGTTAGATGAATTTAGGGTAGTGGAAAGGCATTGCAAGTTCTTCATATCTAACTTACACCTCGAGTCTAAAATTTAGTGGTTATATGAACTTAGATGGTTTTAGGGTAGTGGAAAGGCATTGCAAGTTCTTCACCTCACGGACATCCACTACGATCCACTCTACAAACCAGGAAGTAGCACCATTTGTCGTGATCCTGTATGCTGTCAGGTGGACACTGGTGAACCTTCAGAACCCCAATATGCTGCTGGTTTCTGGGGTGGCTATGAGAATTGTGATTCGCCCATGCATACGATTGAAGATGGCTTCAAACATATTACAAAAGAGCATGTGAGAATAAGTTGATTGCCTACTCTCATCTTTAACAATACTCATTGTTATTGTTGTTCAAAACTTATTGTGGTATACGTTTTAAACATTGACTACGGATACTATACAGGAGATATCTCTCATCTTTAACAATAGGCTTTGTTATTGTGGTTCAAAACTTATTGTGGTATACGTTTTAGCCTAACATTGGCTACATTTACTATACAGGAGATATGGTGAGCCGCAGAGAGTGGTCAAGTAGTGAAGCCAGTATTACTCAGGGTATGATTGATGTGCTTGGTGCAATTGAAAATCATTTCAAAAACATACCACTTTTTCCTGTTCTTGGCAATCATGAGGCTCATCCTGTAAATGTGTAAGTTGTAATCTTAGGCCATTAAAATGTTGCAAGTTGTAACGTGTACACAATATTTGAAATATAGGTCAGAACATATTATAACTGTTGTTATCAGTTATTGAACTGCAGTAGTTTAAAATCTGCAAATTCCTCTACAAATTAAACACAATTTTAGCTGGATAACTGATCCTAATATACCAATGTCTTCTCAATGGTTATTTGATGAAATTTCCGAGCTTTGGATGAGATGGCTTCCAGAAGATACAAAAGAGACGATTTTGAAAGGTGGATACTACAGTGTCCTAGTATCTCCAGGATTTAGAATCATAGCTATGAACAGTAATGTTGCATATATATATAATTGGTATGAAATTTTGAATGTATTTTGTAAAAGTCTAAAATACTTATTCAGTACTGGCCACACTAGCAAAGCTGGAAAAACGTTAGGATTATACAGACTTTTAACACCACAATTTATTGTAATTCTAAGCCATAGTTAAGTGAAGCTACATAAAAATAGGAATAGATGATTAATTTTTTTTTAAATTCAGGGCGTTTAAAAAATTCAGCGATCACTAACGTAAAGTCAGAACTAAAATGATTTTCTCCCATATATGGTAATATAAAATAATAATATAAAAGTTAATTTATTATAATAATAGTCTGACTTTGGCATAATAGACATTCAAGTCTGGAGAATCTAAAATTTTTATAACTTTAGCAGTAGAATTGACATCAAAATCCATAACATTTTGAATAATACTATATCTACCATCAAGTCAGAATTATACAAAATAACAATTCGTAAAGTAACAATTCAAGGCAAAATTTTGAAAAATGCAAAGACTGCTAACTTGAAGTCAGAATCTAATTAATTTTCTCCCATATATGATATAATATAAAAGTAAATTCATTAGAGTAGATTACCTTTAGCACAATAAACATTGAAGTCCAGAGAATCTAAAAGATAATAAATAAAAGATATCTAACTTTAGCAGTGGAATTGACATAAAAATCCATAACGTTTTCACTTGAAATTGAAATCCAGAACGTTGGTGTAGATGGAGTAATTTTTGGCATCGGAGAGTTTCATCTATGCCGCTTAATAATGAAGATAAATGATTCTCATTTTCAAAAATTCTATAATATCTACCATAAAGTCAGACTTTAACAATATATGGAGAATACCATAAATATAAAATAATCAATTATTGTTACCAAATTCCACATATAATTTTGCCATGATTAGTATAAGTCTGACTATTTACATATTCTAGATGAGCTTAAACATGTATATTCTACCAGCACTAAGTAAATATTTTCTGATAATTACATCTGGTAATTATCATTTGATTCCTGCGTGACGAAAATGAATCTAAAAATCGTACATTTGACATCAAGTCAGAAGTATATAAAATATCAATTCGTAGAGTAACAATTCGTACATTTAACATAGGTGGCTATTATATGATGAGGTTGATCCTTATGGTCAATTGAAATGGCTGGAAGGTGTCCTCTACGAAGCTGAAAAGAATAACGAAATCGTCCACATATTGTCCCACATACCATCAGGAGATGGTTACAAACATTGGTCCGCAATGTATACCATGATTGTGCAACGCTACACGAACACCATCGCAGCTATCATCAATGGGCATTCGCATGCAGACGAATTGATGTTATATCATGATACCAATGACAATCCGATAAATGTTGCATGGAATGGAGGCAGTTTCACCACCTTTTCGAACAGCAATCCCAATTACAAAATTATGCATGTTGATGATAAAAGCTTCGTAATTTTCATTACCAACAAGCACTTGAGATTTGGTTTAATTGTGGTTTATTGTAGGAAGTTTTGGATTACGACATGTGGATTCTTAATATTTCTGAGGCCAATTCAAACCTTGAGAAGCCTACAAATTGGTTCAAGCTGTATTCATTTAAAGACACGTATGGTGTTGAATCTCTAACACCTGATGATATTGCCGGGTTGGCTCTAAGAATGGTCAAAGAAGATAAAAAAGATTTGTTGGATACATACTTTAGGTATAATATTAAGATATATGTGATGTGGCCTCACTATGGGATCTGTACTTTCTTGAACTAATTCTGGCATCACAAATCTTCGTTTTTTTTTATTTGATACATCCTCTGTGCATCACTCATTAATTTATTACACAGAAAATCTGATGTGGCCACCAAATTACTTTATCATTTAGTCGCAATAACAATAATTTTGTTATTTCAATCTTAAGATTGAATCAAAATTGGCCACCACCAAGATTGGCCACCACCAAGATTAGCCACAATTAAGATTGGCCACCACCAAAATTGGCCACCACGAAGATTGGCCACCAATCTTGGTAGTGTCCAATCTTGGTGGTGGAAAATCTTGGTGGTGGCCATTCTTGGTGGTGGCCAATCTTGGTGGTGGCCAATTTTAGTGGTGGTCAATTTTGGTTCAATCATAAGATTGAAATAACAAAATTTTTGTCGTACTACCTGTAACGAGAATGTCTTTTTTCATGGCTTTTTCCTCAATTGTCAGTTCTACGTATTTTTATTATTTCTATTTTAGTCTACATCAGATTTTCTTTGTAATAAAATAATTTGGCCAAAATTGGCCACCACGAAGATTGGCCACCAATCTTGGTAGTGGCCAATCTTGGTGGTGGCCAATCTTGATGGTGGCCAATCTTGGTGGTGGCCAATTTTGGTGCTGGTCAAGTTTGGTTCAATCTTAAGATTGAAATAACAAAATTTTTGTCGTATTACCTGTAACGAGAATGTCTTTTTTCATGGCTTTTTTCTCAATTGTCAGTTCTAAGTAGTTTTTTTATTTCTATTATTTTGAGTATTTATAATTATACTACCCTCGACACCGAATGGGTATAAGAGAATGGATTAAAATGATGATAATTAATTATACGTCTTCGCATGATACCACATAGGTTTTTTTTTTTCTCAATTCTCAGATCTAAGTATGTATTATGTATTATTATTAAGTATTTTGATTATTTAATTCTATTTTTATTTTTGTCCTATTTTGATAATATTTTGATATTGGATCTTTTTGATGAACAAATTTGTTTTTATGTATTTTAGATATCAATTTCGGGAAGGTCCTGGATCAGAAAAGGAATGTGATGAAACATGTAAGCAAGCCTTACTTTGCAGAATGGTGACATCTGTGTATGAACAAGACGATCACTGTAATAGATTAATTGAACAATGGAATTGGGAGAAGTAATAAGATGCTGATGTTTGTATGCAATGTAACAATTCTACAATATATAATATACTAATATTATATAAAATATTTTGAATTGTGGTGGCATTTACTTCGTAATACATTTTATCTATTATAAATAAAACAAGTTACTTTGTGGTATCACATAAACTTATTTATATGTGATAGTTTCGACTACTTAGGTAATCATTATCAAACAAAGTTTGATGAGACTTTGTTTGATAATGATTACCTAAGTAGTTGGAACTATAGTCACAAATAAATAAATTTATGTGATACTCACAAAATAACTTGTTTTATTTATAATTTATATAAATACTGGGTTCAGTTTCACAATTGTAAAAGTGTGTAACTTAACCAAGTATTTTATTTATATAAATTAAATTATTTATATTATTTTTTATATTAATATTTCATCCAGTGTTAACCACCGATTATTATAATTTAATAAAAATATACTGTTTGTGAAATGTGTAAAATTTGTTTTTTTGATTACTTACATTGTTATTTTAAGTACCTAAAAAGAAGTTGTTTTCAGACGAATCGTTCCTGTTTCCGGATGAGGCGTAGCCGAGTCTGGGATAGCAGATGAGTAGATCAGCAGAGCAGATGATTAATGTGATCAGAGCAATTTTTCTTGAAAATAGTGATCTTCGGATGTTAATTACCATAGTACCATAATTACCTTAGTATCTCGAATGTTTTAACCATAGCAACTTTTTGGTATTGAGTCCGGAAAAGACTTATTTCTTAAATGAGTCCGTAAAGTAGCTATTGTAATAATCTGGTTACCCCAGTAACCAGATTATTTTAACCATGACAACTATTTGGAATTGAGTCCGGAATAACTCATTTTATGGACTTTAGTGAGTCCATAAAGAACCTATTTTCAGGAGCATGTATACAAAAACTACAAAATACTTTTTTGTATCATCATATATTTATTCATATTTCAGTATTTCAATTTCGTTTAATACATAATTTTGCTTCAATTTTATATTTCATAGTTACCCTAGTAACCAGATTGTTCTAACCATGGCAACTTCTTGGAATTGAATCCGAGAAAGACCCATTTTACGGACTAAAATGAGTTAGTAAAGTAACTATTTTTGGGAGCATGTACAGAAAAAAGGCTTTAGTACAAAATACTTTCATATTTCAGTATTTCAATTTTGTTTAATACAATATTTTTGTTTCAATGCTTCAATTTTTGCTTCAATTTGATAGTATAGTAGTATAGTATAGTATTTATTGGTGTTCAGTAACTGTACAGTTTTACACAAGTCAAAAGAAGAATATACAATTAGAGTCAGGCACCTAATACTAACATAAATACAATTATAAAAATATTTCGAATATTTTATTTCAAAAATTGTTAAAATTATATCTAAATTTTGAATATGATAATTCAACAGTTCTCTAAAATTTCCACGAAATTCAGTAAAATCCTTGAAAATACAATAAACATGTCAGAAAATCTTATGAAATTTTATCTGAATAGGTTCAGGTATTAAAAAAATCCCTAAATTTTCCACTAAAATTGGGAAGTCCTAGGAAATTCATCAAAATCTATTATGAAATGTATAATTTTTTTTTTTTAAATGACAATGGTTTCGGAAAAAAAAATTCTTGAAAATTCCAAAAAAAATAATAGTTGTAATAAATTAATAATATTTTATTAATATTTAATAAAAATATTAATAAAATTAATATTTCGTCACAGTTCTAGAAAATTCGATATGATTTCTACCAAATGAAAAAGAAGTCAATCATCAATCAACACTTTCAGAAAGAGCAATTAATGTTTTCATTAGATATGCTTACAATTTGGTGAATTATAGAATACTGCTTCAATTTTGTATATTATTCATTCTTGTTTCAAGTTTGTGGAATATACAATTTTTATTGAATTTTCAATATTATACAATTTCGTTTGAGTTTTATGTATTCAAATCTTCGAAACTTATTGTATGTTTGACACGTTTATGCTAATGTTTACAACTGAACTTAACACATAAATGAAGATTTTGAAGGCTACAATTTTATACATTATACAATTTCGTGAATTATAGAATACTGCTTCAATTTTGTATATTATTCATTCTTGTTTGAATTTTGTATATTATACAATTTTGTTTCAATTTTGAGTATTATACAACTTTGTAAACAATTAAATATTATACAACGCTGGTTTTAACCATGAAACTTTTTGGGATTGTGTCCGAAAAAGGCTCATTTTACGGACTAAAATGAGTTCGTAAAGTAGCTATTTTTGGGAGCATGTACAAAAAAAGTTTTTAGTACAAAATACTGGTAGCTATCATCATATATTTGTTCATATTTCAGTATTTCAATTTTGTTTAATACATAATTTTGCTTCAATTTTATACATTACAATTTGGTGAATTATAGAATACTGTTTCAATTTCGTATATTATTCATTCCATTTTAGGTTTGTGGATTATTCAATTTGATTGAATTTTCAATATTATACAATTTCGTTTGAGTTTTATGTATTAAAATCTTCGAGACTTATAATATTTTTGACACGTTTATGCTATTTTTTACAACTGAACTAAACACATATAAATAAAGATTTACGAGGCTTCAATTGTATACATTATATTTTCAGCCGTACTGTACACGAATCTAATATCAAATTTGCATATAATAATTTTTCAGAAATTTTAGTAATAGCTAACCCATACTTGTCAATCCTGAAAGTTAAGTGTTTGATTTCGCTCTTATTTAATATTGAAACTTTGTCAAATTTTCAGAAGCATTAGTTTCAGGTGTACTGTACACCAATCTAACATCAAATTTGCAAATAATAAATTTTCAGAAATTTCAGTAATAGCTAACCCATACTTGTCAATCCAGAAACTTAAGTGTTTGATTTTCGCTCTTATTTAAAATTGAAACTTTGTCAAATTTTCAGGAGAATTAGTTTCAGGTGTACTGTACACGAATCTAACATCAAATTGGCAAATAATAATTTTTCAGAAATTTCAGTAATAGCTAACCCATACTTGTCAATCCAGAAAGTTAAGGGTTTGATTTTCGCTCTTATTTAATATTGAAACTTTGTCAAATTTTCAGGAGAATTAGTTTCAGGTGTACTGGAAACGAATCTAATATCAAATTTGCAAATAATAATTTTTCAAAAATTTCAGTAATAGCTAACCCATACTTGTCAATCCTGAAAGTTAAGTGTTTGATTTTCGCTCTTATTTAAAATTGAAACTTTGTCAAATTTTCAGGAGAATTAGTTTCAGGTGTACTGTACACGAATCTAACATCAAATTTTCAAATAATAATTTTTCAGAAATTTCAGTAATAGCTAACCCATCCTTGTCAATCCAGAAAGTTAAGGGTTTGATTTTCGCTCTTATTTAATATTGAAACTTTGTCAAATTTTCAAGAGAATTAGTTTCAGGTGTACTGTAAACGAATCTAATATCAAATTTGCAAATAATAATTTTTCAGAAATTTCAGTAATAGCTAACTCTAACTTGTCAATCGAGAGAGTTAAGTGTTTGATTTTCGCTCTTATTTAATACTGAAACTTTGTCAAATTTTCAGAAGAATTAGTTTCAGGTGTACTGTACACGAATCTAATATCAAATTTGCAAATAATAAATTTTCAGAAATTTCAGTAATAGTAACCCATACTTGTCAATCCAGAAAGTTTAGTGTTTGATTTTCGCTCTTATTTAATATTGAAACTTTGTCAAATTTTAAGGAGAATTAGTTTCAGATATACTGTACACGAATCTTATATCAAATTTGCAAATAATAAATTTTCAGAAATTTCAGTAGTAGCTAACCCATACTTGTCAATCCAGAAACTTAAGTGTTTGATTTTCGCTCTTATTTAAAATTGAAACTGTGTCAAATTTTCAGGAGAATTAGTTTCAGGTGTACTGTATACGAATCTAATATTAAATTTGCAAATAATAAATTTTCAGAAATTTCAGTAATAGCTAACCCATACTTGTCAATCCAGAAAAAGAAGTGTTTGATTTTCGCTCTTATTTAATATTGAAACTTTGTCAAATTTTCAGGAGAATTAGTTTCAGGTGTACTGTACACGAATGTAATATCAAATTTGCAAATAATAATTTCGTGCATTATACAGTAAGGTTTCAATTTTATAAATTATTTCTTCTTGTTTCAATTTTGTTACAATTATATGTATTATACAAGTTTGTTTGAATTTTATGTAATAAAATGTTCGAAGCTTTTTATATATTTGAGACGTTTATACTAATATTTACAAGTGTACTAAACACACATAAATGAATATTTCCGGGACTTCAAATTTATACATTATACAATTTCGTGAATTATAAAATACTGCTTCAATTTTGTATATTATTCATTCTTGTTTCAATTTTGTTTCAATTTTGAGTATTATACAACTTTGTTTGAATTTTATGTAATAAAATCTTCGATTTTTTTTTAAATTGATTACACGTTTATGCTAATATTTACAACTGAACTAAACACATAAACTAAGATTTTCGAGGCCTTAATTGTATACAGTATGCAATTTCGTGCAAAATCTTAGAAACTTTTTGTATTTATGACACGTTTATGCTAATATTTTCAACTGAAATGAACACATATAAATGAAGATTTTTGAGACTTCGATTGTATACATTATACAATTTCGTGGATTCAATCTTGTTTCAATTTTGAGTATTATATTTTTTTTTCTGAATTTTATGTGTAGCAACTTTTTATATTCTCGACACGTTTATGGAAATACTTACAACTGAACTAAATACTGAATGGAGGCTTCAAGCATACGTACCTTGTAAAAGTACTCCAATTAGCACCATCCAAAACTTGTTAACTTGCGCATTACTCATTCCCTGGATTAAATTTCGGTTTCATCGAAGGTCCGATGTGTTGCTAGTAAGCCGATAGGATCTTTAGCAGACATTAATTGAGCCCTGGCTTATTTGTGTAAGGCGTATTTATAGGTCACGTGGAGGGAGTTTATTGCCCTTAAACATATGTACGTGTATACACACACTGCACACACACGAAGGCGGCAAGCTGAGAATTGGGGCGGCGTGTAATATTGGGGGCAGTGTGTAAATTGCAGTTGTGAAATTCTTAATGAATGCACCCCCGTCTTGGGGGTGGCACGGAGCGGTACCGTAAAATGGCAGCCCACTTTACGGTTGTTGCCCTATTAGAATAGGTGACGTGATTTACTTTCTGCCTTGGAGAATGTCGGAATTATTATAAATATGCATACCATGCCCCAATTTGTATAGAAGGGAAATCAGGGGTGAAAGTTATAATAGTAGGAGGATCAAGCAATTTGTCGATTTATGAAAGTAAAATTTAAATATATGATTTTGCAGTTCTACATAATTTTTTTATAATATTGGATATTTGCTAAAAAAATATATGTTCAAAGACTTTTCGAAGCCATTTTTTAATATTTTTATAGATTTTTATCAACAATTTTGATTTCTCGATTTACTTTTCTAAGTCTTAGTCAATACTTTCTAAGTAGATAAAAATATATCAAAATATTAAAAATGGCTAGATAGAAATGAACAAAAGGTTCAAAATTTTATATTTTTTTTTAATTTTTGACCTATTTGTTTTAAACTTTTTAAGTTTATATTATAAATCGTTAAAACTATAGAAGCAATTTTTGTTTTCATGTAAAAATTAGGAGACAATTTAATCATGAAAGTCCGAATGAAAATCCTTCCTATCTTGATCCCAAAAATTTAAATTTTTATAAATCTTTTAAGAATATGGTGATTGCATCAAATTTTGATGTTCCACCTTCCTTAAATTTATTCTCAGTGTGCGTTTGTGATCTGCATTAATTCTTCGAAAATTCACCAATCAAACCAATTGGATGAAGGCACAAACAAATTATTTGCAGAACGTTCCAGTCATTATGCCTGCAGCTTACTTGTTTACTCGTGTCGTTATAATTGCATGCAAACATCTTTGAAATCTCCATCTGACGGCGTTCAAGTCGCAGATATGCGCGTTAGATTTATATCCAGGAGACGGACGGTTTCTGGGTTATGCAAACAGCTTCGTCGTTAGTGTCAGCTTTTCTGTTACAATCTGGCCTCCCGTATGCGGGAAGTCCATTACAATTGTAAATCAGATGTATTCATTTTCGCCCCTCGAACACTTCCAGTTTTTCCGACTCCTGGAAGTAATCTTCTCGTTGGCAGGCGGATATCTCCAAGTGCAAATACGCACGGTTCCAAAAGGAGCAACGAAATTCCATATACGGAGGGAAGAAGCCAAATACAGAATTTGGTACAAAGTTTTAAAGTATCGACTTTCATTCATGGAAACTTACAGGATCATCAAAAATAAACAGTTTCTGCATATAAAATAAAATAGACTCTAGTTCAAAACCCTGGAAGAGTAAGAAGAGTAGAAGAGTAACCATATTAAGCAATTAAAACATCTAACTTGACTTCAACAATCTTGACATTATACAACTCGATCTTCTAGGAAGCATGGTCACAATCATAGCATGTATTATATGATTAATAATGAATATTATTCAGTAACGCAAATTAAATCTAAAAAAATGTGAAACTAGCAAAACAAGAGGATTATTGTTTGCTGATTTTAGTAGTAATAGACGTATATGTTAGGTCTATTATCCCTAACTGGCTATCGACCAATTGGTCTTTCCGCCATGTGACTTTGTGTAAGTGTATGTGAATTAGGGCTGATTTTATTTTTGAGGAAATATTATATTCAGAAATTATATATTTTTTCAGGAACCTAAAACGTTTCAAAGGATTTAAGTCAAACTTCAAAAGTTTGTAGCAACTCTCTCTACAACAACTATACATGGCTTATCGAATCTTAAATTGTAGACATTGCTGGTTTTTATTTTTTGGAACAATGATATCGTTTGAAAATTTTCATTAGAACTTTAAAGTGCTAACATCGCTCACCTGCTCACCTTTTAATGTATCAACTCTCTCTAGAACAACTATACATGGCTTATTGGATCTTAAATTGTATACATTGGTAGTTGTTAATATTTTTTGGAACAATGATATCATTTGAAAATTTTGATTAGAACTTTAAAGTGCTAACATCGCTCACCTACTCACATTTTAATGTATCATCGACAAATCCATTGCCACCCAACTACACACCCATTTCAACTCCAAATGGAATATTTTTTGGAAATATGATATCATTTGAAAATTTTCATTAGAACTTTAAAGTGCTAAAAGTGCATCGCTCACCTGCTCACCTTTTAATGTATCATCGACAAATATATCATCACCCAACAACAAATCCATTTCAACTGCACATGCAGAAAGGAGAACTTAACACCAAGTTACACCAACATCGACATAAACAGACTTATCAGCCAAAAATATAGAACAACAGCCATAAACAATGAAAAGTACCTTTTCATTCAGGTGCTATGAAAATGCACAATTATCTTAATATATGTAAACTTAATTTGACTGCATTTATATAATAGACTCGCAAATGCGTTTCATGTAAGTAATGAAATTTGCACATCTTTGCTGGGACTAATTTATAAACCACACATCCAACAAGTAGGTCACCATCGCAAGTCGCATCCTAATAATCCTCAAAGGATTCAGCTTTATGGGAATCGCTTCCATCCACTGCATTCCTTAACGCCTATTTCAAGCTCGGCTCTCATCAGGGATCCGATTGATGGATGCAATTTATTCGAACAAAGGTCACGAAGAAGTCCTCCGCGTATTATTAACGCGATTCCTCATTGTTGACTCCTGCCCTGTAAAGGGTTTAATATAGATTTAGGTCGTTAAATAAGGAATTGAACTTATAGAGCCATAAAAATGTAATTTGTTCTTGCCTGGGCCTTTGCGTTAGCATTATGGTCTTCTAACGATACTCCTTGTATTATTTTCTCTGTCAAAGATCAATAATTATTATTCGTAAGGGTTCTAAATTCTTATAAAGAACGAATTGCGGAATAGAATCTGGAATTTTTTCATACGTTTTCTGTTATTTCTCAAAAATTACAAAATTCATAAAATTGTCGGTTGTCATAAAACAACAGTTCAATTTTAAAATAATTTTAGATTCCATTGGGACAAAGGTAGTATATGAGTTCAAAATTTCCATTCAAAATAAACAGCAACTATTCAATACTTTAGAAAATTTATAAAAAAATTGATAGGTTTTTGAAACGTCCCTATAATTTCCCCAATTTTTGAACTTTGTGATAGTTCAATTGAAATTCTGGAGCTATAAAATCTTGAAATGTTTAGATGGTACAATCTAGAGAGTTTCATTGAACTTTTGGTATAGTGGTACTATACGTGGTGGTACTATTCTGGAGCTATAAAATATTGAAATGTTTAGATGGTACAATCAAGAGAGTTTCATTGAACTTTTGGTATAATTTCTGCAATTTGTAACATATATTTGACATGATTAATGAAGTTTTCTGCAATTTCCCCAATTTTGGAACCTTGATATTTCGATTGAAATTCTTGAGAAATTTTAATGGTACATTCTAGAAGGTTTCATTAAACTTTGAGTTTAATTTCTGAAATATGCAATATATATTTGATATGATTAAGTTTTTTTAGTTTTCTTTTAATTTTCTAGTTTTTTCTAGCCATAACGAGGTAATATTTTAGATTCTATTGGGACAAAGGTAGTATATGAGTCCAAAATTTCCAATCAAAATATACAGCAAATTTATTCAATACTTTAGAAAATTAATAAAAATGTTGTGAGGATTTTGAAATTTCCGATTATTTCTGAACCATCATACTGAACCAATTTTTGAACCATTTCACAAGGTTTGATTGAAATTCTGGAGCTTTAAAATCTTGAGATATTTTGATAGTACATTCTAGAAAGTTTCATTCAACTTTTAGTGTAATTTCTGAAATATATAACATATATTTGATATGATTAAGTTGTCTGCAATAATATAATTTTCTAGTTTTTTCTAGCAATAAAAAGGTAATATTTCCTTGTCTGATCCAATCAGTCAGCCTTATGGTCTTCTAGCGATACTCATAATATTGTTTTCTCTGTAAAAAATCAATAATTATTATTCGTAAGGGTTGGAAATTCTTTTAAAGAACCAATTACGGAATGGAATCTTGATTTTTTTTTTACGTTTTCTGTTATTTATCAAAAAAATCGTAAAATTGTCAGGAATTGAACTTATGGAGCCATAAAAATGTAATATGTTCTTGTCTAGTCCTTTGCGTTAGCATTATGTCTTCCAACGATACTCCTAGTATTTATTTTCTCTGTAAAAGATCAGTAATTATTATTCGTAATGACTCGAAATTCTAGTAAAGAACCAATTACGGAATAGAATCTGGAATTTTGTTATACGTTTTCTCTTATTTCTCAAAAATTACAAAATTCATAAGATTGTCGCTATTTTATTACTTACTCTGGGAACAACCGTTGGATTTTTTTTACGTTTTCACTTATTTCTCAAAAATACATGATTCATAATAACTGTTCAATTTAAAATTAATTTCAGATTCCATTGGGACAAAGGCAGTATATGAGTTCAAAATTTCCATTCAAAATAAACAGCAAAACTATTCAATGCTTTAGAAAATTTATAAAAAATTTGTTAGGTTTTTGAAATTTCTGATAATTTCCCAAATTTTGAAACCTTGTGATATTTCGATTGAAATGTGAAACCTTTAAAATCTTGAGATGTTTTGGTGGTACATTCTAGAGAGTTCCATTAAACTTTTAGTATAATTTCTGAAATTTGTAACATATATTTGACATGATTAAGTTTTCTGCAACAATATATATTTTTTCTTTCTCTGATTTCAGAACGCCTTAATTTGTTTTAATTCACTGCAATGTTTACAATCTCTAAACGTTATAAATTTTACTTGAACTTACAAAAATTTGATATTCAAAATTTAAATTATTTCTGTTATATTTTCAATTGTTTTTGTCAAAATTTGAAATAGTCTATCATTTGTCAATGGTTATAGTAAAAATCTGAAATTACTTGTATAATTTCAATGAATTTTCTTAACAATACATTTATTAGTGTCAGTTTTTAATTATTTTTTAAAATAATTTCTGTCAAAATGTCCCTTATTTGTACTAAAATTGTAATTATGCTTATAAGGATTTTAATGGTTGTCAAATTTCCATATATTTTTGATAAAATTACATTTAAACTTATCATGCCTTTCAGTGATTATTGATAAATTTTTGTTTGCTGTGCGACCCTACAGCAAATAATACCACATTTATTTTATACAATTTCTAAGTTTTGTAGGACATCAAATTTTCAGACAATTGCACGACCCTTTAACAAATCTGCTTGTTTGATTACATACTTGTCAATGCAGAAAGTTATATGTTTGATTTTCTCCCTTATTTAATACTGAAACTTTATCAAATTTTCAGAAGAAATAGTTTCAGGTGTACTGTATACAAATCAGATATCAAATTTGCATATAATAATTTTTCAGAAATTTCATTAACAGCTAACCCATACTTGTCAATGCAGAAAGTTATATATTTGATTTTCTCCCTTATATAATACTGAAATTTTGTCAAATTTACAGAATAATTAGTTTCAGGTGTACTGTACATGAATCTAGAATCAAATTTGCAAATAATAAATTTTCAGAAATTTGAGTAATAGCTAACCCATACTTGTCAATGCAGAAAGTTATATGTTTGATTTTCTCCCTTATTTCATACTGAAAGTTTAACAAATTTTCAGGAGAATTAGTTTAAGGTGTACTCTACACAAATCTAATATCAAATTTGCAACTAATAAATTTTCAGACATTTCAGTAATAGCTAACCCATACTTGTCACTGCAGAAAGTTATATGTTTGATTTTCTCCCTTATTTAATACTGAAACTTTGTCACATTTTCAGGAGAATTAGTTTCAGGTGTCCTAAATATGAATCTAATATCAAATTTGCAAATAATGAATTTTCAGAAATTTCAGTAATAGCTAACCCATACTTGTCAATGCAGAAAGTTAAAGGTTTGATTTTCTCCCTTAATTAATACTGAAACTTTCGCAAATTTTCAGGAGAATTCATTTCAGGTGGACTGAACACGAATCTAGTATCAATTGTGCAAATAATAAATTTTCAGAAATTTTAGTAATAACTAACCCATACTTGTCACTGCAGAAAGTTATATGTTTGATTTTCTCCCTTATTTAATACTGAAACTTTATCACATTTTTAGGAGAATTAGTTTCAGGTGTACTGTATACGAATCTAATATCAAATTTGCAAATAATAAATTTTCAGAAATTTCACTAATAGCTAACCCATACTTGTCAATGCTGAAAGTTATATGTTTGATTTTCTCCCTTATTTAATACTGAAACTTTATTAAATTTTCAGGAGAATTAGTTTCAGGTGTACTGTGCACGAATCTAGTATCAATTATGCAAATAATATTTTTTTAACAGAATATACTTACTAACTTGCCCTAAATTTCAGTATGTAATAAGATTTTGTTTTCTTTGATACCAATGCGCAATGATTGGTGATAAAAACTGTACCCACTAATCGCTGTTCGCCATGATCCGCTCAGCGGATCATCATTGAGCAATCGCACAAAGACGTTGATTCGATTACAATTCCATTAAAATTTGGGCGAACAATCCCCAACACCTCTCGGTTACTGCGGTGGATTTGTTTCCACCCCTGCGCGGCAATTACGCTGCCAATTGTTGACATTATTTTCCGCTGATGGCAATATTTCACAATTTCCACCCAGGTTACCCTAATTCGCCTGCGGGAAACTGCGCGACGCAGCGGGGAGCCGGGGAAAATGTATTGCTCGCTTGCCAGGCCGCAGAACACCCCGAATGCTTTTAAAGTATTAAATTTTTAATATTAAGTGGTGGAACGGCTCGATTGTAATGGAGCTGCCACAGCATTCCTAATCAAATTATACTGAATTGTTATCGATTATAGGAACTAGGCACGAAATTATTCCACATCATTTGTACATGTACCTATCGATTATACAGAGCAGCAATTAATAAACTACCAAGTTACAGAATTTGAGCCAAATATGAGCCTTTCTTGCTCATAAAATATCGGTCTGTAGATATGTGTACATGAAAAAGAGCGACAAAGTCAATTTTGAATCCTCTCCGTGATGAGCCCTTTTCAAAATTTGCAGTTAATCATAATAATAATACTGTTTATTTCAGATGATTAATAATAATAAAAATGAAATATATGTCACAAATCCTTAGGTACAAAATACATTGTAATTAACGGCTATAAAATTCATTCAAGTGGTATGGCTCTAGGTCTAAGATAAATTGATATATTAGTTTTCTGAACAGTTTTCTGTTTTTTATGATTTTAAGTTTATTTGGTAGATTATTGAATATGGTTCAAATGTATATTCAATCATTTTAATATTTACAAGAGTCTGGCTACTTCCGGTAGGACCGGAAGTGTTAGAAGGTTGAAAGTATTTCACCTGAGGAGAACGGAAGCAGCCATAGGAAGATTTTTTTCAAATTTTTATTTTAACGGGAACCCCATAAACTTTTAATGGTCCATTAGCATGGGACACCCTGTATATTTTGCAGAGGTGTATTAACTTGTGATTATATCCATATTTATAAGATCCTGAGTTATATTGTATTAACTTGTGATTATATTCAGAGCACACCCTGTATATTTTGCAGAGCCGTATTAACTTGTGATTATATCAATATTTATAAGATCCAGAGTTATATTGTATTAACTTGTGATTATATGCAGAGGACACCCTGTATATTTTGCAGAGCCGTATTAACTTGTGATTATATCCATATTTATAAGATCCAGAGTTATATTGTATTAACTTGTGATTATATTCCATTCAAATTTTCACGTTGATACTCTCAGCTCCGAGAAACGTTCCGCACTGCCAAAACGGTAAAACAAACAATCCCTAGAGGGATTTTGGGATTTGAGGCACAACAGTCGGCCGCTGCGTCTGCAAATACGATTTTGATTTACACCCGGCGCATATATTAAGTTCTGTGTAATGTGCACATTACACGCGAATAGGTTTCCATATTGCCAGCTCGATATCTGTTTGCTCGGGAATAAATGAGGCGAAACGTGTGCTCCTCAATGCGATCCACTGTAGCGTACATAGATGTGATCTAATAGTTAAGGCTCCGACTTATAATAAATTCAAAGGTTCGATGGTAGACTAAAATGCGTAATTTGCCTTAAAATATGAATGTGTTGTAGATTCGTAGACTTGTACCTTGATGATGACAATGATGACAATGCTTGAGTTCCACTCAAGTCGTACATTTGGTTGCGTTTAGTCCATAAACATTTATAGAAAATACGCAACCAAATATACGACTTGAGTCGAACTCAAGCTCAAGTACGGACTATACATATGGGCCTAAGAGTAACAAAAAAAAATCTTTAATTTTCTTAACCTTGTCATCATTATAACATAGCTGTTACGTAATCGAAAGACCAGGCGAATTGTATCCCCAATGTAAATGAAAAGGTAATTAAAATTCGTAGGTTTGGAAATAACGTGGACTATAATTAATATGTAACAATAATAATTACACAACGATGCATACCGGTGAAGGTAACGAATTGAAATCTCGTCTACTCTGCCCGCTTGCAACTAATTTTTGAGTTACTGGGGTGGGGCGCAATTTGAATTATGCACCGCGAGGGGTGGCTTGAAGATGGTCCCTGATTGGTGCGGCATTTCGTTTTGGAAAACCATGTTGCCACACTTGGTTCTTACAATCCTTGGGTAATTCCTCTATCTGGACTTTCTGAGGATTCCTAATGCGGTGCAATAAATATGTTTTGGATTTCCCGGTCGCTAATTATATTTGCCGAAGTGGCAATCCTTGCTTAATAAACAGCTTAAGGTGCCTATTGATCTTTATGCGCACCGTAATTTACTCAAGCACTTCTCGGTGAATATAATGGACAGCTAATAGCCACTCCAATAACTCGTCCTTTCAATCTTAATACAAATGTGTCTGCTGCAATAAAAGCCAAATACCGAGAATACACTTTAAAACAGATTTTGGGTTCGACGCTGTGGAATAGCGCCGAAACAATAGCCACTTCTTTATATTCCTCATACATTTATTCTTATAGATGCTCGTATCTATGAGTCCTGCTTTCAAAACGTTATAAATTTTTGGTGTATAGTGTTCATAATATTTTTGTCCAATAACTTTGTTATTTCTATTTGTGTTATTTCTTTTCCAGTTTGTTGCCCATTCGAATGTGCAGCAGCTTTTAGCGTCCATCTGGTACGAGGGTCTGCCTGGATTTCGTAGGAAGAACATGGTCCTGCAGGCCCTGGAGATCGTGAGGATCGGGATGCTCTTCCCGCTGTTCTCCATCGGCTACATCATCGCACCACATTCCTTCATCGGGCAGACCATGAGGAAGCCTTTCATAAAGTTCATCTGCCACTCGGCGTCTTACTTTACTTTTTTATGTAAGTACACTAAAATTTAAGGTACATTAATTTACATCTCATTCGAAAATTATACATTTAGGGCCGTATCTATCGTCCGTACTTGAGGCTGAGTTCGACTCAAGTCGTATATTTGGTTGCGCATTTTCTATAAACGTTTATGCACCAAACGCAACCAAATATACGCAAAAATACGACTTGAGTCGAACTCATGCTCAAGTACGGACTATAGATACGCACCTAAAATATGCTCAAAACACTAAAACTTTAAAAAAATATGGAAAACTACTCAAAATTCATGAAGAATTAATTTACGTTCAGTTGGACGTTTCTATTGATAATGGAGAAAAAAATTGCATACAAATTTGGGCAATGCAAATTGTTCTACAAATGTATCAGTAGATACGGCCCTATAGTCCGTACTTGAGCATGAGTTCGACTCAAGTCGCAAATTTGCGTATATTTGATTGCGTTTGGTGCATAAACGTTTATAGAAAATATGCAACCAAATATACGACTTGAGTCGAACTCTTGCTCAAGCACGGATTATAGATATTGGCCTAAATATATTCTCAATATTTCCTTCAATATTTCAATCTCTCCCAATATTTCGTTTATATGTAAGCAATCTAATTTTAAGATGTTTGCAAATATCGTGAGTTTTGAGGTTAGAGTTTAGAGGAAAATACTTTAAAAGTTGATGGCTACTTCCGGTAGAACCTGAAGGGATAAAGGTTGAAAGTATTTCACCTGAGGAGAACGGAATCAGCCATGTTTGGATGATTTTTTTCAAATTTCTATTTTATCGGGAACCCCATAAACTTTTAATGGTCCATTAGCTTGGGACACACTGTATATTACGCAGGGGCTTTTCGTTAATTCAGCCAGTTACACCAGAATATATCTCGACCTAAACTTTTGGTGTAAACTTTTAGTAGTCCATTAGCATAGGACACACTGTATATTTCTCAGGGGCTTCTAGTTAATTCAGCCAGTTACACCAGAATATATATCGACCTAATATTTTTATTAGTTTTATTGTTTTATATTCAGTTTTTGTGTAAACTTTTAAAGTCCATTAGCATGGGACACACTGTATATTTCGCAGGGGCTTCTAGTTAATTCAGCCAGTTACACCAGAATAAATCTCGACCCAAACTTTTGGTGTACAATAATTCATTTCAGTTTTACATTTCGCAGTAGGTGTATTACGAGCCAGTAACTTGTGCACAAGGGGAATGTATGGCGGAGGTTTTAAGTCGTGCAACAGGCCGGAAGTAATGCTCTGTTTATTCCGTGCGATCGTAGATTCATTGAAGGAGCCCCCGACTGCTTAGTTGTGCCTGCGAGCTTGTTGCTGTTCAATGGCTGAAAATGTTATGCATCGTTTATGATTTTGGGTGCCTTGAGGCACGTGAAGTGGAAGTAACCCCCGGAAAATTGAGATGTGTGCCGTGCGTGAGATGAATGAATAATGTAGGGGTTTATGTGAAAAATGTATAACTGTATCGCTTTTCTGGCCAAGAAGAAAATATTTAAATACAATATGTGGAAGTGGTAGTTTAATATATTTATTTAAATACGAAATAAAATTAAGTATAGTTCATAGATCACTCCTTGGTGCCAGCCAAAGACTATCAAAGACTAAAGATATCAAATTTACAAAGAGACTATCATTAAATAAACCAACGATTGAGCTTTTCTTTTAATTATTAAAGTAAAGAAAGAAAAAATCTTTAGAGGGTGGAGGGGCCGAGGGGCGGAGGGGCACAAAAGGATATCGTGAGGGGCTGAGGGTCCCGTACAGATGTTAGGCACCCCAACATACACGCAACGGCTCGCTCGACCGGAAGTAAGTAGCGAAAAATTTGCCCATGTATTTCTTATGGAGAAATTGACCCAGAACCGGTGCTGCCCCACTACTTACTTACAATCAATATATGTTCAAATCTGAAAGTGTTGTGATATATATTTGTTTTAATTCACAATAATATATTTAATTGTTTCATTTTCTGTAGTCATTTCAATGATTTCCTGGATCGGCTTATGTATTTCCTATTGAGAAATTGACCCAGAACCGGTGTTGCCCCACTACTTACTTACAGTCAATATATGTTCAAATCTGAAGGTATTGTGATATTTTTTTTTTAATTTACAATAATACATTTAATTGTTTCATTTTCTGTAGTCATTTCAATGATTTCCTAGATAGTCCCATGTATTCCCTATGGTGAAATTGACCCACAACTGGTGTTGCCCTACTACTTACTTACAGTCAATATATGTTCAAATCTTAAGGGGTTATATTTTGTGTTTTTTTTTTAATTCACAATAATACATTTAATTGCTGTACGTTCTGTAGTCATTATAATGATTTCCTGGTAACAAAATAATAACGTGTCGGAGACAGTTCGTATATGCCTGCAGTAAATGTACTAATTCAAGAGCCCTAGTTTCAGACGCGATGTACAATTTCCCTCGCAGCATTGAATTTATGCTGGGTCGTAAATAATATGTGTATTTTGGCAGTGAAATAATTCGTTAGGAATCCGCGACGTATAATTAATAGGCGCACTTCCAACCGGATATCCGGTTCGTAGGGACGTGTGTTTACGATGTGTTGTCGTTTTCCACATTTTGCCTCCTTGATGTGTAATCCCCGATGCGACAGGGTGTTATTATGTGTTGGCGAGGCTTGTTTATGCGGAGTCTTCGTTCGCCGTCCCTTATCTAGCGGTTTGTCTCTCTGGTCTATTGTTCATTGCAATGTTCGTTCTGTCTGCAGTACGAGAAACTAAATTTTAAACTGATTATGAAGTCTCGTCCAATATTATATAACAATTGCTTACATATCATTAATGAGATAATAATATAATAATAAATATAAGACAATATTATAATAATTAATAATAAATTACGGACAATATTTATACCTATAATTATTCACGAATACATACCGCGCGTTTTTTTAATCTCTGAACATAGGCTATGTACAGTTTTAAACCTACAGCATCAATTGCATTGCTAAAATGCAATTGTTATGCAACCAAAATTACATGCGCGTACACCTCAATCATTTCAAATGTCAAAACTGTTGACAGAAAATGTATTCATTTGATAGGTCCCCACTAGTTGCTTATTTGTTACATACTTACATACATACATACATACATACATATTATATACTTACATACGTATAGAATTGAAAACACGATTGCCTTGAAATCCACTGAGCTGTGAAAAAGAAACATTTGTTATGATTAATCATTATTTGTACCAGAGTGGAGTTTTTTAATAATCACGTCACATTTTTTTTTTCAATATTGCATTTCTTGAATAATTATCGGTGTCGAATTAATGATTTTTTTCCGCGGATAAAGGCGACAAAGGGTAATTGGGAATAAGAAATTTGGAAGACGCCCGTGCGAGGGAGGGCAGATTTAAATTTGTATAGATGATTGATTGATTCCGAAGGCTCGCATTGAATTATAATCGAACGATTTAGGGCCCGGGATAAACATCGACGTCTTCGGCGAGTAGGAGATTGATTGTTATTCAGCGTTTCACAGCGACGGAATTTATAAGGTGGAATCATCCTGATTCTATTTGTTTAATAACGGAATTTTGTTGTTTTATCATTCGGTGAATTATATATAATTATAATATAATTATTTTTTTTTTTTGACCAAAATACTGAAATTCCTAAAAATTTGTCTAATGAATATTTTGAAATTTTTATGTGATATGTGGATACAGTATGCCTAAGGATATATGATATAATATCATTGACAATATTGCAAACTGTGGGAAATGTTGTATTATTTCATGACATGTCAAAATGATATTGTTCCCACTGTTATGTAATTAAATCTTAAAATGATATTGTTCCCACTGTTATGTAATGAAATGTTAAAATGATATTATACCCACATTATGGTTAAGGAAACTTAAATTTGACGAATGTAATGAAGTAAATAAGTGAGAAAATCGAACAGATAAGTTTCCCGGTTGACAGGAATCGCTATATCTGTCACTGAAATTCCTGAAAATTTGTCTAATGAATATTTTGAAAATTATATGTCATATGTGGATACAGTATGCCTAAGGATATATCCTCTGAAAATTTAACGAATGTAATGAAGTAATCAAGTGAGAAAATCGAAAAGATAACTTTCCCAGTTGACAGGTATCGCTATATCTATCACTGAAATTCCTGAAAATTTGTCTAATGGATATTTTGAATTTTTCAAGCCAGATTTGGTTACAGTATGCTTAAGGATTTATCCTCTGAAAATGTTACGATTGTAATGAAGTAAATATGTGAGAAAATCGAACAGATAACTTTCCCAGTTGACAAGTATCGCTATATCTGTCACTGAAATTCCTGAAAATTTGTCGAATGGATATTTTGAAAGTTTTATGTCATATGTGGATACAGTATGCCTGAGGATATATCCTCTGAAAATTTGACGAATGTGTTGAAGTAAATAAGTGAGAAAATCGTACAGATAACTTTCCCAGTTGACAGGTATCGCTATATCTGTCACTGAAATTCTTGAAAATTTGTCTAATGGATATTTTTAAAATTTTATGTCATATGTGGATACAGTATGCCTGAGGATATATGATATAATATCATTGACAATATTGCAAACTGTGGGAAATGTTGTATTATTTCATGACATGTCAAAATGATATTGTTCCCACTGTTATGTAATTAAATCTTAAAATGATATTGTTCCCACTGTTATGTAATGAAATGTTAAAATGATATTATACCCACATTATGGTTAAGGAAACTTATAGTTAACTGGCGATATTCATTCGGTCCTATTCCTGGATCGCGGTGACACCTCCCATATTCGCATTACTCCCATTATCCCGCAGGATTTATTATAATCCTATATTTTCCTCGCGATTTATCGCATCCCATAAATCTCCCAAGGGGATCAATTGCGCAAAAATAATGTACCAATCCGTCGGGATTCGGGCAGGGGCGAATCAACCGCTAATAACGGGAGCAAATGGATGTAACAATGAAATATTTTTCACGGGGTTGGAAAAATTATTAAAGATAATAGGATATATTGATTCATGGCCCCAATTCAATAACGAAACGAATTAGAGGGCATAAATGATGGGGGGAATGCATTAAAAATGAACATTAGATTAATGAGGCTATATTTCTATATTTGCAATGCAAAAATTTAACAAAAAAATGCATTGTCTTTAATAGTTATTTACGTAACCAGTTATGAAAAGTGCGATATTGTTTGACTTGTGTGATTTGCAAAAGAGATTCCTTAAGAACAAGCAAAGATATCAGATGAAGATATCATGAATGAATTTAATATCATAAAGATATAAATATGAAGATGAAGATGCCAAAAGAACAAGCAAAGATGTCTTGAATGAATGAAATATCATGAAGATATATATTAATATGAAGATGAAGATGAAGATGAGTCGGAAAAGCCAATACAATAATACCGCGAAAATTTCAAATTATTTACTTTTCATTTATCACATTAGAAATTATGGTCTCAATTTTGTACACAAATTTCGTTGAGGTGGTTTGAATTTTGAAACGAAATTATCTTTAATTGTGGCAAATATATGGAGGCAAATTTATGACTATTAAGTTCAGAAACATCAACCTCTAAGGATTTTCGAAATTTTTCGAAAACTCTCATCTCAATTTATGACTATGAAGTTCAGAAACAGCAACATCTAAAGTACTTGAAAATCTTCGAAAACACTCATATCAGATGAACATATCATGAATAAATTTAATATCGTGAAGATACCAATATGAAGATGCCAAGAGAACAAGCAAATATATCAGATGAAGATGTCACGAATGAATGAAATATCATGAAGATAGATATCAATATGAAGATGAAGATGAGTCAAATGATAATCTGAAAAGCCAATACAATAATACCGTGAAAATCTCAAATTTTATGCTGTTCATTTATCACGTCAGAAATTTTGGTCTTAATTTCGCACTATAATTTCCTTGAGAAGGTTGGAATTTTTGAAACAAAGTTTTCTTTAATTGTGGCAAATATGTGCAGGCAAATTTATGACTATGTAGTTCAGAAACAGAAACCTCTAAGGATCTTTGAAAATTTTCGAAAACTCTTATCTCAGCAATCTCGGCATATTTCAGCATTAAGAAATAATGTGCAGGCCTATTTATGACTATGAAGTTCAGAAACAGCAACCTCCAAAGTATATGAAAATCTTCGAAAACACTAATCTCTCTCTTATCTGCATCATGTCAGCATATCTCAGCAGTAGGAATTTTTTTTTTTTCAAAATTTTCTTGTTAAAAACAATCAGATTACTTTACTACTATAGTAATTTCCTTCAGATGGTTGAAATTTTTGATACGTTATTTTCTTTAATTGTGGCAAATATGTGCAGACAAATTTACGACTATGTAGTTCAGAAACAGAAACCTCTAAGGATCTTTGAAAATTTTCGAAATCTCTTATCTCAGCAATCTCAGCATATTTCAGCAATAAGAAATAAAGTGCAGGCCTATTTATGACTATGAAGTTCAGAAGCAGTAACCTCTAAAGTACTTGAAAATCTTCGAAAACACTCATCTCTCTCTTATCTGCATCATGTCAGCATATCTCAGCAATAGGAATTTTATTTTTACTTTCAAAATTTTCTTATTAAAAACAATCAGATTACTTTACTACTACAGTAATTACCTTCAGATGGTTGGAATATTTGAAACGTTATTTTCTTTAATTGTGGCAAAGAAGTGCAGGCCAATTTATGACTATGTAGTTCAGAAACAGAAACCTCTAAGGATCTTTGAAAATTTTCGAAAACTCTTATCTCAGCAATCTCAGCATATTTCAGCAATAAGAAATAATGCGGAGTCCTATTTATGACTATGAAGTTCAGAAACAGTAACCTCTAAAGTACTTGAAAATCTTCGAAAACACTCATATCTCATCTCTATCATGTCAGCATATTTCAGCAATAGGAATGTTATTTTTACTTTCCAAATTTTCTTGTTAAAAACAATCAGATCACTTTACTACTACAGTAATTTCCTTCAGATGGTTGAAATTTTTGAAACGAAATTTTCTTTAATTGTGGCAAATATGTGCAGGTAAATTTATGACTATGTAGTTCAGAAACAGAAACCTCTAAGGATCTTTGAAAATTTTCGAAAACTCTTTTCTCAGCAATCTCAGCATATTTCAGCAATAAGAAATAATGTGCAGGCCTATTTATGACTATGTAGTTTAGAAACAGTAACCTCTACAGTACTTGAAAATCTTTGAAAACACTCATCTCTCTCTAATCTGCATCATGTCAGCATATCTCAGCAAAAGGAAATTCAATTTGACTTTCAAAATTTTCTTGTTAAAAACAATCAGATTACTTTACTACTACAATGATTTCCTTCAGATGGTTGGAATATTTGAAACGTTATTTTCTTCAATTGTGGCAAATATGTGCACGTAAATTTATGACTATAACGTTCAGAAACAACAACCTCTAAGGATCTTTGAAAATTTTCGAAAACTCTTATCTCAGCAATCTCAGCATATTTCAACAATAAGAAATAATGTGCAGGCATATTTATCAGTATGAAGTTGAGACACAGTAACCTCCAAAATACTTGAAAATCTTTGAAAACTCTCATCTCTCTCTTATCTGCATCATGTCAGCATATCTCAGCAATAGGAATTTTATTTTTACTTTCAAAATTTTTTCGTTAAAAACAATCAGATTACTTTACTACGATAGTAATTTCCTTCAGATGGTTGGAATATTTGAAACGTTATTTTCTTTAATTGTGGCAAATATGTGCAGGTAAATTTATGACTATGTAGTTCAGAAACAGCAACCTCTAAGAACCTTTGAAAATTTTCGAAAACTCTTATCTCATCAATCTCTGCATATTTCAGCAATAAGAAATAATGTGCAGGCATATTTATGACTATGAAGTTCAGAAACAGCAACCTCCAAAGTACTTTCTCTTATCTGCATCATATCAGCATATCTCAGCAATAGGAATTTTAATTTGACTTTCAAAATTTTGTTGTTAAAAACAATCAGATTACTTTACTACTACAGTAATTTCCTTCAGATGGTTGGAATATTTGAAACGTTATTTTCTTTAATTGTGGCAAATATGTGCATGCAAATTTATGACTATGTAGTTCAGAAACAGAAACCTCTAAGGATCTTTGAAAATTTTCGAAAACTCTTATCTTAGCAATCTCAGCATATTTCAGCAATAAGAAATAATGTGCAGGCATATTTATGACTATGAAGTTAAGAAACAGCAACCTCCAAAGTACTTGAAAATCTTCGAATACTCTCATCTCTCTCTTATCTGCATCATGTCAGCATATCTCAGCAATAGGAATTTTAGTTTGACTTTCAAAATTTTCTTGTTAAAAACAATCAGATTACTTTACTACTATAATAATATCCTTCAGATGGTTGGAATATTTGAAACGTTATTTTCTTTAATTGTGGCAAATATGTGCACGTAAATGTATGACTATGTAGTTTAGAAACAGCAACCTCTAAGGATCTTTGAAAATATTCGAAGACTCTCATCTGTCCCTTATCCCAGCATTCTCAGCATATCTCAGCAATAAAAAAATTATTTCGTCATATACATTTTTCAGTATGATCTGGCCGTAGTCAATCTTGGGCCCGCAGATTGATTTGTAAATTTTTGTTGCGGTACTAATGGATATCCCTCTTCCTCCGTATGTCCGTATGTTCGTATAATCGTTGATGTGTTGAACATGTTTTTTTTTTAAATTTTATGTGGATTCAGGTATCTAATAACAATATTTCTGTTTCAGTTATGTTAATACTAGCATCGCAGCGAATAGAAAACTTATTTTTAGCCGAGGAAACGGAGAGCCCCTTACCGACAAAGCGCGGGTCGAAACCCTCTTTAGTCGAATGGATTATATTATCGTGGGTTAGCGGTAAGTGCAAGAATCCTATATTTTACCCCTTTGGAATGTGACATTCACGAGATGCTTTTCCGATTTAACAGGCCTAATCTGGAGCGAGATAAAGCAGCTGTGGGACGTCGGGCTGGAAGAGTACGTCCGGGACATGTGGAACGTGATAGACTTCATCACCAACTCACTCTATGTGGCCACTGTGGCTCTGAGGATAGTGTCCTACTATCAGGCAAGTCTGCAACTGTGCGCAACCTGTAGGTTACGTCGGGATTGTAGCAGGTTAATGATGCTCATTGAGTAGGTCCAACAGAACCCAGAACCTCCCACGCCTGCCAACCAGCAGCAGCAGCAGCACCAGATCGACGGCGAGAGGAGGAACTGGGATGCCTGGGACCCCATGCTCATATCCGAGGGGCTCTTTTCGGCCGCCAACATATTCAGGTATCGGAAAAACACTTCACATTGTAGTAATTGCTTGCTCATCCCCGAGGGCACTTCAAGAACACCTCTCCTGGATGTGCAGTGAAATGAAATCGATCGAAGGGCTTGACCTTAATATCCCCTTTTGAATTATTAAAAATTAATCGATGACAGGATTCGCTACTGTGCCATAAATTAAAATTATATTTTGTATGATGAGAAGTAGTGAAATGATTAAACTTTTTTTTAATTTTTATGCAAAACACTTAATGGTATTTTAATACAATTATTACATCTGATCAAAGATAGATGAATGAGTAATGTAATGCCAACTTAAATTACTAAACGAAGGTTTAATGCTCAGGCCCTACTCATCTGCAAGATGGGGTTCTTAAGTCTCTTAGTAGCTTTCCAAAAGTGAATAATCAGTTTTACTGTCATTTGATAGTCTAATTAGGTATTCACTAATAGAGTCATTTTTTGAATCTCTCTTTTGAGTTGTTGTGTTGCGTTATTTACTTTAGTTTTATCTGCTGGACATCTATATTTATGCTACATTCCTCTGAATCTTCTCTTTTCGGAAATAAGGGTTAGCATTTCTTTGGGGTAATTTTTACGTTTTGTTCGTGGGGTAATATTAGGGGTGTTATCCCATGTAGCTTGTTGGATATTATCTACAAATTTTTCCGCTTCATTGTCTAGCTGGTCTTCATTTCTTATTGATGACAAGTTGATAGTGTCTTCAAATTGAAGTTTAAAGCTCTGCCCGAAACAAAAATGATGAAACTTGAAACAATTTCGATATTTCAGGAAAAAAGTGTTCCAGAAACAGAATCTCAAATAAGTTATCTGTATATCTTGAATGAACCTAAGAACAATTTTTCCAGTTGACTGTTTTTCGATAACTATTTCTTGTCTAGCTGGTCTTCATTTCTTATTGATGACAAGTTGATAGTGTCTTCAAGTTGAAGTTTAAAGCTCTGCCCGAAACAAAAATGATTAAACTTGAAACAATTTCGATATTTCAGGAAAAAAGTGTTCCAGAAACAGAATCTCAAATAAGTTATCTGTATATCTTGAATGAGCCTATGAACAATTTTTCCAGTTGACTGTTTTTGGATAACTATTTCTTGTCTAGCTGGTCTTCATTTTTTATTGATGACAAGTTGATAGTGTCTTCAAGTTGAAGTTTAATGCTCTGCCCGAAACAAAAATGATGAAACTTGAAACAATTTCGATATTTCAGGAAAAAAGTGTTCCAGAAACAGAATCTCAAATAAGTTATCTGTATATCTTGAATGAGCCTATGAACAATTTTTCCAGTTGACTGTTTTTCGTTAACTATTTCTTGTCTAGCTGGTCTTCATTTCTTATTGATGACAAGTTGATAGTGTCTTCAAGTTGAAGTTTAAAGGTCTGCCCGAAACAAAAGTGATAAAACTTGAAACAATTTCGATACTTCAGGAAAAAAGTGTTCCAGAAACAGAATCTCAAATAAGTTATCTGTATATCTTGAATGAGCCTATGAACAATATTTCCAGTTGACTGTTTGTCGATAACTATTTCTTGTCTAGCTGGTCTTCATTTCTTATTGATGACAAGTTGATAGTGTCTTCAAGTTGAAGTTTATAAAGGTCTGCCCGAAACAAAAATGATGAAACTTGAAACAATTTCGATATTTCAGGAAAAAAGTGTTCCAGAAACAGGATCTCAAATAAGTTATCTATATATCTTGACTGAGCCTATGAACAATTTGTGCAGTTGACTGTTTTTCGATAACTATTTCTTGTCTAGCTGGTCTTCATTTTTTATTGATCACAAGTTGATAGTGTCTTCAAGTTGAAGTTTAAAGCACTGCCCGAAACAAAAATGATGAAACTTGAATCAATATCGATATTTCAGGTAAAAAGTGTTCCGGAAACAGAATCTCAAATAAGTTATCTGTATATCTTGAATGAGCCTATGAACAATTTTTCCAGTTGTCTGTTTTTCGATAACTATTTCTTGTCTAGCTGGTCTTCATTTCTTATTGATGACAAGTTGATAGTGTCTTGAAGTTGAAGTTTAAAGCTCTGCCCGAAACAAACATGATGAAACTTGAAACAATTTCGATATTTCAGGAAAAAAGTGTTCCAGAAACAGAATCTGAAATAAGTTGTCTGTATATCTTGAATGAGCCTATGAACAATTTTGCCAGTTGACTGTTTTTCGATAACTATTTCTTGTCTAGCTGGTCTTCATTTCTTATTGATGACAAGTTGATAGTGTCTTCAAGTTGACGTTTAAAGCTCTGCCCGAAACAAAAATGATGAAACTTGAAACAATTTCGATATTTCAAAAAAAATGTGTTCCAGAAATAGAATCTCAAATAAGTTATCTGTATATCTTGAATGAGCGTAAGAACAATTTTTCCAGTTGACTGTTTTTCGATAACTATTTCTTTTCCAATGTAAATCTCAGAGCCATACAATATTCCGCTTCGGCTACTCGTGCAAAAACTTTTATTCTCCACTTCTGGGATTTATTTCTGATGTACTGCTTTGGCCCACTGGGAAGCTTCTTATGATTTTCTCCACACTGCATCCTTGAAATTGTGTTAGCATTGCTATTGTATCAGCATTGCTATTGTGTCAGCATTGCTATTGTATCTGCATTGCTATTGTGTCAGCATTGCTATTGTGTCAGCATTATTATTGTGTCAGAATTGCTGTTGAATGTGCAGTTTAAACAAAACCTTCATTTATTTTTTCCACATGCAAGTTTGAAATGTAAAAATCACTGCCATGACCCACTGGAAGCTTCTTATGATTTTCTTCCCACTGCATCCTTGAAATTATTTCTCCGTTCATATTGAATATTCTGAGTGCAGTTTACACAAAACCTTAATATTTTATTTTTCCCATATGCAAGTTTGAAATGTAAAAATCGGCAATGCCTGACTAATGGTGCATCAAATGAAAAGCGCTTCTGATTAATTACATTTCCCACAATGGACAGGATAATGGGGCAATGCCAAAATTTCCGTGATGGGGCTCGGCACAATGAAGTCGCTCACATTATGTATTTAGAGCTCTGCAGAGATTGATGATGCGCTTGGTTTGAATGTTCGTTTCGTGGGCGTTTAAAGATGTTTCAATAACGCCCGCGAAAGGTTAAGCATGCTCGGTTTCTTGTATTTTCTGTACACGTGATGAATGCAAGGCAGCTGTCTGCTTGTTTTTGCATGAAAAGTTAAGACATATGTATAAGAATACTAGAAATGTATTTACATGTAATTCCAATAATTGAGTCGTTGATTTTGAAAGTGCTGAAAGTCGTTTTTTAATTGAATAAAGTCGTTTTTACACGTGTAGAATGCAAGGCAGCTGTCTGCTTGTTTTTGCATGAAAAGTTAAGACATATGTATAGGAATACTAGAAATGTATTTGCATGTAATTCCAATAATTGAGTCGTTGATTTTGAAAGTGCGGTAAGTCGTTTTTTTTTAATTGGGTAAAATCGTTTTTACACGTGATGAATTCAAGGCAGCTGTCTGCTTGTTTTTTGCATAAAAAGTTATGACATATGTATACGAATACTAGAAATGTATTTGCATGTAATTCCAATAATTGAGCCGTTGATTTTAAAAGTTAAAAAATTAAATGAAGTCGATAAAGTAATATACGTGGGACAAGATTCCTTGTGTATTTCAGGATTTATCTGAATTTAAAAAACTGGACTTGCCCCACTGTCAAATTCAAAGGCTCAATTGTAGCCATAATAATAATCCTACTTCACCTATATAGTCGTCCTATCCAGAGCTGACAGTGACTCACATCTCCATATTGCATGAATTCGACCTACGTTTCTTAATTTCATTTCATTCTCTCACTTTTACTATAAACACACGAACAAGCATAGAAAACGCGATTCTTTGTTCAAAAAAGCATCATAATTTTTCGCTGCCTATCACATTTACTATAAACACACGACCGAAACATAGAAAACGCAATTCTTATTCTTATAATTTTTCGCTGCGATGATCTGAAAGCTGGACTTACTACTTAAAACTGGATTACTTTTATAATTGCCTTGTAATAACATTATTACCTAAACAATAAGTCGTTGAATACTCAGACAAAGGAATGAAGCTCATTTTGGGAATTATTGCTGTAAATAAAATATATGACAAGTACAATCAGCGTGAAGTGGGAAATACTGGAAATTATTTCCCTCTGAAAATGTTCCTGAAATGCGTGTCCCTTTTCGTCGTTTCAATTTGTCATTACTCGACGCACGAGACGTGAATTTTCTGTTAGGCCGGATTTTAGGAGCGTTTTGAATACTTTTCGTGGAGTTTACATTTCAGATTAAGTCGTGACTAGAATAAATCTGAGCCCGGTGCGTTATCAGCAAGTTTTGGGAATTATCCCCATCATCGCGTTTTAGATTCTCATATACGTAATAATAAGGATAAATTAATTGTTAATATAATAATTATTATGGTATACCATAACTAATTCCGTGGTAAATATTAGAACGCTTGTTTTACTGCAAGATATTATTTTAAATTATTACAATTTTGACTATGATCAATGGAATTCTGCAGAATAAATGTACACATGTTTATTTATTTACTTATTATTCCTTGCTTTCTACCTTTCGGTGTAAGGCATACATGTTTATTAAAAATAATATTTTTTTAAATATTTTTAATTGTTTTTTTTTTCTTCTTTATTAGTTTAGAAAATAAAGTTTTCTTCTTCTCTATTAGTTCACTTAGAAAAAAGAAAACAGTAAAAAATATAATATTCGAGATGTGAAGGATGTAATTTTCGTTAATGGAATCACCTACAAGAACCTAAATAAATAAAAAATAATAACTGGTATTCAAAATGGATGAAACTATAACAAAAATTATTGTTATTTATATTAATATAAGAATAATAAAGATATAGTAATAATAATATTCTGAAACAGACACCGAAAGGTATAAGAAAAAAAGACTAATTAAATAAATAATTCATAAAAGATAAAATTAGTATAAGATAAATTTATCATTTCAAAAAATTTAAGTTTGAATAAAGATTATTAACAAAATCTACTATGATAATAATAAATCATAAAGCTTATAATGATATTATTGATAAATTTATCATAAAGATTTGCAGCAAAAGAGATATCTACATTTTTAGTTAACAGACAAAAGTTTTCACATCCACGCATACAAAGACATTTTTCAAAAATAGTGTCATTGGATCAAAACGCCAAAACAATGACTTGATTCAAGCTTTTTGATAAAATAATTGAAACGAAATTACAAATTGGAGAAATGCGAAAACTTCTAGAATTCTTAAAATTTTGGAGAAAATTTTGGAAACATACATTTTTTTAATGGAAATTTCTTTATGCACCCTACACCCTTTCAGGTGTAGGGTAATAAAACCTTTTTTGTTTTTGTTTACCCTACACCTGAGAGTGCATATTTCCATTACTACATAACTCAGGATGGATCCACACACATTTCAATATGTTTTTCACTTTTTTTGTCAACATACACAAGTGATGGCGAACCTTTTTTTACTAGTGGGTCAAAATTAAATAAATATACTTTTTAAACTCACTCGTAGGTCAGCTACTAGTTGAATCATATGGCACTTGAAAAAATTGAACACGTAAAAAATGCATTGAAAAATTATATATTTTTTAGATTATAAAACATAGAGAACATAGAAGAGTTCAAAATTCTCTTTACAATCACTTTTGTTTTTATGCAAAAATTACCATTTCCTTTAAAATGTGGAGAATTTTCAATTATTTCCCTGATTTTTATTTGTGACATATCTACTTATTTCGCAAAAACGATAAATAAATTGTATAAATCCAAAAATGTGCCAATAAAAAAATGCTGTTCAAAATTACAGTTAAAACTAATAGTATATTTTTATTGGCAAACTGTTGCATTTAATCAATTTTTTTATCGTTATTGCGAAATCAGTAAAGATGTCATAAATAATTGAAAAATCTGGGCAATGAATGAAAAATCTCTCGAAATTTGACAATATTTAGAAATTATCGACAAATTTTGAGAATGAAAAGATATGAGTAATAAGCATGTCAATCATTTTTGATTTTTACGATCTCGAAATGTCTTTTAAAATCTTAAAAATGATTTAAATATATGTAGTAATTTTGAAAGTTAAGGGAAATTTTAAAAAATCTCTCGAATTGTTGATATTTATTAGGAAATACTCCCGCTGAGAAAACCTCGAAAATAATTGAGAAATCTTGAGAATTACTGAAAATACCAATTTGCATTTTTTTATCTCGAAATTATTGAAAAATCTCCAGATACCACGATACATAATTATTGGGAAATCTGTAAAATTCTCAATAACGTCGTGAAATGGTTGAAAAATCTCTCGAAATTTGACAATATTTAGAAATTATCGATAAATTTTGAGAATGAAATGATTGTGTAAGCTATTATGTAGCTTAAACGACAATGTAATACTCATTGGAGTCTGAAACAAAATAAATTATAATTATTATTATATGAGTACTAATCATGTTAATCATTTTCGATTTTTACGATCTCACAATGTCTCTCATAATCTTAAAAAATATTTTATAATAATAATAGTTCCGGTTCTATAGAGACTGATTTCTCCTTCCGGTTCCATGTCGCCATCCCCGCCGATTTTGCCAGTCTCCTTCCTGGAGATTCCTTTCCGACATCGCTCTCCTGATGCCATCGTTCCAGGTCGCTGCTGGTCTCCCTCTACGTCTTCTTTCCGGTGGTACCCAATCATATAGTTGTCTGGGCAGCCGTTCCTCTGACATCCGTTTTACGTGGCCATACCATATTAGTTGCCTCGTTTGAATGTCCTCTATTATGGTTTTTTCTGATTGCATTCTTCTTCTAATTTCTGTATTTCTTATTTTATCAAGGCGTGATATACCCGCCGATCTTCTTAGGAAATCCATTTCTACCACCAGTAGTTTTTTCTCCATGGCTTTAGTGATAGGCCACACCTCACAGGAGTAACAGAGGGTGCTCTTTAGTATACTGTTGTACATGAGCATCTTAGTACTGCGCTGGATTTCTGGCTGCCAAAGGGTTGAATTTAGCGCTCCAATGATCTTTTTTCCTTTATTTATGCGCTCTCTGATTGTGCCCTCTACCCGTCCGTTATCATCGATTTCCGTGCCTAGGTAGGTATACTTTTGGCATGTTTTTATTTTCTCCCCACTTTCGAGCTCTAGTTCTTCAGCTATACCACCTATGCACATATATTGGCTCTTTTTCAGGTTTATTTCCAGGCCCCATTTGGAGTATTCCTCGTGTAGTTTCCTGGTCATATACTGCATGTCCTCCTGGTCTTGTGATATAACAACTTGATCGTCGGCATAGTGCAAGGTGTATAGAGTGCTGTCTCCAATTGGCATACCCATTCCGTGGCACTTCCGTCTCCATTGTCTAAGTGCGGCGTCAAGAAAGATGTTAAACAATGTGGGGGATACGCAGCATCCTTGTCGTAGGCCTTTAGATACTTGGAAACTATTTGTAAGATAGTTTCCAAGTTTTATCTGTGAGGTTTGATTTTTATACAACTCTTTCAGGGCTCCTATGAGATTTACGTTGATGCTGCTATTGTCTAGTACCTCCCATAGTTTGTTCACTGGTACATTGTCATATGCTTTGCTGAGATCGACGAAGAGTAGGTGTACTTCTCTATTTCTCGCTACGCGCTTTTCTATTAGTTGGCTTAAGCAGAAGATATTATCTATCGTCGATCTACCAGCTCTGAAACCACTCTGCTCTTCTGACTGGTACGGGCGGTATTCTTCACATATTAGTTCTTTAAGAACTCTACCGTATAGGCGACTAAATGTACTCGTGACTGATATCCCGCGATAATTGTCGCAGTTTTCTTTGCTGCCTTTTTTGTGGATTGGTGTTATCCACGCTGTTTTCCAGTCATCAGGAATTTGGTCACCGTTGAGACACTTTTGAAACATTTCTGTTATTAGTGTGTGTAACTTCTTAGTACCGTATTTTATTAATTCAGCTGCTATACCCTCTGGTCCAGTAGATCTTCTGTTTTTTAGTAGTTTGACAGCGGTCTCAACTGTCTTTACTTCTAACTCTATTCTATCCCCTATCAGGCCGTATCCTACATCCAGTTGTTGATCTATGTAGGATGGTCTTTTTTCGGTGAGTAGGGATTTATAATGGTTTGTCCATTTGTCAGGTTCAATGATGTTAAGCCTGACTTTATCATTTTGGTCTGATTTCATATTCCTGATGAACCGCCAGGCTTCTTGTGATTTTTTCCCTCCTAAGTAAGAGTCTAATTCCTGACATTTTGCTTTCCAGCTGTTGTTCTTTTCTGTGATTATGGTTTGTTTGAATTTTGCCAAAGCATGTCTGTATGCAATTTTGTCCTGCTCTGATTTGGATTGGAGCCATTTATGGTATAATTTTTGCTTAAGTTCTTTCGCATTCTGAAGTTCCTTATTCCACCAACTTGTTTCTTTCTTCAGTTTAGGCGACTTTCCTCCTAGAGCTTCCCTAGCAGCAGATAACACACTTCTTATTATGTGGTTATATATGTCTATAGATGATTGTGATTTAACATCCTCTAGTAATAGTGCATCTAGTCGTCTCTGATATAGATCCACGGTGCTTGGATGATAGAAACTGTCGATATCATACTCCAGTGGCGTGATTTTCTTTAGGGTAACCGTCTCATCCGTGATATTTTGGGGTCGGTCTGCAATAAATGGCAGAGCTATCTTTGCAATTATTAGGTAGTGATCACTTCCACATTCTACTCCTCTATATCCTCTCACATCTAATACCTTTAATTTAGTTTTCTGCTTTATTATACAATAGTCAATTATTGATTTGAGTTGTCTTGTTTCTTGGTGCCAAGTAAACTTGTGGATGTCTTTATGTTTAAAGAACCCATTCATAATTCTTAAATCTGTTTGGGAGCAGAGATCTATTAGTCGTTGCCCGTTATTATTTAGGGTATCCTCTCCAAATTGTCCCACAATTGCGTTATTTGTGGCTCTTCCTGTTCGTGCATTTAGGTCTCCCAACATAATAATTTCTCTATTTTTTCCGATGTCATTCAAGATGCTGCTAAGGGATTCGAAATACTCGTCCTTTTCCATGATGTTTGCGTCTTCATTTGGGCCATATGTTCCTACTATAGTCAGGCGATGCATTTGGTAGTTAATATTTAGTGTAACTATACGCTCGCTAATCGTTTGCCAGTTAGATATAAGCCTTTTGAGAGTTTTCTTCACAAGTATTGAGACGCCTCTCTTTGCATGTTCATCTTTAGGAACTCCACTATGTATGTGGATATATTGACCTAGGAAATCGCTTCCTTGTCCTTTTCTCTTAGTTTCTGTTAGCACTGCTATATCAACTTTCATTCGTTCTAGTTCTTTCGCAACGTCTTCTGCTTTACCTCTAATTCCTTGCACGTTCCAGGTTCCTATATTCAATGTCCGTTTTCCTTGCTGTTTTCGTCGTCTATTTCCGTCCTTATCGTTCCGAGGCTTGGTAACTTGCTTTTTAGCATTTGGGTTTGTTTTATGAATGCTAGGTCGCTAGCCTTGCGCTTCAACCCCCATCTTGGAGGACCTTGAATTTAATTTTAGGGTATATTTCCCTTAGACTGACCGTCTTTCTAGACTGAGGGGCTCAGTCTGCTCCTGTGGCTCCTCCGCTCGTTGGACCATTGTGACTGCTTCTGTCTTCTTCGGCTCCTAAGACCGTTGGCCGGTTTTCATCTGTAACCCTAGACAGGGGCCCTTACAGGGTGCTATCAACCGGAGCCAGTTGACCCCAGGTTTTTTAACGAGGTTGTTACTCCTCCCCCTCCTCCTTTTTCATCCGGGCTTGGGACCGGCAATTGGCGGAGTTAAAAAAAAAAAAAAAAAAAAAAAAAAATATTTTATCGTGTGTAAAAATTTCTAAAATTATAGAAAAAGTTTGGGAACTATTAAAAATTCTCTGGAATTATTGATATTTATTAGGAAATCTATAGAAATCTCGAAAATTATTGAGAAATCATGAGAATTACTAAAAATACTAATTTGCATTGTTTGATCTCGAAATTATTGAAAAATCCCCGGAAATTACGATATATAATTACTGGTATATCTGTAGCAATCTCAAACACTATTGAGAGATTGTGGAAACTGTTAAGAAATCTTTCGGAAACTTGACAAAATTTAGAAATGTTTAGATATTTTATGAATGATCGAAAAATTTATAGAAATAGAAATGTTCGCATCATCGTGTGAATCGTGTGAACCAATTTGGATTTTCTGATCTCGAAATTATTAAAAAATCTCTCGAAATTCTAAGAATTAATGAGAAATCTGTATAGATCTCGAAAATTAATAAGAAATCTTGATAATCATTGTAATAACCTCTAGACATCTCGATAATTATTAAAAAATCTGTTGAAATTAATTTTTTTTGGAAATGTTTGAGAAGTTTATAGGAATCTTAGTAATGAAAAATATGGACAAATCATAAAAATGACTAGATATTCTCTCAAAATCTTGAAACTGCTTAGAAATGACTAAGTAGATATTTTAAGAAATATTGTGAATTTTGGCGAGTGCAAAATGTTTGTAATAATCATGCCAACCAATTTGCATTTTTTTAATTTTAATAATCTCGAAATTATTGAAAAATCTCTCGAAATTCTGAGATCTAATGAAAAATCTGTTGTAATCTCGAACAATCATGAAAAATTTTTATAAACGTTTGAGAAATTTCTAGGAATCTTAGTAATGAAAAATAAGTACAAATCATGATAAAAAAACTAGATATTCTCTTGCAATCTTGAAACTGCTTAGAAATAACTAAGTAGATATTTTAAAAATTGTCGAGAGTTTTGGAGAAATCAAAATGTTTGCAACAATCGTGCCAACCAACTTGCATTTTCTGATTTGAATCATCTCTAAATTATTGAAAAATCTATCGAAATCATAATAATCAATGAGAAATCTTTGGAAATCAATAAAAATTATTAAGAATATGTCCACTTTTAAAGGAAGTAATTTTGCAGAAAAAAAAATGACTGTAAAGAAAATTAAGAGCACTACAAAAAGTTATGGAATAAAAAATATCGAAATCCGTTTAAAAAAATCCCAATGACGTCATATGTCAAAAATTAATGATAATTTTTCTAAGTGCATTAGAAAATACAGAATAAATAACAAAAAATGGCTTTTACATGCATATGTCGAACCAAACATAGTTAAAAGAACATTAGCGAAATCATTGCACTGAATATATCAAATAACGTAAGTAAGTCCTATTCTCTCAATATAATGTTCTCCGGTATTTGTTGAATTGTTGCGTCCTTATTCCCAATTTGATTTTGTAATTCTGTTGATAAATTATCGAATTTGTTTTTCCGCATAAAATTATTTAGGAATTTCACTAATTCCATTTCTAAATTATCAATTCCTAGCCAGGTAAACATGGTTAATTTCAAATATAATCCAAAATAAATGGTAAAGTACTTTCTAAATACATAAATTAATAAATCTCTCGAAATTCTGAGATTAATAAGAAATCTGTATATATCTTTAAAATTATTAAGAAATCTTGGGAATTATTTCTAGAAATCTCGAAAATTATTGAAAAATCTGTTGGAATCTCGAAAATAAATTGGAAATGTTTATGAAATTTCTAGAAATCTCATGATAATAATCTCCTTAATATCCTTAATCTTATCAAATATCTTCCAGAATCTTCAAAATATTTCGTTTCATGGAAATGTTTTTCTCAGACAATCATGACATGATTGTCATGACATCATCATTGTGTTGATTGTCATTCGTGACAATCATCAATGATGTTCGTGATATTTCTAGAAATCTCATGATAATAATCTCCTAAATCTCCTTAATCTTATCAAATATCTTCCAGAATCTTCAAAATATTTCGTTTTATGGAAATGTTTTTGTAACCAAGGAAAGTATTGCATTACCTATTTTCATTCTCATATTAGTACTGAAAATATCAACACGTTTATAGCAAAACTTGGTTAATACAACTTGGACACTTGGGTCACTTTAAATACTTACGTGGGTCAGTGTATGACCCACAGGTCATAGGTTGGCCATCGCTGCCATACACTGTTGTAGTTTTACCGTACTACAAAGTTGATCGTTTTCGAAATAAAATAAAAATACTTAGTAGTTTTTATTGCCTCTGTCACAAACCAGTTTTTTTTTTTTTGTTCTTTTTTAGTTTAATTACTTTTGTATTAGAATAGAATAGAATAGATTTGTTTATTGTATTACTGACAGTTACGTGTTTACACTCGTCATGTAAAAATACAGGATTGTTACTTTTGTATGTATGTATTATAATAATACAAAAAACTAATCGAATTTTAATTTTTAATTAATTAAAGTTCATTATAGTTAAATATAAAATAAATATTTAAAGTTAAGATAACTTTGGTTCTCGGTTCGTTGCAGTGAAATGTAAAATTAATTTACAAATTACGGAGTTGATATCGAGCACGTATCGCTGTTTAAATACCCCATTCGCAAAACTACCCCAATGGCTGCAGGATATTAAATTAAACAACGTTCTCCACACTCCATGCTCGGCAAACACCTCGATTCTCACTCCTCTGTTATTCCCTGTAATGTTTATTTTTTGTTTCAGCTCGTTAAAGCTGGTGTACATATTCTCCGTGAACCCGCACTTAGGGCCACTGCAAGTGTCGCTCTCCCGCATGGTGATGGACATCATGAAGTTCTTCTTCCTCTACGTGCTGGTCCTTTTTGCCTTCTCCTGCGGTGAGTATAGCTTAGACAATATCCGCTCAGAGAACCAAAAACTGAGGCTGCAATTCCAGCGGGATGCTTATTGAATTTTCATGATGTGTCACAACAAGTTAGCAGGCGAGGAAAGTTTGCCGCTTCCTGGATGACTGGGAAGTGGCTCGACGTTATCGCTTATCGACGTCATCGGAATCCTATTGTGTTTGTTGTATTTCCGCGATGTTGGATGTAATTTGTGTCAGTGGGGTGCGCTTACTTGAACCAATAGCCCAGCTGTAGTGCTGGCGTAATGGTTCTTTTATTATGACATTGAGTAGGGAATATTCCTTACTCAATGATTAATGCTTACGCAAGATGTGCACTAAATGAAGCGATTATTATAATTTTTGGTGTTATTCGTTGATTTTGTTAATACCAGAGTGACAATACCCTTCATTTCGTTCATTACGTACCATTCATACGCTTCGTTCATTGATTTTATTAATACCAGAGTGGCTAACACCCTTAAGTTTTTAGAACGTGTAAATCTTGATTTCTCGAACTTTCCACTTCAATTTTTCATTTTTGTCTGTAATTTGCTTCCGGAATGAGGAATATAATTGGAATAAATATTCCTTACGTAATGCTTCCGGTGATTTATTAGAACTTGATTAGCCCTCTCTTGCAATCGATTAACAATAGCCTAATCCACTTTCTTTGTGTTTGTTTTTTATTGGAATTTGGATGAACCGACGCTGCAGCGAGAGGGAATTAAACTGAATCCCCCTCTAATTCCCTTTTAGGGCGGCTGTGTATCTACACCAACCCTCGGCGTATCACAGTTTCTAAACTTTCGAAATCTAATTACCTCGGGACAAATAGTTGTGGCCAGTTGATGTGATGCTAAACATCAGAGTTCACTACGTCTGCTGCAGTGCCATTCCCAACAAAGTACGAGAAACAAAAATCATCAAAGTGAATCGTGTCATAAACGTAGACCTGTGTTTATTTACACAACAGAAATAACCACCAAAAATTTATAACTGCAAAAGTGGTATCATTGGATGAAAACATCAAAACCATTACTTTATTCATGACAAAGCTTTTTGATAAAATAATTTACACGAAATTTCAAATTGGAGAAACGCGAAAACTTCTAGATTTGTTAATATTTTGGGAAACAAAATAATAAAATAATTGAATATTGAATTTAATACAAAATTAATTTTGGATATACAGGGTGTCCAAGATAATGTTCAACAGCATGGGGCTCTCGGAAACCCTAAAAGTTACAACGCTGGTTAAATTACAAAAAAATGCACAATTTAGTGGTCAGTAATATTCTGTTAACTAGATTCTGTATACAGATCTCATTTTGGGGAGAATTGGGCTTTAGCAAATTGAAGAAATTTCTTAGTTTTTTAAGATATTTTATGACTGAGGCTTAACTTCTGAACTCAAGTATCAAAAGCTTTTCCAATTTCCTATGTTGGAATAGTATAGAGATATAGAGCTTATACCTCCCAAATAAATAATAATAAAGTAATATTGGAAGAGAAGTGTGCTTTGAATTTCAATAAACTAGATTATAATTTATAATTTGTATCTACTATTGACAAAACCATATTTTTGACATAAATTAGGACGTGAGTAATTGTTGACTTATGACGACATTTACATTTTTCCATTTTTTCAAATGGAATTAGTTTTTTTTTTATTTCACAACTTTTGTAGAGCCCTTACTTCTATTTACAGTCAAATAATTATTTTTTGCAAAAATACTTATCCTATATCATTTCATTCTGGCATTCTCAATAAGTTTTATTCATTTCTATAGGTTTCTCATAAATTATCAATATCTCTTGAATGTTTTTGATAATATCGAAGAGATCTTTAAAATCAGAAAATCCAAATTGGTTCATACGATTAACACGATTTCATGACACACGTGACACAACACATGTCTGACTTTTATCAATATTCTGAGAGATTTTTCAATAATTTCCTTGATTTCTCAATATTTTTCAACAGATTACCTAATACTTATCATGGTATCTGGAGATTTTTATTAATTTTCAGATAAAAAATGCAAATTGTTTGACATTTTTCAATAATTCACAGTATTTCTCAATAGTTTCGGAGATTTCGACAGATTTCCCAATAAATGTCAATAATTACACACATTTTTAAATAATTCCCAAGATTTCCCAATAATTCTCTGGATTTCTATAGATATATCAATAATTCTTAAGATTTTGAGAGACAATTTCGTAAAAATCGAAAATGATTATTACTCATATTTTTTTCATTCTCAAAATTTGTCGATAATTTCTAAATATTGCCAAATTTCGAGAGATTTTTTAATAATTTTCCTGATTCTTTAATTATTTGTGACATCTCTACTGATTTCGCAAAAAAATTGAATAAATCCAAAGATTACTGAATAATTTCGAGATCATCAAAATCACAACATGTTTTCAAAAATACTTATCCTATATCATTTAAAATCCTTCAAGGTCCTTTAAAAATGGAAACATTCTCAATACGTTTTATTCATTTCTATATATATCTCATAAATTATCAGTATCTCTTAATTTTTTTAAATAATTTCGAAGAAATCTTTTAAATCAGAAAATCCAAATTGGTTCATACGATTCACACGATTATTACATACATTTTAATTTTACAAATTTCTTAATTATTCTTAAATAAATATATCTAAACATTTCTGACTTTTATCATTATTCCCCCATATGTTTGCAAAAATACTTATCCTACATCATTTAAAATTTAAGTTCCTTAAAAAATTGGAAACATTCTGAGTAACAGTTATTGATTTCTATAGATTTCTCATAAATTATCAAAATTTAAAGAGAGTTCCCTATAATATTTCTCAATAGTTTCGGAGATTTCCACAGATTTCCCAATAAATGTCAATAATTACACAGATTTTTGAATAATTCCCAAGATTTCCCAATAATTCTCTGGATTTCTATAGATATGTCAATAATTCTTAAGATTTTGAGAGACAATTTCGTAAAAATCGAAAATGATTATTACTCATATTTTTTCATTCTCTAAATTTGTCAATAATTTCTAAATATTGCCAAATTTCGAGAGATATTTCAATAATTTCCCTGATTCTTTAATTATTTGTAACATCTCTACTGATCTCACAAAAAAAAATGAATAAACCCAAAGATTACTGAATAATTTCGAGATCATAAAAATCAGAACATGTTTTGCAAAAATACTTATACTATATCATTTAAAATCCTTCAAGTTCGTTTAAAAATAGAAACATTCTCAATAAGTTTTATTCATTACTATAGATTTCTCGTAAATCATGAAGATCTCTTTAATTTTTTCGATATTGTCGAAGAGATCTTTAAAATCAGAAAATCCAAATTGGTTCAAACGATTAACACGATTATTACATACATTTTAATTTTACAGATTTCTTAAATATTCTTAAATAAATATATCTAAACATTTCTGACTTTTATCATGATTCCCCCATATTTTTGCAAAAATACGTATCCGATATCATTTAAAATCCTTTAAGTTCCTTTAAAAAATGGAAACATTCTGAATAATTTTTATTGATTTCTAAAGATTTCTCATAAATCATCAAGATTTAAAGAGATTTTTCAATAATTTCGAAGAGATCTTTCAAATCAGAAAATCCAAATTTTTACATACAATTAACACGATTATTACATACATGTTAATTTTACAAATTTCTTAAATATTCTTATATAATAATATATAAACATTTCTGACTTTTATCAAGATTCTAAGAGATTTTTCAATAATTTCCTCGTATACTCAATATTTTTCGACAGATTATCTAATAATTATCATGATATCTGGAGGTTTTTTTATTAATTTCCAGATAAAAAATGCAAATTGTTTGACATTTTTTAATAATTCCCAATATTTCTCTAGATTTCTATAGATATCTCAATAATTCTTAAGATTTTGAAACACAATTTCGTAAAAATCGAAAACTATTATTACTCTTTTTTTTTCATTCTCAAAATTTATCGATAATTTCTAAATATTGCCAAATTTCGAGAGATTTTTTTATAATTTCCCTGATTCTTTAATTATTTGTGACATCTCTTCTGATTTCGCAAAGAAAATTAATAAACCCAAATATTACTGAATAATTTCGAGATCATCAAAATCAGAACATGTTTTCAAAAATACTTATCCTATATCATTTAAAATCCTTCAAGTTAAAACATATCTAAACATTTCTGACTTTTATCAAGATTCTGAGGGATTTTCCAATCATTTCCTCAATTACTCAATATTTTTCAACAGATTACCTAATAATTATCATGGTATCTGGAGATTTTTATTAATATCCAGATAAAAAATGCAAATTGTTTGACATTTTTCAATAATTCTCAATATTTCTCAATAGTTTTGGAGATTTCAACAGATTTCCCTATAAATATATATAATTACACAGATTTTTCAATAATTCCCAAGATTTCCCAATAATTTTCGGGATTTCTATAGATATATCAATGAATCTTAGAATTTTAGGAGATTACTGAATAATTTCGAGATCATAAAAATCAGAACATGATTGTTACTCACATTTTTTCATTCCCATACTTATCGATAATTTGAAAAAAATATCAACACATTTCTAAACATTCTCAAATTTCGAAAGATTTTTTCCCTGATTCCTCTACATTGATAATATTTCAACATTAAAATACTAATTTGAGTTAGGAAAAGGGGAATATTTCCTAACAAATGCGGAAATAATATTTCAACATTAAAAGTTATGTCAATTTATTGAAATTGTACATGTTATTTTTTATAATTAGTATAAATCTTAGCCGAAACATGTTCACAATTCAAGAATGAAATTCCAGAGTGGGTCTTTGTGGAAGTAGAAATAGGGTTATTATTTACGTTAACGTCATTATTGAAAGCAGAACAATCTTGACTCTACTATTTAATTTAGAAATGATTTTAAAATATTAAAATTATTCAATTTAATATACACTGATTTTGAGATCTCTGTAGATTTTGCAATAATTATCAAGATTTCTGGAGATATTTAAATAAATCCAAAGATTTCCCAATAAAAATATGCTATTAAAAACTCCACTTTTTAAAGCAAAGTATTTTTGCAAAACAAAAATATGTTTTTATTTGTTATTGTATTCTTCCTTCTTTATGAGAAAAGAAAGAAAAGGAAACAATAAAAATATAATAATAACTAGTATCCAAAATGGATGAAACTATAACAAAAACTATAACAAAAATATGTGACTGTAAAGAAAATGAAATAATAATTGGCGCACAAAAACACCTCTAAAAATAAGATGTGTAAAGAAAATTAAGAGTTCAAGAAATGTTTTAGAATAAAAAATCGAATTCCATTAAAAACAAAATGTCAATGACATCATAAGCCAAAAAATACTGACGTCATATTTGTTTTAAGTGGGTCAGAAAAGATGGAATAAATAACAAAAATTGACCTTTTGAGGATTTTTTTATATTTTCGAGCTCGGCAGGAGTGCTTCGGTTTCATATTTAAAAAGACCCTGTATGTGATTTTTTTTAATAAAGTATGTTTTTAATACATTTTCTTACATATATTTGTTTATTTATTATTTCATTTTTTTTTTAATAGAAGAGATCTTTAAAATCTCCTGGAAATATATCCTGGAAATCTTTGTTTTTTAGGTAATTTCATAATGAATGATTTCAAGTCTGTCCTTAAAAAATGACTATTACGCATAACAGCCACAATGCGTCAGTACATTTTAACTTTGATTTATGTAGAAACAGAAAGTATTGCTATCATGAAAATTTAGAAAATCTGCTTTATTACACAGACAATTACCATACGCTTCATTAGACTATAACCTAGAATCGTCCAACTACTTTTACTCTTCACCATTGATTCCAGCAGATGCATAATAATATCAGTATAAAATCTATTTATGGACAACTTCCTATATTACTTTAAAAGTTCTCCACGTTTCCCTTCACAAACTTTGCTCCAAACTTAGGAATGATCGCGCTTCCCGCTCGAATGAGGCGAAATAAAATTCGGCCGGCTGTGACATTCACGAGTAATGAGAACAGGATTTGCAGATTTTAAATTTACGGAGTGTAAATTATAACCGAAACCGTACTCTCGGATGATAAGAATGAACGAGTTTTATTTTCAGCCAGAAACTGAAGGATAAGACATTGCAAAAAAAATATGGGGTATAATTATTTTTCGCGATTGAACAGACTTTAATTTGCATTTCCGGTACATTAATTTTTCAATTATGTTTAATATTTTTCACAAGACTTATATTTTTTAGCCAACTATTGGGTATTCATAAGCGAGAATTGTACAAAATCTGAATAAGGAGATAAAGGATGTGCATTGTTGATAGTACGGATGACCTTCAGTCACACTTATATGTCGTCTAAGTGCTCATTTATTATCCTAATTGCAAAGTATATCTAGACAGGTTGTAACAAGTATCATGTACTTGTTACACCCTGTTACCTTTTACAATTTAAATATGTCGACGATAACTTATAAGTGTTGACACAAATGGTACTGCAAACTGCGGGATTTTCAATAGTTTATTTCCGAAAATAGAATTTGAAATTAAATTGCAATAATAACTACAAAGTATATCTAGACAGGGTGTAACAAATATCAGGTACTTGTTACACCCTGTTACCCTTTAAAATTTGAATATGTCGACGATAATTTATAAGTGTTGACACATTTGGTACTGCAAACTGAAGTTAAACGGGATTTTCAATATTTTATTTCCGAAAATAGTATTTTAAATTTCCCAATTTGTGTAATTATTTCCTTAGAGCTCCCAGAAAAAGTATCATACATGATTTTTGTTACACAAACTGAATAACACAATAAAAATAATAAATATGAATATGTTTTTTTTGTTTCTGTGGTAATCTTACGAAAACAAAGAGGAATGTTATTATTTTCGTAACCTACAATCACAATGGCGTTTATTTACCTGCAGGCTCAAACTCTTCAGATCGATAGGAAGCAGCAGTGCTTATCGACGCCGAAAAGTAAATCGGCCGTTAAGAGGTTAACAAACACTTCCTGCAATACAAAGCGGGACTGAGAGACTCGCATCGGCTGCCGACACGGACGAATGAAACTTCCCATTTCGTAACAGGATTGAGTGATAAATTTCTGTCTTCTTGCAGGCCTAAACCAGCTACTGTGGTATTACGCCGAAGCCGAGAGATTTAAATGTCCAAGCGAATCCCCCAACAGTAACGACACTTCAATTGGGACGGACGCCAATGCCTGCATCATATGGAGGAGATTCGCAAAGTGAGGCACTTACATATATAATATATCTGTATATTAATATTACCAAATTATTCTCTTTTTTTTTGTGACATGGAATGGATAGAAAATAATGCTTAAAATGTACATGAAATTCATTTTTTTTTTGTTACCTCTATAACTATACAGGAAAAGTTTTTGTGAAATTTCCAATTCAACAATAATGTTCATTTTAAGGTCCATTATTGAAAAATTACGATTTTTTTTTAAAATTTAATAAAAGTTTACTTTAAGTTTATTTTTAGTAAAGTTAAGTTCATTTAAGTTAAGTTTATTTTTAAGGTTAGAACTGGACTATTACTCTTATTATTTATTACATTATCAAATATTATACAGGGTAGGCCATTTCAATCAATCCAAGCAAATCACTCTGAAGGTATGTTAGATAGCGAAAATTTACCCTAACCAAAGTATACAACTTTATGTCCCTCTTGTAGCCATACAAGCTACAAGAGGGACATCTGGTAATGATCTTTAAGTTAACCTTGAAGTTTAGTCGCAAGGTCATTCCAAGGCCAACTCAAAAACTTTAAATGACTAAAAATATTATTACGGCTGCGCAAAAATATCATAACTATATATAAGATAATTTTCAAGAAATTTAAAAAAAATTACTAAAAGACTAATTCAATACTTCAAAAGTTCACTTTCAAAGGAAATTAAACGATATTTCTGGCTACCAACATAATGAAGCTGTAATATGGCAAGCCGTTGACAATAATAAAGAATAAATACTAAAGGAATTTATAGGGTTTTTGAACAATTATTATGAAAAATTAAAAAAATATGTTCAAGGACATTTGACGCTGAAAGTCCTAGCGGTTCAAATTTTATCAATTATATTTTCTCTAGTTTTTTTATAGCTATTTGTGCAATAAGTTAGGAAATGTAATTTTTTCCGTACTAAGCATGGGATTTTTGATCGAGGCCATAGCTGAGATTAAAAGCATGCCGTGTATAGAAAAAAATAATTTTCTACGTATTTCACACATGATTATTTCTTGATTATTTCTTCTAGAGTTACTGAAATATGATAATATATTAATCAAGCTTCCATAAAATACTATAAAATTGCCACAAACTACACGTAGGTATATCATTTCTAGAACAGTTTGAATCAAGATTCAATTTTTAATATTTTCAGAATTATTCATACAATTTTCTATGAAACTTTCCTAATTATTGCTGAGATTTTATAGAAAGTTCACAAAACTGCAACAAAATACCTGTAATTTGAGTTCGTTTTCTGCAAAATTATTTTCAACATTTTTTGTTATGTTTATATTATACAATAAATTATGTTCAATACATTTTCATTAATACAATCTTCTAATAAATTTTATAATCTAAAAATTGCTGCTAATGTATAGAATGATCTTCATACAATTGTCTATACATTTTTAGAATATTTACACAGTCTTCTAATAAACTTTAGAAATTTCTAACAATTGCTGAAATTTTATAGAAAGTACACAAAATTATCATAAAATACCATATAATTTTCAGAAAATATATACAGTTTTTGCATAATTTGGAATATTCCATTGAATCTTCTATAAATGTTTAGTACTTTTCATACAATCTTCTATTAAATTTTATAAGAACTCCTAAAATCACTGCTAATGATAGAAATTTTAATGATCTTGATTCAATTTTCTATCAATTGTCAGAATATTACTTTGGACCGAACTTTAGAAATATCTAATGATTGCTGAAATTTTGTCTAATGTATAAAAATTTAAAAAAATCTTCCACTGAAATTGTTAAAATAGTCATCACGTTCAATATCAAATAATGCTCATGGTAATATCTGATGAGAGAACAAAAATGCATCAATGCTTCTTTTTCATTATTATGACTAGGAGAGAAAATAGCTATTTGTGCAATAAGTTGGGATATGTAGTTTTTTTCCATACTAGGCATGGGATTTTTGATGGAGGCGATACCCGATATTAAAAAAAATGAATTTCCTACATGTTGCACACATGATTTTTTCTACTAGATTTTGAAAAATAAATTAAATTTCGATAATATTAATATTTTGAAATTATTTCTAAATTAAATAGCGGACTTAGGATTGTTCTGCTTTCAATAATGAAGAAGTTAACGTAAATAATAACCATATTTCTACTCCACAAAGACCTGTTCTGGAATTTCATTCCCGAATTGTGAACATGTTTCTGTAAAGATGTATAATAATGATACAAAATTGCATGTACAATTTCAATAAATTGACTTATAACTTTTAATGTTGAAATATTATTTCTGCACTTATTAGGAACTAGTCCCCTGTTCCTAACTCAAATTAGTATTTTAATCTTGAAATATTATTTCCGCACTTGTTAGGAAATATTACACTTTTCCTAACTTAAACACTTAAAGTTTTATCCTTTATTGTTATTATGTCAACGGCTTGCTATATACGGCTTTATTATGTTGGTAGCCGCAAATGTCTGTTAGTTTCTTTTGAAAGTGAACATTTCAATATTTTAATTAGTCTTTTAGTGAAAATTTCGTAAAAATTTTTCTCGAAAATATTCTGTTGATAGGTATTGAAATTTTTATGCATCTATACTAACATAATGAATTACTTTTAAAATAAAAATTGAAAAAGTAGGGTCACCATTTAAAATTTTCAAGTTGGCCTTGAAATTACTGCTACTTACTGCTAAATTACTACTTTGAAAGTCAACTTCAAGGTAAAGTTAAGAGTTTTCATCAGATGTTCCGCTTGTAGCCATACAAATTTTGTTAGTAACCATAGTACATTTTTGCTATCGAACATATTTTCGGAGTAATTTGCATGGATTGATAAAAATGACCTACCCTGTAGATATTTAAAAAAATATTATTTATAAGAAACAAAATTTCACACCTCTTTATTTTTAGCACAAAATTTATTTATATTCAATTTTTTTAGGGTTACTAATTAAAATTTTCCAGTTGGCCTTGAAATGACTTTTAAAGTCAACTTCAAGGTCAAGTTAAGGGTCATCTTCAGATGTCCCCCTTGTAGCCATACAACTTTTGTTAGGGTAAATTTTCGCTATCAAACATATCTTCGGAGTAATTTGTGTGGATTGATTGAAATGGCCCTGTAGATATTTCAAAAATATTTTAATATAACTTCAATATAATTTTATACCCACTGCATATTATTTATAGGAAACATTTCACAGCTCTTTAGCATAAAATTTATATATATTCAGTTTTTTTAATAATAATTATTTGTTGATTTTTTAAGTACCTAATATTATTTTATCTGTACTGTAACATTTATTTTACTATTTTTTGCAGCTTGTTCGAGACTAGTCAGACGTTATTTTGGGCCGTTTTTGGCCTCATAGACTTAGAGAGCTTCGACTTGAATGGCATTAAGATATTCACTCGTTTCTGGGGAATGCTGATGTTTGGCACCTACTCAGTCATCAACATCGTCGTCCTACTGAATCTTCTGATCGCCATGATGAACCATTCCTACCAGCTAATATCAGTAAGAATTCATATCATACCATTACAGCTTTCTTATTTTGTTATTCAACGCAGATCAATTTCTTCTGCTATAGCTAATTTCAAATTCGCCAATGATTCTCGTGGCACACAGATTTATGGGTTGAAAGGTTACAATTTCATGATTGATTTTAATAAATTAGCAGTTGTATGAATTTCTGCTTGATTCTTGAAAATGGCCGAAATAGCTGTCGATTAAAATGAATCGTGAAACAAAAGAAGTGTTTAAATGATTTAACGTTTTAAAATCAAGTTATCACACTAATTGATATTGTAATTATTAATCACGATAAAAAAAGGTCAATCATATTTACTAATAAAAAGTTTAATTTCTCCGAAATTCAATGACATTCAACGCTGACCAATTTCCTCTGCAATAGCTAATTTCAAATGACATTTGTCTTCATGATTACATCAAACTGTTGTAATATGTTATACTGTGCGAACAAATTTATGTTCATCCAAGAGGGCATTAAGCTCTACCACTAAGCTGTTTGGCTTTAGATGCAAATCAAACGTTGCTGGTAATAATTTTTGCTCCACGGTAAAATCCGCAGTAAAATTTTGGGAAGAAATTAAGTCTTTTCAATATTTTTCTCGGTATTGATCAGACATCTGATCAAAAGTTGGTGCAATATTTTTTTAGGTAATTGCAAAAATCATTATTATCAAAAGTTGGTGCAATATTTTTTTAGGTAATTGCAAAAATCATTATGGTCGTACTTAGTGATAACTAAACTGTCGTAAAATGTATCTCTTTGTGTTTGCCCTTATAAGTTAGACGACAAATTTAAGGAGTACCAAATTTTCGAACCATTTTTCCTTGGGAAATTTGGTAATAGTTGAGGCTAATTGCTTAACAAATGTCGGTCGTTTCAGGTCTTTGCAGAAGATCTCCAAATAAATCATGTTTCATCATCAATATATCATTTAAAATTACAGAGAAGAATATTTGAGGGGTCTAGAAGTAAAAGGATTTAGGTGCATTTTTGGTAGTGCTGAGATAAATGGCTTTAAAGTTAACTTGAATTTCAAAATTCCAGGAATATGTTTAGAAAACTGTGTTAATATATTAGATTTAGTTTTAGACTAAAATATTAACACAGTTTTTTAAACTTATTCCTGGAATTTTGAAATTCAGGTAAACTTTAAAGCAGTTTATTTTAGACCTACCAAAAATGAACTTAAACCTTTTCACTTCTTGATACGTGGCTATTAGTGCACACTTTCACTTTCTAAAGTGTTAAATGCCACTTTCAATTATAAAGAAAAATATAACGTTAAGAAACGAGGGGTTCTTAACGCTATATTTTTCTTTATAATTTAAGGTGGCATTTAACACTTTAGAAAGTGAAAGTGTGCACTAAAAGCCATGTATCAAAATATCATGGTGTATTTGTATCATATATATTTTTCATTTCATTTAACTTTAAAATGGCACTTAACAAATTTAAAAAAATTGATTTAAGAGCACTAAAATCCATATAAGTAAAATACGATACTCATATTTAATAATCTAAAAATAGTTTGAATGACTGTGACTTGCACAACAAAATAACTCTCTCGCCATTCAGATTATCCTTTGAGCATTCCCAAGTGCTTCAGGTAAATGCGAAATGCCTTTGCATCTGTTCCCGCTTCGTGTCACTAGTAGGGGGTTCCGTGTGTGTGCGAGACCTGGCAAGGAAATTCCGCCGCCCCCTGACCCCCCAGGTGATCCCTTCTGACCCCTCTTCCAATTGCTATCGTCGGCGTGCACGTTAACGTCACCGCAATCTGGGTTAAACTCGTCACGTTATGCAACTCGCATGACGGAAGCCGCATTGTAATCAGAAATCGGGGCATTTAAGTGCACGGGGGACAACGAACCCCGCAGGAGGTCGCGGAAATGTCGCGGGGGTCGCATTTATTATTTATTGTTTTATGGTGGAGGCGCCGGGTTAAACATAATGGTGGAGGCGCCGGGTATATGATGCATTCATTTGTTTTTTAACGGAGACCACTGCTGTTTCTGCTATAACTAATTGCCATTTCTGATGAGCAAATTAGTAATTGACGTAACCAATAAAGAATCATTAAATATTTTTATAAAAACTTAAGGATAATTGAGTACTTTATGAGGAAATAAATATCATTGAATTTCGGAGAAATTAAACTTTTTATTAGTAAATATGATTGACCCTTTTTTATCGTGACTAATAATTGCAATCTCAATTAGTGTGACAACTAGATTTTAAAAGGTCAAATCATTTAAATACTTTTTTTGTTTCGCAATTCATTTTAATCGACAGCTATTTTGACCATTTTCAAGAATCAAGCAGAAATTCATACAACTGCTGATTTATTAAAATCAATCATGAAATTGTAACCTTTTAACCCATAAATCTATGGGCCACGAGAATCATTGGCGAATTTTAATAATATGAAAATATCATCAGATTTGTTATTAAAACTAATTATTACTGCAAGTTATCTTTAATGACTGCTTGCATCTATTGCAGGAGCGTGCTGATGTGGAGTGGAAGTTTGCCAGAAGCAAGCTGTGGATCAGCTACTTCGAGGAGGGTGGCACTTGTCCACCACCATTCAACATAATCCCCACGCCGAAGAGTGTTTGGTACGTTGTGGAGTGGATCAGAAGGAAACTGTGCGGGCACTCGAGAGCTGCTAAGAAGGAACACATGAGAACCATAAGGGTAAATACATTTACTTTGCGCATTAACATATCGCTTAAAATAATATTTCACATTCTGAGCATTTTCAAGATTTTAGAGAACAATGTATGAAGACATTAAATTGATTTTTAAAAAAATGTTGTACTGTCCAGATTCTCGACTTTGGAATTACTCAAACAAAACTACATAATTTCTAATATTATATTAATAAAATTGATCGGTGTAATATCTTCAAACGCTTAGACACGCCGAAGTTGTGTAACCCTGCCATAAAGTACAACTCTGAAATTACTTCAATAAAAACTAGATTTTCAGGAGATCATAACTTCGACAAGCCTCGACAGTCGTGACACATTCTGGCATTCACAAATCACATTATACAGACACTTAATATGTAAGCACACAGCCAAGGAAGCATGTTCACGTGCACACAAGCACGCAAGCACACCCACACTTTCTCCACATGCAAATACGTATAAGCAAATAAATACATGCAAATTTCCGGAAGTGACCTCTTACCTCAATTCTACGTATAATAAGGAAGGTATTATTTTCCTGAACATTTTAGAATTCAAAATTTCTGCGGAAATATCTGGGTTCTTGATTAAGGCAATTTTTGAAAAGCATCTGTGTGCTTTGTGTGACATTTTTTTGTGGATAGTTCGAAACAGCTCAAATAAATGACATTTTGAAATTGAAATTTTTAGAGCAAATTCTAGATTTTTTTTTAAATCGACAATTAAAATTTGATGTTGGAATAATTTCAAAAACGCGATATACAGGGTGGTAAATTTGTTTACGAGAAACCTACTGATTTTGCTTTCTCCTCGCATTATTAACAAATAATAGTTACATGAATAATATTTCAAAAATTGTTCTAAAACTTAAAAATTCTTACCACATAGTTTTAGTTGATTATCTATTGTACGTAAATATGAAAACGCACGAAAACTTACTTAAAAAATATGCATAATATACAGAGTGGTGAATTTTTCGATGCTTACTATTGGTATCTCGAAAACGATATGATATATGAGGTCGCTTAAATTAGAGAAAAGCCCATTTTAATGGCGATTTAAATTCTAAAAAAAAATCTGATTATTTTGGTATATTCCTGATTTATCGCAAATAAACTGAAAATTGTGATTTCAGAAATAAATTTCCTTGCCATTAACGAAAATTTCATCAAACTTAGGAATTGTATATTTTTAAACCCTCTGAATCGAATGACGTTGACAGAAATATTCTAGGTTCTTTAAATTTCGAGTTCAACTTTTATTATTTCTAATGGCAGTCATATTAGATTTTCACACTTTTAGATAGTCCAAAAAATAACACTTAAAAATAGTATCTATTATAAAATGTCTGCTAATTAAACTACTTCTTATGATAGTTATATTGGATTTTTACACCATTAGATAAACCAAAAAATAGCTATTCAAAATAGCAACTAACATAACCTTCGATTTCCAAAAGACCTGTAGAAATTTAACCATTAATTAAAATAATATAAAATCACGAATACTTTAAAAAAACAATTGAAAGAATAATTAAAGTAAATCAGTAGTAAAATTAGTATACAATTAATAATAGTTACTATTCTCAAATGTTATTTTTTTGGTCTATCTAAAGGTGTGAAAATCCAATATATCTGCCATAAGAAATAAAAAAGTTGAATATCATAACTCGAAATCTAGAAAACTTTGAATATTTCTGTTAACGTCGTTTGATTTAGAGGATTCAAAAATATAAAATTGCCAAGTTTTATGAAAATAGCGTCAATTGCAGGGAAGGTACTACTTTTTTTCTGAATTCACAATTTGCATTTTTTTCACAATAAATCTATCACGATAAAGGAATAATTAAAGTGACATTTAAGTAGTAGTTCAATTAGTAGAAATTTCATAATAGCTACTATTTTTGAGTGTTATTTGTTTGGTATATCTAAAAGTGTGAAAATCCAATATGACTGCCATAAGAAATAAAAATGTTGAATATCGTAACTCGAAATCTAGAAAACTTAGAATATTTCTGTTAACGTCGTTTGATTAAGACTATTCAAAAATATAAAATTGCCAAGTTTTATTAAAATAGCGTAAATTGCAGGGAAGATACTACTTTTTTTCTGAATTCACAATTTGAAATTTTTTCACGATAAATCTATCACGATAAAGGAATAATTAAAGTAACATTTAATCACTAGTTTAATTAGTAGAAATTTAATAATAGGTACTATTTTTGAGTGTTATTTTTTGGTCTATCTAAAGGTGTGAAAATCCAAAATGACTGCCATATGAAATAAAAAAGTTGTATATCGTAACTCGAAATCTAGAGAACTTGGAATGTTGCTGTTAACTTAATTCGATTTAGATGGTTCAAAAATTTAAGATTGCCCAGTTTTATGAAAACGGGGAAGATACTAATTTTTTTTCTGAAGTCACAATTTGCATTTTTTTCACGATAAATCAGGAACCTATCTAAATAATTAGACTTATTTTTCAGATTTTCAATCGCCTTTAAAACGTGCATTTTTTTTTCTAATTTAAGCAACCTCGTGTATCTTAAACTATTTTTGAAATATGATTTATATAACTATTATTTGTTAATAACGCTAGGAAAAACAATAAAAATGAAGTGAAATAAAATTTTCTTGATTCCACTGGTAAATCAATTTAGATTTACAACTTTTAATTCATTCAAAATCAAAATCATACAAGATCGATTTGATATATTTTTAACTTCGTAGACACCAACTTTTCAACTGCTTCTGGGACCTTATTTGGAACCCCTTCTGGTACAAAAACGCTGCAATCAGTCTTTTAAAATTTTGATTTGATAGTAAAGGTCAGTTTGACTTTTTACCGACTTGATATTATTAAAAAAAAAATCTCTAACTTCAAAAGTTAAAACTAAACGTTTTTCAACAAAATTGAATAAAATATTGTATAAAGCACGTGAGTTAAGTGGATGTTTTTCACTCTTTGTCACTCTTTTTTCACTCTTTACTCTCGTGGAAAACATCCAAGTAACTCACTTGTTATATAAATAACTATTATTTGATTTTGACTTCTGATGTCAAACTGATAGTTACTACTAAAAAGTGTCACACACATACACACACAGATATATCCACAATTTTTTATTTATTTTGTAAAAATCTGAAAAGAAATATTTTTCTTACTTGGACAAAATAGCAATGCTACGTTATCAACAACTTTGCATGTTTTCTTTCATTTTGATGAAATATAGTGCAAATACGCAATATTTCGCATCAGAAATCATCTCATAAATTTGTTTTATTCAATTTCTGTACTATTATTGGAATGAGAACAGGTAAATATCTACATTTTGTTTCTAAATTTATGTTCCAATGTTACATTTTCTGCAACATTTTCTTTCATACTTTCATATCTTACCATACTTTCGTTATTTGTTTGTTAGTTTTATTATAGATTTTGTATTATAAATGCAGCAAAATATAATCATTCGTTTACGTGTCTATTTACAGAATAATTAGTCGACAATTAGTCTCTTTTCAAAATAATCATTGGAATATTCATTTAATTTTGTATTCATTGTTATACTGTTTTTGAAATAAATATTAGTTTATGTCAACGTTAGTGTTAGTAGTTGTTAGTTGTCAATAAATAAGCGAATTTGGCAAGAAATCGGCACTAAAGTAATCCGTTATTGTACTATTTACGTTGTAAATACTAAATAACTATTTATTAATCATGTTTGTTGTATTTTAAAGTTAAATCTAAACATATACAGATTTTGCTATAATCCTTTGTATCTAGAATTATTTACACGATTGTAATATAATTGCACACAGTATATTTATGTTGTAAGTTGAAGTATGGTTCTTTAACGTTCACTCACTATGTTGTGTAAAACTTCCCATGCGATTTGTTAGATGACTGACATATATGTTTGCACATCATACAATAGAAGCAAAATATATATTTTAGTTCGTTCATTCACGTATTTTTTGTATATAGCACATATTACATGATGCACCAATACAAAACTCATGGACAAAATTAAAGCATCGCCATATTCAAAACTTCCAGAGAAAACTTATCAATTTAGTAAGTATATGAAAAATAAATTATTTAAATTATTTTTTTAAGTTTAAGGTTTTATCCATAAAATACCAGGAATGTATTTTAGGTTGTCATATTATTATTTTTATAAAAGTACTTACTGGTAAATAATTATTTTTATTTTATTTTATTATTCATTTATTTTATGTGCCCTGATTAGTTTCGGTTTTGTTATAAAACCATCATCAGAGGCATGATATGAATTTTAATATATCAAGTGAATCATCATATTTTAATAATTAATATTAAATATTTATATATCCTGATCATATTTTTATGATAAATATTTGCTATTAATTTGAATTTTGATATTTGAAAGTTACAAATGTCTGTTTGACATCTTAAACATTGACATTAACTTGAACTTCAAACAGACATCTATAACTTTCAAATATCAAAATTCAAATTATAACAAAGATTTATCATAAAAATAAGATCAGGATATATACATATTAAAATACATATCATGCCTCTGATGGGTTTTTTTAAACGAAACTAGTCAGGCGAAATAAAATAAATAAATAATAAAATAAAATAATAATTATGTAGTCATGCTCACATAAATCTAGTACAAAAAATTTGACATTGCTATATAAAAATGCTATTGTAACATAATTTCTTGTACTAGATTTAAGTGAGCATGACTGTACCACTAAGTACTTTTATAAATATAATAATATAACAACCTTAAATCATTTGTGTTACGAGTTTGAAATGTTATAATTAATAACTAACAGAAATAACATTAAATTCGAAAACAACAAAATTAGAACCCTTCTAAATTTAGAACGAGAATAAAATGTGTTTGGATAATATTAGATTATAAAAATATAAAATCAATAATAAGTACCCCTAGCTCTTATCACTACTTTCATTCTTCTCGGCATAAATTATTTCAATTATCTTTGTTACAAGTTTTAAAGATTATATAATTAATAATTAATAGAAATAACATTAAATTGGAAAATAATTTAAACCCTTGTAAATTTTGAACTAGAAAATATGTTTTTCGAAAATATCAAATTCTAAAACTATAAAATCAATAATATTTACCCAGTGGCGTGTTATCCTATGGGCAAATTTTGCAGTTGCCCAGGGGTCCCAACGTCAGAGGGCCCCCAGAGGGGCCCCAAATCATTTTTGTTTTCTGATGTTTTTTATTGTTTAATGCAAAAAAACTCTGTACATGGGGGCCCCTAATTCAAATTTTCCCATTGCCCCATGAAGCCATAACAAGTCACTGTATGTACCCCTAGCTCTTATCACTATATACTTTCATTCTTCTGGGCATACTACGAATCCAGTTGTAGATGATACTTGAGAAATATGTTCCCATTCAAATTCAAAATTCGTTATCTGGTCCAATGGGTAAATTGGGCATTTGCCCAAGGGGCCCAATGTCAGAGAGCCCCCAGAGGAGCCCCAAATATGTTTTGTTTTCTGATGTTTTTTATTGTTTAATGCAAAAAAAACTCTGTACATGGGGGCCCCAAATTCAAATTTGCCCAGGGCTCCATGAAGCCATAATGTGCCACTGTATGTACCCCTAGCTCTTATCACTATGTACTTTTATTTTTCTGGGCATACTACTAATCCAGTTGTATGGGGGCCCCAAATTCATATTTTCCCAGGGCTCCATGAAGCCATAACGTGCCACGGTATGTTCCCCTAGCTCTTATCATAGCTCTTATCAAATTGGGCATTTGCCCAAGGGGCCCAATGTCAGGGAGCTCCAGAGGAGCCCCAAATAATTTTTGTTTTCTGATGTTTTTTATTGTTTAATGCAAAAAAAAAAAAAAATGGGGGCCCCAAATTCAGATTTTCCCAGGGCTCCATGAAGCCATAACGTGCGAATGTATGTTCCCCTAGCTCTTATCACTATGTACTTTTATTCTTCTGGGTATACAACTAATCAAGTTGTAGATTGTTACTTGTGAAATATGCTCCCATTAAAATTCAAAATTCGTCATTTGGACTAAAAATTAATAGATCTCCAACAAATAGAGTAAACTGGTATAACTAGTTCTTCTATAATGTATTCATGGATATCCTATGAATACGTAGCCTTAGAGTGAGAATCAAAACAAATTTCTGCTTAGAACCGCTACTCAAAGAAATCCTTGGCGAGATCTTGCAATTGACAAACCCTTCTTGGCCTCCAAACTTGTTAATCTGATCGGTCTAAATTACGTCGTAAAAATTGGTGCAATCCCTGGCATTTTGCTCTTCTTCTTCTTCTTCTTCTTCTTCTTTATCTTCTTTTTATTTTCCTTTATGTGCCATCTCCTACTCGAAGATTAGCAATGAACATGGCTATTGCCTCTGATATTTTGCTCTTCTTTTTGAAATTTTTATGTCATATGTGGATACAGATGCCTGAGGATATATCCTCTGAAAATTTGATGAATGTAATGAAGTAAATAAGTGAGAAAATCGAACAGATAACTTTCCCAGTTGACAGGTATCGCTGTATCTGTCACTGAAATTTCTGAAAATGTGTCTAATGAATATTTTGAAAATTTTATGTCATACGTGGATACAGTATGCTTGAGGATATATCCTCTAAATATTTGACGAATGTAATGAAGTAAATAAGTGAGAAAATTGAACAGATAACTTTCCCAGTTGACAGGTATCGCTATATCTGTCACTAAAATTCCTGAAAATTTGTCTAATAAATATTTTATTTTTTTTATGTCATATGTGGATACAGTATGCCTGAGGATATATCCTCTGAAAATTTGACGAATGTAATGAACATGACATTTTGCTGACATTTTGCCCTTCTTCGTCTTCTTCTTCTTCTTCTTCTTCTTCTTCTTCTTCTTCTTTTTCTCCTTTATGTGACATCTCCTACGTATGGCCCCATGAAGCCATAACGCGCCACCATATGTACCCCTAGCTCTTATGACTATGAACTTTCATTCTTCTGGGCATACTACTAATGAAGTTGTAGATGATTACTTGAGAAATGTGTTTTCATTGAAATTCTAAATTCGTTATCTGGACTAAAAATTAATTATTCTCCAACAAATAGAGTAAACTGGTATAACTAGTACTTCTATAATGTATTCATGGATTTCCCATGAATACGTAGCATTTGAGTAAGAATCAAAACAAATGTATCTCTATAACCGCTACTCAAAGAGATCCTTGGCGGGATCTTGCAATTGACAAACCCTTCTTGGTCTCCAAACTTGTTAATCTGATTAGTCTAAATTACTTCGTAAGGAGTGGTGCAGTCTCTGACATTATGCTCTTCTTCTTCTTCTTCTTCTTCTTCGCCTTTATGTGCCATCTCCTACTCGAAGGTTAGCAATGAACATGGCTATTGTCCCTGATATTTGGTTCTTCTTCTTTATCTTCTTTTTCTTCTTCTTCTTCTTGTTCTCCCTTTATGTGAAATCTCCTATTTATAGCCCCATGAAGCCATAACGCTCCACCATATCTACCCCTAGCTCTTATGACTATAAACTTTCATTCTTCTGGGCACACTACTAAGTAAGTTGTATATGATTACTTTAGAAATGTGTTTTCATTGTAATTCTAAATCCGTTATCTGGACTAAAAATTAATTCTTCTCCAACAAATAGAGTAAACTGGTATAACTAGTTCTTCTATAATGTATTTATGGATCTCGTATGAATACGTAACATTTGAGTAAGAATCAAAACAAATGTATCTCTATAACTGCTACTCAAAGAGATCCTTGGCGGGATCTTGCAATTGACAAACCCTTATTGGCCTCCAAACTTGTTAATCTGATCAGTCTAAATTACCTCGTAAGAAGTGCTGCAATCCCTGACATTTTGTTTTTTGTCTTCTTAATCTTCTTCTCCTTCTTAATCTTCTTTATATTCTTCATCTTCTACATCTTCTTTATCTTCTTCTCCTTTATGTGCTATGTCCTACTCAAAGGTTAGCAATGAACATCGCTATTTTCCCTAGCAGTTTGCTCTTCTTCTCCTTTATGTGCCATCTAATACTCGAAGGTTAGCAATGAACATGGCTATTTTCCCTGGCATTTTGCTCTTCTTCTCCTTTATGTGCTATCTCCTACTCAAAGGTTAGCAATGAACATCGCTATTTTCCCTGGAATTTTGCTCTTCTTCTCCTTTACGGGCCATCTCTACTCGAAGGTTAGCAATGAACATGTCTATTTTCCCTGGCATTTTGCTCTTCTTCTCCTTTATGTGCCATCTCCTAATCAAAGGTTAGCAATGAACATGGCTATTTTCCCTGGCATTTTGCTCTTCTTCTCCTTTACGTGCCATCTCCTACTCGAAGGTTAGCAATGAACATGGCTATTTTCCCTGGCATTTTGCTCTTCTTCTCCTTTATGTGCCATCTCCTAATCAAAGGTTAGCAATGAACATGGCTATTTTCCCTGGCATTTTGCTCTTCTTCTCCTTTACGTGCCATCTCCTACTCGAAGGTTAGCAATGAACATGGCTATTATCCCTGGCATTTTGCTCTTCTTCTTCTTCTTCTTCTTCTTTATGTGTCATCTATTGCTGGCTGCCTCCATCATTAACAAGGTTAATACGTTCACTGCTTTATGATCCCTTAAATTGGGCGAACAATTTATGATTTTTTCTTTAATTACTTTATTTTTTTCTTTAATAACGAAGTATTTTACTAATTTAATTTGAGTGAAATCAAAAACTAGCTAATCACTTTACTTTCAGCTCGGTTATCACAGTTATCACTGCTCAGTTTACAGCTCAGTTATCACTTCATTCAAAATCAAAGGTCAATCAATTAGTTTGGACACTAAAGGACATAATGGTGCTTCAACACTTTCTAATAAACTGAATTTATTTTTCAAGAATACCAAAAGAAATTCTGAGCCAATTAGTCACGGATTAAAATTATGAAAATTACAGATAGCAGTCATAAAAATTTTGTCCAAGAGTTTAATTACACATCATACATTCAAGTCGCACACATGTCAGTATAATTTGTTTTATGTTTATTAACTCACGGATTTGCTTTTTGTGATAACCGTTCTTCATATGATATATTACATTATACAGCAATGTACTTTCAGAGAAAAGTTAAACAGGCTAGTGAGCGAGACTTCCGATATCAGGTAAACCATCAACTTATTAGAATACCTCATCAACTACCTAATTCCGCATTATCCAGAGCATAATGAGGAACCTGGTGCGTCGCTACGTGACAGTTGAGCAGCGGAAGGCAGAGAACCAAGGCGTCACCGAAGACGACGTCAACGAAATCAAACAAGACATCTCCGCCTTTCGCTTCGAGCTTATAGAAATCTTGAAAAACTCCGGGATGAACACGTCAACAGCACACGCTGGCATGGGTGAGAAAAGTATAGGACCATTTTTATCTATCATTTCTAGCTTATTAACAGATTTCGTATGATTTGGCTATGCTTGTGACCACATTGCATCCAGTATTCTGATCATTTATGTGTGTAGGCACTGGTGGGAAGAAGAACAGGCAGAAGGAGCGGCGTCTGATGAAGGGCTTCAACATCGCTCCCCAGGTGTCAACTGGAGGTCCTGGCCTTCCTCCAGTGGCCGAGTTCATAGCTTCGCTTCAGCAGCACCACGATGGGCATCACGACCTCTTCGGCTCGACCCTGTCGGGCATCTTCAACTCGACGCCCAGGAAGATGCACCAGCAGAGCAGCACGGTGTCCTCCTCGCAGGGCAGCATAAACGACGGCCACCACCGAGGAAGGTGTGCATCTTTCCACTAGCCCAAGCCCCAATAAGCTCACGTTTTCCGCTTGAAGGTGCCACGTGAAGAGGACACCATCGCACAAGAGGCGCTGGGGGACGCTGATCGAGGCCGCCAAGACCGGGAAGGTGTCCAGGCTGATCGGAAGGTCAAGATCTGAAGACTCGGTCTGCAACTCGCACTGTCGGGAGGAGAGCCACAACCACTCCCACAGCCACAGCAACAGCCCCGGCTCCGAAGACAACTGCACGGAGAGCGCGTCGGATTCGAACCCGAGCATAGAAACGCACATCCCGCACACGGACCACTTCCACGGCCTCGTCAGCGGGCTGGCACTGCTGAAGAAGAAGAGGAAGAAGTTCTCCGCCTCGAGGAACACTAGTCCGATAGTACCTCCTCCACCCAACCCCATAGAGCACGCTATAGCAGTTTGTGTAGGAAAGAGTAACAAAAAGGTAAGGTGCCACACCTATTTGCTAACAATCTTTCCTCTGGTTATTTCCGCCCAATCTGCAGGAGGTCCCTCACTTGAGCGTCCCTAAGGTTTAGATGTACGTACAACTTAATCTTCCCAATTTTCTGATTTTTGTTTTAGGTTTCTCAGGTTTTGAAGCGTGCCTCGAGCGTACCCACCAGAGTACCAGACGTGGTGCAGATGATGCACAAGCACGAGCAGACCCAGTCGCAGCAGGACTCGGTGGAGATCCCTCCTGCTGCTCCCACAACCCTGACGCCGTCCACCACGGAGGAGAGCGTGACGAATGCCGGCCAGAACAACATCCCCATGGGCACCTCCTCCAGAGAGCCCCTGCTCTACAACTCCTCCTCGAGCAACCCCACGACGGGCTCCTCGCAGACCCCCGAGGACGAGTTCAAGAACAACGGGCAGTCCCTGCCGAAGCTGCCGGGGGTGATCCCCCTCAGCGGCCACAACGGCCCCACCGGGTGGTTGTAGTGAACGCATAAGATAAGTAAACGCTTAATCTAGGGACATTTCAAGGGATAACGGTGTTAGTTTCTATATTTCTTACAAAACGGAGGATTTTCAGCAGAAGTACAAAGGAAGGTTTATTTTTGACCACAGCCCATCAACATAATTCGTTTTATATAAAGAAGCATTACGTGTTATGATGTGTGCAGGATCACCTATTTTTCACGATATTGATAGTAAGTTGTATTCAAACGTAGATTAATTGAACACTCTATTCAAGATATGCATTACTTCAGGGTAATTTGAGGGTAATTATTATACGCTGATATTATTTAACCACCCTTACACTACTATAGTTTATTTACATGGCCTAATAAACAAATACTTTATGAAACACTATTTATTACCATACAACCTTAAATAATAGTATATAAGTAAGGCTACATCTGCAAAATTTCACCAAATTATTTTTTATAATTGAAAACGACAATTGCTAAATTTGCAAAAAATAGTAACTCTCATTTAATTTCTCTTTTTTGTTAGTATTTTATCCATTTTACCAGATATTTTTTATTGTTGTTTGTTCTTTAATAAAGTACAATCTGGTATCTTCTAGATTTATTTATTTAATTTTCCCTACTAGTTTTGGCTTAATATTAAGCCGAAACTAGTAGGAAAATGAAGGAAACTAGTAAAAAAAACTAGAAGGAAAAAATAAATTAATAAGTACTATACCTTTTCAAGTTCAAATTGAGACAAATCTAGTTCAAATTGAGACCAATCAATTTCAAATTGAGGCCAATCAACTTCAAATTGATACCAATCAATTTCGAATTGAGACTAAACAAAATCAAGTTGACACTAAACTTGAACTTGATATCTCTATGATAACTTGATAACTTAAACAACTTGATATTGTTTAGTGTCAACTTGATTTTGTTTAATCTCAATTTGAAATTGATTGGTCTCAATTTGAAATTGATTGGTATCAATTTGAACTTGATTGCCCTCAATTTGAAATTGATTGGTCTCAATTTGAACTTGATTGGTCTCAATTTGAACTTGAAAAGGTATAGAAGATACCAGAAAGTACTTTAACAAATAACAAACAATAATTTAATTTCTCGTTTCAACATGTATTTTAAGGACTTCTAACTGCAATAGGGTGGTACTTAGTAGAGCAATTTGCCACATTCCTAGGTAATAGATGGAACTTTAGTTTTAAATTTTTGTAGATACCTATAAATTATTATTTGTTATTACATTTATAGTATTTGCCACTCATCATCCTCAATAAATGAAACTATAAAATCTTGTGATAATTAAGAAATACATTTAAAATGTTGATATTTTTCATAACCTTGTGATCATTTTAGTTATAAATAAATGTCAAACATTTGTGATTATAAAAATTAATTGATAAATACAGGGTGGTCCACCTATCCTCGCTCGTACCGTTGCTGCTAGACTAATGAATATTGAGGAAAAAATCTGATTAAAAGTTATTGGACACTTGATGTGCTACTTTTTTAAATTATTTTCGAGTGTACAGAGTGTACCATAAATCTGGGACACAACATTTAATCACATTATTAAACGTAATACCCTGTATATTTTTTCATTTTTGGAATCTGCTTCATGTGTGAGCACTCAGAATATGATGCTATATGCAGGGTGTTCCATTTGAAAAAACTGAATCTCTTTTTTAAATGGATCGCCCTGTATTTTCTTTGATTTTTAGAATCTGCTTCATGTGTGCTTCACAAATCATTTTTATTTTTTGGGATCAGATGCAACGTTGCCAAGTTATTCACATTTTATTCAAATTTAACGAAAAACCATGGACCTGGAAAAAAATTCAACAAAATCTTAGTATAAAAGATCAATGAAAGAATCTGGGTTTGCAAGTACCCAAGTAATGTGCCAAAATATACACAATATTTGGAGTCACGTTGAATACACAGAGTGTTTTGAAACAACAATCGAATTTTGCTATTTTCAAATGGCTAAAACATATCGAGATTGATCGTTATTGGCGTACTATAAATCTGGGACACAAAATTTTGATTCTGTTTTAAATGGATCACCTTATATATTCTTTCATTTTTAGAATCTGCTTCATGTGGGCTTCACAAATCATTTTTATTTTTTGGGATCAGATGCAACGTTGCTAAGTTATTCACATTTTAATCAAATTTAACAATTGATTAGTAAAGCTAACATGAATCAGATTCTAAAAATGAAACAATATACAGGGCGATCAGTTTAAAAAACAGTCCAAATTTTGTGTCCAAATAATTTCAATAAGTAGCACATCAAGTGTCCAATAACTTCCAATCAGACTGTTTCCTCAATTTTCATTAGTCTAGCAGCAATGGTCCGAGCGAGTCCGATAGGTGGACCACCCTGTATATGATCAAAAGTTACCCAAAAATATTAATTATCACAATAAAATTATTTTTAATTATTCAATTAATGAATTGTTACATTCAGATCTATCGAAGTTTTAATTTTTTACTAGATATCATGTTATTATATAATTGATAGATCCATTAAAATATTCAGAGATAAAGTGCAGCTCTATTGAAGTTTTAATTTTTGACTAGATATCATGTTATTATATAATTGATAGATCCATTAAAATGTTCAGAGTTGAAGTGCAGCTGTAGCCTTATCTAACCTAAGATATTGTTATTATTGTTATTATTTACATATTTTATTTTATTTATACACTGATATTTATATGTTAATTAGACACCATAATTTGTTCATTCTTGAGGTGATGAAGTATTCTCCTCGATTGTAACCGATTTGGTAATTTTTCACATGTACACATTCGTTTGTCACAATTGCTGAGCATTGATTGTAATATACCACGCACATACGAGCATTTATTAAGTAATTTATAAATAAATAAGGTAGATATTGAAACTAAGAGTGTAGTCGGTTACTATTTGTGAGACTCCATAATGAGCATGTAATTTTCCAAAGCTATTTCTATAACAATAGTACTATAAATAAATAAATTGAAATAAAATCAATATTGCTGTAATAAAGATTAGTTACGAAATCTTTCCCACAATAAAAACCTTAAATAAAAATATATAAATAAAACATATTAGCTTTTATGTAGATCAACAGGCAACAGTAAACAAGTTTCGATAAAAACATTGAGAATACAAAAACTCATAACTTCAGAAATACTAATTTGTGTACAAACAAATTATTTTTCAATAAATTAAATAAATACTATTATTTTTTTTTTAATTAATTGAAGTTAAATGCGGTAAACTTAAACTTATGAACTTCTAAAAGGAAAACTTATGAATACAAATTTCGTCTCCAAGAATTATAAAATTTATTTCGATATAAATCGAAACAAATTTCGAAGTAATCGAGTCTCAAAAAAAAACAAATGATATAAGTAGTTTAATTTACAAATAAATTAAAGTTACGAAATAAAATCACGAACCAAATGATGTGAATTGTGTACAAACAAATTATTTTTCATTAAATTAAATAAATACTATTAATTTGTTTTAAATTAATTGTAGTTAAATGCGGTAAACTTAAACTTATGAACTTATAAACGGAAAACTTATGAATACCAATTTCATCTCCAAGAATTATAAAATTTGATTTGGAATTAATAAATTGTCACGAAATAAAAACCAAACGATATAAGTAGTTTAATTTACAAAGAAATTAAAGTCACGAAATAAAGTTACGAAATAAAGTCACGAACCAAATGATGTGAATTGTGTACAAACAAATTATGATTCATTAAATTACATAAAAACTATTTTTTTTTTAATTAATTGAAATTAATGCGATGAACTCAAACTTATAGACTTCTAAACGGAAAACTTATGAATACAAATTTCATCTCCAAGAATTATAAGATTTGATTTGCTATTAACAAATAGTCACGAAACCAAATAATATAAGTAGGTAGTTTAATTTACAAAGAAATTAAAGTCGCGAAATAAAGTCACCAACCAAATGATATAAGTAGTTTAATTTATAAAGAAATATTACAATCGCTAAGTGAAACTTCAATTTTAACTTTAGTCTAGAAGTCAAATTATATTGAAATTAAAATTAAATTAAATTACCAACAATACTAATTTACATGATCATGAATAATACATACGGGTATTATTAATTTACTATTAACTCTTATAAGTTTATTTCAAATTATTTCAGATACCTCAACTATTTTTGGAAATTTTTTCACTGTTAAAAGCTATAATACGAAAATTCTAATCCTATAAATTTTCTATAAACCATTTTTCCCGAGTTATAATCAGTTTCAGAGATTAATTTTGAACGTAGAAAAGAAGGATTTGCTGAAGTTTGTTTTTATGCATTTTTAATGAAATGAAAGAATTCATAAAATAGTAACAATCTTACATTTTTATTATAAGAGATTTTAAATGTGTCGAAAATTACAGGTTAATTGTGGAGTACAATTTCAAATTTTATCAAAACATGGACCACTGAAAATGTTGGTTTTTCTAACGTTGTACATATTATAAGGTTACATAAATACGAGGCCTTAATTATTTGTTATAAATGAAACTGTAGATCTAAGTAGACTTAGAGCTTAGAACTTTCGTCTGCTTAAAACATAGATATAAACATATTATATATATATACATACAAGAGAAAGTATTATAATGTATTTATTTATGTACGTATTAAAAACGATTTGCAAGATGTTCATACATATAGTATTTAAATGGTGCATATTGGTGATTATATTTTATATGTGTTGTCGGTGTATAGGAATAGTTTCGGGAGTACAAAGTAAACATATTATAATATACATAAATGTATTAAGTAAGTATGAGTGGTGTAACCACGAAAACAGGAAAATATTAAGTATAAATGTGGAATAGTAATAAGTAGAGGTTTAATAAATAAATAGGATTTTTCTGAATAGATCAACGGACCAGTTAAACCAGAATTTGCTTACAAAATTAATTTGAACAATTGAATTATACAAGTTTTAGGTGACTAAATTAATAATTATAATCTTTATAAAATTTCTGATTAACTTTAATATCGCTTATTTCTCATGCAAACCATCAAATCCAAAGTAATTAAAACTGTATTAAAGTTAACCGCAGAAATCATCTAATCATCTCAATATTCTTGACAAAGTGAGATTTGATCAAAAATATGGATTTATAGTAGACTCTCGACAAAAATTCTGAGAACGTGGAGTATATATTATAATTATTGTTAAAATTACCCTACAATTGATTATTTGTATCAAACAATAAGATTTTAGGTTTACAAATCATGAGAATGACATAATAGTTACTTAATAGTAACTTATTACTTTAATAGTAACTTATTAAATTCTGGATATCTTAATATCGAAGATATCATTGTTTCGAATAAATGAATTAATGTACGGTAAATGGGCGTTGCATTTACTTCTTTGATTATGAAACGTTCTCGATGAAAATTCATATTGGACAGTCCAATAAATGTGTCTTAGTCCTGCAATAACTAGAATGTTATTGGAAATATTGTTACTCAGATAAAATATTTATATACCGTAGAAATTTCTACATAAATATATTACATTTAACAACACAATTTTGAGCTTGTAGGCGAAACTATCAGATGCAGTTAAGAGTAATTAGGCCTATTAATATAAGTAGCCATTTACATATAATAAAATTGCAGAGTTTTCTGCAAACAGCAAATTGAACAACACAATGTTTGGCTTATGTTCCAAATGCATTTGATGATAATTAGCCACACCAATAGGGTAATTGGATCTATGAATATAAGTATCCATTTACATATAATAAAATTGCAGAGTTTTCTGCAAACAACAAATTGAACAACACAATGTTTGGCTTATATTCCAAATTCATTTGATGATAATTTGCCACACCAATAGGGTAATTGTATCTATGAATATAAGTATCCATTTACATATAATAAAATTGCAGAGTTTTCTGCAAACAACAACTTGAACAACACAATGTTTGGCTTATAATCCAAACGCATTTGATGATAATTAGCCACACCTATAGGGTAATTGGACTTATGAATATAAGTATCCATTTACATATAATAAAATTGCAGAGTTTTTTGCAAACAACAAATTGAACAACACAATGTTTGGCTTATATTCCAAATGCATTTGATGATAATTAGCCATACCAATAGGGTAATTGGATCTATTAATATAAGTATCCATTTACATATAATAAAATTACAGAGTTTTCTGCAAACAACAAATTGAACAATACAATGTTTGGCTTATATTCCAAATGCATTTGATGATAATTAGCCATACCATACCAAGGTAAAATAAGCCCTTGAATAACTGTACAAACTTTAACTCCGATAGAAAACTTATAAATCGCAAAGTTTTCTGCAAATATAAGACATTGAACAACACGCTTTTAACACTCAGATGCAGTTTATAGTTATTAGTTCAACGAAGATAAATAGGCTTAAATATACATATAAATCGTAAGTCGAGTAATATAATGTTCTAACAGCATACAAAAATAGTAGGCTATTAGAACTATTTATTTAGGTTTGCGAATTTTCTTGCATTTTTTAAAATTGATTTTGGTTAATTGATAATTTCAACATATTTTATATATTTTTTACACATTTTTACATATTTTAAGAAAACATAAACGTTTTTAAGTAAGATGTAAATTTTCATCTGGTACTTTATGATACGATTTAGAAGAAATTAGAAGCTTTAGCCAATACATAGCAAATTCTCTGCAAAACTTGTTAAACCTGTTAGAACATTGTAATACTCGACCCACAAAATATGTATGTTTTTAATTTTATTTAGATTTGCGAAATTCCTTGCATTGTTTTAAATTTGTTTTGGTTAATTTATTGATAATTTCAGCATATTTTACATATTTTTTTACACATTTTGACATATTTTAAGAAAACATGAACGTTTTTAAGTAAGATGTGAATTTACATCTGGTACTTTATGATACGATTTTACAAGAAATTGGAAGCTTTAGTCAATACATAGCAAACCTTCTACAAAACTTGTAAAACCTTATTTCTTTTGAAATATTTAAGTTTAGTATATTTTAAGGAAATATTATTGTTTTACTGGTATCAATAAAATAGTTTGAACAATTTCTTTAAAATTGCCTAGTTTTAAAACATTTTCATATTTATTTTAACATATAACATGTTTACTTTTATAAAGAATTTCTCAAGAACCAATCTAATGGTAAAGGCCACTAAATTTTAGTGTGTTTGTGGCATATAAGTTAAAAAAATATCCATTTCATCTGTTTTATGAAACATTTTTGACAATTTTGTGCATTTTAGTATGCTGAAGCTCCCAAATTTAGTTAATTTATTTTAAGCAAATGTTTACTTTGTTGTATACTTCTTAAATGCGTTTTTGGTTTATAAAATATTTGGATAGTATGAAACATTTTTGATAATTTTGTACATTTTAGTATGCTGAAGCTGCCATATTTAGTTAATTTATTTTAAGCAAATGTTTACTTTGTTGTATACTTCTTAAATACGTTTTTGGTTTATAAAATATTTGGATAGTCGACTTGGAAGTAAATCATTATTTTAGTTTTAATGATTGAAGATCATTAATACTCCAATTAATATAAACTGTACGTTGCTCTCGTAAACAAAGAAAAAATGAAGCTTTTGGGGCTTTAGGAATAATTTATGGAATTATGGAATATGACTGGTGTAAAAAACTGTATATTTTACTAAACACAACTAATACGCTTAATAGCTTATTAATTTATTTCCTTATTTACATTTAAAATTAGTCTTTATTATTGGTACTAAATAGTTTTATGTAAATTCGAGCCTTATTACAATTGTTTTTTCATCGTTTTTTAAATTTGTTGAGAAAATTTCAATATATATTCATTAGTGTTTTAAGAATTCTGCTAAATCAATAGTATTTTTTTATATAAAAATGTATCTAATACATCCTTAATTTTTCATACAATGGTAACATAGTTGCTTTGCATGGATTAAAGCACATATGATTTCAATGAATGTATTAGGAATAGGAAATAGTTAAGTATGGGAATTGGACGTGACTGATGATAGAAGTTGAAGGAAGTTGAAACGAAATCCATATCGAAATTTGAATTAAGATAGCGGTTTAAGGTAGTCATGGAGGTCTTGTTTAAGTGCTAGTAATTTTGTACATATTCAGGCAAGGAATCTATTTTCAATACGTTTGAAATTTACTTGAAACAAGCTATTTTGTGTATATTTTAAACACTCGGTTTATTTTTTTTTTTTCACGACGTAAATGTTGTGCATTTTAAGTATTAACAGCACTTAAGTATATAAATATAAGCTATAATCACGTTAATATACTTATATTTTACTAACGAATTAAAAATATTTGAAATGTATGAACAACTTGCAATTCTAATAAACTAGTTATAAAAGTTACGGTTTTACTTAGGCCCACTGTGAAATTCGCAGCAAACAACACACCACGAATTACACAAACACAACACTGAACACATACACACATGTCCCACACATAACACGCGCATTGATCAACTCATGGTAGGCGAAAAAAATCCATTTCGTTGCAACTAAACGAGGATCTCGTTTACTCTAGGCGCACACTGTAGCTTAAAGAAGCGGTTTCATTTTGAGAGGTTTTAAAAGTCTAGCGTAAATTTATTCTAATATTGTGTACTTTTAATGAAAACTGGAGCAAGTTTCGACCAGAAACTTCGAAGGTATCCGCCACAACTGCCCGAAATTTATATTAGTGACTCGTAGACACACATATGTATGTGGAGTAAATAATATAAGTGTACTTTATCTTGAAAGGTCTTAGCCATATAGTGTAAACTACATTAAAAAAAACGTTTTAATTTCAATAATTGATAGCTGTATCGACACTTACACACAGGCGAGGCGCCTAATTGGCGACGAGCTTTTACGAAGTGGGTTGAAGATCTGCAAAGTTGTAGTAATGCTTAAACTTTTATATTGTAAGTATTATAATATAAGAAATTTATTAATAAAAGAACGTATTAATACTGAATATTGTTTTCTTTAAAAGAACAAAATATGCTTAAATTGTTTAATTTATTTAGTAGCCATAATTGTATCTCACATTCAGAAAACTCTCGAGTTTATAGAGAAAAGCACAATAGGATTGTGCAGCACTACTAAGAGGCATATTATAAACGGCCCAGAGAAAATCGTAGACATATAAGTCCACAGCTAAGTTCTAAGAGACCCTATATTTATCACAATTGCTTTATAACAGATTATTTACTAATTATAGTATTCTTCACATCCCACATCGACACATAGATTCTCCCAGAACTGTTGCCTCTCACGAACAGAGCTTTCTCATTTCTGAGGTCAGTGAGCCAATGCCGGATTTAGGTACTGCAGGATTGCTAAGTACATTTGTTTAAGGGCCCCCCTACAAAATTGAAAATATATTTTAAATAAGTAATTATATTATAACGCTCTTTCGATTTAAATACAATCATTCATTCTTTCAGGGGCTTCTAATGTATGAGCCCCCAATGGATTGGGCCCCTAAGCTACTACTTATTTTGTTTATACGTAAATCTGGCCCTGAATGCACCTACAAGTAGTTAAAAGGGCAATTATATAATTTTAAATTTGAATATGCGCATATTTGGTGGCCTGCAGTTTGATGTCACGGCGACGCCAGCGCAGAAACCTGTGAACTTTATACCTATGAATTTAACTGCAATAAACGGACAAAACAGGTATATTACGAGAAAGCACATATTAATTCATGACGAATGGTGCCGTTTTTAATTGATAATACGCTGCGTTTATTGATATATAGCTCAATTAATAAAACATTTACAACTAGGCAGCCCAGTGTACATTTTACCCTACTTTTCTAATTCCGGTGTCATTTAAGTTGCCTACGTACTTATCGATTATTATTATCAGTATCTTTATGTACCAATGCAAATAGATCCAGGATTCAATTTAATCTCCAATTGGCAATGTCTTATTTCAAGGCTGGTGAAAATGTGTAAAAAAAGTATTTCCAGAGTTCATTTGGATTATAGTTAAGATATTCATCTCAGCAGCATTCAAAAGATTCAAACACTTAGAGTGGGTAAATTAAGAGTAAATACTCTATTACCCAAATATCTTTAGCAATTCAAGCAATTCATTATAGCAATTCAAGTCAACCACAAAATAAAACATGTTATTTGGGTATTACTATCTTGGTTATTTACAGTTCTTCTTTTAATGCATGTTTGCTCATTAATTTTTTCAACTTCTCCCAGAAAGCAATTCTTTTGCTGGACATATTTGTGTCAATCTTCAAATCATTTCACTTCTCTCCTTCACAACCGTGTATTTTCATGTTTATTTTCTGATTGATTTTATTGTAAGGGAGATGGAGGAGTGTGAAGATAAGATTAAAGCTCTTAATATATTCTATTCCATTCCAATTCCAATAAACAACAAAAAAACATGTTATTTGGTATTACTATCTTGATCATTTACAGTTTTTCTTTAAATGCATGTTTGCTCATTAATTTTTTCAACTTCTCCCAGAATGCAATTCTTTTGCTGAACACATTTTTGTCAATCTTCAAATCATTTCACTTCTCTCCTTCACAACCGTGTACCTATTTTCATTTTTATTGTCTGAATGATTTTATAATAAGGAAGATGGAGGAATGTGAAGATAAGATTAAAGCACTTAATATAATATATATTATTAATAACAATATTATTGAACCAATTCCAGTAAACAACAAAAAAACATGTTATTGGGTATTACTGTCTTGGTCATTTACAGTTCTTCTTTTAATGCATGTTTGCTCATTAATTTTTTCAACTTCTCCCAGAATGCAATTCTTTTGCTGAACATATTTTTGTCCATCTTCAAAATGTCGTGATTGATGAAAAGGAACTCGTTTGCTTCAGTCTTCACTGGTTTCCATATTGTCCCTAAATCATTATTTGGTGTAGGATTCCTGCAACAATTGAGAGTCAAATAGCGATCTTTAATCAAGTTATAAATAAAACATTAATTAAAGACATTCACATTTCCATTTTTAAATGTTACAATTACATGTAATGTAGCTTTATAGCTCTATTATGACAAACATTAATTAGATTTATATCATAGACATGTATGAATACTGTTTTTTTTTTAATTATAATGCAGATATATTTTTTTAAACAAAAATTTCTATTTCAACGTTTTCTTTAACTGCAATTTTTGCAGATTGCAATTTTTAGATTTTCTAAAATAATATATGCTTAATGCTACATCTATTTTGTCTTGATATAATAATCAAAGTATTTATTTATAATATAGTATGTAAGACTACAATATTATTTGATATATCTATGAATATTATATGATACTATATGATGTTAGCTAAAAATGTAATTTGTTTTGTTTTAGGAATGGTATTCTGCCCATTGACCAGTTATACAAAAAATATGTCATTCCATTAAAAATAAAGAAATGAATTATGAGAATTTGAAGTGTACCTAACACAGTATTTTTTATGTCGATTTATTTTTTTATATATTACACTGGACATAATTATCATGTCCAGTGTAATATCATGTCGAGTTTATAGAACTATTGCAGATCTACTTTAATCAGGATATACAAAAAAAAATTCATCCAATTTTGTTTTTATTTAATACGACTTCTGCGAGGATTGACCTGATCATATTTAATTTCTTAGGATGTGTTTTAGATAAATCATATAAATATAGTACTGGGACGAATTTTGATTAGTCGGAGCCTTAACACCTCATATGCATTGCAGAAAGAACTTACCCATATTTGGCAAAGTTGGTCCAAAGAGTGGTCATAACCTTCATCATTTTCTTATCACTTGCGCTGCTCTTTCTTGTTGGGAAAAAGGCTTCTAAGGTCGGGAAGAGGTAATATAGTTCATCACCGTGACATACACCTAAATCAAAAGATTGTGTTTACAGCATGATAAGAATAATGCTTGTAATCCCATTCCACACTACCAAATCATTAACAAATATTACTACATTATTGAACATATCTGTGATCACTTTAAAATGTATGAAGCATCAATTAAATATATTTTCTGTAATTCTAATACAAAAAATACAACAAGCAACAGACACATTCTACCATTTGGCCATTGTTTTGCAAAATCTCAATTATTTTCTAAAAATTTTATTTTATTTTACATTTTATTTCATTAGTTAAGCAGTAACTGGTTTATCATGTTCTTAAAATAGTTGTTATCACATACATACACTTAAATATGCGGACAAACACACACCATAATATGTATACATATACAAACAATTTTTTTACCATAATCGTCCTTGGACTCCGCAAATACTTCTGTAAAGCTGGACGAACCTCGGTATCCAAACAAATAGACGTAAACAGGTTGCTTGTTGTACTTCATGTGCATTTGTATGATATCATGCATATCGAATGAAAAGTAAACATCTGTGTAAAACTGTAAAACAAATATACTTAACATAAACGAAAAAAATAATGAAATAGTGCATTTTATTTTCGCCCATTCTGCAGCTAAATATGTACTAATAAGAACTAACAGGTATCTAAAACTAACTGACGTATAAGTTGCTCTTATTTGTTTATTTATGGATTATAGTTTATTTACTTACATCAACTACAGCTTGCTTATGGGATTCGTCCAGTACTTCAGCATCTCCAAAATAGAATGATTTTATGGTCTTTGCGAGATCACGAATAATTTGAGTATCCTTATCAAACATAGCAAGATGAACGATATCCTGGAATTTAGCACTGAAGTCTTCTATCAAATTTTGTCCATATATTGCTAGAAAATTCAAAAATGATTCAAGATTTCTTGTGAAAAAATAATATTGCTATATTACAAATTCCACGATTTCTGCATTATTACCATAGATAACTTAAATAACAACATTGTCCAAAATATACATTTTATGAGAGGACTACTATAGTTTGTTTTTTTACAGGTTCGATATAAGGCGTTGGTTATAGGAATCATTAGCCTTATCTTGATAAAAACATTTAAATGTATCCTAGAAATGTTATATTTGAGGAGAAAATAAAAAATTACAATAGTGCTTGACAAAGAAATTGAACCCACAACTCCCCATCAATATTATTACCATTATAAATTGAACCACCATCTAGACATATTTTACTTACGGGCTGCCCTCATTGCTCCTTCATCAGCGTTAAGACCAACAATCCAAGGTACGTCAGACCCAATTCCTTTCTTCAAAGCAGATTCAAGAGTATCTGATAGGAAGGCATCTTCATGTTTCGGCTCTACAACTGGTCTGAAGACTACTGGTGGTTCGATGTCCCATTCCTATAAATATAAATATAAATAAATATATATAAATAAAAATAATATAAATAAATAATATAAAATCGGTATTTAGAATATCAAATTACCGCGAACTTATCGATTGTAGCCATCAGATCAGCAGCATCAGACTTCCTCAAGCAGAGAACCATAGCTTTGCTGGATTTTGTTGAGCAATCCATAAGTTTTGCCAGCTTGTGTGATAATTGGGCACCTTCCTCAGAGGAATGAAGAGCCCATCCGGATTGTGCGCTGCCACTCTGTGATATAGCAGCATGGAATAAACCTAAATGACAACACAAGCATTCATGAGGCAGGATAAAACTATAAAATAAATTTAAAAATAAAATACAAATTGTGTGAGTTTCATAATTTTAGATACATTTATAACAGTGCAAGAGTGATGTGAATAAATCTCTTATAAATATATTTAAAAAAATATATGATGGTATAACAATTTTTTGTTACAATCACTTTACAGTTCTATGTACAATATTAGTTTAATATATACAAACACATCGAAACAGATCCCAAAATAAGACCACAACTGGCAAAAATCGTTACTATAAAGTACGTAATCAATAAAAACTTTCAAATGTTTTGTTAAATGGACCTCTGCTTCCGAAGTTTTAGTACCACATGTCCAGACATTACCTTTGCTTAAAGGAGATATCATATGAAGATTAGAGCTTCCAGCTCCAGCAGACTCTCCAAAGATTGTGACGCTGTTTGGGTCTCCTCCAAACATTGCTATGTTATCCCTAACCCATTTCAAAGCCAAGCTTTGATCTTTCATTCCATTATTTCCAGGTACTACTGCATCTCCAGTTGATAAGAAACCAAGAGGACCTTAAATTTTATAATGTTATTACCCTGTGGCAGCAATAACAACTTTCAAGTCTGAGCAGGAACTCATTAGACCAGTCGAACTTATAATCAGTATTAAATACAAATGTCTTACCCAAACGATAGTTAATGCCTACTAATATAACATCCCTGTCCATCAATATATTTGGTGGGTACATCATTGCATTTCCACTCCCGCAATGGAAACCTCCCCCGTGAATAAATACCATGACAGGAAGGGGTTCTTTCAAGATTGCTTCCTGAAATTCAAGCATTAATTAGTTCATTAATCTGGTATCCATATCGTTGTATTATTACTTCTTGTGTGTACACGTTTAGGTATAGACAGTCCTCCTGTCCTTCAACATGAGGAGATCTGACAAATATGTTCTTCTGGATACACATTGGACTGTCTTTAGTTGCATCCTTGATGTCATCCCAGTCTTCAGCAGCAACTGGGGGCTACAAATCAAGTGAAATATTTTTAAATCATTAATTATAACAATTTCCTAAGCTAAAAGGTTTAACCAATGAAATTTGGTAGATGCAAACTACCCAACATTTACTTAAGGTACTAAAAATTAGTAAATAAAAAGTTAATAAAAGATAGGCCTCAAGTATGATATTTAGATCACGACGACAGTAGAAGCCAACTGCCAGTTGCTTCAGCGATTGCTTGATACTAGAAGAGTAAGGCATTATTATAATTATGATTCGAAGCAATATTTTAATAGATAACTTAAAAATATCTGTTTTCGAAATTTGTTAAAATCTACGACATTTTTTTTTAAGTTTCGATGATTTTGCAAATTTTACTCCTATAAAAGACTATATATTAAGTAAAGTATCAACTGGTAAACAAAAATACTATAAATTACAGATGATATAACATAATTATAAAATTATTTTCATCGTAAACTGAAGAGCAGTCAAATCAAAGCAAGCTATTATATGTATTCGTCACGCTTTTACATCATGCTTAGACCGAATTAAATCACTATTATTAGATAAAAAGTCTAAGTGAGCACAATGTTATAAGTGAATAATGGTTTGTCGCAAGCATAAATACTTCACGTAACAAGGTTACGTCTATTTAATCTGAAGGTTACATAACGTTTAAAAATACTAAGCAAGTCCGATTAAAAAATATAGTTAAGGAATTGTTAAATAAATATTTCTTGCATTGTCACCATATTTACATAAATTAATAGTTCGAGCACCATTTGAGGTAAAAGTTTCATAACTAATCGCTACTTGACTTCTAAATTAAATTAATGTAAACTATTTGTAGACAGTTTATATACACTGCGCGACAAAAGTCTGGGTTCACTAACAATTTTTCCGATTTTTCGTCCTATTTTTTTTTTTTTTCAAATAAACCAAAATGTTAATGTTTGTTTATCAAAAAACAAGTTTAATGACGTAGTCGCCAAATGCATAGCCGTACAATTTTTAATATAGTGCATGTTTTCCTTCTAACGTGCCTTATTTAGATTTTTGAGATTTGGTTAACAATTAAGTTGGTGTTGTCATGGATTTGTTTATCATGCTTCAAATGTTGCTGGCAAGTGTCAGTGTGTGCTGAAATTTAGTTTTGTGATCAAAATGCCGATATCTCCAGTAAGATGTGCACGGATAATTGCCCACATTGAAGAAGGACATAGCCAGAGAGAAGCAGGCCGTAGGTATGGAGTTTCTCAAAACGGGGTCCGAAGGATTTGGCAGAGGTATGAGGAAGATGGTCTACTAACAGCCAGAGCACGGTCAGGAAGACCAAGAAAAACTAATGCTCAAGATGACCGATTTATGTTGTTACAATCTTTGAGAAATCGCACTGAAACTGCAACAATTAGAGCTAATGAGCTTGCTGCAGTCAGAAATGTTCAAATATCAGCACGTACAGTTCAGCGACGACTTTGAGAAAATAATCTAAAGTCTTATCGGGCTGCCACTGGTCCAAAACTTATGGTTCGTCACAAACAAAACCGACTGAATTTTGCTAGAACTTATCAGAACTGGGGGGCTGCCGAGTGGCGACATGTCTTATGGACTGATGAATCCCGTTTTACGTTGGATGCTCCAGACGGTCGTACACGGGTATGGAGGAGACCAGGAGAACGATACGCAGCATGTACCATGGCTCCTAGATCCAATTTTTTCGGAGGCTCTGTAATGGTATGGGGAGGGATTTCTGTCGAGGCTCGTACAGAACTCCATATTTGTGATAGAGCAGCCCTTAACGCAGATAGGTACATTAGGGATATTGTAGAGGAACATGTTGTACCATACAGTCACTTTATTGGAGAAAACTTTCAATTAATGCAGGATAATGCTCGCCCACAAGTGGCGAACATGACCCTCCAATATTTTAACGAAGTCGGAATTAGGTGTTTGGATTGGCCTGCTTGTTCACCAGATCTGAACCCTATTGAGCACGTGTGGGACCAACTGGGAAGAGCCATTCGAGCTCGCCCTGATCGCCCTCGGACCTTAAGAGACCTTGCAGCATGTTTGGTTGAAGAGTGGGACAGACTGCCGCAAGAAAACATTGCAACGTTGATTAACAGCATGTCTAGACGTCTGGACTGTGTTATTAGGGCTCGTGGTGGAAACACCAGATATTGAAAGTTTCGTTCGTACCCATAGTTCGTGTTTTTCACTTTTTTTTATAAACACTATATTTCTTTAGTATCCTAAAATGTAAGTAAATAAAGATTAATTATTAATTTATCACCAAAGGTGGTTTTTCATTTTTGTTTTTTGATAAACAAACATTAACATTTTGGTTTATTTGAAAAAAAAAAAATAGGACGAAAAATCGGAAAAATTGTTAGTGAACCCAGACTTTTGTCGCGGAGTGTATTTTTACATTAAACCATTTTAAACCAAAGTGCATTATTGATTTAGTAATTCATGTTGACTTTGAAATTATGCATTCTTAGTAATTTAAAATTAAGTTATATAATGTAATTATGTAGTCTTTAAGATAAAGTTTTTTTTAAGTTCACAATTAACTTATATCAACATATCTGTGTCCAAGTTTCGTAAATAACTTTATGTGGGCTTAATAAAAATAGTTAACTTTATTATTCTAAATAGTTCTCAATTCTTGGAGACATTTTCTTGGTGCCACTTTACTAGTGTACCAGACCATATTTCAATTGTAATTATTTTGATTGGTTCAATTGGTAACGTTACGAAATGATCCGATCCCAGACTTCAACTTCGTCCTGATAATAATCCTGCAATAATTATGCATATCCACGATGGTGTACAGATTCCTGCTGCCGGTGACTGAAAATGCACACCGAGTGAGTGCACGTGGGAAATAAAAAAGCTGAAGCGCTCTGAGAATGTACGAAATATACAAGAAAATCTGTTTTTTCAAAATTATTATACCTCAAATCTTAAGTGTCCAATTGGAGGCTTTGCATATGGTATTCCCATGAAAGCTCTGAACGTCCTCCCATTCTTAGTCTCCATATATTTCCCATGCAAGTCACCATTTTGCACCTCCACATTTAACTCATCGGTAGCTCTGACCGTCTCGGCTAGGAACAAGAATGCAAATGCAACGATAACTTTCATCCTGGTACTGGTCAACGTCCTCACTTGTCCACGATCACCAACGAACTGGCAAGTACAAGACTGCAGTTAATATGAAACCTTGAAAATAATGTATTTGTACATTTTGATATCAAATTAATTTCTGTAGCGGCCCATAAAAAACGGATAAGATTGGTTCCACAAATATTTACTTCCACCCAAAAAAATTTTGCAGTGAAAAATGTGATTACACTTTAAGTTATACAATATTTAATCTAATATTATATAATTTTGTTATGTATGTCTCCACTGCTTATCAACTTTGGTATTCGGTTATTATTTTAGATAATTATATGAAGAGTTTTACTGAGTTACACAATCTCAATTAAAATTTCATTGATAACCTTATTATAGTACAATAATTGAGTTTCATAACATTATATCTGACTGGTAATATTCGTTTTATGCCAAGTTTCAAGTTTTTTTCCGAAATTTAAACATTAAACAGTGCGATCAACAATTATTTAGATAAGGGGGCGGATATGCTTGTATGCATCCCTAGAAAATACAGGCCTATCATGAATTGCTGCTTTTACCAGATTTTAACAGACGTCTTGAACGTGTATACGAACCTTGTCAAATTTTCTAATTATATGTAATATATTGCTGCTGTGATTTAAGGTAACTTCCTTCATATATACTTCACCGGAAGATTTGATGCCTTACCCTACGTGCAGTTAGAACAAATAAGATATATAAGAAAAAGAGGAAAAACTGCAATTTTCCAGCATCTCCCACTCTGCAGCATTACTGAAGTGTTCTACCTGAAGTCCAGGTGGCTATGCATAATCAGCATGTAAAGATTAACTCATCTATCAGATTATTCGCTGTATTACTGTTCATGCAGATACATTTTTCAGGATGATTTATGCTATCATGAAAGGGAATAGATGGTATTTCTTTTGAGAAATATATAATTTGAATATCATACAAATTTGAGCATAAGTGGAAACTTAGTTGGAAATTAGATCAATGCAATAAACTAGATACTGTGCAGACCTAGAAGCTATCTATGCTCTACCTAGTTCTAGCTACGAAGTTACGTAAAGCTAGTAAGTATATCAGAATGTAACAACAAAAAAACAGGTGAAGATATCTTCTAATATTGTCTTCTTGCACCAATAATGAGCTCTATGATGTTACGTAGACCTAGCTCTAGCTATGAAGTTACGTAACGCTACTAAGTATATCAGAATATAACCACAGACAAACAGGTAAAGATATCTTCTTATATTGTCTTCTGGCACCAACAATAATGAAGCTTTAATGAATGGTTTGTCATTCCGTTTCTTACATATAATTAATTAATATTTTACATTTTTAATCCACGCTCAATCAAAATTAAAACGTCAAAAGTAAGCCTGAACTTATGTACTAACATGATAAATAAATAATGCTTAATTAAAAAAAAAAAAATCAATATTCATAAATTCAAATATCCCTTCCAAACATTGTACGAAAGACTGACAAACCATCAAAGTGATAAACTCACGAACTAATATTATTAGACAATAATTCATATTCATTTGCCGAAAGGCGAAAGTCGATAGCCCATTCCATATATCATGTATCACATCGAATATCATATATCTATCAATATATCATCAATATTATGTTGTTATATGTTTTAAGTATGCTGCAGATGTATAACTGTATATGGAATATATGTTCATACTACTGAAGAAAATAATGTAAAACTATGATTGTATAATATATAAAAATGTAAAAAATGTTATTTATAACGTTATAAAGTATAAAGTAGAGTAACATGAAATATTTTAATAAACTTATTATAATTATTAAAGATGAGGTATATCTCTAGTTTTTGCATAATTTCAATCTAAATCGTGACAATCCTTTGAGATTTGTATCAAAAACTTTAAATTTCCCATTTCAATGTATACATTATTCGGCCCATTGTTTATAAATTATTGTTAACAATAAAAATTGTTTAACCTTGACATGTAGTCTAACATTGAGACTACTTCGATATACGAGACTACTTTAAACATTTCTTGTGCATTTCAATGTTAATTTTTGAAATTTTAATAATTACTCACAAAATATCAATGTATATTTTCAAAATTTCGTATGTAAGTCGAAACTATGAGAGTAATCGTGGAAATATTGAGAGAATAAACAGCATTTTGACAGCAATAATTGCAATATTGACAGGGAACATTAATTTCAAGAGAATAACAATTGAAATTTAGCAGGAATTTTGAGAGTTTTAAAGAGAGTTTAAATTAAAATTGCGGAAAATCTAGAGATGGGGTATTTTCTGATTTTAACATTTTCTAATAACCTCAAGTCTAGTTATAAACTGTGTGAAATTTGAAAGTTATAATGCTATGAAAAATGGGTTATAAAATGTTTTAATTAAAAATAGGTGACATGCAATTCGCATAATATCGCTGCCCTAACTTCAGATTGAAATTGCGGTAAGTAATTGGGTATATTTCCATTACATATCTTTCACATTATCGGTACAAATTGAATAGTGCGAAACCAGTAAGTCTCTTGCACGTATTTGCTACACACGATTACAGTAATTTGTACCATTTTTACGTTATCATACGTACTGCAGACAACATTATTCCTCCTTAATTAACCTTTATTTTGGCGTTGTGTACAAAATTGATGGCATAATTCGCTTTCTTATATGAAACAATATACCAATAGAAGTACCAATATTGCCTTAGCAGCGCAATTTCTTGATAATTGATGCGTAATTAATACATAATTACTATCTCATTAGCAGCACATAAGTAATGGTTTAAACTGTTAAATTATTGTTAAATAACCGTAATATCGCTACAACTTGGTAAATATATGTTCTAAACTCACTTCCCTAATACGTATGCACGTTAAATCGCCTAATTAATGCCGGTAAAAACATTAAAACGAATAATTAAAATTATATTCGAATTATGTTGACGCGTGGCGCCACCTAGCGGCAACTCATAAAAACCCCAATGTTGAGCTATTTTCTTAATTAAGCCTCAAATCAAAATTATCTTCAAATAAAATCGATAGCCCTCGTCCTCCTGAATCCGAATCTGTACTTGTTTGCTATATGGCTCCACCAATAACCGAGAAAATAGCGAAGCAAAATCGCCATTTTTGGACTTAAATCCAAAATTTCTCGAAAAGTAATTTTTTTTTCGGCGAACTTTTCGGACCCGAAATTTGCATTGGAATGACGAATCGAATGCCGCAAAAATTTTGCCAAAATTCGAAAGTTGATGTTTTTGTCCGAAAATTTCTGAAGGTTAACACCCCTTTGGATTTTTACGAAAATTTTGAGGCAAAAATTTTTGAACTGAGATAGCAGTTTCGTAGATTTTTGCATTCTGAGTCCGAATCTGCAAGAAAAATATGGCTCAGACGCCTAATAACGCCAAAAATAATTATTTTCGAAATCGCAAAATTTTTGAAAATGCGTAATTTTGAAAAACTAAAATACGTAATCGATATATTTTTGCCTTCTGAATCCGAATCTGCAATTATTTTTGCGCTCAGTTAATTATTAACGCCAATAACAGCAAATTAAGGTGCGACAATTTTTTCGAACCCTGATAGATTTCGAGTCTCTGAGTCCGAATCTGTTATTAGTTTTGCTGTACGTTGGATAATAACTGAATAAACGGCAAAATACAAAAAAAATCAAATTTTGCGTCATCTTGCGGCAAACCCCTGAACCCGGTAGTCATCCGAGTTCACCACCTCCACTATCATTTAAAAACAAAATTAATCTACTTAATTACGCTTTACAGGTACTTAAAATCAACTCTAATTAACACTGCATACGTGCACATTGCTTATTTATGAATTTAAGAGCGTATATAATGCTTATTTCAATTAAATTTAAGCTGTTCTACACAGTGGCCATCTAGCGGAAAAGAGCGAAAGTTGGGTTTTGGTTTGGAGATTAGGTAAGCGATCGATGACAGCGTATCGATCGCTTACCTAATCTGCAAACCAATATGCATATTTCGAGGTTAAATTAATACTTATATTATTAGATTTATTTCCAACAGTTAATTATACAATATGTGATTAATACAAAATGATAACGACCACCCAGGTCTTCTACGTGAGATATCAGGTACAGAAATACACATACAATACATGAACACAGTTTAATATACACAGTTTAATATAATACAAAAACATACAACGCATTCCGATTACAAGTTTACGATTGTTGCAGGCGTCTAGCGACTCATCTTAAACTGTATAATGTTGCCATTGAAGATGTCTGTCGAGCCTTGCACCCCATGATATATTTGTATCATTCCAAGTAATGGTGAGTATTGATGGCGAAGAGTGCGTGGAGTCTTGTAACTAAAAGCCGTTGTTGTCTTTTGAGGTACACGTAATGGATGCTGTTGGAGGAACTCAGAGTTGTCAAACTTATCGTGCGCAATCTTGTGCAGGCACTTTACTAGCATGTGCCGGAGATGCAGCTCGTTTGGGGTAAACTCAAATTGTCTCAACAAATCTTCTTTATATTCTCCAATTATTTTTTCTGTGCTTGTGCAAAAGGTGACCAAACAGGCACACAGCAGTCTAATTTGCCACAATGTTGCCATTGAAGATGTCTTCCGAGACTTGCTTTGCATGATATATTTGTATCATTCCAAGTAATGGTGAGTGTTGATGGCGACGAGTGCATAGAGTCTTGTAACTAAAAGCTGTTGTTGTCTTTTGAGGTACACATAATGGATGCTGTTGGAGGAACTCCGAGTTGTCAAACTTATCGAGCACAATCTTGTGCAGCAAAGTTACTAGCATGTGCCGGTCATGCAGCTCGATTGGGGTGTACTCAAATTAGTGCAGATATTTCAAAGACTTCTGTATATTCTCCAATTGTTTTTTCTGTGTTTGTGCAAAAGGTGACCAAACAGGCACACAGTAGTCTAATTTGCCATAATGTTGCCATTGAAGATGTCTTCCGACTCTTGCATCGCATGATATATTTGTATCATTCCAATCTCTGGTTCTCCCGTAATTTCAATCTGTAGTTATGACAGCGATATTATACAAAATACATAACTTTCAGATTTTTGCAAAATAAAACTCGATGAAAATGTACATTTGGTTGCCTAGATTTAAGAGAACATTTAAATGTGTTATAAATCAAAATCAGCACAATCCTATGGACTAAAACTGATGCCGCATGCAGTTAAAAACGTATATAATCACCAGGTGATCGATTAGGCGAAATATTACACTTGAAATCATAGGTATAAAGTTCACCAGTTTCTGCGCTGGCGTCGCCTTCATGCGACAATATATGCAACCAAGTATACACAAAGAAATAGTATCGGGCGCCTATTTTTAAAATATTATCGATTGCTTAGGATTCACGTTACAATTATAGTATTTGAAGTCTGTAAATTTGTATTGATCTATTTACTAGATTGGAATAATGGAGTGTAGTAACAGTTAATGATATTAAATGTGTAGTTTGTTATAGAACTTGGAAGCTTATATTCTAAACTATATAATTTCAAATATTAACTATGTACATATTTACTAAAATAAAACTTGATCTTTTTTGCAAGAAACAGCTTATGAATCACCAAATACCCCAGAATGTGGACTTCAAACACTAATAGTAAGTTGTATAAGTATTGCATTCATTTATAATGCTACTGTACAACAAAAAAATATCTGCATTACTCTTTATTAACGAAATGATATTTACCTGAATCCTACAAGATTTCAGTCCAACTAAAAGTACAATTACCATGTTTCCACGTGTTGTCACCAAAACTGAAGGTAGTGACAATAATTTTAAATATCCTAAAAATGTAACCGTATGAACAGTGATACCTTAAGATACCTCAAGAACTTATACACAATTCGAAAAATGTGTGGAAAATATTTATGTAATTCTTTCTTCTGCTTTCTGCGCACAATACCTGAAAACCTAAATTGAGATTTATTTAAATCCCTGCATCTTCTTTTAGTACCAAGTTCATTTAATATGTGAATTAACAGTAATTTAAATGATTATAACAGTGAACAGAAAATTGTTTTAATGTGCAAAATGCATAATTAAACAAAATTGCATTTGCGATTTCAAATAAAAATTCCAGAAAAACTAGGGATGGTGTCCATATTCTGACTTTGTTTTGTAATAGTACAGTGGATATTGCAGTGAAATTTTATGTCTATTAAACATTTATAAAAAGTCTTAAATATTTTTTTTTTAAAAGAAGTAAATTGCAAGCTTTGTACAACGTTGCTATTACGAATTTAGGTTCAAATTTCTGAAAAACTAGAAACCTACTAAAATGCGAATATTATCAGTTAGAAATTATTTTGTTAAAGTCAATTATTGTACTATGATAAGGTTATAATTGCAAATTTAATTGGTAAGGTGTCAATCAATACTACTCTGTATTAAATCTTAATCAAGAGTAACGATCCTCCATATAACAACTTCAAATGTTGTGCATCAATTCTACAAAAAGTAATACATGGCTCATGTTGTATGAACAACGTATGTATGAATGTGTGAAAATTATGTTGTATAATATGGTCAATAAATTGTATTCAAAATAGTTGGTAAAAATGGGTTTATTTGTCAAGATAGAACCAAACGGTGGTAATTCAGAATACTTTGCTCCTTACAATATAATAGCTCAAGTCCGTGGCATCAGAAATCTAAATGGAATACAGGCCTATAAAAGTTTAGTTAATAGTAATACCTAAAAAAAACTTATTACACAGACGTTAACAAAGTGAGTTTCTCATTCAGTTGCAATTGCGTTTTAAGTAATTGTGACAGGGTGATGACCATCAGTAAATCCTTGACATTGCTGTTGAACATCTCAGAGAACTGCTCGTTATTCATGTGGGGCACGGAGTTGACCAAATCCAGTAGGGACCTGCCGACGGCATTATCTGGCACCGTCCTATTGGCCAAAACATCTTCAACGTACTGCAACACCTGATCCAGCAGCACGCCCATCTTCGAACCGGCCTCCGACACCTGCGCCAAATCAAGCATGGGATGCACGTTCCTCAGCTTGCCGGCACTTGAACCCATAGTCTTCTGGCACAGCTGCAGTCCGAAAACTTCGGGATCATAGCAGGTGACATCAACGTTCACGCCGGTAAACATGCAGCCCTGCTTGCCGCTGGGCACCCCCAGGTTCACGCAGACGTAGGCCTTCAAGCCCATCCTGGCACCCTGGAGGCTCGTGTCCAGGGTTACGTGTACAGGATTGTTGCATTCCCGGGAGTAGTACTCGTGGATGACTGAGCTGTGGTTGGTGACCTCCTGACCGGTCGCCCACCATCCTACTATGTTTTCTGAGGAGTTCACGCGCCGGTTCAGATCGTAAACGTCACTGGCGTAGCTCAGCTCCGCCTCGACTTGATCCTCGTACTCCTTGTGAGGGACGCAGAAGCAGTTTGTTACTTCCACAATTCCCTTATCTTGAGTTCCTGAAAAATTAATAGGATCGAAACTATTGAAACGTCAGACGAAGTGAACAAAAGCTGGCAAATAAGTTAGGTTAGGTATACACATGGCATTTTTCAAAATTACTGGAAGCCGGTTAGGTTGAATTAGGTCTAGGGTTATCTTACCAAGTAAAGTTCCGATAACACGATGAGTCTCTGCATTTCTACGTTCGTAAGCGTCAACAATCTGGAATAAAACTACCGGATGAACCTTGACAATTAGGTTAAGCGCCATGTTTGTGCTGGATTGCCACTTTGTGCACAGCTTTTACCCCTGCTTAAATTTGACTGGTGGCAATTGTAAGGTTATATTTTGATCTACAATTTACTGATTATTTTTTAATCACATTAAGTTCGTGGTAAATGCATTGTTATTATGAATTAAATATGAATATTGTTAAATCAACTGGTAGGCTGTCAAAATAATTTATATTTATGTTGGTTTTAATTTAGGTTTGAAAACGTGTTTTATTGATTTTGGGGTAAGTGAAAATATATGTGCATTTTTGAATTCGTAATCAGGATTTTGTGTATTTTAAAGTTTACTTTAGGTGTTATAAAGAGGAATTCACGATGCATCTGGCAATGTCGCATTTTGACAGGTTGTACGGAATACGCAAAATCCGTACGAAAGGAGGCAGGCTTGCAACAGAAGCGGTGAAAGTCACCAGGTGATATTTAAATTTGCAGTTTGAATACGGATTTTCTTCTCGGGTTTATTGGAAGAAATGCCAGATTTCGGGTGGGATTCGTCGGCGCTTCGATGAGACTCCACTGGGGCAGACGGGGGCTGCAAGGGGGCGATGAGAAACTGTTCGTGTTAGGATGGTCTGCCATGATGCAGAAGTATTGATGGCTCTCGACAAAATGGTTTTCGCGGCCCACCACTACCAAAGCTGCCTGTATGTATGCGTTGCTCCGGTATATCTGCAATGCAGGCGTGCCTGTCTAATACCAGTTCCTAGTGCTTGCGGCCGGGATTTTTGGGCACGGAATTTACTGACGGGAAGCAGGTCTGTTGAAATTAGAGCACTATAATCTGGTGATGTCCCCCTCCCCCCCCCTTCCGAGTGCATCAATCTGGTTGTTTATTGATAGTCCTAAATCTCCGGTGGATCGACTCTATATCATTATGTACGCCGGAATAAATAAAGCGTCATGCTTTGCACCCGCATTAAAATAACCAACTATATTAAGGTGACCTTCGCGCGTTACGTTTTGTCTGAATTTTGCAACGAGCATCGCTAAAAACCCAACCTCAAAACAAAACCAGAGTCCACAAAACAACTGACATCATTTCCAATGATCCAATCCCAAAAGCCCCCTAGCAACACTCCTCCAACATAAAATGCACCGTAAACCAGTTGACAGTCGGGGGCATAACCCCACAATAGTTTGTTTACTGTTTACGGACAACCGCAGGGACACCTCTAAAACCACCACTATGTGACAGCAGTATCAATGACCATCTAGAATTCAATTCCAAAAAAGGTGATTATTCCCAATATGCACTTTTTCCCTAAACATAGCCAACCTTCCCAACTGACCTAACCTCCATGACACTCGCCTAATATCTGACATCTGACCGCTTTCCAGGTAACATGATGGATACGGACAGTTCATCAGAGGAGCACTCCAGCTCGGAGTGTTCCACGGATTCGTCGGACGATGATAAGTTAGAGACGGTGCAAGTGCACGGCTGCCCGATAGACATCCCACAAGGTCTATGCGAAAAAAAGGATATTTTCGATGAGTTCTTCTCAGTACAGACGTGGAACATGTTATCGGAAAGCCACAGGCACCACCTCAGGAAGTTCCTCCCAAAATTTCCTGAGAACGACGAACAAGAGAAAACCAATACACTGCAACGGCTCTTCAGTGGGGATGTATTTAAATTCACCAGCCCTTTAGACAATTTTTATGAACACCTAAAGGCTGGACACTACCGTCCTGATATTGCTAAAATGAGGTAATTAAATCACCAAATCTCGTTAATCCAAACAACTTATTACATAATCATTATTTAGGTATTTAATACGTAAAGCAGAAAGGAAAGAGAGCGGATGGCGTCATAGAAAATTGAAAGAGCGCCTGGAGGCGGAACTAATAGAATCTCGGCGGAACCTGCTAGCACAAGTGAGTGCACTACCTCCTGGTGTGGAACCGAGGCTTTCAAAACCTGCGACAGCATCAGCAAACCCGGTCTCACACAGAACGAAAAGACGCTACTTCCAAGTCCTCGCCAACATCCGTTCCCGTGTCGATGAAAACGGATTTTCTTCTGATGACAACTACCCTGACGGCCCACCTCCATCCATATCCAGAAAACAGAAAAGGCACTTAAACACCTTGAAGAACTCGCACGTTCTGAACGGTGGGAGGATAGTGGTGGCCACGACGGCTACCAAATCCAGTGGATTAGATTTGGAGAAGAATGTCACCCCTACCTCTAATCCATATCTAGTGACGGAACAATCATACAAGAGCCTTTTAATGGAACATAAGAAGCGTAAATTAGAAAACTTTGATGATCAAGAAATGGACACCAAGAGTAGGAGTTTAACAGACATTATAAGTAGAACGAGGTTGAACTACAATAAAAAACTAAATAAACCAGAAAATAAAATCAATAGGAAGAAAATTAAAAAAGAAGTTTCACCCGAATGTTCGTCAGATTCAGACTCGGACTCCATAATTGATCCGGCAATACCTCTAAAAATAAAAACGAAAAAGATCGTTAAACCTTCCTCTCCTAAATTGATAGCTCCAATTAAACAAGAGATCAAAACAGAAGAAATTCCTGCGGAACAAATTAAACCAAATTACAGTCAATTCAGTAAGATAACACCAGCTCCTCTGTCAGACTTTGATAGCATAGATGTGATGAATATGCCAATCGATTTAGATGACTCCAACATTGATATTTTGGATATTAACAGCAAAGCCGAACTAATGCAGGACACGCACGCAAACTTCCTGGCTCTGATCAGAGATATTATTTGTTCAACAAATGAGCACCGGATGGACATGCACAACCTGGAGGATCGTCTGCGGATGTGGCAAGAAAACCCAATAACTGCCCTGAATGATTGGTACTGCTTAGCCGACAACTGGACCTCACAACTGCCTTCAGCTATAAATTTTTTAAGCGGAAACTTTCCGGAGCAACCCGACGACTTTGTGCCGTACTTGGAGTACAAACCGTCTTTAAACATGTATCAGTGGATTGGTGCGGGTAGGGACTCTGACACCTCGTTGTCCCCTCTCTTCCAATATTGGTTGGAGAGGAGAAACGATATGAAGCCAGCTGTGACAATAAAGGAGAAAGATGATGTGGATTTAGATGTTGTAGATAGATCTCAAACACCACCGCCTCCGCGATGCCCCACAAATTGGACGGTGAGGAAAGCCGACCACGACGAAATTAAAGCGTACCGAGATCAGGAGAGGCGGCGGTACGACAACCCTCACAAGGCTTTCACATATCGATGTAATGGATATGAAAGCGTCGTTGGTCCATTGAAAGGTATATATAACCCTTCGGCAGGGAACGCGAAAGCTCGAGGGCATACCATGTTAAGTGCAGATAGACCTAATTTTGTTACAATACTCTCTTTAGTGCGTGATGCTACGGCAAGACTTCCGAATGGTGAAGGGACCCGTGCGGAAATCTGTGAATTACTCAAGTGTTCGCAATACATTTCAAGTACAGCGCCTGATAACGTGTTGCAATCGGTTGTGAGTGGTGCCCTGGACAGAATGCACACACAGTTTGATCCTTGTGTTAAGTATGATCCGAAACGTAAGATTTGGATATATCTGCACAGAAACCGGAGTGAAGAGGACTTTGAGAGGCTTCATCAACAGTACCAAGGTATGCATAGGAATGCAAAGAAACCGACAAAGCAAAAAACACCAACGAAAACAAAACAACCGAAGCCAGAAAAATTAATAAAGAATAATGTTAAATCACCTACAGAACTTATAGAGAAGAAGCAGCAGGAACCCAAACAAACATCACTATTAATAGCTCAAAATTCTCCTAAAATATTAGAAACATCACAAGAAGAGGTTGTTAAGAAACCCAAACCACAGCGATCAGTGTCGCAAGAAGAAAAAGAAATTAACGACGCTCTGCAGGCAATCGTGCAAAACAACTCAGGGAAGCCTAAACAAGGCAAGAGTTTGGTTAAAATCATCTCTTCCAATCAAGGAAAATCGTTAATTATACCTTCAAGTGCAAATGCAGTTGTAAAACAAGATCCTAGGGTTGTGGCCACAAAAGTTTCTCAAGCCCCTATAGTTACGCAACAGCTACTGCAGAGTCTCACACAGCAGAAGCAAATTGGCACCCAGCAATTAATTCGTGTGGAAATGCCAGAGTCGAAAGAACCCAAAAAAGGTAACATGTCAATACAGCAGCAAATTTTGCAGAGCATATCTCCTCAGCAGTTACAAAATATCAAGAACGTAACATTGTTGAGGAACGTCAGGCATGGAAGCCCACAAAATACACAAGCACAAACAATCGTTCTCGCCCAAAACGATGAGAGTCAGTTAAGAAACTCGCCTACAGTGAATGTGACTGACAATAAAATGGACAAGGTTGAAACTTCGCAACCCATACGTGTACAACACTCCACATTAACACTTTCGCAACACCAACAGTTGTTACAGTCGATAAGGCAGAAAGGTGTTCAAAACATTGCGGGCCAGCAACAGGTATTAATTAGGCATAAAAATCCTGTTTTGCAGAAAACTATTCAGGCTCCACCTGGTACTTCATTGTTAGGGCAGACGAGGGTTGTTGGTAAGTTCATATGGTATTCACAGCGTATATGCAATATGGTCACCTAAATTTTATATTTCCGACAATTAAACTTTCATAGTGACTGTCGATTGTTTGTGTCGTACTTGAAGATATTTTTTAAGTTTTGTGGCCACCTGTGTAGTATAAACGTTGTGAATGAAGTAGGTATTGATGGAGGGTTAAACATTATTATGTTTTAGAAGCTGCTACAACAAAACCGGTAATGACGACAGGACAAGGACCGTTGGTAGCTAAAGTACTGACGAATGCCGCCGGTCAAGTTATATCTGTGGAAAGTTTGTTGGCACATCAGAAGCAACATGGAACTTTGCCACAAGGTATACTTTCTCTTTGTATGTTGAAAATTATATTTAATTCATATATTAAACAAAATGATTTAATTAGTTACCTTTATTGACACCATAGTTTGTAAATTATTTATTAATTTCAGGTACAACACTGCGAGTTTCGGGTGTCAAAGGCGGAACGAATATCATCCAATTGGCAGCTCCTGGGAACAAGTCGGGATCAGTGGGACAAGTGGGTGTAGCAGGAAGCCAAAGTAATTTCATTACTTTATCAAACCAGCCGAAATTGGTTCTTTCTTCAACGCCAGTTACGACAACAGTAACATCTGCGCTGACCTCGGCGAAGAACATCCCAAAAGCGTTGCCAAAGACGCAAGGGATTACGAAATTCCCTCAAAAAGTAGCGCAACAAATTATTAACGCAAAGTTTATAACGCAAAACATGGACACCCAAAAACTGGTTCAACCGAAAATGATAATTGGCCAGAATCAAATCAAGCTAGCCAATAAAAACGTGCAATCTACAAAAGCTGTGACGTTAGCGACGAATTCAAACTCGATACGGATGGTGAACGCTGCGAACCTGAATTTAGCGCATCTCAGCGGCAAACCAGTATTGTTAGCGAGCAAGGGTAGCACCCTGCAGAACATTCAAGGGCAAAATGTGATAATTCAGACGCAAGCCAACACAAGCTCGTCTGGGTTGGTGGCCTTGAGCTCAACGAAGAACAACGCAATGCCTCAGCAGAACGTCATCAGTCAAGGGGGGCAGATGGTGCTGGCTCCTCACATTAAAGTCCAGCCGCCAATGCTGCTGAGCTCGAACGTTAAAAACTCCGCCTTGGTGCAGAACCAGGGGGTTTCATCGGGGCAGATTATTGTCGGGGGGAATCCTGTTCGGCTACAGACGAGCACAGCTAATCCTCAAAGGGTCGTGCTCGCGAGCCAGGGCCAAGGAGGACAGATTGTCGCCCAGCAAATCCTCTTGCCCGCCGGATTCCAGGGGACGGCAATCAATATTAAATCACTTCAAGGAGTCAAAGTTATACCAATTGCTCAAGCTCAACAGACTAAAGGTAAAATTTATTACAAATAACTCTTAAGATGCGTAATATGCGTACATACTCATAAATTAAGATTAAATGAACCCGCATATTGGTTTTGCAGGGTCAAATTGGTCAATAAATGCTTTTTGTATTGCCTCAATATTTTCATGTAAATTTCAATTTCTGGATGGTAATAAAACAATGTTTATGAAATTATTATTGACTAATTTACTATAACTAACCTAATTAGAATTATTTCTAACGAGGTGCATTTTGTTTTAGGCGTTCAAGGTAGGCAAGTGTTTGCGAGAGTGATGAATCCCTCGAGTATAGTGAGGGCGGCAGCCGTTCCTGCCAGTGAAGTGACGAATACCACTCCGACAACGGAATAATCACCAAAATATTTATTTCAATTACTGTACATATTAGGATATGCAACTAGTACGTTAATTAATGATGAAATTAAATTGTACATATTTTTTAGCGCAAATGAAGGAACTAAACTTGAAGAATAATTCATTTTGTAAATAAATATATTTTTTATTAATTCACTGTAGAAATAGTTACTGAAACGAAGCATATTATTTAAAAACTGATTTTGTAGAGGTACGCATACGGCATAAGGCCGTTGGGGAAATGAAGAATATTAAAAATTAATTTATAGTGTAGATGTGTAATTTTTTGACAAGATATCCGCTGTGTTTCCCTGACTGTCTTCAAAAATCTTAATTTATTTTAAATCATTTTTTTTATAAAAGCACTAAACAATAAAAAAACATTTCGTAATTGTATTTCATTTGTGTATAACTGTTGCCCCATCAATCAACAACTTTCATCATGCTAAAATGAAATCGTCCATCGGTGTTAGCTTCTCTTTGTTGTGGCACTCCCAAATCCAATCGGGGACCACAAAATGCCCATCACCAGAGTACTTGTCTTTCAATTCGTGAACTCCTTCCTCTGAAGTGATCACAATTTCAGCATTCCTGGATAAGTCTTCTACAATTTCACTGCAAATAATTAAATCGTATGATTATGGTCAAATGTTAGTGCAGAAAATTTGCGAATGGATCACTCTTTACGAAACGTCTCGTATATGTTAAATATAGGTATAGATTCTGAATGATTTATATTTCATAAATATAATTATTTATTACCCTTTATATGCTGTAATGTACTGCGTTAACATCTTTTTTATCGTCTCGTCCAACAGTTCATCAATGAAAAAGTGCTTTCTATCAAAAAATGATTTTAATTTCGGTAGCAATTGCAGATACTTAGATTCATTTTCTATATCGTCTATTGTATTGCCATTAATATTATGCATGATACTTGTCGAATTTTCTTTGTCCGATAGTGCTTGTATCATTTGAATTTCTTCGTCTGTGTCTGAACCTCTATCTTTGGTTTCTTCAGTTTCTTTATTCTGAGCTTCAATCCTCTCAATTTCATCTTCAGTATCTGATCCATTACCACTACTAAAATCATGTTGATAGAAACAATACAAACCAGGAAATTAAAATTTTAATTATCAATAGAAATATTTATAGTCAAGACCAGTTTAACTTGGCTATGACCTATTGCAGTTATTTGTTAGTATATATGTGATGAAATATTTTGTTTTATTCGGCATTGTACAAATTCTTGACACAAAACAAAAATGGGTCACATCCAATATAATTTGGTGTCAACTATATGCATTTCTATAATGCCTAGAAAGTAATACTGGTCTTACAAGACTTCGGGATCATTATCTTCTTCAGGAAAATCATTTTTTTCGCTTATTTCTTCCTCACTCTCCTCTCCCGTTTGGTCGCTAGGATCAAGTGCATACCTTCTCCATGGCAATCGTTTTCTTTGTGAATTGCAATCAATAATCCACTTTTTGGTCACTATTTGCCCCTTTCCTTTGACCTGATTAAATTTAGGTGTATTTCGAAAAGCACAACTGCAACAATAAATATTCTAATAAATGACCGACTGAATAAAAAGAATTGAAGAATACTACTTACATTAAATGAGTCGACGTTGAGTCCCAATCGGGTTTATATCTCGCCCCCATTGACAGAGCCATCGTTCGCAGATTGGCCCGTTCAGGATTTTGTATACCACTAATGACTAGCGTAACGCCGCTTAAAAGCTCCCCAAATGGCTTAACATTTTTATTTAGTTTAGCTCGCTTATTCGCAGCCTCTGCATCGTCTGACTTCCTCTTCTTCAGATCTCTGACTCTAGTTGGAGTTGTACTTGTGCCGGCCACATCATCGTTCCGTTTTGCGGTGTTAACTTTCTTGGAGGCCGCCTCACGTTTTGCTTCCTTCTTCGGGGTTTGCTTTTCAGCAGACTGCTTTGTTGGAGTATCCGTTTTTTTCTTTTTCTTCTGAGATTCTACCTCCACGGCAGCTTTTCTTTCCACATCCTGCTTCCTCTTCTTTTCAACTAATGTATCAATTTTTTCATTGCTTTCATCATCTTCTTCTGTATACAAAATCTCTTTTCGGTTGCGATTTTTCACAGGTGTAGAGTCATCCTCATTAGTGCTTGTTGAAGATCGCACACCTTTTTTTGGTAACGGTACTTTAACCCGAGTTTGCTGACCAGGATTCAACGAAGCATCTCTGATAGCTGCAGCAGCTGGCAATAAAAGCAAAACAATTTTATGAGTAAATTATTCTTTAGAATAAGTGACGATGGAACCCTTACACCGAAAGGTAGAAAGGTGGCTGATTAAATAAATAAATAAAATAAGTGACGATAGTCCATTTCAAACAAATTTTACATACATACTTGAAATTTTCTATGCTTCACAAATTTAAGTGAATATCAACTAAATAATTTATTATAGATCCGAGCGAATAGGATTTTATTTACAATTCAAACGCATGAATTATATATACCAACGGTACTGATCACTGATATTGCACAATGAAGATTAATATTATTGGGCTATAATGGTTGCCATAATTTAACATGGAATGCAAAATAGTGTGCAATATTATTGATCTCTAGGTCACAATAAGTTTAATATTGTTACCTGTAACAGGAGACTCGTCTGAAGACTCCTTTCTTCTGGCAAACAAACTACCAGGCGATAAACTAACAGGAGAATCAGGCCTCAGCGCAAATTTTCCGATATGTCGTACAGGTGCACTAGGAGCTGTTGGCGCACCACCCGAATGTAGTGTGATGAAAGATATGCCGTACTGCACTTGCTTGTTGAAGGGCTGCGTGCAGACGATCTTAATCCGATCCCACTTCTCCTCACACTCAGGTTTTGAGAGTTGGTCTGCAGTGAACATTCGCACCTTATTGATGTTTTGGCTTTGCCGGCACTCCAGAGGTGTCATGAAAGAAGACATGACGAGCAGCATTTTGAAATCGTCGCTGCCACCGGAACGGCTCACCAGGACCTCGATGTATGCTGAGTGCTCATTGCCAATGTCCACACTTGATATGATGCTGGCTTGTTCCAGCTGCAGCACGATGCTGCTGCATTTTTCCCCTGGGCTGCGGCACTTCCATTTCTTAGCAGGATCCGAAGATAGTAGATTTGTGGCTACGTGGACCTAAAATTAATTGTCATGTATTTGTGAGGGCAGTTAAGGGTGACAAGCTTACAGGATCCTCAGTGCTGAAACTGATTACTTTATCAATTTTAATTTTCGGCATGCTCAGCTTCAAAACATTAATACAAAAAATATAACCAACAAAATGTCTCAAGGACTTAAAGCGACTCCAAGGACTCTACTGGTGGAGGGAAATATTTGTTGTTTGTGGTTATATTTAAGTGAAATTTAATTAAACATATAATTTCAATGTGGTTTAAAAGAAACTAGAAAATATCGTTTTTAACAGAGAATTGTCCTGCAATAAATAAAATCCTTTGATTCTAAACGTGAATGTTAAACAATCCTTATATTATTATAATAACCGGTAACCAACATCACTCATACTAGTATACTTGGTTGCCTATATAGTCGAGGGAAGGCGACGCCAGCGCAGAAACTGGTGAACTTTATACCTATGATTTCAAGTGTAATATTTCGTCAAATCGATTACCTGGAGATTATGGGGCATGTTTTAAACTGCATATAGCATCATTTTTAGTCCATAATATTGTGTTGATTTTGATTTATAACACATTTAAATGTTCTTCTAAAACTAGGCAACCAAATGTACATTTTATCGAATTTTATTTTGCAAAATGTACATTTGGTTGCCTAGATTTAAGCAAACTTTGAAATAGTTATAAATCAAAATCTGCACAATATTATTAACTAAAAATGGTGCTGTACGTAGTTAAAAACGTGCCCCACATTTCATAGGTATTCGGTTTATCAAAATATTAGTTTTAAAATCATAGGTATATAGTTCACCAGTTTCTGCGCTGGCATCGCCTTCCGTCGACTATGTAGGCAAGCAAGTGTACACTTAGTAGTGATTTTAATTACCTGTCATAATATACATGTTAGAATTGAAGTATGTATTTGGATTCACTCGGCAAATTATGCATGTCTACCCAGTTCAGAAATCCAGTATGTTTGATACAGTTTGGTATGAGCCATAATGATTCTGATATACTAATCGATTGTTAAGGTAACAATTCTCTTTAATAATTCATTTATATGCTCATAGTAATTAATGCTAAGTAACCAGATCGTAAGACTTCTGATGTCAGACAAATGTGGTATCCAAAGGGGTGTGTATTCGTATCATTGACAAAATCACATTTATGATTCTAAAACATAGATTGTTGTACATTATATGCAAAAATTTATTATACAATATTAATTGATTTTTTTTCTATATACATAGGTATTCCAATAATTTATTAGTAATTTATTAACAACTTGGTAGTTAATACATAAGAACAATAATATAATTATACTTATAATTGCTATCCATGTAGGTGACAGCGCTAAAACACGTAAAACTTACACTTATGACAAACTGTTATACTCAATCATAATAACTATTACAAGTTAACAAGTGTCTGATTGTTCATGATTGAACTCGTATGTAAATCAAGGTGCAAAAAAAACAAATGTGAAAAATTAAGATCCCATTAGTCCTTATGTGACTGTTGTGCATAATTTCCCCAGATATTAGCAAAGCAGGGCCATATTATTTTTATCCGTAATTTGAATAATGAAATTGGAGAAATTCAATAAAGATATCTCACAGAATGTCTGTAAGGATAGAAATACTCCCCCATAAGAAGCAGCAAGCATAATAAACGTTGCCATTGGCCAATCAGTACTGCTCTCACATGCAAAAGTTTCTGGTTCAATTGACTCAAGCGTTGTCGAAAACACTGACACATTCATTGCATTTCCTTTAGTAGTGGTTTATTTATTATTAAAGGTTTTTGCTTGCTAAAGGCACAGATTCATTCTTCTCGTGTAAGGAAGAGGTTCGGGTAGAACCTGAGGCCCTCAATGGAGTCGTCTCGGCAACATTTCCCAAACTTTTCCGCCGTGAGTAGGCGCTCCTTCGCCAGAACTACGGATATTCCCATTTGTTGCGCCAGCTCCTCGGAGGTCAATGGACCTTTTTCGTCCAGCTTGAAAGCAGATAACAGAACAGTTGAAATCAGAGAGCTTAAATGGAAGAAGCAGCACTTTTGGCATCACTATGACAGATAAATTTGCAACAGTTTATCTACCATACTTGTGATTCAAGAAATAAACTAATTTTATATCCCGCTTATTAATATAATGACCATAAACTCAAAGGTTTGATAACAAAGTATATTCTCAATCGATAAAATGTTTATTTCTTGTAAGAGAAGATGACTAATTTTATTCCATAGAAGTTAGTAAAATACTTTGTGTTTACCAAATCTGCTGTAGAATATGCGACGGCCTCACTGTCCAAACTGGCCAGCTGCACGACCTTAACCCCAGACTCGAACACGTGGAGTTTCAGCGCCACATCCACCTTCTGCATCATGCAGCAGGCATTGAGCACGTCTTCCGGCGAGAGCAATTCGAGACCACGCGCCCTGTTCACCCGGCAGTACACATCGGTGAGCACCATCATCCCACCGACTTCCTCTACAGGCGTCACCAATATGTCGCTAATTTGCTTCGCCAGGCTCACGTAGTACTGGTTGTCGGATTTGTATGCGTCCCTCGTTACCGGATCGTCGATTCCCAGGCTCAGCAAGTACGATTTGAATCGGACAGTTTCATCCTCCGTTATGTCACCTTGTTTTTCCTGCACAAACAATGTTTTGTTAATAACAAATAACCAGTGCCTACAAATATAAGTGTTAAATCGTAATGTAAAATGGGAATGGAAAATTGCCGTCATCATAACAGTCATCAATATGACGTTAATGTACGGAGGTTAAGATATTCAATAAATTGTTTACGGCAAACACTTTCTTTATCATCATTTTTCAAGGAGACGTAGTGTTTTTCGAATATTATTTTTTGTACACATATTTTTAATGCAAAAATTAATCAAAGGAGTACCCTTATTTTTGTAGAAATATTTTGTGATATCCGGACCATATCCTTAGCCATAGTCATCAGCTTGCTAAGATCTTGAAAAGCAACATTAATACTCTCATCGGCGGCTTTCTGTTTCTCCTGCAGGCCCCTTTCAATGCCAACAATCCCCGTCCGAAGTTTTATATTCAGCGGCTTGTTCTCCAGACTCGTTTCGGGAACAGGCTGCTCATCTTCCTCCCACTTCTTCTTGCCGATGCAGTCGTTCAGTATGTCGGGGACTTGATTCGCAAAGCCATCACGGAACGAGAGCTTGATGTAGGTGTAAAGGCTGCTCAGCTGGGGGCCCTCGTTTCGATCTAAAACGGCATTATTGAAGGAGAATTTCTTGGCAGATTTCATGATTCATGTACCTGGGGAAGGTTCATTTAAGTACAAGATGATTTTACGGTTCCGACTGAAGCTGAACGTGCCTGGGCTTTCTTCCTCAGTGTGGGTGATTAATTTTATGGGCAAGGCGAGGCATATTTGGCCGTTTGAGAAACTGCCGGGCTTGCCCCAGAATACTCGGTGGGTGGTTATGTGAATCTCTCCACATTCAAAACTTGTCTGAAAAATATATTTAAAATGATCTGCACAGAACTTTGTAGATATGGCATTTATCTTGTGTGATATTAATCCTCAAAGCTGGTCCATGATGAATTTCAATATAATAAGTTATCGGAATAGCTAAATAAAACAATTGATGGTCAAATATTTGTCGATTACTACCTACCTTTTGATCTCCATCGTACAACCGCACATTCCTGTCTTTTGTAAGGAAGTACTCATTGGGGCCCAAATCAGGTGGTGTGTATTCAAAACGGTTCATTGGTACAATTACTCCTATCTTGGATTAATAGATCATTTTAACCATGTGAATTCTTTGGGGCGGATAATAAGCATGCGCAAACTTTTCTTCCGGTGATTCAAAAAAGCTGTGAATAATCACAGCTGCTGAATAATCACGTATACCTCTTGTAATCTAAGCTTTGTTTAGGATTATTGTGGTGCAGCCCAAGTGTGGTGTTTTATTCGGTTGAGTTTATTATCACATAACGGCTCTAGCACAAATATTAAAGTCCGCTCAAAGGTAAACACAGAATCAGCTGTGTGAGCTGTCTTTTTCTCGATAGTTTAATGAAATGGTGAGACTATCGTAGCAACAATTCAATGTGCAGTCATGCAACCTAACAAAATGTCCCTATCTAGACTAACCAAAGCGATTAAGAACTGTTAACTGCAGCTTGACACTTGGCTCATGGTCACCACTCAACAAAAGATACTGCAACTGTTGCCAACTAAATCAGTGATCTCTCAAAGGTAGCAGTTTTGTGCTGTTGAAATAGAGGATGGCAATGCTGTACAAAGAAATGCTCAATCGTATGCAACCAAATACACTTCATTTCAACAATATTGGGGTAGATTCAAATTACTCGCCGAAAATTTGGGCTGAATAATATGACAATATTAAGAGAACGATGGAAACAGAAAATACGAGTTTAAATACATAAACATTTATTAATCCTCAGTCTATATAAAAGTCCAAAATATATATTTATATATTTCTGAAACTAAAATATCGAAACGTATAATCATTGCTTATAAAAAATTATACAATCCATTGTTCATTTACATATCACACAAATTACAATTTAAAGCATGGTAGGTTTTGATAAATAGAGAAAGTAATAACATCAAACAAACTTACGTATCTACTATTTCTTATTATCCGAAACCCTAGCGGCTAGATCGGCGAACTTCGCCGTCAGGTCCATACTGGTTTCCGTTAAGAGGGACTGTAGATGAGCGTCAACCTTAAAATAAATTCAAGAAAGTCAAATACATTTTTCACATCAACATATTGCGGCAATGTAAAAATGGCCCAACTAGAACACAACCTCGGATGCAAAAAGGCATATATAAATAAAATACGTACATCTTGAGATAAACCTAATCTCGAATCATCGTTTCCCATGTTTGAAGATGATTGGACATTCTTCAGAGGCGAATCCAAATGCCCCAGAAAGCTGCTCAAGGAGAAGTCGGCCACCTCTGAATTCAACCATTGATTCTCATTTTCTTTCAAAATTCTCGATGGACTCGTTGGAGATATAGATAGTGAGTTTCCCATGTTTTCCCCCAATAAACCTACAAAAAAATATTATTCTATAAAATTTCTGCGAGGCTTACAATTAAAGTATAAATCATTATTTTTAGCATGTGTTAGGAGCATAACCAATACAAGACTTCGCATACCTTCAAAACTTGGTACTGAAGACTCCTTATTGTTCCGAGAACCGTCCAAAATAATACCGTTAGCTTCATGTGATTGTAAGGCCATGTCTAGTAAATTCGAAATACTGGTAGGTGAGCCAACCCGGCTCGGAGTGGTCGCGTTATCCAAAATGTCTGGCCCCACAGGGCTGCTCTTGATATTCTCGCCCAGCGGAACGATCCCAAAGGTGCCTGTCCCCTCGTTGCTCATGACAGACATGGGCGTAAGGGTAGACTCAACGTACGTCCCGTTGGTCTCGGAACCGCCCAGGGCCCCGCAGAGGGTGGTAGTTATCTGAGGAACAATCTTGGGCGCTATCTGCCTAGGACCCGAGATGTCTTTCGAAACGATGTTCATCGTAACGATTTGTCGGTCGTTGTCTGCCTTGTTTGCAAGTAGTGACAGCTTCCGTTCCACCACCACCTGCTTGGGGCGAGGACGCCGCCCCCGCCTGTTGCAATACCTTGTTTTCAGTCTTGTGATTGACTGAAACGAATTTACAGTTAGAAATGAAATTTTTGTTTTCCATCATACATTATTCACAATGTTTATGGAATGTGTCGGATGCTTTCGTATATCTTTCTTTACGTTGGAGGTTTCGAAGTTTTATAAATGTGGTTACCATTATAGCAAAATTGAGTATTTGAATTCCCATTTAGGCCTTGAATTATAATCTCAAATTAGCCGTAAGGTGTCAGTTAAATTTGAGATCAAGTGACATTTGTCTTTTTACAATATCCGTTTACCACCAACTTCCATTGTTTAGTAATATTTTATTAGTGACACCCGTTCCATAATCACAGTGAATAGATGTGAGTAGATGAATAGATGACATACGTCTAATTGAGCTCTGAAGCTGCCATTAGAAGCGTTGGGGCTTCTGAATAATGTGGTTGGTGAAAAGTTCTGTATTTCCTGCTGCATAATTACAGGTACTAAGCTGGCAGTGGTTGTAATGTTGTTTGGTGGCATATTAATAATTGTGGTTGTTGGATGCATCTGAAATCGACAGAGTTCATTAGTATGGTGGTAGCACTATCGGGGTTCAATTTTAGAGCTTCTAGAATTTCCACGGATTGTCTTAAATCCTGACTAGACTCTGAGGAGGTCGATTTTTTCAAGCTAGATGTCCAACCTCAGTTGACAATAAATGTTTTCCGATATATATATATATATTTTTTTACGGTTAGTTAGCTAGTAAAATTTCGTTACTTACGATTTGCATCTCCGACTTTTGGTTTCCATCGGTGTTACCAACGTTAGGTTTTGTACTTTTAGTGGCACATTTATTCCGTGAGATTAAATTCTTGTTTGTGCCGTTGCACACGTGGCCACACGGACACTTCACCATGTTTTTGCGGTAGTGCAGCTTTGCTAGAGACAATAGTCGTCGCAAAGTTAAAGATAAATTATTGCAATTATCACTCAGGCTCTCATTGTCGTTGCAGTTATCAGAGTTATCCTGTTCAATAGGCGTCTCACCTTCCAAATTCACTGTTTTTTCCGCACCTGCCTCCATTTTCACTGCAACTGCCTCAGGAACATCCCAACTATACTCTAATACTACTTTTGAATCTGATCCAAACTAAAAATTAAAATAGTGGAATAATTATCAACTACGTTTTGTAACGATTTATAAGCTACCATTATTGGTATAAGTTTATAACATAAATAAGGTATGAAGCTATCTTTAATTCAGTAATCCGGTAGTAATGAAAACCTTACCATTAAATATAAATCACCAATAGTCAACGTTCCACAATCACTTAGAGTCCAGCCGAGTTTAATCTTAGCAATATCATGCTCCTTCTTCACATTCACCAATAAATCCTCAATTTTAACGATATCACTCTTTTCTTCCACACCGTCTCCTTTCTTTTGGTTGTGTTGCAGTGCTAGAATTGTGTTCACCGCGTCATCTATGATGTCCTTGTGTGTACCATGATCGGTATCCGTAACACAGTTTTCGTTATTATCTGTACTGGAGACGTTCAGTAATTTTAAATTGTTGAGCACCTTATCGCTTGCACTCTCTGTCCTGGGACGTTTCATGCCTTTCTTCGTACAACCTGAGGAAAGGAAACATAAGTATTTGCGCCGAGTAACAATATTTAGATCGTACTTTTAACCAAGTTGGGATAAGCTTGGTGCCACTGGTGCTCTCCGGAAACTTTAACTCCTGTGCGTTCCTCGAAAGCGGTCAAACAAATACTTTGGGTTGTGAAAAACTCGCTTAAATTAATTGTTGGCACAGTAACTAGTGCATCCGATGGGGGGTGCAACCTCAACGGTGTATCAGTTCGAGGTTTCACGTTTTCTAATACTTTTTCGTCGTCTACTGTTAACTGCTCGGCGGAGGATAATAATTTTCCTTGCTAAGATTGTATAAGGATTGTACAATTCAAAATCATCATCAATTATTCGTTTTACGAATACTTTTATGATGTGTCTCTTGCACAAGCACCGGACATGATAAAATGGTACAATTCAAAATTATATTACACTCCCATTTCCCTACATGTGTGTGCGGACTGTTAAAATAATATTAAATTAAAAAGGATACTTCGAGGACTTCTTGGGGTTTCCAGCGTTCACTTAGATGTACTAAGAGTGTACTAAGTCTTTTCTGCAACGGCAAGATAGTTTTGAGCCGAGGGTTTTGTGATACTTCTTGCACCCTCATCCAGGTCATCATGTCCTTCGGCCTCATCTCGACAGAAATCCTCGTAGGCAGTTTTATGTCGTCATTATTTTCTGCAATCTCACACATATTAGATTAATGCCAGGCGGCGAGGAGTAAGATATTACCATCCAGTTGATTTAATCTTCTTAAGGCTTTACACATCGGTGTCTTAATCCTAATGTTTTTCCCTTTAACCCGTATGCAAAGAGAACCTCTGTAAATTAGTTGATTCAGTTTAATATAAGTCTTTCCGCCGATGGAAGTCAATTTTTTCCTCAATTCTCCGTAGTTTATAAGTCCATAGAGTTCTTGCACAATTTTCTTTACTTCTGTAAAAAGAAAATTCAATCTTAAGTTATGTAGAGCGCAACTGCGAATAACTTTGAAATTCTTAACATTCATAACAAAATTCTTTTTATGAAAATCTTTTAAATATAATATTTAATTTTTTTCACGTCAACATATTAAGTAGTGATCACAAAATGTGATCATTGTTTATTACAGTTTGAATTTTTCTACACCTAAATTTATCATCTGTTATGTCTACACTAATATTTATGCAGCTGATGTGTTTAAAACGTAACAAACTTACCATCGGAGAATTTAAGGTGTTTCGAAATCTTGTGCCACGAGCGGTAGTACAAGTGCCTAATCTGATCCTTGCTCTTAATAGCGTTCTCAGGGACCCCCTTCTTCTTTAACTTATTGCTAATGTACATATGAATGGCGTCGAAATCCTTGCCGTACTCGTTCAGGGCCTCGAAGAACATATTCTTGTCCTCATGGGTCCACAGGGGGCCGGTCCGCTGCTTGCGTGCCTCCGGCCTCACGTCGTCCCTTTTGAGGTCGGCCCTGGTGTCGCTCCTTTTCACCTCGGGTTTAACGTCGTCTTTTTTCACGTCCTCCCTCGCCCTCTCGTCCTCCGGGGCCGCCACCAGATCCAGCTTCATCTTCTTGAAGACTCGCGCGCTCGTTCGCACCTGCAGGCTCTTCACGTCCGACCCCTCGATGCTGTTGTAGGTCGTCACCGAGCCCAGCAGCTCCTCGATGGGGATCGACGGGTCGATCAGCACCTTGTTCACACCTCCCTCTTGAATCATGCTTTCGCCCAATTTCATGGTACTACTGAAGGCGTTGACTGGAATAAATTGAAAGCAAAATTAAATAATAGCAAGATTTTAGTGAATTCACAAATAAACCATTTCACTGCCATGTTTGCGATAATCGAAGGCCACCTGTGGATTATTCAGTGGCAAAAATTATGTTAACATAAAATTATAATACACATATTTACGAACATGGCAACAGCGTAACCTCCATAATGTTTAAATGTCAGTCATACGGAGAAACACAATATTTAAAAATTATGTAAATTTACTTGTCCCACGGATATTCGATTTCGGCTCATATATAAATTTGATGATTGTGGGATAAAAAGTGTGACAGACTCATTAAAATTCAAAAAAAAATCTAGCAGTGATAAAGTGATTGAACACGGAAAACAATTGGGCTCAAAACAAACCCATGGGAGTGCTTATTTTGATAGTTCTACTTCTACCGCTAGACACTGTACCACAATTATACCAAACCCTATATTAGTGAACAACAAATATTACAGCAAGTTTTTGGACAGAAAAAGGTTGGCCCAAATTATTCGCAGACAATTTTGAGCACATTTCACAATAAGTACCTTTGATTAAACTACATCTATGAGTTATATATAATTTATCGAAAATGAACTGGAGGAAATTCAGAAACAATTGAAGAACAGTTAATGTTTTTGGTACTTACGAAATATAAAAAGTTGTGTGTAATTGTGAATCTGTCAGCTTGAAATAAACTTTGGCTGCATTAAAAAATATTAGCAGTGATAATTCAGCACTAATTAAGAGTTTGTGATTATTTAACTTACACAAACGAAATTACACTAATTTTAATAACAATTTGTATTTTTGTGCTATAAACCTGCATATTACAATTTCTTGAATTTAGATATACCGCAAAACTTTATGCTCTAACAATATTCAAACTAATGAAACAATGCATCCATTTTCCACCATCAAACGCCTACATTTTCAGTTTGATTCTAAAATCCACAACTTTACAAGCCTTTAATAAGTGTTTATAAAGATTCGTTAAAAATTACAACTATGCAAGTTAAATGTATACAGTGGTATCCAAAATAAACAGTAAGATATTTTTCTTCGTATAAATTGGGTTTTCTTAACTTGTCAAGAGTGCCAAAACAATTGTCCGTCATTGCAGTTTTAAATGCATTAGTAAAAGTGGCTCACTTGAATGAGCCGCAACATGTGAGACTAGGAACAAATAGTAGGAAGGGCTTGAATTCTAGCATGCCGAAAATAATGACTCTCCAAACACTAGAGAGACGAGAAATAATTAAAGAACGACAATGAAATAACCTACAAATAAACTAAAATGTACATTATTAAATTTTCCCCATAAAGTCTTTACTGGTTGGACTTTTTGGGCACCTGTGTATACTTATACTCAATTGTTAGTTACCACTCACAGATTACAGTTTTAATTCTTTGATCAAGCATAAACTCAAAAATAAACACACAATACGGTTATGAACATCTACCTTCTGCAAGTAAAAATTGTGTCTTGCAGTCTTTGAAAACTAGTGATGAAATGTGAATTATTCTTTAAATAAACTATTAAGTGTTATCAATTGTGTTAACATTGATTACATCCTCATATTTCAGCAGAAACCAAACCTAGGCTAACAGAAAGCAGATGATTGCAGATTGTGTACACATAAACTGTTGATATATCTTGAATGCTTTTCTTTGCATCTACCAATCTAATGTAGATATTGAATGAAATTGTGCTCAAAATTTGCATTCAAATTGTAGTCATCCACATCACTATCAATAACAATAGATATATAAATGTATTTGCAAGTGGGTTAATAGAGTTCAACGATCCTAACAATGTAAATCACACTCTGAATTTTATGGAAATCCGTTCTTCCCGGGCAATCAAATCTGTCGCAACTTTTTGAAAACACCACGCACGCACCAGCATTTGCAATCCACGCATGATTTCCACGGCAGACACGTGAAAATTCCCCTGGAAATTCCAGAAAGAAAACGGAGTTAATGTGCATTTGCAAATGGCGATTCGAGCTCCGATCATCCCGATCACCCCAAGAAATCTACCTTTAAAACCGCCCGAACACACGGAATCACATATCAAAATAAAGCTACGATAATTAGGAACATCACTATCATATTTTTACCTGCAGATCCTATCTCTAAACACCTCCCAAGCACTTGAGATTATGCGTAAACACATGCATCTTCACAAAATAGTCTCTCACTGGAAAGCTCGTACTGCCAACCGGTAAATGTCAAACAAGCTTTCCAAAACTCGCCCAAAAGCGGGGAGGACTTTTGGAAAAGCCGATTTTCCGAGTTGCCATGGGTTTCCCCACGGTAACTGGCCTCATCTGCCCAATTTCCGCGGAGATCCGGCGAAACGCGGGCGCGCTGCCCAGTCGCGAAGATTGAGTGAAAATGCGAAGGGAATTTTTTAATGTGGTAGTGAAATATTCAAGATTGGCTGAAAGATGTTGTGTTACTTCTTGAGAAACACATGAACTGGCTATGCCGTTCAAGATACACCACGAAATCTCCAAAAATATATACAAAAATCACCTAATCACCCCCTAATTAGCGACGCGTTCAAAGGGAGAGTAACCACAATTACATAACTGATCTGTAAACCACCACGACCTGTGCGAATTGTGATCACATTTACCACACAATTATACTAATTAGTTTACGGTTTGCTCATTTTAATGCGAATTTTAGTGAATTGTTTGCATGCCCAAACACAAAAACCGTTTTCTTAGCTGCAATTACGCAAACGCGCACTTAATCCCGCCTGGATATGTCGACATTTTTCGTCGGGTTTTTGTGAAAGGTGACAATTTGTATGTTCGTTTTTTGGGCTAAATTAATAATGCATTATACCACGTTTTTTAGGGCAACAAAATCAATATTTAAGTTGCTTATGAAGTGACCCAAAAGCGGAAATATACTGTTATGCGAAGTAATATCAAAGTAAAATCAACTTACACACAAAGTCGTAGATATTTTTAAGATCACTGATTGTTAATTACCATCTCGTAATAATAATATGTATATAATTATTATCTTACAGCAAATTAAACAAATTTGAAACATATTAACTAATTATCTTGATTAAACTTCATCTTAGTTGAGCACATTTATCTCATCGATTTTACTTGTTAACATATGACCCACTATATAGGCATTGATTATTTTTTTTATAAATAATGCTTTGTAATGGTTTAACAATGCACTTACCATCTCGAAATGAATATTTATTGTGTATTACATTTATTCAACATTCACAGCTGCTATATTATTAAATTACTATACGTGTATATGCTGGTGATTACTAAAATATTAAGGAATTGGCAATGCTTCATTCATTAACATTTAAAATCAACGCTTCAACAATACTAGGTAAACATTATTTATTCTTTGTTAATTGCTATAATAATATTGCCACAATACCATTTTTCAATGATAAGGTTATTTGGTCAGCGAGTCGAATCTGCAGGCCTAATTTGCAACACACTAAAATTATTGTACACTATGTAATTATTATCAAAATAACACACTATGTAATAATTATTATCATAATTACCAATCTTAAAAAAAATCATCAACGCTAATTTTGGGCTAAAAGATATGTTTGATCGAACTTAGATTATCGATGTTACTTGAGACTGCTCTTAACTTAATTTTTTTTACATTGATATTACCTTTATAGTGCTTTATAGCGCCTTTTTAAAGTGCAAGAATATAGCACTGCATAGATTTTACCTAAAATATCTCAAAATATATTTTTTTCAATATTTTCAATGATTCCTTTCTTTCAAATGTACGGATTTTACTTAAGAGCAATGTTCTTATAATCGAAACTCCGTTCTCGTTTTAAGAGTTATAATAATTTTGACGACGGCAAATATGTATGTAAATACCATTTTACCCCTTTCTTTAGTTAACACTTAATTTGTAGCACATATAATGACGAATTGTAGAAATCGACTGCAATATTATGGACTGTACTGTACAGTCGTACCGATTTTAGTTAAGATCGCCCTAAAACTGACATTATAAATCCTGAAATTAGAATTGATTATTAAAAATAACACCAGTTCACAACCAGCACCCCAAACACCGAAAAACTGAGGGGTAAAATCTTTAAAGCGGTGGAGATTCTGTCTATCTATTGTGCATGTGTATTTATATTAGTCTATATTTTCTGTCGATATTAGCCAAACCTAACACAACCCAACCTAAGTGTGCTAACAGTATATAAGATCAGTGCGTTTCTTTAGTTTATTATGAATAATTATTTATTGTATGCCAACATTAAAAAAAATATTTTGCTCCCAAAATGTTGATTAGTTTGCAATATTAAATACAACAGTACAGATTATATAGCAATTTACATATACCTTCACAAAATGTAGTATCTTATAATATTGTAGCTATTAAAAACAACCTTACACATATCTGGCAATATTACTAAAATATGTAATGCTAGTTTTTATTTTTAGATGCATTTAACTTTTAATTCGTAATAATGCTATAAAATCTGGATAATAAATGGTCAAGATCGATCTAATATCAGAGCAAGCATGTCAAAAAAAATCTAAAAATCAATAAAAAGGCTGTAAATGAGTGAAACAAAAAAAATATGGTCCAAGATGAATGGAAATACAAAATGGAGGATCATATTTGACGCGGCAAATTAAACTTATGAAGATGCAGAAAAAAATATTAATGGCGGTAAGATTTAAACAATGTGGGGAAATTGACATTGCATGGAAACATTCCGGGACAAAATTTCGATGGCATTAGGATTTTCAGTAAGTTAATATGTGTTAAAATAATACTTTCTATAATTTTTTTTTTAAATATTAGAGGGTGGTGCTATTTGGGCTGCCTATACACTTCGGCAGCATCTTCAAATGGGGAACGACGAATAAGACAAATGGGGTTAACATGGCTTCGCCTTCCTCCTCTGGACCTCTTCGACGACGTCCTCATGTTTTGCGTCCCGGGGAGGCAATGGGAAGCAGGAGCGTCGCGACGCCCGGACGCCCGCGACCCCAATCAGTGCGCATGCGCGCCGCCCCGCGGCCCTATCCAGAGCTAAGTTCACTATTTTGAAAGTGACATATGACAGTTGGTTTGACAGTTTCAAGATCGCTGCTTTTTGCAACCTGCGATTATAACGAATACGCGGAGCGAACCAGCTAATCCCACACAAATGTTAAGATGTTTAAGCGTTCGTTATCGTGGTTTATTCTTGTTTTTACGCTGCTCGAGTTCGTGGTGAGGACGCAGCTAACAGCATATGACAACAGTCACGGTTTGTAGCATTATTATTGTTGTGTGCGAGTGTGTGTGTGTATGCGCGCCCCCGTATCGGTGGGCCCCCATGCCGTCCAGCACTAACCCACGCCACTTGCAGGTTTCATATCCAACAACCATGACAGGTACCTGGCCAACGAGATATCCTCGATGCAGGAGGTAAGAACCCGCCGAATTATACAATCGGTATGAGATTCTAACTTGTTGTGTTCTGTTGCAGGAACTTGCCTCCGATATAAGGTAACTACCCCTTGAAGCCCGTGAAGCGAGCACCGCAGACACTAAATTTACGATACAATTTTTCAGGAGTGCAGCAATCAACAAGTTCAATTTGAAGTTGCAACTTAAGTTCGATCCAGAGTTCCTGGATTTCAAGCAGAGGTAAAGTATTGTCCTCCAAATTTAAGAAGGCTAAAGGTATTGCAGTAATTGCTGCTGTTTCGATCACAATGTCAACAAGTTTACTTCCTTCTTAGATTAGGCCAGGATGTGGATTTTAATGATTACTTGTAGACAAGAGTGCAAAAACAACTTCTTCCTTATTGAATATTTAAGGAATCTCCAAAAAAAGCCGTGTTCAAATGAGAAATTATAATTTATGTTTATGAACAATCCAACAGTTAAAGGTCAAGGCATGTTATTCTCAACGTTTTAATATGCAACACTGTTGGAGATTAAAATTTCGTAATGTATTGAGAAGTTCGATTATTAATTAACCGGTTGAAAAAAAAATAGTATTACGACACTAACAAACAATTTTTATTTGCCGTTTTTTCTACGTTTCAAGAAAAATAATTAAACGGATTCTCTTATACACTAGTTTGGAAGCAAATATACAGGGTGTTTTAGAACTCGGCAACAGAATTTACGGCACAATATAATACGTGTCTAAAATTTTATTTTTGCCTATACCCAAGTTAAAAGACACCTTGTATAGTTCCTGACTTAATATCTAATCCGGAGCTATTTTGATAGTCCGAGATTAAATATTCAGTCCTAGTCTATAATGTGTGAAGCCAAATTTGCAAAGTGCAGTTTAGGAATAAATATTAAAATCAGGCCGATGCAGTTCTGGCCTTATAAATTTTAATCCGGAGTTGAATATTTAGTCCCACCATTAATCCCGTTTCAAGCATCCGATTATTCATGTTTGACGTTTATTTCAGACCGTTCGGTGTTCCGCACCTCAAGAAGGTCACCCTCTTCAACATAAACAACAACCAAAGCATCGACATGACGTCGATCTCTGGAAACACCGTTCATTTTCATAGTTCCTTTTTCGAAGATAAGGTAACAAATAACATTTATTTGCAGCATTATTTGTTCAACAAAAATCGACGACGATGTTGGCCAATGGTTGTCTAATGCTTGGTTGCATCAACATTGTTTTAACTCGGGTTATGTAACCCTGAGTTATATTTATGTCAGAGTGACGTTTCGAATCAGTAGCATCAAAATTTGATGATGTGGAGTAACGTATAGCAACAAAAGCCCTCAAGTTAAATAAAACGGGTCACTTGTGAATGAATCAAGTTCGAATAACTCGCATTTTATGTTTTATATCAGATCTGCTGTAAGTCATTTTTGAGGTTAACCCCGAGTTAATATTTAACTCGCGTTGATGCAACCGAGGGATTTTTATGTAATGCCATAAAAATCCCTCAAAAAATAAATCAGCTGAAAGTAACTTGACATTTAATATTGGTAACATTTAATTTGAAGCCAATCTGTCAGTTTACCGACTGTGTTACCAGCCACGTAATGAACAATATATCTATATATTATATACAAATCTATATATTTAGTCCGAAGTTAAAATTTAGTCCCAAACTGGCGTCAGTTCTGTTTCGAGAATCCTGCCATATTATTACAAGTTTGAACTAAATATATTTATGTGTAATTCTCTTTGGCAGTACTAATTTCAGAATTTCTTTAGGACTAGCACACACCAGTTTTGACTTCTCATCTGTGGTGATAAATCTCTACATCTTTCATATGATAACACGTTATTTCAACAGCTCTCCGGCATCAAATTGCTGCCCGATTGATATGAAAAGGTCTTATATTATAAGACATAGGACATACCCACGCAGACTAATATGATCGTAAAAAACAAGATAAAGGGTGGCTGTGGAAACGTGCCCTAACCCACATTCAGATACTCGTTTGTTTTTTCACGCCACCTTCTATCTCATTTTTATAACAATGACATGGAATTCGCCGACAATAGCGTACTTGCGACGTTCTTGGTCTCATTTTATCCGTTTTGTGTTTAGAAAATTCCTCCAATGGGCAACACGTCCTTCAACGTGGTCTTCCTGGGCAGGGAGGAGGGTACGGTGGAGAGCAACCTCTTCATACACACCACCGAGGGCCACTTCAAGTACCACGTAATTTACTAGTTCCGACGTGCAGTGGCCGACCCTTGATTTTCTGCCGTCTTGTTCCTCAGGTGAAGGGGGCCAGCGTCTACAGCCCCTACAGGCTCCGGCCGATCGTGGGTGTCAAGCTGCCACTGAACACCACATTCACTCCCCTCGTGTATCTCCACAATCCGTACTTGGAACCAATACAGGTAAAACCTTGAAAATTTAAGAGCCATCTGTACTTAATTTAAAGAATACAAACCACATCACATTAATAGTAGGGATTATTTTTATTATTATTAGTAGTAGAGAGCATAGCAGAGTTGCAATTTGTAGATTATATTGCTGCTTTAACAAATCGCACGTTGAAAACAAAAGTGAACATATACAAAAATTAACATTTTACAGCGAATACAGAGAATTATTAGTTTTGGTAATTTTATTTTGTCCAGAACAGATTACAACTAATATATTGCTTATAACGTGGGTACAAAAAAAGTTTGACCCAGTAGGTTCCGACTTCAATTTAAAATTTAAATTTTTAATTAACATTGTACCAATGACAGATTCAGTTCTAAATTCTTTGACTTTTCTTGCAATGTCTTAAGTCAACAAACAGTAACTATTGAGTAATTTCTGATTATCCGATGGAAACCCTGCTACATTTTTATTGGCATATGCTAGTTCTTGATACGTTTGTTTAATTTGTTTAGATTGTGGAGATATACAATAGCGGGGGTGACTTCCACCTGGAGCTGCCGACGGGCGAGTTCGAGGCCCCAAAAGACATGTGGGAGATCCCACCTCTCCAGACGAAGATCGTCATGAAGGTGCACTTCCATGCGAGGACGGAGCAGAATCACACATCTTACATTAGGTAAGGCATTGTTTTCATTTCCTGATTAAACCTTGACTTGTGTGTGGTAATGCAATTGAAGGGCAAGCCGAGATTAGATAGCGTAGATAACTAGGTGAAAATATGTTTAGATATGAAATAAGATTTATGTGGATCCACTAAACAAGCGTTATCTGTTTCAATGATACAAATACTGTGGGCGGGGACGAAGTGATACGATGCATAGGTCTCGGATATGAATCCCAGAACAAGAGCATGTCTTATTTTCTAATATTACTACACACCTCGCCAAATTAAAGCCTGATGCATGATTTAGAGGTTATTTACCCCTACACCATGAATTGTATACGGATATTGATTGGGTATAATTTCTTTTTACATTAGGCATGAATATTTAATAGTAATTTCTTTATTATTGTAATCTTAATATATTGCGGGAGTAATTGCCTATGTTTTCTCAACCAATGATTCATATATTTGTTTACATACATTTATAGGAACTCATGTGGGGTCAAGAGAAATATAACGATATTCATATATTTATAACAATTTGTGTGGATTCAAGATAAATATAACAACATTTATCTTACATTATATATTATAATTTGAACATAGATGTTGTATAAATCATATTCTCAAATAAACTATTGTCAGTGTTAAATTTTTTAAACTTTATTTACAGCATATAATTTATTCTGAAAATGTTGAAATTATTCATCAAATTTTGAATTAGAAATGGAATACTTTTATATATTCATCACCGACATATGCAAAGCACTTAGTTAGGCACCAATTAATTTGAACATTTGTAACGAAAAGTTATAAAACTTCACTCCAAAATATAAAAAATTCTTAGGGTGTTTAAACCCTCAATCACTTTCATAAGTAAGGAAATTTGTGATTACCTATCTTTCCAAAGTTAAGTTTTTTGTGGTTATTACTTTTATTTTCGAGGTATAACTACTGATTATTTCATAATTTCGATAGCCAAGTGACATGCCCAATAATTTGAAAACAGTGACGCAACTTTGATGGACATTATATTTATTTATTACCGCGATTGCTGAGCTTTTGCTCAATAAATATATTATTGACAACACATTATGCTGTATTCACAAGCACAAATAATGGTCATAAAATAATTCACCTCTTTTCTTTCCTAATCACTTGTATGTAATACCAGACCTGATTACCAATAATCCATACGCTTGCGCTAAACAAAACCAATGGCTTTAATAAATCATACCACAAATGACGATGAACATTAATAATTACACCTAATATTTTAGTTTAGTGCCTCGGGATGTACGCTCTTTTTCTGAATTCGACAAGTTGATATGGTCTCTCTCCCAAGCCTTTTAATAATCTACAAATTTAACGCGACTGTAATGTTACTGCTGCTTTTTCTGTTTACGTTTTTTAAACAAAAGTTTCTACTTAACTGGAATTCTAACAGAACTAAGTAATAACAACAATATTTTAATCACAGTGTATAACCACATGTACTATACCAGTGATTCTCAAATTGTTAGCTGAGAACCATGAAAGTTTTGAATACAAACATGTTTGAATTAGTGATCAATTGACAGTATGGCACCAATTTTAAATCATTTTAATTGTTTATATTGCTTATTTTGAAAGATTGTTGAAATGTTTCTTATTTTCTTTAATAATTTATGGTTTGTCCAGCATTTGGTGAGTTATTTTTCATATTTTTATTGTATTAAATTTTCTAGGATAAAATTAAATAACACAGACGACCTTCTCGTTGTGCCATTGGAGGTGGAGGTGACTCCGAACGCCCTGCTGTACGCGCCGCAGGGCTACATTGACTTCGGCGTGGGCGGCTCGCTAGACCTGCCCAAAGAGCTGAAGCTGAAGCTTAACAATCCGTTCAAGAAGTCAATCAAGGTCCAGTCGATAACTACGACGTCCCCGGCCGTCCGGATCGAGTATGACAAGCGGGCGGCGGCAGTGAGGGACGACGACGGCAGCGTCGAGGTGGCCACCCTGCGGCTGAACTGTGAGTGCCTGTCATTGACTTCCGGCCTGTCGTCCGGATGTCAACGATGCGTGTTTTCAGGGGCGGCTGCCTTCGAGACCGGCGACTACTCGGGCAAGATTGTCGTGCGGTACAAGAACAGCAAGTCGCGCACCGAGATACCGTACTATCTCACCGTCATCGAGGGCGGCCTGACGTTCAACAGTTCGACCACCAGATATTTTATCAGCGACAAGGTGGACCGGATTCCGGGCAGGAAGATGGTCGTCAAGAACGACTTCCTGACGCCTATCATGTTGATCAACATTTCCTTGCCGCAGGAAGCTCAAAAATTCTTTCATGTACGTAACCTGATTTACTTTCAAAATGATCTGTGAAGTTAGCAGAAATTTGGAAGCAGTGAAGTTTAAATTAGGCTTACTTTACAACTCTACTGTTTCTAACTTTATTCTAATTTCCAATCTCGATATTTGCACCATATCATTGAAATGCCAGTATATTAAAAAACATGTATATTGGGTTGCCTATTTATAATACCAATAAATTGTAATTTTCATTATTTCATTGCAGATCTCTGATTTTATGCCAGTGGTTCTAAAGCAGAAAGAGGAGAAAGCTATATTTAGTATAAAAGTAAACACGGGCGTTACTTTGGCCAATTTAAACATTAACACGCACATAGTGTTGAACACAAACATTTCAAGTTTTGAGTTTCCCTTGGTGAGTTACAATGGGAAATTCGAGCTGGTAAGAATTTAGTTTTCCCTTGACCCCCAGACACTCACCGCTTATGTTTTAGAAATTGCCATACAAAAGTAAAGATAATTCATTAGATTTGGGCTTAGTGAGTTTAGAGAGTAAAAAGGATACTTATATTCTACTTGTGAATAAGAATCCTGTTGTGATTAACGTTAAGCAACTGCACACTTCGTTACCCTCGGGTACCATAGAAATAGTTGGATGCGGGCATGGAAATTACGACCAGGCTTTAAGGCAGGAGTCGTATAAGAATATGACCAAATGTGTAAGTTTTTATAAGCATTATGGGCCAGAATTTTGTTATGGTTGTTAAGGTAAGGTAATGTAAAAAACCTTCAACATTTGCACAACAATCGAGTTACAAAATTCTGCCCCTAATCTTCTCAGTCAAGGTGCTCATAGAGCTGATTTTATTCTCGTTAACATTTCAGGTGCATGTTAAGGCGTGGGAGTATGTAATTTTACGATTGACTGTGAAGTCGGGTCGTAATGAAATTCCCATCTGGGGAGATGTATCGGTCCACACCCAATACGAAAATCTTTCGATTCCTGTCCACTTTAAGGTGGCCCATGGTAAACTTGAAATTGGTCCCGATAGATTAGTGTTTGATCAATGTTTTCCTGTGAGTTGACTAATAATTATTGCCAGTTGTGTATGTAAAATGAATTATTTTGTAGGGCAAAATATGTTCACATCCGTTAAGGGTTCATTCGACTTTCAACGAGCCGATGGTAATAGAAGACATTCTGAGCATACCACCAGATCCTAGGATAAGTAGTAAACATTCGGGTCACATCATGGCGCGAGCGACGAAGATAATAGGCCATTTATACTTAGATCCGAACGTGGATTGTCAAAACGAATGTTATTTAGGATTGCACGATGAAAATGAAGGTACTACTACTACTGTAAGTAAAAAATATTTATGCAACTATAATAATAAATTATTGTTTTAGCAAATTGGTCACGAACGTTGTCGTTATCGAAACTAACAACGGAGTTTGATTTAAATCTAGTCAATGTATTGTACAATCGATATTTGAATCAGACATCGAATGGTCTCACAAAATGGCAAAATTTGACAATGCGTTTCGACACTTCTGAAGTTAAAGGGCACATTTTTAAAACACGAGTGAAGATGAGTTGGCCGAGTTTGCTGCTCGATCAGACGTTTGAAAACAAGTCGGTATATACGTTTCCCCTCACACAGGTCGGCAATATTACTTACAGAAACATTACAATCAAGAATCCCTCCAGTTTTGACTTATTAATTCAGATCATAATGGATCAGTTTTATCCGGCATTCGATGTCCTGTTTGAGGGGTTACCGCCGGTGTTCATACCGCACAATGTCGAGCCCTTAAGAAAGCCGAAGCACGGGTTTTTCCTCGAGAAACTGGAGAGCTCTCAGGTGCTGAGCGAGACCAATTTGTTTGTCCGCTTGAAACCGAATGACAATTACACGTTCAGAATTGGTTTCAAGGCCCTAGACGCTACGACCAATTCGGCGTTTGTATTTTTAAGGAATAATTTAACAGTGCTGGAAGTGCTACAGTTGAGTGGTAAAGGAGCGTTTCCTAGTTTTAAGTTTGGCAACAGAAAGCCAGGGAGCAGTCAACCGTTGGCGTTTGAGTTAACGGACAAGCATTTAAAAGACTGTGAGTGGGACAAGAGCAAGAAAAATTCACCTCCGCCATTATTTATAAAACGATCGTTCACTGCGAGAAATACAGGCGACGTTCCAGTATACATAAACGCATTTTACATAAATTCGTTACCCTGCGAGGGGTACGGCTTTAAGATTCTGAATTGTGACCCAGTACTGCTTTTACCAAACGCCACAAAAAAAATAGACATTGCTTTTACTCCAGACTTTACGTTAGCGAAAATAACTAGGACACTTGTGTTACAAACGAGTTTAAACTACCCTGTTAACTATACACTAGTAACGACAGTACCCTCTTACTACTTATCGTTGTGTTCCAATGTAATAATGCGTCCAAGTTGGGAGTACCTCTTGTATTATGTAAGTGTAGGTTTAATGCTTGTTTTACTTCTATTCGTAGTAGTTATGCCGTTCATGGAATCGGATAGAATTGTAAAAGAAGCAATGAGTGTGATTCCAAGGCACAGCAACACACAGCACACGTTGAATTTAAGAGCAATTGGTGCACAAACTCGGTCGGAAATACACACGCCGAAAAATGACCTCGACATGCAACAGAAAAAAGTTGTTTTAGAAAGCGTCCCAAAACAAGAGGAAATTAAAAAACCAGAAAGTGAAAAATACACTGCAGTTGTGCCCACTGTAGGCAAGGGGAGAAAAAAAGGTGCCAAAAAATCCCCCGACATAATCGAGCAAGAGAGGGAGCAACGCAAGAAGACTTGTTTTGATCTTTCAAAATTAAAACAAGAAGATAGTAAAACACAACAGAGTGAACCAGAGAGTATAAAGAGGAGTCTCAAAAAAGTCGTGCAACCAAAGAAAGTAGAAGTTAAACACATTGAAGTACCTGCATACGAGGAAGAAACGTCCTCAACCACAACCGAAAGTAGTAATAATGAAGAAGTGGAGAAAAACACAAAAAGCAGTACAAAAAACAAACAGTCAAATAAAACGATAGAAATAAAGAACCTGATTGACGACCAGGAGATAACACATTTTAAATTAGAACGTAAGAAGTCAAATTCAAAAAGCAATAAAATGAAAGAAAACAGAAACCAAGACAAAAGTGAAACCCCGAAAACCAATAACGACAGTAAAGTCAAAAGCAATAAGAAAGACCGCAAAGAAAAGCACAACGTAAGCAAGAAGCTCTCGGTCGACAAAACGCCAAAGTCCGACAGCTCGAACAACACCAGCCCGTCGATACGTGTGAGCCCTTCGACGCAGGTGAGCAGCATCTGGGGCGAGAACAAGGCGTCCTTCAGTGACGTGGTCGCCCGCAACGATGCCAACGTGACCACGCACTCTGCCAGGCCTCTCGCTCAGCTGCAGACCTCCAAGCCGACGATGTACGTGGAGCCCTACAAGCAGACCAGCACAGAGCTGGGCCCCATCGGGCCCAGGAAACTCGACATGTGGCAGGACCCCGCCCAGCACCGCAACCAGACACAGAGGATACGCGACGAGTACAACTTTGTGGCCGAGGCGCACAACCTGGCCGTGGAGAGCTCCAACGCCTTCCTGGACATCGGGCCTGCCGACTCATGGCCAAGGGCGACATCTCCATTGCTCAACATCATCCAGGGGAACAGTGCTTGCACACCGCATAACCACGGGCACGTCCAAGGTACGATGTTTTTTTTTGCATTAAGACGTTATTGATGCCTTTGAGGCTGTTGCAGATTACTGGATGATGCCTCCCCGTGCGCAAACGCATGATACTTGGGAGCACGTCCATAACCATCCGAGCAATGAAGACGTCCATCCTTCGCCACAGATCAGCCAGCATAGCGGTTTCTTGTGGGGTTCGTCTACTGTGTGGCAGCCTTTGACACCGGCTGAGCTTAGGACTCGTACTCCCCCAGGATTCTCTGTTAGGGAAGTCGAGGAAGAGGTACACCATAAACTCCATTATAAAACAATGCAGTAATCACAATGTTGTATGCAATCAGCTACCATATATTTGTTCAATGCACCTGATTATGTGAGTGTTGCTGCAATGATTCGTTTATCTGCTGCAGAGACAGAGGCGACAGCAGAACCACTTGAGCTACAGCCCATTCGGCAACAGTAACATCTGGACTCAGCACCAGCAGCCGAATCCATGGAACTACCCGCAGGGACAGTGAAAGCGTACATCCTACCTAGGGTTCAATTTTATGAGGGCCGTTTGCACTTACACCATTCTGTTCCGATTCGTTTACATTGTTGTTGCTGTTAGAATGGCTTACGTAATCCGTTAAGACTGTACTCGCAATACTCATTTTCCTGAGACCCTAGAAGTTTACTTTGTAAGACGTACAATTCTCGCCCCCCAACCACCCCCCAGTTTGTTTTATTTTTTTTAAGTTGAGTATAACATTGATTTTTTTTTCAGCCATTGTATTCAGTTCGATTGATATATTTTTTGCAATGAAATAAATGCCCCAGCATTCTGTTAGAGTTTTGTCATGATTACCATCAAAGAATCTGGTGTTGAAAGAGTGGCCCAGATGTCACAGAAAACACCCAAATGACGTTACAGTATGAAAACAGCAACATTGGTACAGAAAATACTCTGTTAAATGTTCACAAGTATTACATGTTTCCTTGAGAAGATAAGATATAATAATTCTGGGATTATTACCATTTTATGTTACTTTCACGCTCGTAATAATTTTTTTTTTTTGTAGGCCGAAGAGGTTTTGAATATTGTATATAACATTCATGTTGGTATAAATTTTTTCATGGATTGTATCTCCAAGAGCGATGATGTAAGTTTTATCAGTTTAAATATCTTCGGGTATATTTAATTATAAATAGAAGATATTCCAAAAAATGGAATAATTTTTATGTATTTTTTTAATACAAATGAAAGTACAAGAAATAATAATGCTCACATTTGGTTATATTAAATTACTACATATCTACGTCATAGTGAACTGATTTTTAGAAAGAATACTAATTTATTTAAAAATGTCAGGCTAGACTACTGAGCTGTAAACGCACTCTCACTGAAGAGTTTTATTTCAACATTTCTTTTAAACCTTTGCGGATATTTTGTGAACTATTTATTAAAACATTTCACATTCGATTTAAAGAATGACAAATGGTATATCTACTAGATAATTTGTTTAATGAAAATTTAAGTGAAACAATTGTATATTTCGTGTCGTAAGTTGGATCTGAAAATTGATCTCGGACTGAAAACAATTGTAGAAAAGGTTCCTTCATTACATTATATGTAATGAAAGTTCAGACAGGTACATTATATGTAGCACATGAACGAAAATGCAAATTTTATGTGGATGAACAAATTTTTCATTCATTGGCAACTGAGATTATTACAGAAAAAAATAATGTGCCACCACACTGTTGTAAGATGGCGCCACAGATTTGCAGCGTATTTGGTTGCCTACCTTGAGATCTTAATATTAGTGTTTCGGTGTGGACATAACCACAGTTTAGTAATATTTCAAGTAACATTAATAAAATGGTAAGAACTACATTCTCTGCAGTTTGCAGGTGTTGGATAACAGCAAATAACTATTCGTTTCAGAATATCCTCAGAAGGACCTTACATCAAGTAAAAATTTCTCCACTGACATCAACGCTAAATGCATCCACAGTCACTAACGCTAACATACAAGATAATGAAAGTGCTGATGAGCTGGACAAACTTTATAAAATTGTTGAACTGGAGTTGAAAGGGAACGATCCTGCGGTGCTGAATAGTTTCGCAAAATTCGCAACTATTGCTGGGAAACATTTCGATGTCCAATCAAAAACGTAAGACATCCTAATTTCTAAACGATTATACTATATGTATAGTCATAGCTTTGCGCACCATTGCATTTCACATGCCACTAAGAAGATAAAAGTTTGAATTGGAGACAAATGACAAATTATTTTTTCATATAATTGACTAATGAGACTGAACTACCCATTAATTGTCCGTTACCAAATTAAATACGTGCTGTATCACTGGCAGTTTCTCCAACAGTAAACATAAATCATTAGGTGCCTACTCGATTACTGAAGGTGGCCACTAATCATTGTTTACTCATCCCGATCTAGCATCGCTTTGAATAATTTGTACTACCCAATCTAACCTAAGTTAACTGGAAACCTTTTCAAACTTTTTCACGTTGCAGTTGGAATTTACGGAAGCCGAAGCACGAGAAGTTCACGGTCCTAAAATCTGTTCACATCTACAAGAAGCACATGGTACAGTACGAGATCCGCACATATTTCACCTTTGTGCAGTACAAGCACCTGACCGGCTCAACGGCGGAGACACTGCTGGAATACATTCAGCGCAATTTACCTGAAGGTGTCGCTCTGAAGACCTCAAAGGTACTTAAAAATAATTCAAACTTTCAAAAATTACTATAAATCAACGTATGAATTAAGTGGTTACAATCTCTGGTTAACTTAATCGTCAACACTGGAATTCTTTCAAAGTTAACTGGGGATTGTTCAACCGGACTTCTTCTTTGGTCTTATTACTTCACCAGGGAGTGTAGAGCATCTTTCGATGTTTCTGTGACTGATGTACCAATAACATGTCGTCACCATTTTACTGTCTTCCTCCTGCAACTACTCTTCTTCTTCGCAGAGTTGATCCACCATTTCTTTCCACCTGCCTTTATTTTCTTTATTTTGTGCAATGTGCTTTGCCTGGTTCCATGTTATATTTCGGCGTTCAAGCCCTTTCTTTACAGTTCTTCTCCATGTCATCTGTGGTCGACCTCGTTTCCTTTTTCCCTTCATATTAAAATCTAGTGACTGTCTGGTTAGATCTCCCAACCGGACTTAATTAGTAATTACTCTTCCACTGCTTTCCTTTCTCCGCTTTATTAAATCCAACCCTGTTCGCACTTGTTGGGTACAATGAGAGGTTTTTGTTTTAGGTTGAACTTCAAACATTACCGGACCATCTAGTTCCGCCTGCGTAGTTTTATTTAACAGTGTTGGAAAGTAGTTTTGAATAAATATTTTTTAAGGAGTCCTATTGTTCATTATATGATTGCTCAAATACCAAATGAGAATATTATAATTTATAGTCGGCAGTGTGAACAAAAAATATTGTTTGTTGATAGTTAGATATATTTCGTTAACGATGTTTAGGTTAAAGGTACAGTTAAAAATGCCATATGTATTATGAATCTTACTAAAGGGACTTTAAAATTTTCTGGAGACGGGTCAATAATATTATCAATGATACTCATCGATGCGACTCATTGATACTATTCGTGTACGAAGAGATTGATCGTTTGTGTTTGGTCAATGAGTCGCACTTCAATTGAAACCGTTAATATAATCGATAATATTATTGACTGTTCCCGGGCCACTTAATAAATATTGTTTGAACATCAGTTGGCAATAGATATTACTATTATTTATTTACTGGGATTTTTATGTTATTGTCCGTTAATGACCCTAATTATGGTAATAGTTTATAAATGTCCATAAATAATACATGTTAATAACGACCTTATAATCAATTACTGAAAGCTCTCTGTACACAAACCAACCAACATTAAAAAAAATCTGATCTAATTTTGAGTAATAAGTAAACAAGTTGAACTTCAAATTCACCCGATTTTAATATTTCAAAATATTAGTATGTATATAATCACAAAATTGTAAAAAGTAAAACATTTCGCATTTGTACAAAAATCCTCGGAACTTGAGAGTAATATCAAGGCCGTGGTTTTAACAGTAGTGTAATCAGTAAATCGTATCACTTAATATAATCTCCAAGTTGGGCAGTAAAAACTTAATTCCTGCCTGAACAAGGTCCCCTATTCTTCCCCTTGTAGTAAATCTGTATACTTAAGTAGACATGTATATAACTAGTGACGATAGTACAAAGGGTTAAAGGGCCCCAGGCATATTGTAGTAATGTTTAACTAAATTTTGTGCGATGTTAAACAATTCACTAACACAAAACGGGCGACAATGACAATAATTATAATAAATATGATCCACTTCTGACATCCATACTTTCGAACTGTACAGGTGTAAAAATACTTATTGTCACATGCTACACTACCATTGAAGTTACCTAAATGTAATAATTGTGCTTCCTATAGATTCGGTCGATTGGATATGATACAGCGCCTTTTCGATCTCGATAGGATGGAAAACTTTATCGACCAATGTTTTTATATGTCCATCCTCGACTAGAGTCGTTAATTGGTCCAGCATGGAATGGCACATGTGCGTCTCTCCAAAATCGTTAATGTTGTAACCAAATAGCCTCTGAAAATTAATGTGTTACACAAATCTTTTAACTTGGGTGGAATGTATTATGATCTTATATTATATTCAAGAAACTAAACGACCTTACCTGAAACATGCACTTAATCCTTGCATAAACACCAAACATGGATACCATCAAGTTGTCGTACGTATCGGACACTACTTCTTCGTTTAAAGTTGATATGAAACACCCATATGGGTGGTAGAACCCCTTGAATAACTGTCCTGGAATCCCGCAGTTCCTCGTATTAATAATTACGTCAAACTTATCCCTGGCCTCCAACTCTTGTACTAAAATATCTCTCGTCATTTCTGGCATTTGGATGTTAAGAGCCGCTTTCGTCTTGATTTCCGATTCTCGCAAGACGATGACATCGTCGGATGCAACCCCAAGTGCTATCACCACGGGCACTGCCCTCTTAAAGCAAGACGTTGTGACATGAGCATCCCACAGTTTTAGTAATTGGATGAGGACGCATCCCGTCGGCGTGCATCCACCCTGGATAAAAACTCTAAAACAAAATAAAACTGCATTAAGACGGCGGAATTCAGCGACAATCTACAGAATGTGTGCTGTAAAGATCCCTCCTTGACGTCATGAAATATAAATTTCTTCTACTGTTGGGTGCAACAGACAACAAAGAATTTGTGTGAGTATATGAATAAATGTTCCAATGTTATTATAGCATCACAAATCTCTTTGTAAATGAAAAGAATGTTCTAACTCTTTTAACTTGGTAGGTAAAGTCTCTGAATCTAACATCTCTGATAAGCTGTCCTAGAACAACTAAAGCATTTTGTTGTGTCATGCATTTGAAAGTACTCGTACAAATTCTAGTTATGCCAGTTTCTTATGCCCATTAGCGAATGAATACATTTAAATCTCATGGTGTCAAGTTAGAGCGATCTATTACAATTTTGTAGTTTGCTATTATATGTATGTTAGAAAGTGAAAGTTGTTGCCACATGTTATTTACCGAGGATTAATTGTGTTTCGTTCTGGAATCGAGCCAGCGACGTTTTCTATTATTACCGGTACCTTTTGTCTTTTGCTGTGCTCTCATTTAGATTCGCTTGGGCCAATGCAGTTAACGCCAGGCTTCCTGCGTAGGGCAAACTGGAAGCCCCCTCGAAACCTATCGTCGCCGGCTTTCTGGCCACTTTGTACTCGGGTGCGGAAACAATTTGCGAGAGTGTGCCGGGAGCCCAGTAGGGGGCCGTCAGCCATACCTCGTCCCCGACTTCGAATCTAGTCACACCCTGCCCGACGTCGATTATTACTCCTGAGCAGTCTCTGCCGAGCGTTACAGGAAGGTCATGTTTTGAATACTAGAAAGAGGAAATCGTTATACTTCATCCCCAAACTAATTGACCAAAAATATTTTTTTATTAATTGTTAAATAAGTTTTATTGATTCATATTTGGCTTTGTATAAAGACATGTTTTATCACTAATATGTTTTTACCTGGCAGTAAACGGATAATATTCTCCTTATGGTCTTGCCATAACCTCTACAAATCTCAGCGTCGAGGACTTGAACGGAGCCAGCTTTCACACTAACAAGAACATCATTATGGCCACATGATACAGGTGCTAGTGCGTCTTCTAGCAGCGCTGCTCCCTGAAATCAATGTTGTGAGAAACAGTCATTAGGTCAGATTAGGCTAGATTATGTTACGTTTTCAGTAAATGTGTTATTAGAACACAAAATGATAAGAATTCAAATTATAATCTCAGACAATGTTATAATAAACCAGGGAAATATTGGATTACTAAAGTGACAGTTAGAGTTATAGTTAAACTAGCAGCTGAAGTGAAAAACATGGATTTATTTTCAGTTTAGTTATCGACGTCGAAACGATGCGATTGGATATGAATTCTATTTCTGGTAATTCTTAGAGTACAAAACTTCGTAGATCGTAGAATTTATTGGAAAAATTTCAAGTTAACGGTTACCTCAATTCCGCAGTACTTGGTACACTGTATAGCTTGCATATACCGGTAGACCTTGTGGTGGTGAAGAGCCATGCCAATGCCAATGCCGACAATTCCACCAATAACAATCCCTGCGCAACCGAAGTACATGTCTCTTTTCGACCCTGAAACAAATGAATACATCAAGCTATTCTTGTTTTTTTCTGAAGTTATGTCCCACGCATAAAAAATTTAATCGTGAAATTATAATCCTTATAATTTACGATAATAAGATTTATGACGTACATTTTGATCCAAACACTCTCGCCAAGCTGTTCAATATCCTTCTCGGGCTGACGTGGAAGAGGATGGCGCACTTGATTTCATCGGCCACATTTAAAATATAGTACCATAGCTTCTTTGCAGACTCTTGCAGCTGGATGGAGTGAGGACTGTTCAGTGAGCTTCGGATTACACTTTTAGTCTGGGAGGAAAATTCTAACAGTGCCTTCTTGCCTTCAGTTGCAGCAATTCCAAATTGGTACTAAACATAGAAAAGTATTAGTTGACGAAACTGGATTCACTACCGCAATATCACAAAATTTTAAGTCAACAATTGTTAATCACTGCGTGTCTATAATTACAAGCGGGATGGTCACAGTTATGTAACTTTGACGGTGTTCACCTGTAGGTTTTCCAGCTTTTGGGAGCTCCTGAACAGCACCTCGTCCATCTCATGCTACTGTCTCGGGGCGCCTCGGGAAACTTGCAAGAAACATCCAAAGGTCAATCCAAGAAAATTATATAACCTACAAAGGCAACTAAAATGTTAAAAACCATCAGTTTTAAGGTCACCAACTTAAATTACGAGATTACCTCAGCTATTGTTAGATGATTAGGACGTTGTTAAATATAAAACTTGGAGCCTTTATGATTCACTAGATTACGTTAAAAATGCAGAAGATTGTGTTTTTGTCATTCCATTTGTGTATGTGTGAAGCAGTGTGAGTTTAGCTGCGTCGCAATTTACTGCATAGTTTAAATGATTTGATTAATAAATATAGGCAGTTATTGGCGATTCTAGTGAATTAGCAGTTAACGTAGAATTTGCTGTAAGTTAAAGTTGATTAGATTGAACGGATTTCTGTACCTAAATTTATTTACTATTTTACTTCACAACCTCAAAAAATGTTTGTTTTTCATTTAATACCAGTGAATTAATAATAATTATGAAGCTACGGAGTTGCTACTAAGTGCTAATAGTGCAATTCTTACAGAGATGGATGTTGATTTACTCCGTCCTGGGACGGTGCCCATCTCGCCTGATACTATACTTTGGTTCGAGTTCCTACTCGACAAGGACTTGCTGCTGAAGCATTTGCAAAAACCCAACCCAGGTATTTATAATGGGGCTAATCCTGCATCCTTTCTATATGTTCTCAGGTTGTACGGGACTAATTAATTGGTTAGGCGACAGTGAGAAATACTTCGCCTGCTCAAAATAATTAGTGGGTTAGCTGCATGGAAGGGCAATCTGTAAACGACGATTCTCCTTTTTTTAGATCCTTCTCCAACTGAACTAATTACGAAGTTTACAACTGCGGTGTACGAGTCTTTGAAGAATAAAAAAGACAATGAAAACGGGGACCTGACAGGCTGCCTGGAAAACCGAGAACTGCAATCAAAGCTGTCGCTGAAGGTCATTGCTTTAAAGATATTGTCTTTGAAGGTGGCGTCGTTCGTCAAATGGAATTTAAGTAAGATTAATAATTGTGTCGATTTGTACAATTTGTGTTCAAAATGTAATTGATCATTCCAATCATATGACATTTAGGCATGTAATTCACTGCTGGAATAATTTTTTTACAGTAACTTTACGTACTTTGCCATTCAAAATCCAAGTCAGCATCCTGCAAGACCTGCTCTACTTCACGAATAACGAGGACTTTATTGAGATTACAAACGTGCCGGCCCACAGCACGGACACAGAAGAACCGCACTTATTCGCACTGGTTATTTACCATCGCTGGTTTCTCGGCACGTGCATGTACAGAATTTTGAACAGCGTACAAAACAGGTACACATTTTTTTTTAAACAGAAACTTATTGTCTAGTGAAAACTATCTTTCCTTCAGAACGTAGATTTTTTCAAGGTGACAAACATATATTCATAATTTAATCAGAACTATTGAGATTCATTTCAAGTTCATAAAAGTTAATGATCAATATATTTTTTGTAGAAACAATGGAGATATAACCCCGGTTGAAGAAGGTTTAATCTGCACTCCGGAGAACATTGACAAGAGCCTCGCTTTCCTGAATGAGACCGTAAACTGGGACAAAATTCCGCAGTTATTGAGCCACGATTGCTTCGTGATCCTCTCGGAGCACAGCACTGAGTCGCAGTTTGATTGGCACACGTCGACCCCAGTCTCCAAAGAAGAATTCAGATCCCAGTTGCACTACGATTTGGCCGGGTTCTATTTCTACAGAGAGGATTACGATCTCGCCAGTGAGCACTTCGTCAAGTCGATGCGTTACTTCAAGGAGATTGCAGATTCTGTCGGTTTCTGTTCTATTGAGTACGATTGCTTGGAGAGTTATTTGCTCGCTTGTAGTAACCAGGGCAGGGATTATAAGTCCACACTCTTGCAACAGTTGAGTTCTTCTATTGCTAATCAGTACATGGTAAGGGTTTTATTTTATTTATATTCATTTTTGTATCTAATAATGCAGACCATTTACCATATTTCCTCCTCAGAGTAGGTCATGTTAGGGTGATATTTTTATACCAGCAAAATAACTAGGCATGAAAATGATATAATTAATTTTTTGTTATAATTTTAGTGTTTGAGATTTTTTTCAGATTTATTAGTCTAGTAATGCAATTTATTTTGTTTCAGGGAATATTAAATATTCTAATACAAGACAATAAATTATCAGAAATTCCATTGACGCATCGAATCAACTTGGAGCTCGATATACAAGGAGCATTGTCCAGTGGGAAATTTACCGTTGCTCGGGATTTATTGCCTAAAATACAAGCGTTGAACGCCGTTCGTTGTATCGTCAGCCAACACACATCACATCAGTATAACCACAAAAATCCAAAGGGCTTGGAGTATTTAGTTTGGGTAGGAGAGTTTGGTGATATTTTCAGTAATACCATAAAAGAAATAATGAGTTATTTATACTTTCCATCATCAATTCTTACCAATTTCTATCATAACTAAAATTTTCAATAATTTTTACCAAAATTTCATCAATTATTGTAAAAATTTTAACCAAAGTATCCGATATTGTATTAAATACATAGAGAAATTTCTGAAAATTGCGTAATTTTCAATAAAATGTTGTTTTCCATTGCTGACACTACAAAAGTTGTGTAAAAATGTTAAATTTACTTATTACGGTTATTTTATTCCATCTTTAAGTAAAATTTGTTACGATATTAATTGGAATTATTTGTAGGCGACTTCCGCATTTTGGAATTCGGCAAGCCGAGTGGATAAAAATTTGCTATGCTTGTATTACACACAACTGATTATTACTACAGAATCGGAGGAGCTTCTAGACAAGTTGCTGAAGCATGACATTCTCCATGACATGTTTGACAATGTCGATATGGAAAGGCTGAAGAAGTCGATCTCAAAAGAAATTGAGATACCAGATTTACTGCAGGACTGTCATTGGAACTTTCCAGAAGCCAAGCGTAAGTACAAGAGGTGCTATACTGTTGTCCTAAGCAAAATATCATGCATATAGTTTCGTTAAAGAAATGGGTTGTTATAGTTCAGAACGAACATTGGCATAACGAATTTAGTTGAAAACAGTGTGGTTATTAATTATAACCACAAATTGATAATATTGTAACCATAAGTTGGTAATTTTCTATGTACAGGCAATCCAAAGTTGGAGATTCGGCTTCTGGAACAACAAATAATTTCCTGCTACGATTCGAAAGTGCTGCGAGATCTCCTAGTAAAACTAACAGTAAGAAATCCCAGCAGACCAGTTTGGAAGATCAATCCTCGATGGGAGCTGCCAATTCCTCTTCAAAGCGTGGTAACTTCAATTCCAAGAGGTACTATTTCTACAGGCAAAATATTTTAAGCGAATAGTTTTTTGTTTAAGAATTATATTTATTTCATTTTGCGTGCGAGGTAAACTAATTAATGTTTTGTATTGTATTAGGATTCCTTCAGGACTTTAGTTACGTGATGCTGGCAAAATCCAAGGAGCTAATGCTGTCAAAAGATTGGACTACCTGTATAGATTTTTTGAAGATTTTGGAAAGTGAAGTACAAGCAAATGGAGCTCAGATGAAGTTGACAAAACTAATTGGCTGGGAAATCTTACTGGTGCAAATAACGCAGTTGTTCGAAGAATGGCCAGCTCCTCATTTAGGTATAATTATAAATTCGATAACTTTACTCTGTACACTCAAAACATGTACAGACGTGGAATTGTGGATGCACAAAAATATGGAAAATTGGAAACCCGATCACTTCTACATATCAATGGTTTTCAAGAAAAGTGGCTATTGAAAAAACATTTTTGCGTTAAAAGTATAAAACTAAAAATTGTACATATATATTTATTCAGAACAGTGTGGATAATACTCATTGCGGTGATCAAAAACCTCTATATTCCGTTAACGTAATTTTAAAATCTATTTCCTGTAGAACTCTTTTTTTATGTCACTTTTGTTGAAAACCATCGACATTTTGTAGCAATTTTTCTCAAGTTGTATATTTTTCTGTATAATTTCTCTTTTAAATTTTTCTATTGTAAAGCACTCTACTTATCTAGTTTTTCAAGTGTGTCAATGCACTTGGCCTATTCAATTTCACTTCACTGGTCCTTATTTTAAATTATGATACTTTAATCAGTAATATTTATATGCACTTTATTAGATATACTTATCTAGTTTTTCAAGTACATAAATGTACTCAGAAGATTTAAACTCGCATGTTTTTTTATTGTAACATATACAATAATATTTTTACGTTTTAGATAGGCAAGTCTTGGGACAGTCTTCTGAAAACTGTTTGAAAAACAGTGAATCTGTGATACCACGTACCGAGGTGATGGAACAGTGCGTCATCTGCCTTTTAAATTTGGGACGATGGGACTTTTTGACAACATTCGATAAGCCATGGAGTTACTTTGAAATCGCCGTTGCCGTCGCTCATTCGTGCCAGGATATTATGAAGTACAAAGGGAATAAGAAAGTCAACAAGGAGCTGTGGGAACTAGGTATTAAAATAAATAATCATGGTACTTTAAAACGTGTTTGGTACACATGTTCTTAAAACTTATTTGCTACGTTCGAAACACACTGTCTACCATGGTTTGCGCAAACTAACTCTTTATGTTTAGTACTTTAATAATACATCAAATTTATATCTTGCATTATATAAAATGATGAGCTTAACAGCGCAAACATGTACCTTAGTGTGATTAATGATTTTCTTTTCTCTCCGAAATTAAAGGTCAAACTATTATTTATTATTTATAATATTGTCTTGCATTATTGTAGTGATTCCAAGTTTTGCGTCGTCCTCTTCACAAACGAAGAGGTCTAGCAGTGGAAACACGAACATCATCCATCGAGACTCGCCGATAAACAGCACCAAAATCCAACTGCTGTTGTTCTTCGGGAGGCTGCGGGATCTCACGGCACTTTCGGTCACCATTTCGATGCTGTCGAAACTGTATAATATTTTAAGAGACGACGGTAACTTGGAAGTCAGCATTGATTACATAATGTTGTGGCCTTCTGCAATCAGCAAGTAAGTAAATTGATGTTTGTTAAGTTACGGATTACTTTGCACATATCTTAAAAAATAATTATTCTACTTCAACTGTTTGGTCTTGCCAACACTGATTTTTTTATCGCAATGTATAACTACTCATATCTGCAAATGTTCAGTATCGGAATCAATGAGTAAAATTTTACTTTGTTTATATTTTAGTCTAAATTCGTACAACATGGGAGCAGTAAGCGAAGCATTATCCGACCTAGTACTACAAGCTTTAAAATTCTACCCCACCAACATACCATGGCTGCGACTGATGGGGGACATAAATTTCTGTAAGCACCCACTGTACCGATCTCGTTATCCATACTAAAGCATCTTATAATGTATATTACAGCCAACTCGAACTATGAAGCGAGCCTGAAATATTATTTGCAATCATTAATTGTGTCATCGGAATACTTCAATCTCCCTGTGCGAGCGGACGATCACATCTTCCGCCGGATGATAAAATGCTGCACACAGCTAGGCTGCCACACGCAGGCTGCCGTTTTGTGCCAGTTCCTCGAGGAACCTGATTATACGCTGGCATTTAGAAGTTTAGTGGACTTCAAGTCATGCAATGACTCCGTGGAGGCATACTACCATTGCTTCTGGGATATAAACATATTGGAGTACCTCGTGCATTTGCATAATAAGAAAGGCGAGTTCCAACGCAGAAAAAAGGCGATTCACACAATCGGATTGCTGGAGTTGAACTCGAATAATAATGAGGAGATACAGAGGGAAGCTGTTAACCTGAGGAAGAGGACGTTTCTGCAAGCCATGTGTAAACAGTATGTTCGGTAGTGCTTCGAAAATGTAAGGTAAATGTGATTTATTTATAACATTTTTACTTTTCATAAATGAATACAGTGTACGTTATTACAATTTTATAAATTTTCATGGCGGTTATTGCATAACAACCCCTTTCTACTTGCCCTATTATCAAATGCAGTTTCTAAAACTATCCACCTGGCGGAATTAATGTTGTTGGAAAGATTACGGTAATTATAATAAGCCTGAATGAATTAATTACATGTACGTTTTTATGTAGATCTACAAAATCGTAAAAACTAATTGGTTCTAAAAATGAAATAAAAATTCCCTAATAACATTAAATAATAAACAGGTATATTTTAGTGGCGATAACAAAACCCAATAACTATATATAAAGATAGATACATAAAAATAAATGCAAATATAGATAAAATACAAACTTACGAGTTGATAAGTCGGGGGTTATCAACGAACTCTGTGCCATATCTCAAGATAGTCGCCGTCGTAGCAGCCACCATTGAGCCCCAGAACAACAAGAATAACAAAGACTCCGTTGTGTATTCTGATGGTAAAACGGTGCAAGTTACAAACATTGCTACGGCCACTAACAGCACGGAAGGGAATGTGATGTATTTCCAGTCGCGTTCGACTCTCAGCGGGCTCCTTAAATCCGCCAGCCCATGGAAGACGTCCAAAGCGTCCTGCCGGAATCCGTCGCAGAAATTATTCTTATAGTACCGAGTCAGCGAGTTGATGCCGTCCCGCATGAGGCCCATGCGCGTGCGCTTCCCTGTGCGGGTGTAATCCGTTTTAAGCGCGCCAGTGCCCGAGTACTGTATGCTCACCAAATCTGCGTTGTCTGCCCATATGCACTTGAAGAGGGTTTCTAAGCTAATTTGCTGCTCCACCGTTTGGTCGGGCGTAAGAATGGACAGCTTTTGTAGCATCGTCGTCAGGGCTCTGCGGGCCAACATGCTCTGCACCACGTTCGTCCGGTCTAGGCAGTCAATGCAGTTGGTTCTGAAAACACCGTCTTGTAACGAGATTAGCGATCCATCCCTCAGCAACAGGAAGAAACCCATTTCATCTTGATCATGCGCCACACGATCGATTAGTATGGACAGTCGATCCCATCGCATGTGCCTGCATTCGGCGTGGAAGTCGAATGGTTCGTACCGCACCGAGCTGTATCCTATGCTGTTAATTGTCTCGCCAAAGATTTTCTCTAGCTTACCTTCAGCGCCTTTCTGATCCACCAGATCTAACAGCACCTGCCTTCCGTACAATAGACTAATTGCGTCTAAATGTTTGGCGCAAGCCGTTTTATGATCTTCCCTATCAATTTCGACAAGCCTCGGTGGAGGCTTGTACCTCAAATCAGGATGCTGCACCCAAAACAACGGTATTGAACCTCTAATCTGCACGAAACTGCATTTATCACCTTGGAACTCGACTATTTGTTCAGTCTCGACGAAATTAGCAACATTCCCGTCTCTATCGATCCCTCGCCGGAACAACCGTGTCCCACTCCTGTATATGCTCCGCCTTGAAACGATGGCCCACGTAAATGCGTTGCCATTCACAACGCACTGATTAATTGATATAAAACCGTGAACTACCGGCAGTGCAAAGTTTTTAAATTCAGGCCCCTTGAAGGCCTTCAACAGATGCTTATTCCACACGAATCGGGGGTCGGCCCTGGACAGCAGAGACTGCGACGTAAACCCCGGCCCGGCACTATGCAGCCTCTGAATTGTGTGCGAAATATCATAGCTATAACTGAAGTAACAGTATGGCGTGTTCAAAACGGTCTGTATCATATTCATATAGTTGGTGTTGTCGTCGAGCTGCTGTGAGTTCATGTGGATCGTGCTCTTGGCGTACGGGATAAGCTTGCTGCCCGCTAGCTTCCATATTGACTGCCCGTTTATGAATCCGATCAATTCACGCTCTGTGGCGATCACTAGGTACCTTCCGGCTAGCAACTGTATGGTTCCGAGGAGGCCGCAGAACTCCAGGCGTGTCTTCGCCTGCGGGATTTGATTGGCCTTCCTTTCCACCGTCGCCGTCTCGGAGATTCGGTCAATTATCAGCAAGTCCCGACCCGATTTCGGCTCTATATAGAACTTATCAGTTGTTGTGAACCTGAAAATTTGGGGTTCAAATAAATAATTTTCGATTATTATGTAATTACTTACAAATTCATATCATCGTGTATGTCTATGATGGTGGTCATTTTTGTTAATTATGTGGAACTCGCAGCTAATTAAAATTAAGGTGGAACGGTGATACTTTGAGACCTACGAACATTCAAGGTTAGAACGCGATTGACAGATGACAGATGAAATTTATGACTGGTTGGTACGTCTGGAGCATTTAATCGGATTTATTTAAAAGCCCATAAATTTAATAATAATTTTCGTGTAGTCGCAATAAATTAATATGTTTTCTTTTTGCAGCGAAATTTGCTGTTGCCAGCTAACTGTATAAGCGACAGCCATTGCAAATAGGGCTTTCTTGGATGGTACATGCCAGTACACCATTACCAAAACCGTGATCGACAAGCTTTCGAAACAATGACGCTTCTAAACAAACACCAACTGTAGACGTCACTCTCTGCAACCTAACCTTAATTTTTGAATGATAAGATAAGTTTACAGCTACGATTGTGACTAGGCCCTGCATACTCACTACTCCCATAACTGTCCCCGCATCTACCATAATCACAAGTGAGTGCCAAACGGAGACCCAATCGTCCACATTCTAATCTGATATATTACAGGATGAGCGGCGAAACCGACAAAAGCCAATACGTCCTGCCCCTTGACCAGCCGGTGGTGTACCTGGAGGCGGCGGCCGCCTTCGATGGGCTCACCGAGAAGGAAAGGTTGTACTCGTACTACCTCAGCCAGGCTGCCTGGACGGGCAGCCTCATCACCCTGGTTCAGACGAGCGTCGAGTCCGGACCGATCTTCGTGCTACTGCACAAGCTGTACTCTGCGCAGAGCCCTGCTGATATCCGGACTGCGGCTGTGAAGGCGGGGTTCACGGATGATGAGGTTACAGCTTTGTTCGTCTACTCGGCTGGCCTTTACAGTAACTCTGGAAATTACAAGGTACATGAAAATAATATAACTGCCATGATGACTTCGGATTTTTGTGTGCACAATTTTGATTTTATGTGTACATCTCAAATGTGTCATCGATTTGAGGTATTCATGGTGAAGGAGTTTATTTTAAGTTTTGCATGCATTTTTTTTAATATTCATAATTTTGATATCTTTTGACGTTTGCATGTCATGTCATATTGAATTGTTTTGGCAAGAACAATTAGGGTATTCCAGGATAATGTCAAAGTACACTTTGACTGCTTATTAAGAGATAACTCGTAGTTTGCATTATTGACCAGGATGCCAACTACGAGTTATCTCCAAGTTTGTTTTCTTACCATATTTGTGCAGCTACGATTAAATTCTTAGTATATCAGTGTAAATGTAAATAGATAGCCTCAGGGAGGAGTACAAAAATTTATTAACAGATGAACGGAAAATATAATCTACAAAGGTTATTCAAAATCAACAAGCAAACGAATGGGCCTTTGGGGCCTTAGCAAAACATGCTACTAAGGCCCGTATCTGTAGTCCGTACTTGAGCATGAGTTCGACTCATGTCGCATATTTGGTTGTGTTAGTGCATAAACGGTTATAGGAAACTCGCAACAAACATTGTAACCTGTTTGCCCGACATTTTCACTACTTCAAAAGCTCTTTGAACAAATCATTGGTTGTGGGTGTATTTGCCTGCAAATATTATTGAATGAAACCCACACAAGAAATTCTCTACTTTTGCCTATACATATTGTAATTCATTGTATTTTGTTAGGGCTTTGGGGATACAAAATTCATCCCCGACCTGGAAAAGCAACGCCTTGAGGAGCTCCTAAAGCTGAGCCCCGCATGGGACTCCGACCTCAAATCTCTCTGGAACGATTATTCCGCTGCCATTTATGACCTCAGCTCGGGGAGGACTTGCCTTGGCTTCGCGCCCCACGGCTGCACCACATACCTTTCGAAGAATTGCACGAAGGTTGATAACGATATTGTGCAGAAATGGCTCAAGGGCAAGGGGCTCGAATGCTATAACACCAGGTGCATTAAGCACGATGACGGCGGGAAGGTCCTGTACGAGATACGCCTGGCGGCCCAGGAGAAAGGGAGCGATGAGGCGGAGGATATGGACGGGCTTGGATTCCAGCTGACTTGGGGTGACTACTCAGAGTTTATGAAGGTGGTAGCGGACAATTTGGAGGGTGCAGTACCTCATGCCGCGAGTCCCACGCAGGCCAATATGCTGAAGTGCTATGTTAATTCGTTCAGGAAGGGGTCCCTACAGGAGCACAAGGACGGATCGAGGTTATGGATTCAAGACAAAGGACCAGCAGTTGAAACTTATATAGGTAGTTAATATTTCTTTGATTATATTTAATACTGGCCTCAATTTCGGTTGAATTTGGTTAGGTTATAACATAATTTTTGTTTCACTATTGGAATCAAAAGTTTAAAGGCAACTTCATAGTTAGAACGCACAAAATTTGAATTGCCAGTATAAAATTTCTATGGTGTTTCCATCCGACACTCAAGGAATATCGAAGAGTTAAGTATCCGGATCGTAAATTATCAGGATCCGGATAGCTGAAATAGTTATTTATTAGTATTGATGTTTCGAATGATTTTGTAGGCTTCATCGAAACCTATAGAGATCCTGCCGGTATGCGTGGAGAATTTGAAGGATTCGTGGCCGCTGTTAACCGTGCCATGTCTGCGAAGTTCACAACATTAGTGGACAGCGCGGAAAAGTTGCTGCCACTCTTGCCTTGGTCCACTGACTTCGAAAAGGACAAGTTTTTGCGGCCGGACTTCACATCCCTTGACGTCCTAACATTTGCTGGGAGTGGCATCCCTGCTGGGATTAATATACCCAATTGTAAGTAACTCCCACGGCATGTCTAATAATAATAATAATAATAATAATAATCTTTATTGAACATAATACACGACAAGTATAAAATTTTATGTCGTACTATATTAATAAATTCGCACGAAAACTCTAAGGAATAAAACATTACGTTTTTAGTATGTGTTTTGTATTTTAGAGAGTTGAAAATGTACACAATGTAATTTATGTAAATATTAAATGAACAAATAAAATAAAAGTGTGACAATTGCAGTAGCATAATTGCTATAAAATGATATAATAAAATATTTAAAAAATAGTTTTGTTATAAAAAAATGTATGGTTGATTATGGATAAAAAATGATGTATAAAAACTTATTACCATTGTCGTGAACCTACTTACTACATAGTTTAATAGTCCTAATTATTGACTAAACTGTATTGATTTTAATTTCTAGATGACGAAATTCGCCAGACCGAAGGTTTCAAGAACGTCTCACTGGGTAACGTCATTCCTGCCAGTTACCAGCAGTCCAACATTCCGTTCCTATTAGAATCCGATAAGGAACTCCTCCAGAAATACCGCCTCATGTCTTTCGAGGTGCAAGTTGGCCTGCACGAGCTGCTCGGCCACGGTTCCGGGAAGCTGCTGCAGATGGAAAAGGACGGCAGCCTAAACTACCCGCCAACTTTACTTGACCCGCTCACAGGCTCGCCGATAGCCTCTCATTACGAGCCCGGTGATACATACGACAGCAAGTTCGGGTCGCTCGGCTCCGCTTACGAGGAGTGCAGGGCCGAGGCTGTGGGGCTGTACTTGAGCCTGGACACCTCGATACTCGCAATTTTCGGGCACACCGGCGAGGTCGCCGATGATGTCATGTACGTGAACTGGCTGTCGCTTGTTTGGGCTGGCCTGTGCTCATTGGAGATGTGGGACGCCAATCGAGGCTGGCTGCAAGCACATTCGCAGGTAAATTAAATAGTTTGTCGAGAAATTGTTGCCACTTTTAAAATACCGACAATAAGTCTTATATATATTGTAACATAACAACCTACAATAAGTCTTGATTTAGAATTGATAAATACAAATTCATGACTTTATTATGTAGCTCAGTTACTTCTCAATTTTAATTAATCCTGCAGCACTATTGTTACTGTAAATGAATTGAGAATAATTGGTAGTTTGCCAGTTGAGTTTGCGTAAAGTGTTAGTCTGTGTTTCAAAATCTGACTATCAGTTTTTTTTTTTATACATTTTGATTTCTTGAGAAAAATTTCCTCGATACATTTCATTATTTAATTTTTGCAATTTTCAGGCGAGATTTGCTTTAACAAGAGTGCTTATTCTGGCTGGTGTAGTGTCTGTGACACAGCCCCAGCCCACTGAGCTGCTTATCACGATGGACCGCAAGACTTTCAAGGAAGCCGGACGTGATGCAATTGGAAACTTCTTGTTGCAACTGCAGGTGTATAAAGCGACGGCGAACGTAACTGCTGCTGAAGAGTTGTTCCACCGTTTTACTGATGTGACGGAGCCCTGGTTCAGCTGGAGGGATATAGTTATGGCCAACAAGCGGCCGAGGAAGATGTTCACCCAGCCGAACATGGTATTGAAAGATTCTGACGTGAGTCTGAAATCATATGCCTCAAGCCCCGAGGGGTTGATAGAATCGTGGGTGGAACGATTCGCAGATCGAAACATGGTGTACAGTTCCCTATTGGAAATTGCTAAGGCCGATGCTAAACATTTTTAAAAAACTGGGGATGAATATACAAAATTTAGAAATTTATTTCTACAAGTTTCATATACATATGCTTCTACAGAGGAAGGTGCAGATTTGATCTGTTAAATTTATTACTGTATAATTTATACGGAATAAAATTTTATATATCTATATACAACAAAACTGGATCATCGTTTAAATGCTTAATCTTGCTCAAACGTTACTTAATAATTTTATTATCACATAAATAAAATACACTAAACGTTATCTAGATATATGGCTCTTAACGATTATTATTTGGCAGTGTCTAAATAACTAAAATAATTTATGTACAAAATTCTTATCACTATATACGTAAAAATATACACAGCTAATTTCGAACTATTAAATATGTCCTGAGTAACACATTTGCAGATTGCACATAAACATATGCTTTTATTCGATTATCCAAAACATTCGAGTGCTCAATTCTAACTCGTTGGTCTCGCCCAGGTGTAAACGTAACCATCTTGACAAGCCGTTATCACACAATCCGGCCGGAATATCAAGGCTGTCAAGCGCTCGTGAGCCACCTTCTTGCAGACCAACGGTTCTAAATTGTGGCACTCGCTGAGGCGGGGGCAGCCGGCCGTGCCGACCAGTTGCAAAGGGTCCGGCTGCCGCTTGCCTTTAGGCCTAGGCGGTGATAAACAATCTTCAGGCAGCTCCCAAAGGCAGAGCTGTGTGTCGTGTCCAACTGAACCAATTCTGTAGTATGATTCTGCTTCCAGAAACCAATCAAAGGCGACGGCGCCCACCCAAGACCTGTGTCCTTGTGCTCTGGCAATCACCCGCTTCTGATCCAGCGACCAAACTGTTACCAAATCATCCTCTCCGCCAACAGCGATTAACCTCCCGTCACCTGACCATGCTACGCAAAGCAAACCGCCAAAGTACGACCTGGCTGTTCCTAACAACTCCATGCTGTCATATTGAAAAACCCTTAAAATACCATCCTGAGAGACGGACGCCAGTTGAGCACCACTCGGACTGAAAGCCAGCTCATTTATAGCAGCTCCAGTCCCGAGTAGCCATCTGAATAACGGATTCCGTGTGGATTTAGTTTTACAGGTACTAACGGTGAAGCCGTCACCCGCTTTAAACGGCTGATAATGCGGAGCTGCAGACCCGCAAGGCAGCTCCTCATTATAAACATACAACTGTCCCGAGGCGTGTGCAGCCAAAAACAATGACTTACTGCCAGGCACCCACTGCAAGCACGTCACGCGGCTCTTATCGATCAAACGTTCCTCGTTAAACAACTTGCTCAACTCCTTTTTAACGGGGTCAATTAACTGTATCTGTCCAGTGCTGAAGCCGATCAGCAAACTCACACTGTCAGTACTCGCGGACGCCGCGTTGAAGTCGTGGCACGTCGGGTTCGTGCCCTTGTACACCTTCTTGTCGAGCGGCTTGCTCAGGTCGGCCGCCTTCTTGATGCCCTTGTAAATGTACACGTACAGCTCCCGTCCGTGGTTGAAGCAGATGCGCTCCCCCTGGTCGGGCAGCGAGACGAGGGACACCCGGACCTGCGGCGGGGTCTGCCCCTGCGGCTGGTACCCCACCCGGTTGGGCCTCGAGTACTCGCTGAGGGTCATCAGTCGATAGGTGCCTTCGCGCGTCACGAACTGGGTCTTCACGTCGCCTGGGTCGCCGCCAATGGGCCGCTCCAATGGTCTCTCACCTGCCTCCAGCAGGGACTGGCTGCACAGCGCCTCCGAACGGGCCATTTTGGGCCCCAGAACGCGAGATGACATACTATAACATCGCTGTAATTTTTAAGCCTCCTCCTCAAACGGAGCGGAACTGTTTCAAACGAACGGTAACACAACACATAGATGCAATTTAGAGGTTAAGCAGCTGTCACCATCAAAGTTGATGCCAACAGTAAACCAACAGTGAAAGATCAGAAACTGGAGGCGGTCAAGAATAAAGTCCGTTTCTGGTAATTGCTGAATTATGTCCAGTAGCCTTGGAGCGGTTTAATTGGCAGTTAATTAAACGATTTGGGTATTAAATTGGTAATTGTCAATATGTTTTGTGTACGCATGTCGCTATTTTATAAAATAGGACGATGTTTGTACTGAAATATGATAGGCAGTTATATTGCAGCTGTGTTAATCTGGTTGCATACACGGGAGTACTACAATCAGTATGGCCTAACAATTGAAGTCAGTCAACAACAATGATCTAAAAAATCATTTTAATATTATCTACAACTATTATTATAATAATAATCAAGTATATCATCGATGAAAAGTAAATTTCACCCCAATTTGCTCAGGTATGAAACTTGGTTTCCTAGAAAAACTTTCAGGTTTAATAAAATAACCATGGCATATTTGCTAGAAAGCTTCCGGTCACTAGCATCTCACTGGAGTCTAATTTCTAGTTTAATTAATGTTTATAATTTATCACAAAATCAATCGATTGGCTCACGGCCTGCTTGTAATACTTTTTTCTCTGTTATCTCCAGTGCACTTGCAATATTTTTTCTATTTTCGTTTCATCGGTAGTTACATAGATGTAAGAACGAAATTAACGAGTCTCCCATAAAATTGGTTCCATTGAAATTAATTTCCGTGCAATGAATAAGTGTTTTCAACACAATCTGGTGCTGTAGTTTTTGTCAATATTTCACAATTGCCATAAAGTATGGCCCGAGTAATGGAATTTGTGACAAAAACTACGTAGGTACGTAGTTCGGTGGTCAATAAATGTTCGATGTTGTTCCCGAAAATCTCCATCAAGGGGTTAAACATTGTCGGCCATTTTTTATTCTAGAGCCATCGTTCAATCGCCGAAAAATTAAATTATTGTTGAATCAATTGCTCAAAAAACTCTATCCATAAGATCAAAATTTCCATCCTAGTGGCTTCAAACGACGAGGGATTATGTTCCAAGGTATACAGGGTGGTTATTTTTTAAGTATCCAGCGTATATTTGCAAAACTGTCAAAGATACAAACAAAAATATATAAAAAACGTGTCATACAAAACCTGGTCTACAAATTTATTTCTTTTCCACAGCATACCTTAATTAAATATCTTTGTTTTGTGTGAACCCACTGTATATTTTTACAGAATTAGATTCCAGATCAAATTCTCTTTGCAATGGTGTATCACAGAAAATAGATAGGCTGAGAAACAAAAAATGATTGCGCTATTTTGTAGACCTGTTTGTGTATGATAAGTTACTTATTAAACCTTTTTTTTTATTTGCCAGTTTTGCAGATGTACTGAAAAATCAACCACCTTGTATAGAATTTGTTTAATTTTACGGCAAACGCATTTTATTGCGCCCCGAAATTCCTGTAATCCTAAAAAGATTC